>OX637301.1:19147809-20347809 GCA_951799385.1 Hyppa rectilinea | reverse complement strand
GTAACGAAACTCGATCAATATTCCCATGGCGTTCTTGACAATCCGAAATGTTCGATCAAAAATTTTCGAAATCGAATTGACACGGAGCGATTGACACTTAGTATAGGCCCCATGCGCTAGTTAAAACTGTGTTGTATCCTCCCCTAATAAAAAGACACAAATTTTGTTATTTCATGACAAAAATTAACATAATAATAATCAAAAAAAACAAAAAGAACTTATAAAACAAAAATAAATGGTTCTTGTTTGGCTTGAAAGTACTTTTGTTAGTGTAGTAGTGTGTGTGATGAAGACATAGATGTCGAAGAAAATAAAGATATTGATTAATCGCGTGCAATCTCGGATTGCAGTTATTCGAGTCTGTTTCGTGACTGAGGCACATAACTTAGTTCTCTCTTGAAGCGTTTGCGATAAATAAACAACAATCTATGTGATTGACATTCAGATATAGACGGAACTTTTCATCCGGACCTTTATTTATCGTAGGGACTGCTTGTTATCTATGCATGCACGCAGTTATGTAAACACTTAGAATAAATCATAAATATTAATGTTTTGTATAAGAATATGGGTCCTGATTATTTCTACAGCTTTATAAAAAAGAAGAATAGTTTCATAAATTTCAACCGCGAATTCTGTTACCTCTAAGATCGTGTTCAGTCCTTTTATCTGACAGCTTTTTTTTTAAGGTGGGAAATCATCCAATGACTTTTCCCGATCCGGGTGGACCGGAAGGGAGTGTCAGACTTTTACTGACTAAAACCCATCCATGTTCCTTCCTTAGTCCTTCATGTTCCGGGATAGCGGTAACCCTTTCAGACAATCCCTCTTTCCTGGAAATAATTGACAGCTAAGATAAAATGTAATTCAAAAACGTAAAAAAAATATTTGTATAGTATCTTCGGCGTTTTTTCTTTTCTGTGCCCCGATTGCTTGCCAAGCGCAGCCAATTGAAGTTTGTCATTAAAGCTGGTATTTGGCGGAAAAACTCGCTTCAAGACATCGATCGCTCCGAACGTCCCTTCGAAATTTCCTTTCCATTTTAAATTACTGTACTTTCTTTTATGGATACCAATAGACATCACGACTGTCGATATTCTAGGCATGTGACTAATCCGTCCATTAACGGATTAGACAAGCTAAGTCGAATCCTAATCCATATTACTTGAAATGGAATAATTGTAGTCAAGATTTCGGCACAATAGTTGAGCTATCGCTCGATCAGGCAATAGTCACTTGCGGGTTGAATAGTAAACTATTATCAAAGAGATGTATTGATATCATGATAAGCAATGCAGATTTTGTAGAACATTGATCGGGACTTTGGTAGGGCTTGAGTCCCGTTATATAATACGGTAGACAATTGACTTTTGAGGTGATGCATTCTGATTTTGAAGGAGGATTTTAGTGTAGTTATTTTACCGACTAGCGACTATATGCGAAACCTGAATATAGTTTGTTCAAGATGAGGAAATGAATCAATTCCAATAATTTTTACACCATGTTGTATTTTTTCCCAAAAACATTTAAAAAAAGGTTACAAGTTGGACACCGAACATTATCAATGAGCTCAAGACGATGCTGGAGGCGCGAACTATCAGGATAACAAGCTTATAACTTTGTTGTTTTTCATGGGATCCTGCCGTTTTGCCGAAAAGATTTTGCCAAATTTTCATTACCCAAACAAATTTTAGCAACCTTTTTTTATACCAATGTAATATTTGGAATAATTTTAGTACGCACATTTTCATTTGGTCAAATGTTTACTTGGCAGATTATTACCAAGGATAATGTCATTAAGGCTTTTGGTCTTTAATCAAATGATTTATTACAGCAAACAATATTTAGACAATAAACGTTTAGTCAAATGATTTGTTATGACAAAAAAAATAAAGGCAAAAATAAACATTTTACTTGTTTGTTAAATTTGATGTCATTTGCGTATTGCTTTGTAAGCTTATGTGCTTGAATTTGTCTGACACAAGTCAAATTTATGGTTACTAGACATTAGGTTATTTATGGAACTAGTTACAGTAGGTTATTAATTTAAAAAAATGGTTAGGTTAGGTTAGGTTAAAACTGTGACCACCCACGCACGAGCCGAGCGAGCGAAGCGAGCGGTGCCGCGGCAGCGGCCGGCGAGTGCCAGAAACGACTAGATTATATAGAAAAAAATATGGAAAAAAGAGATTATTTTTAGGAGGCCATCGAGAGAAATAATATAATTATAATAACATTATTATTACCTGTTTAGAATTTGTCCCAAGTGGAAAAAGCACCCTTGTAATAAAACGTCTTCAACGTTAGATCTTATTAAGTTTAAAATTGACGACACCAAATATTTGGCTTATTTAATTTTGCGTAAAATATGTTATACCAACTGAAATATTTGACTAGATAAAAAATGGTAAAAGTACTAGTTGGTGAACAAGTTATTGTTCAAACGTTCACTTGCCAAACATAGGTTTTCGTAACAATTATTTGTAAAGAGATTTTTTGGTAAGTAATAATTTGGCAAATGAAATTATGCGAAAATTTGTTTGGGAAGTGATAATTTGGCAATTTCTTTTCGGTAAAACAAGGGAGACCCGTTTTTCATAATACAGTTTTGAAATTTTGTACATTGATTCTTTCCATAAAAAACACGTGTTTCGGGTTTCGCATATACTAAAACTAATGTTGTATATATAACTAAAAAGTGATAAAAACATTTGCCCATGTCACCTTGACTCAAGTCTAAATATTCTCGTCAGAACATTTTGCGTCTCGATATTTTTAGGCCTTCGTGTAAATGTAAAAAACATTACTAGCTACTTGTTATATTGCCAATCATAAAAGAATACGGCAAAGTAAGTGAGGACATTTTTGTTTTCGTATTACGGCGTAAAATAAGTTTTTGTTCAATCCAAGTTAAGAAAAAATAAACGATGAAGTATGTAAATGGCGGTGAGTTTGTTAAGTACTAACATTTTAGTTTAAACAAAGAAAACACACTTATATGTATACATACATAACATCAAGCCTGCAGTCCTCAAAGGGTTTGGCAGAGGTCAGAGGTCAGGTCAGAGTCACGAGTACTAATATGTATACACCAAGCAATATTTAAAAGCGATGTTCTCTTATTAAAATAACTATTCTTACTTCAAGATACACGTATCTGTAAACCTATGGATTGTGAAAATTCAATGTATGTCACAACGTACAATTTCATTCAATAATTATGGTGAAAACCACTTTTGAAATAAGCTATCTTTATATATACATATTTTTGCTCGTGACTGGTACATATAGCACTGTGTAGTACTTTTATGAACCTGCAGCATATAAATGATTTTAGTAATCACAAAACGGGTATATTGAGAACTATACGATATTTGCTACTACTAAGAAAGAACCCTGTAGCAAAAATTATCTGTATGTACAGATCAAGCAAATACTTACTCATTGAATTTCTCTTAGCAATCTTTGGTACATCCATACCTCTAGTAATATATTGTAAAAGCTAGTCCTTACTGTGATTCTTAGTAATATGTATGTTCGTTTATTAATAGTTTCCAAGATGCATATCAAAGGACTTCCGTGTTCGTGCGTTGTTCTGGTTAATGTTAACTTTTTAAATGAAAACTCTAGAAATGTTGGATGCTTGAATGTTTGAGTTTGTCTTCTGTATCTATTTTTTTTTTAAATTAGGATGTGTCCCAGATTTTAAAAGATACAGGCTGATGCAAAATTTATGGCGACTCTATATAGGCGACACTATGAAATAGTAGGTGTGTCGCTGAGATTCTTTCTTTCTTTTTCGTGTGGTTAGTGACTAACCTTGTGTCAGAGTTTTAATGCTGCCCATGGGCCTCTGACTTAGCTTCACATGCTGTTGAGAAATATCTCTCAGGCGAGATTCCTCACGATGTTTTCCTTCACCGATTTTTAAGCAAGTGATAATTGTACAATACTTACATGAATCTGAAAAGTCAGAGGTGCGTGTCTTGGGTTCGAACTCAAGGCCTAAGACTTGGCAGTCCAACGGTCATACCACTAGGCTATCACTGCTGCTCTAGGTATAACAAATTTACGTGACAGCGGGGTTGAGGGGTCAGGTACAGCGCAACGAGTAGCGCATTTAAGAGCCGCTATAGAGTTTGCCGCGTACTGTATTAACAAGTGCAAGCCTGCCAAAATGGCGCTCAATCAAAGTATAGAATGTATATCTATTTGGCTTTTACGCTGTTTCAATACAAGGGTTATTTCAGATACCTTATAAAAATTAGATTCCTAGAATTCATCCTACGAAAATACTGTTAATTTGATTTGTTATTTTTACAAATAGTAGATGCAAGTTTTGTTTGTATCCATGCAAAAAAAACTAAGTGTTCCTAATCAAAAATCTTAATTTCGACACACACACAAAAAAATTTGCCAACCATATTAACGGTTTTAAATAAACAACAAAATACAGCCATTTTCAAAAAATCTATCACATTTTGTAAATTATTTTAATAACGGTACCTATTATACAAATTCAAAAGTCGTTAGGCTACTACATTTTACAGCTTCATACTTTTACGATTGGGAAACATTTCGTGGAATGATTATAGTCGTCGTGTTTTAGCATGACAATAAAGGTCATTGACCCTCCTAAATTTTTTGTCATTTTTCACTTGAAAAACGGAAATAAAGCAAGTTAATGTTCAAAATCGATAACTATCAAATTTGTTAAGAAAAAAAATTGATAATTGCTCTACTGTTGTTCCTAAGAATGCATAGTGACCGCATCTGACATGCTAAAACGCGATTCCTACCATTCCTACCATGCAAGCATTCAAGTTAAACTTTCAGCAATAACTTCATTTTGGTATGTTTTCAAAGTAGTTATCGCGGTCGTAATATTGCAAGAATCTTTAATGCCTGCAAACTGCAACCGCATTCTTGAACTGGTAAGAATTTCTTTGATTATGACATGGTTGGTAGTTTTTATCATGAGATTGTTGCCAGTTGTTAGAAGTCTATGTAATACCTAATATTAAGAATAATTATAATTTGTTGAAGTTTCACAATATTTTACCATAAGTTGATGATGTAATCTCAAATTATTGTTTGTTATGTCAAACATTTTCAGATATTTTTATTTTAAAAATTAAATAAATATAGGAATAATCTTTAAAAATATTTATTATGCTGTTATTGTGAGTTGCACATTATTAGTTTTAAGTAACTGTTTTGTTGATAAAGTTAGAAGGCGCGAGGTTAATGAACTAATGTAGATCTATTCTGTCAAAATCTAACCGTAAAAACATACGTCAAGTGGGTTTGAAGTGAGCTGTCAATGAGTCAATCCCTAGTATTAGGTGGAATGACAGCTAATTTCAACCTCACTTTACCTAAGTTTTTACTGTCAGATTCTTATAGAATAGACGCTGCATTAGTTTAGTGAAGCAGCATTTTAGGCACCCCGTTTTAATCATTTTAAAAGGCGATCTAAAATGCTGCATCGACACTCAATTTAAAAAAAACAATGCATTTCCTTTACTGACTCACTTAACTTCTGCATCCTAAAATGTTATAGTCCAAGCCAGAGATTTAGTTCATAATATCTTCAAGCAATTAAAAATAAACGTATATTAAATACTTTGTTGCAAATTAGCGCTCAATGAAACGCTTTAATGTGAAGTAATATTTAATGTTGTATTAGATATAAAATTACTGGTTAAGAAAGGTGAAAGTCAGAATTTTTCAAATTAATCTAGAACTCCTATTTTACGCACGGTCTGCTACGTGATTAATTGGGTAATTTATCGAAAACCTTTAACCAATGATTAATTCGTTTGCCTAAGCCTGTTATTTTGAGTCAGCCTATCCAAATCTAAATGCCTAATTTAATTACCTAGAACTATTCCAAATTACGGTCACCGCAAATATTTTCCACTAATTTTCGTTGCAAACAAAATGCCAACGCTTTGGCCTAATACTACCATTCGGACTATATTTCTCACTGGAAACACCATTTATTTAATGTCAAACAAAATTCTGATTCTCATTTTTAAATTGTAAATATTTGAGCCACGATGAAAGACAATTAGTGAATGTATTTTTTGTAAATAACTAAACATGTATAACTAAGTATGTATAATACATCACGACTGTACATATACCTAGTAACAACGTGCCATTTACGCTAATACGGATTGTATTTAATAATATTTGTAACACATACATACTTTTATCATTAGCCAGAAATAAAAAATGTATCTAATCAATCAGATTATAAATACTCATTATTAATCACTCTAACCAAAATATTTGTGACATTAACTGGTCAATGTTAAAAGTATATTCAACGAAAATTCCAATGACTAGCGTTTTTTAATAATAAATCTAAAAATAGTTTTGAATAAAAGCGTGCTATATTTGTTTAAAATAGACATTAAATCAATTTTTAACACTTACCTGTAGTCAATAATAAATAAAATTATTCCATTTCAACACAATTCTGAACATAGGCTTATAAACCTTCTTAATTAAATATGAAAAGTTTTAAATAATACGTTGTTACCACTAGATATTACCACGTCTTCCCAATCTTATAATAAATTTTAATTGAAATCAAACATTGCAAATTACACTTAAAATGCTCATTCATTCAAATAAAATATTTATTACCATTGCATTCACGTGCAACGAACAAGGAACGACATGTTTCCGTTTATTCTCCAGTTTGACCGTTAAAATGTCAGTGAACATGTTTTGCCGTTTAGATGGCTTGCGAAATCAACGTTTAGTCAATAGTCATATTAATGGTCAATATTTGTATTCGTCAAAAATACCTTAATATGACTTCAAAACTGGACTACTTTTATAATGTATCTCGAACGTTGTTAATTTTTGAAACATTTGAAATAATAAGAGATCATTGTCATTAAGAGTTTCTTAAAATATGAAGTCAAAGATTGTTAACATCATAAATACTAACTAAATTTAATTTTTAATCTGCATATACATCCCATACAAGTATCTCAGTCATTCTGTAAAAAAACTGGGCCCTAATAAACTGGTTGATCTATAAAATGACTGGATAAACCGGGTTTTAATTACAAAATTAATATTGCAATTTATGCCACTAAGTGGCTATTTTACCAAACATTCCCTTTTACTATAAAATTAGTAATAAAATTTTGTAAATATTGTATATAGATTATATTGTAAAGCTTTTAATGATATTAATAATGAGTATTATTTGATTGGTTATCGTAAGCAGTTATTGAATAACCTAATAATGAATTTAATTGTAATTAAATCTTGTTAATTGATTTTATTTCTCATTTCATAATTGTTTATAAAAATTAATTACCTTGTGTTACGTATTACTAGCTAAATTAATAATCGTGAATCGTCGGGAATTGAATTATTACAGAAGTTCGTATATTTAGTTTAGAGCAAGTCTACAATTCCCTGAAGGCTTAATTGGGAACAAGTTACTTGGCATTCATTAAGTGGTTCGTGTTTAGCTTACATTCACGCCAAATTGCTAAAATCTTGTATTATAATTTTCATATAATTTTATTTAAATCACTTTTTTTTAAGACATATCGTTGGAAGGACTTTGTGAACGAAAGTTATCAGCAACAGAAATCAATCTGCCTAGCCTTTTCCCATCTATGTTGGGGTCAGCTTCCAGTCTAACCGGATGGAGCTGAATATCAGTATTTTACATGGAGCGACTGCCTATCTGACCTCCACAACCCAGTCAGTAACTGGGTAATACGACATCCCTTGGTAAAACTGGCTGGCCTTTATTAGCTACTGAAGGCCACTAAAATGACGCGTTTACCTGTTTTAAAATTCTCTAGTAGTCAAGTATTACCTTCCCACCTCTCAGAATACTTCAACTGGTATTTTAAATCTCTACTCTTAAAACAGAAGGTTTCTTTGTAACAAGTCACCGGCACATCACTACATAAATCAAAAACATTCCATTTTCCAGAAAAATATAAAGCAGAAACAAAAGTGGACAGTAGTACTGGAGACATATCTTTCCACCCGTCGGCCGTGACAGGAAAACTCGAGTTTTTTAATCTTAGTCATTCTGTAGTAGGGCTTCCACATCTCGAAAATTGACCATTTCTTACAAATTCCTTCTCTAAACCAACCCGCCTTTGCCCGCGATCACGTGGAGTTCGGTTATATAGGGTGATATTTTGAGACAAACAGTAGCCTATGTCCTTCAAATTTCAAATTTTATCGAAATCCGTTCAGTGGTTTAGGCGTGAAAAAGTAACATACAGACAGACAGTGTTACTTTTGAATTTATAATATTAGTGAGGATTAGCCTATTGCCGCTGTACAAATTTAAATTAATTTATTTCACGTAAAACTGCATGGGCAATTATGATAATGTCAGAAGTTAGGTGAACGGTTGCAAAATAATAATTGACTTTTACAATGTTTTCAAATTACAGACATGTTTATCAAATTGAAACACCTATTTGGCTACGAGGCTTACAATGTTCTTTCAACTCTCTTATTAAAAAAATAGAAAATATATTTATTATGTAAAAAAGTCATAAAAGATATTTACTAAATAAAAGATAAATAAAATAATAATAATAAACTTAATTTCATGTTTGGCAATACATTTCTATCTGTAGATTTTGTCCAAAGCCTCAAAGGTCATTGTGACAGGACTTAATAATTGAGCGTTTTATAAGACGCGCTGCAGTACTGCATCTATGTTAACTTATGCGTCTAGAGTAATGTCAAGGCACTTAGTTACTGCAGAGACCATTATCTGTTTAAACTAAAGAAGCAAATCATTTAGTATTACTGTTTAACATGTTTAAAGCTGGCATTATAATTATACTAAGAACACCATGTTTTTCTAACTTAAGAGTCTTATTGTTAACATCACACATATTTAAAAATAAAATAAAAATAAAACATTTAGTAAATCAACCGCAATAACTATTTTAAATCACCGTTCTTCTTTTGAATCACATTAGAATTACTGCTACCAAAGCACACTATTTAAATTCCAGATTAAATAATGAACAACTCTTTTTAAACATGGAAATTGAAATTCTTGGCTCAACAACCCTATTTCCGAGTGGTTTCCAGCCGTGATTCATCTTCGGAACGCGTTGTGACACGATGATAAAGATTCCCTTGCACCTGGGCACTGCAACACAGACTAGTCGAGACAGCCAACTTTCAGAGAAGAGGTAGAAAGGAGTTTTGGTAGCTTCAGGTTAAAATCTAGGTCAGTTCTGCTTAACTGTCTAAAATGTTGAAGAAAATTTTTGTGAAAAACTAACTTACGAGATGTTTGACCAGCAATTACGTGATGGTAATGGGGAATAACTAGTACGAAATAATGCGAACACTTGAGTCACATACTAGAACGGGCTCTAATCTATATCTATCCTAATGTTATAAATCCACCCCTGTTTCGCAAGGTTTTAAAGACTTTTTTTTTAAGTCTGGGAAATCATCCAATGACTGCTCCCGCTCTGGGTGGAGCGGAAGGGAGTGTCAGACTCTTACTGACTAAAACCCATCCATGTTCCTTCCGTAGCCCTTTATGTTCCGGGTTAGCGGTAACCCTTTCCGACAATCCCGCTTAAAAGAGGATAGATTTGTAATTTTGTGTGTATGTTTGTAATGAATAAACTTAAAAACTACTGTGCCGATGTCAAAAATTCTTTCACCATTAGAAAGCTTAGTTTTCAAGGAGGCATTATTTAACATAGGCAAAATAACGAGTCCAGCGGGAAAGACCACGGAACCGAAGCCACGGGCAAAGTGCTAGTACGATAAATATTTTGGACCAAAAAGACATAACTTTGTTTACAGCAAGATTATAAATGACGGCATTAATAAATATTGTCTATGGCACGCTAAGTGTTTGGTATTTTTCAGTGCCTAACGCATTTCGTTTCTCATTACTGTCCCGCAGCTTGGGAGAATGTCATCTAAGAATTCTTCTGTTTTTTTCTTAGCATATTTTCACTATAATCCCATTTCAATTCCTACAAACCGTAAACAGACTTCGTACCCAAGTAGGTCGTAGTAAGGACAACCTCCACAAGTGGGGGTTCATAGACGGCTCAGATCACCGATGTGTATGCGGCGTCTCCCCACAGACAATGGCTCACCTCCCATCTTGCACCGCATGCCCCGTCACATGCACACGTGAGGACCTAATGGCTGCGTCAGCGAACGGTATTCGCGTTGCTGAATTTTGAGCAAACAAAGGACATTGCTCTGCATCCATACATTGTTGGCCCTGGAGCCAAGAGCATCGGATAATTATGAATTGTATTCTCTATCATTAGTAGATTCTTAAAAGATCTTGTATTTATAGCGGACTAGGTGCAAAAAAGATATATTTCAAAAAAAGTATCAAGATTTTGAGGTTATAATCTAACCATAACAACAAATATTAAATGTAGGTACTTACGATTTTTCATAGCTTTGAGTGATTTTTAACCACCAAAACACCGAACACAAGAAAAGAACACAGGAAAAGCACAGCACAGGAACTGTAACTTTGCCAAAGTGACAAATTGACAATAACGGACGACGCGACGTGACGTTCACAGCAAAACTAGGGATGTAGTACGACACCACACCAATAATCGATTTTTTCGATTAAGATTTACTGTGGTCTTAAATTATTTCAAACTGTCTGTTACATCACCTTTGTCATATAAACATTACAAGTATGTATGACAATGGTTTATTTTACGCCGAAAAATAAATGTTATTTTTGTATTAATTGTCGTAAAAAATGAATTAGATGTTTGAATGATTGTATAGAAATAAAAAAAATGATTACTGTATAGTATTATTCTTACTACCTATTTAAATTGGAGTATGACTGCAAACATAAAGTATTCTTATTAGGTTTTTAAAAATACACTTTAGAAAAGAAAACACAGTTGATCGATCAATAATTAAATCAATCGATTATAATTGATTGGACATCCCTATTTCACTTCTGACACGACATGACATTAGGCATAGATGGCGATCTAATGTTATTAGTCGCGTTAAATTCTATTATAAGTACATTTTGGAATACAGCCAGTCCGTAATACAGAAGTATTTGCAACTTAAATAATAAAATAGGCGATTAATTTTCGTTTAATCTGATACTCTTTATTGCACAGGGCCAATTTGGACATTGTCTTTTAAAAAACTAATATTATGTGAGTACAATTTTTTGCTATCGACACGCTCATAAGAAGAATACATTTATATACGACCTACCTAAAATTAACGACAACTCTAATTCTAGTTAAAATTAATACCTGTATCAACAAGGATAGATCCTTACAATAAAGCATATCGACCATAAAGCGTTCTGATTCCTCCTAAAGCTAGGCCTTCATCTGTTATCTCTACCTATTTTATTATATTTATTATGACGACGGTTGGCGCTGTGGTTGGGCGATTGACTGTTGCGCAGCATGTCGCGGGTTCGATTCCCGCACGGAACAAATATTTGTACGACCTGCAAGTATTTGTTCCGGGTCTGGGTGTTATTCTATCTATAATATGTAGGTATTTACAAAAAAATGTATATAAGTAATTTATTAGCCATCTCGTTGCCATAACACAAACATTAGGTTGCTTAGCTTGGGACTATATGGCGTTGAGTGAAATGTCCAAGGATATTATTATTATATTATATCAGAGCTCAATTGTATACCTGATTTACCAAGTTACAGTCAACACAACACGAGTCTTTGCCGTGTCGGGCTCGTTTCCTTGTATTTGGTTTCAGGCGAAATAGATGGGAAAATGGATGGATGCGGGTATGAGTTTTTTATATGTCGTAACTGCTGCTTGATCTCCGCGAAATAACTAGTTATTTTATGACAAAGGAACTGTCGACGAAGTAACTAGTTTCTGGTGCAGAAATGTGTAGCTTAGAAGGCCACATAAAATTTAGATTTTTTAAAGTTAAAATAATATGTTTGAAGTCGTAAATACTAGAGCTACTTTGAAGTATCATTAGGTAGAATTTAATATTTTATCGCCTCTGAAACCTGAAACTGTAGTTTTGATATTAAAATTTCTGCAATATTTTGCAGTTTCTTTTAAATAGGCTTGCCCCTATTACATGGGAACATGACTGGTGACATGTGGGTATACTAGAGGTACGCCTCTGCCTTCCGGTATAGCGTGATATTATGTTACGACTGTTTTTTTTTCTTATTTACTTCAAGCGAAACCCAATATATCAGTGGAATTTTTCAAGCGAAACCCAACCCACACAGTTTGGCCATCGGCAGTCACCATGTTTAAAATTGATTATCGTACCATAAAGGAAAATAGCGTGACGGGTTGTCAGCTCCAGCTCATTACCTATATCCCAAAGGTTTGTCTATTGGTGTGACAGGTAGCTGTCATCCTGAGGCGTGACTTGTTCGCCAATCAATAATATTGAATGTGAAAATTAGGGGAGGCAACGGAAAAGAGGTAAGGGCTATAAATAAATTCATCTGTTAAACCCACTCCGTGTCAGTACCGCTTTATTTTATTAAAGATAGGTTGTTTATAACCGACTTCTGTTTTTTTAAGATAAAAAAATACCAAAAAGGTTTGTTACTCGAAGTATGAATGTTCCTGAAATAGTTTTGAAATCTTAATGGTATTATATTTTAGTTTAGCGTCGTATCTAATGAATAGCCTAAGAAACGTTGAAACTAGTTCTTAATTCAAATACTTTGATAAAATCTAATGTTTCTTTTTAATATTATACTGTTCTATTACCGTTTAAATAACAATTAAATTGTAAAGAATTCGCTGTGCTTCCGATAACCAATTGAATTGATACTTCTAGTTATTTGCAATAATAACTAAATAAGGCATTGTGATTGAGTTAACGCATTATTGTAATAGAATGAACTATGTCGTCGATGATAGAAGGAAATATGTTGACTATCTAAATAAACAAGTTGAGAAAATTATTTTTGTGATTTCTCTTTTGTCACTTCCTGTCTTCCTTTGTGCCTTTAAGTCCTCAGCGAAAGGTAAGTCGTTTTTAAGATCAAATTATCGATGATTGTACTCCACTGATGAACACACCGCAGCCTGTAATTTTCCCTCCACTGGGGCTTTTTTTTTTGATGGTGGGAAATCATGAAATGGCAAGTCCCGCTCTGGGTGGAGTGGAAGGGAATGTCCGATTCTACTGACTAAACCCATCCATGTTTCTTCCTCAGCCCTTTATGTTCGAGGGTAAGTGGTAGGGGAGAGGGGGGCATGACGGGGTCGCGAGGCACGACGGGGCCATCCACACTTACAAAAAACTATACGCTCTAAATATGTTTTGTTTTCGCTAGTAGGTAGCCATTTTGTATCTCTCTTTAGTCTGACAGTGACCGGTGACGAGACTGCGCACGTTTGATTTTCAAAACAAAAAACGGTTTTCAACGTAATTTCATGTAATTTTGAGTGACTACGAATACGCATATAAAAAGATAAGTGTTTATGTGGCTTCTATCATGTATTCATTTGGTTTTTGCAGAACAATTACTTATTGATATGTTTTGAACAAAAATACTCTAACCGTCACTCATTTTATTTGGTTTGTTATTTTAAATAATGTGAGAATTGGGGCATTACGGGGACATGGCTACGGGGTACGATGGGGTAAGCCGTTATGCCGTATGAGTTAGAAGAAAGAGAACAATTTAAGTTAAGAACGAAAATGTGTTCTAATCCAAATGACCCGGAGTTAAAAAAGAACTCTAAGAAACAGAAGACCCTGGTGTAGAGAATACCGACGAGGATACCATGTGCCTGTACTGCCTTGACGTGAACCACACTTATTTAAAGTCTTCGGAAGGTTGGGTGGCTTGCCAATTATGTGGACGGTGGGCTCATGCAGTTTGTGCTGGTGTAGACGACGACAATACAGAAGAAATCCACATCTGCTTGTACTGTGACGCAAAATAAATACGTGACCCATACTGCCCCCTGGGGCACGATGGGGTTTCCATAGAAGTTTCAAATAATTAAAATTATAACGTCATATCACTATTTACATCACCAAATTCTATGCCAAATTATAGTTTAATAAGTAACCAAAGTGAAGTGATTAGTTTTAATTAATAAATACATTGCGTTGATTATTGCACTGTGTATTTTCCTTAACGTCCCCATTATGCCCCCCTCTCCCCTAACCCTTTCAGACAATCCCGCTTCTCTACTGGGGCTAAGGCCTCCTTCCTGTCTGTGAGAAGGAGTGGGTCACAACCCAGCACGCGGACCCAATGCGAAGCCAAGAACAGGGGACTCCGGATGTGGTTTGTTACTGGGGAATTGAACCCGACATTGTATGAAGTATTGTTCCTACTGATAAAAATACCTAATCATTCCAAATTGTAATATTAAGACTGCAGTGGCAGTCAAACGATGGAATTAATGTAATAGGGATAAAGCATGTGTGCACAGTGATATAAAAATGCCTAATGCTTTTGGTTGTTTTAGCACTATGTAATGTAATAACTTTCTAAGAGGCTCTTTCTTTTCGTGTGGTTAGTGACTAACCTGGTGTCAGATCTTTATGCTGCCCATGGACCTCTGACTTAGCTTCAGATGCGGTTGACAAATATCTCTCAGCCATGCATGCTTAAGCGGGATTGTCCGAAAGGGTTACCGCTACCCCGGAACATAAAAAAAGGGCTACGGAAGGAACATGGATGGGTTTTAGTCAGTAAGAGTCTGACACTCCCTTCCGCTCCACCCAGAGCGGGAGCAGTCAGTGGATGATTTCCCAGCCTTAAAAAAAAAAAAAGCCATGCATGCTGGTTTCCTCACGATGTTTTCCTTCACCCTTTTTTAAGCAAGTCATAATTATACAATACACACTTGCGTCCAAAAAATCAGAGGTGCCTTGGATTCAAACTCGAGACCTAAGAATTTGCAGTCCGACGGTCATACCACCAGGCTATTACTGCCTAATCTAAGAGGTGATGTAATTTTTAATTAATATTCTACTAAAGTAAGTACTTAAGTTTTTAATTAAGTTCACACGTTAGTAAGTGGCGTGTACGACCTCTATTCAAATACTAGTTATGTGTCAGGCTTCTCATTGGTGATTTGAGTTTCTAGCACGTTACTTTTGGGTAGCGTTACTGAAGATCTCGTGGCTAAGTAATACCAGCCGCACCGATCAAACCATCAGGTTAAGCTACTCTTGCCGGGGTTGGTCCGTAGATGGGTGACCATCATTACATATCGAGACTCCTCCGTGCCTCGGTAAGCACGTTAAGCCATTGATCCCGACTGCCATTCGTAGATCTTTGACAGTTACTAACTGGGTCTTGGAGGTCAGATAGGCAGTCGCTGCATGTAAAATACTGGAATTCAGCTGCATCCCGTTTGACTAGAAGCGGACTCCAACATAGTTGGGAAAGGCTAGGCAGATTGATTGATTGACTCCTGGGTAACGTCATGGATGATGGGTCAAACTGGCGAGTGACTTTATAACTAAAGTCCAAACGACTTCAAAGAGCAAAGGGCTAGGTTCACAATACTCCATTTTAAAGTCGCACATAAAAATCAGAATCACGTGCTATTCAAATTGGCCTCGTTTGAAGTAATACCCATACAGACGAGGAAAACTAGTTCTAAAAGGGAAAGTACACAAAGCTTTGATATGTATGAAGTTTGTGAGGTTATTGGAGTTAATCCTCTGGGGTAACGGAGAGTTTTTATGTTCGCTCGCTCCTGAAAACTTCGGAATATAATTGTGTTTTAGTAGGTTGATTTTTATCTTTGATGGGTTTTTTGGATGTCTTACTTACTTAACGAGCAATCCTTAATTAATTGACGACACGGTTGGCGCAGCGAGTTGGTTCGATTCCCGCATGGAACAAATATTTGTACGACCTGCAAGTATTTGTTACGGGTCTATGTTTTTTCTATCTATAATATTATTCCTATAACTGTATTTACAAAAAAAAATGTATATAAGTAGTTTATCAGCCATTTCGTTACCATAACACAAGCATTAGGTTGCTTAGCTTGGGACTATATGGCGTTGTGTGAAATGTCCATGGATATTATTATTATTATTCGTTTATTCATATAATTATTTAATACATTTTTAAATATTCTTATATATAAAAAAAACAGACAAAAACTTTTAAAAATATAAAAAATAGTGGTCCGCCGGTGTCGGGAGCAGGGTCCAAGCTACCGGTGGTTAGGGCTGAAGAGACTAACCTCCTTATTATTATTATCCATAAAACTTCAAATTGAGCATCGATGACGTAGGCAGGACATTAACCGTACTATGGGCAGTCTGCTACGCATTGTAATGCAGTTATGCTTTTTCTTACGAAGCGTATAATGCCTCAATAAAACAGAAGATGACCCACCGCCGCCGCGCTGCTTCAAACTGCATCATAATCATCGTTAGAAATTTTGGCCATGGTGACCAATCTCAGTGGAGTTCAGCTTTCGGCACGGGGCATATTATAATGGACAAGGTGAGCGGTGTTGGTGGCGAGAGCAATCTGTCTTCCCTCTCCTATAGTCCGATGGGACAGCAATTCGATACGACCGGAGAGAGATCAGATGCAAGGTCAACGGGCCCAGACGAGACACCTTAATCAGGTCTTCAGTTCACCTTATGGGGGCCTACCTTATCTGCTCTAAGTAAAGTGTAGATTGCCTTGAGTCTATCTAAAGTTATTTCATTTAAAGTTAAAGTCAAATAATTTATTTCATATAGGCACAAGAAAGGCACTTTTGAACGTCAAAATGAACAAGAAATAGAATTAATTCTAGTCGCCCCTTCCAAAATGTAGTTTCGTATGGAGAAGAATGGGCAAAAAAATCCACCGTTACTCTTTTAAAATGTTTTAATTTTTTTTTATTTACATGTATTATAACATTATATGTGAAGACGATGCACCCAGAATAAAAACACTACACCACAAAAGGTGAAAAGAAAAACACACACATTTATCAACGGCAGGTAAACTTTATTATGGCATAACTACACGTGCTCACATATTTACAAATATTCATTCAATTATTCGATCACTGAGAGACAATGCACTGCCTACGCTGCTGAGTTAAGAAATGTGCAATTTTGCATCTGTGGTTGAACCCCTAAAAAGGTATATAAACGGAATACAGACATAACACTCTGACATTTGCACTCTTTCCCCATCAAATGCTTTGTAGGGAATGTCAGCCATGACAGGTGACGACATTCGGTATGCCGCTGAATGAAACATGAGCTTATTTCATGCATACGAAAAATGCTTTTGTTTAAATTCATAAGGGGCTTTGATTTTTTCCTGTTGAGATTTTACTTGGATATGAGGGTAATAAAACATGAAGGGAAAACCTATTATTTTTTGTGCTAAATTTTCAAGAAGATAATGGAAAGTTATTTTATTTCGTTTTTAACTGAGAAATATGCATGTAAATAAGGTTTTGAGAAGAATTCGTTATTATTAATTATATTTTTTACTAATTAAACAGCTCCGCTTAATACTAACCACTTATCTAACATAAAATAAAAATGCCTACTGTAATGTATTAATGGTGATAAATGGTAGCCTCATTTCTACGAGGGCATCGATTACTCGATTAAAACATAAAAAATCACACTTGTGCCTAAATATGATTAATAATTCTCATAACCTAAGAGGAGAACCCTCTAAAATAATTGTTAATTTCTTCCTCTCAGACTTAACATTTATTCCAAGAACGACCTGTGGATTGTGACGCGGTCACATTTTCCTGCCCTTCTTAATTTACCAGTTTTAATTTCCGGGCCCTTATTTACCACTTCAAAAATTAATCCCAACTCCAAAACCGAATTTTAAACTTCATGTGGTTGAAATAGAGTTGAATTTCGAAGTTTTGGGATTGTTTTTATTTTGTTTGTCAGAGCCGTGTTTCAATACAATTTTCTATGTCCTTTGATGTCCTGTCAGAGATCAAATGATCGATTTTCTGTACAGGTAGCAATTACTTGTTGTGAGAATAATTCGAAGTTATAATTTCGTGGCAAATAGGTCGGAATGGTGGAAATTTTCACAAGCAATTTGATCTCATTTTGAGATACTAAAGTAATTATTTTGATTAAAGAGATTTTCATTTATGATAGGAGCTTAAATTATATCAATAGGGAACTAGTTGCTATGTTTGAGAAAACCCTTTGAAATGAAAAGCAAAGTAGGATTGATAATTTAGAAATCTGATTTGCCTACCAACATGATTTATTCTTAACTAGCTGACCCGACAAACGTTGTCCTGTCTTAACTATGATACCTACGCTACCTACCCTACCTACCCTACCTACCCTACCTACCCTACCTACCCTACCTACCCTACCTACCCTACCTACCCTACCTACCCTACCTACCCTACCTACCCTACCTACCCTACCTACCCTACCTACCCTACCTACCCTATGTCCTTTTCCTGGCTCTAAGCTACTTCCTCACCAATTTTCAGCCATATCGGTAAAGCCGTTCTAGAGTTATAAACAGTGTAACTAACACGACTTTCTTTTATATACACATAGATTGATAGATTTTTTCTCTGGCTAAGTTTTAGTATATATTTAGGTATTTGGGGATTATTTAATTGATCCTCCAACTACTTTTTGATCTTTTAACAGTCAGATTAATACGACTTTTTTTTTTCGACCCCGTGCCGCCTGAGTCGTGTTTATACGACTCAGAATCGATGTTCGGTTTTCGTTTTTTAAGTAATTGAGAGACCCTATTCAATTGGCAATTGACATGAGGTCAATAAATTTTTCAATAACAAGGGTCTGGGTGTTTGTCTGTCTATAATAATAATATGTACCTACGTATTTATAAAAAAAAAATTATATAAGTAGTTTATCAGCCCTCTCGCTACCATAACACATGCATTAGGTTGCTTAGCTTGGGACTATATGGCGTTGTGGAAAATGTCCAAGGATATACATATAATAATTCAATAATGGTCGTATTTAGATACAGTGTGTGGCGGCAGTGGCTGGTGAGCGCTACGTCCAACTTGGTCGCAGTTAAAAGCCGTCAATAGGAGCTTCGACCAATGAAATAGACAACTTAAATAAGTTAAAGTACATTCTTGAACTACTCCGTTTACTCTCCAACTTGCAAGATAAGTCCTAAGACCCGACTTCAAAATAGTTTCAAGTAAATTTGTAATTCTTGAGAAGACAGGTAAACATAACTCTCATTTAGTGTTAACGAAAGTTAACTGAACGTTTCATTTCCCTGCTTCACTAGTACCTATAGCATTTTATACTTTATTAGTGACTAACCCTGCAATGTAGATACTATCACGCGAGCGATGCCGCGGGCGAAAGCTAGTAATAAATATAGGCTATGTTACTCGGAAATAATGTAGCATTCTAATGGTGAGAGGATTTTAGAAATCCATCCAGTAGTTTTGGATTTTTTTTTATTCGTTCCAAACATACAAATCTTTCCTCTTTAGAATAATATATTAGTGTAGACTAGATTCCGAGTGCGTCTTCATTTGCGTGGAACTCGTAAGACACCAACATGATCTGCCTAGCCCTTTCCCGACTATGTTGGGGTCAGCTTCCAGTCTAGTTAATTGAATGTAGTTAATACAAGTATGTTAAGTACCCAGTATGTAAAACGACTGCCTATGTAAGCTCCACAACCCCGATACTGGATAGTACGAGCCTTTTTTTTTTTTTTTAAGGCTGGGAAATCATCCAATGACTGCTCCCGCTCTGGGTGGAGCGGAAGGGAGTGTCAGACTCTTACTGACTAAAACCCATTCATGTTCCTTCCGTAGCCCTTTATGTTCCGGGGTAGCGGTAACCCTTTCGGACAATCCCGCTAACCCGGCAGGCTTGGCCCTGAGGGGCCCCTTCATATGCTGACATCTCTTTGACGCGCGCGTGGAACATATACGCGCCGTACGGCACGGGTCTGGTGCTGATCGGACGGTGAGTCACCCATTACTCACCGTCCGCAGGCCCGCGCCTACGGTGGCCGGGAGCCGTCACGTGGCTCCCGACGCCCGGGGCGTCTCCTGCGGCGGCTGGGACGGGAGGACCTTTCTCTCTCCCATCCCGCCACCTCCTTCGCGAGCATAACTTTTTCGCAGAAGGAGGTGACTGCCTCCCACTCCCTCTCGCCCCGGACCATGGCTTGCACCAGGGCCGGGCGCGAGAGGTCGCCGCCGCCGATCGCCTCTACGAGGACACGGCGGTGCTCCGCCCATGCGGGGCAGGTTTGCACCATGTGCTCTACCGTGTCCTCTGGGCGATCCTCGCAGTGGTGACACCCGGGCGTTTCCTCCCGCCTGATGATGTGCAGGAACCGCCCGAAACATCCATGTCCGGTGAGGACCTGCGTCAGGCGGTAGGTGAGGGCGCCGTGACGCCTCTCTAGCCTCTCCTCAAAGAGGGGTCTTACCGCCACTATCGTGGCGTGCCCTGCGCTGGGTTGCGACAGTCGCTGCTTCCAGGCCGCCATGAAATCGCGCCGGAGGTCCGTCCGCTCCGCCGCAATTTGCTGCGGAAACGGAGTTTCCCCCCGGCTTAGTACCTCCGCGCGCCACTCGAACAGACGCGCGAGGACCATCGCCTCCAGATCCCACGGCGACAGTCCGGTAAAGAGGCTTGCCGCCTCGCCCGAGATCGTGCGGTACCCCCGGATAAGCCGAATGGCTACCACCTTTTGGGGCGCGTTCAGATAGTGGGTGGCTCGCCGCCGCAATGAACGCGCCCATACCGGGGCCCCGTAAAGGGCCATGGACCGCACGACTCCCGCGTAAAGCCTCCGGCAGGAGGCGTTTGGCCCCCTCAGATTGGGCAAGAGCCGCTTGAAGGCGGCCCCAGTCCGTTCCAGCTTGGGGGCCAAACGTCGGAAGTGCTCCACGAAATTCCATCGGCTGTCGAGGACCAGACCCAGGCATTTCATCGTGGTCTCGACGCCGATGTGAACCCCTCCTACCGTAAGTTAGGATCCCGATGGTGGCCTATTCCGAGGCCCATGAAAGGACATGGCCTCGGATTTGTGCAATGCCACCTCGAGACCCAACTGCCAGATCCTCTCAACGACTGTCGCAACCCCGCGTGTCATCGCGTCGGCCGCCGCCTGATGCGACCTCCCCTGCGCCAGGACCAGCGTGTCGTCAGCGTAGCAAACTACGCTGACGCCGTCAGGGAGGTCGGCCCGCAGCACCCAGTCGTAACCGATGTCCCACAGGAACGGCCCCAGAACCGATCCCTGCGGGACACCGCACGACATCTCTCGCCGGTTCCATTCCCCATCGCGACCGGGGTAGATGACGGCTCTGTCCGTGAAGTATGCCCCGACTATTCGACGGAGGTAGGTCGGCACCCGGTGATACCGGAGTGCTTCCCCAATGCAACTCCAGGGCAGGGTGTTGAAGGCGTTGGCGATGTCGAGTGACACCGCCACGACGACCCTACCCTGGGACACCGCGTCCCCCGTCGTGAGGGCTCTAACGCGCATGATGGCGTCCACCGTCGAGCGCCCCTAGCGGAAGCTAAACTGGCAGTCCGCAAGGTCCGGCCCCGTCCTTCCAAGGTGCCCGACGAGGCGGCCCGCAATAATTCTCTCGAAGAGTTTGCCGACCTCGTCGAGCAGCACTATGGGCCGGAATGCGGACGGAGAGTCCGCAGGGCGCCCTGGCTTCTGTATGAGGACCAGCTTCCCCGTCTTCCAACGGAGCGGAAACTGGCCTCTCTCCATGCATGCGCTTAAGAGCGCCTCCAGTCGGGGCCCGAGAGCCCCTGAGGCCAGGACCCAGGCTTTACCTGGCAAGCCGTCGGGTCCTGGGGCGGTATTCTTGGCCTTGAGCCTTCCTACCGCCGCTCTCAGATCTACCTCGGTCACTTCGCGGATGTCGTCGTCGTCCTCGTGGTCCGCTTCGGGCGGAGCCATAGGCGGGGGAGTGTGTTCCCCGCGTGAAGGGAACAGAGCGCTCACCACCTCCTCCACCAGCTGAGGGCGGAGACTCTGCGTCAGTAGGGGGGCCCAGGTGCGGAACAAGCTCCGCACCATTTTATATGGGCGCCCCCATGGATCTCTGTCCAGAGTCCCCACCATCTCCTCGCGGGCCACATCCTTGGCCCGCTGGACAGCCTCTTGGAGGGCGGTCTTCACCGCTCTGTACCCCTCGTACAGCTCCGCCTCCGTGGCTGCCGCATCCGGAGGGCGGATGCGGAGCCTGCGGTGCCTGGTGTACAGGTGGCGCACCTCGACGCACGCCTTGCGAAGTTCATCCACCTGTTGCGACCACCAGTACACCTGACGTCGGGCGCATCCTGACCGGACTCGGGGCATTGCCACGTCGCAAATCTCCAACATGGCCTCCCGGAACCACTCTGCCTCGTCGTTGATGTCGGCAGGCCTGACCGGTGATGAAACCCAGGCCTGCACGATCGAGGCTTCCAGGAGAAGCTCCCGGTCCAGCTGCTTCAGCGCCCACCGCGTACCACTCGGGGCCTGTCGGACCGGCGCGCTTGAGGTCTGGGTGGAGACGTCGAACCGGATATACCGGTGATCGGAGTAGGTCTCCACCTCCTCTACTACGCGCCAGTCAAAGACGCACTGTGACAGAGCGGGGCTAGCGAACGAGATATCCACAACGGACTCACCCCGCATCCGCACGCACGTGGGAACAGAACCCCGATTGAGGACGGCTAGGCCTGCTTCCAGAGCCCAGTCCTCCACCATCCTACCCCGCACATCCGTGTAGCGGGAACCCCAGGCCAGGCTTTTGGCGTTGAAGTTCCCAAGCACTAGCACGGGGAAGGGATGGCTTCTGGAGACGACGACACTCAACTCTGTGAGAGAGTTGTGGAACTCGGCGAGAGTTCGGTTCGGAGAGTAGTACACTCCCACTACCACAATCTCTCCGAACCGTGCTGCGACGCACCCCTGTCCCTTCGAGACACCCTCGAGGGATGGGGTGCCGGCGGCGGCCGACGAAGTTATGGCCACTGAGCCGCTCAGGTCCTCGACCCAGTTATCCCTGGGCGGGACAAAGTACGGCTCAGCGACCACGGCGATATTGATCGACCACTGCGCCATGCTTTGAAGCAAGAGGTCCTGAGCACAGGCGCAGGGGTTGATGTTCGCCTGGAGGAGGCGGAGTGGGGCCATCACTCCTCCATATTAGTTTCCCCCTGGGTTCCCTGCGAGGGGCCCTCGGCAGTGGCATCGGCGGCGGCGGCGGCGGCGACAGTGGCGGCAGCGGCGGCGGCGACGGTGGGGGTGGCGGCGGAGGGCCTGCCTCTCCTCCTCCAGCAGCCGCACATGCGACGCAGTGCGGCGCGGCGTTACAAGAGCCGGTCGTGTGTCCGGGCTGACCGCAGCGGAAGCATAGTGTGCTGCGGTCCACCTCTGAGGTGCACTGGACACCGACATGGTGCCCCACGTGACAACTGTAGCACCTCAGAGGTCTGGGCTCCAGCAGCTTGACCTGTGCCGAAACCCAGCCCACCAGGAGCCTTCGGCCCTCCACAATTTTGCTAGCCGCCGTCACGGGGCAGCTTACCGTTACGGTTCGCATATCCGTGAAGTCAGGGCGTATGGTGCCTGCCTTAATTTGGTTGGCGAGACACCCGCCCGTCCTGACGACGGCGGCCACCACCTCTTCCTCCGTGACGGAATCATCTAGGCCCATGATGCGCATGTTTGCGCATTTCTCGGGCCTGGAGACCCGAGCCTCCTCCGCGTTAAGGGACGCCCTTAGCTTCTCAGCTAGGGCGTCAGCGGTGGGGCCACTCGACGCACCGGGGATCTCCAGCATGCGGGCGCCGGTCGCAGTCATCCTATGCCGGAGGCCCCCGGTGATCCCCAGCTCCTGGAGGTCCACCGTCTCCCTCGCTTTTGTAAGCACGTCGCGGTACGTAACGCCCCTCTTGACCGCGTCCGGCTGTAGTGTGATGACTACAGCCGCGGTCTTTGGGGCGCGGAGTCTTGCCGCGACGGCTCGCTCCTTGCGGCGCCGCCTCTTCTCCTTCCTCCTCGCTGCCTTGGCCGCCTTCTTTTTCTCCCCGACCACTTGCCACTCGGCATCGGTCGCGGGAGGCCCCGGGCGTCGGGGAGAGGGCTCTGGGACCCTCTCCTCCTGCGCCGGTGGGGACTTTTTGCCCTTTTTGGCTTTCCGGGCCGGCGCCGAAACTTTGCCAGACGGTGCCGGTTTTGCCGGCGCCGGAGCTTTGCCGGACGGTGCCGGTTTTGCCGGCGCGGGTTGTGCTCGACGGCCCGGGTTTCGGGGCGGCAGCCGCCGCAGCGGCCGCATACGAGGCCGGCTTCGGGCCCGAGGCCATCCTTCCCGACGCCAAGGGAGGGCGCAGTACTATGCCCTCCACTACGGAGAACCGCTCCTGGAAACGTGCCTGCCGTGCCAACACACACACTTGTGCACTATAATATCTCCCGCACCGAAGGCCCAGTTCCCCTAAAATTGGTCGCCGTGGCCGAAATTCGTTCTGAAGGGTTATTTAAAGGTTTTTATGTCAGAATATAACCTCCACATAAAAAGTCACGAAAAAATTAAAAAAAACTGTCTTTTATAAGCCTCTGGGATCTTAAACAACATCATCAACAGTTGCAAACATAAAACACTGATATAATAAAAACAACAAAATTCATAAAACAAAATAAACATAAACAGAGTCAAATTACGCGCTGTTTCTGTGAAGTGCCGTTAATAGCCCATTAGGGCGTCAGTTTTGTAAGAACAAGATGATAATTATGTGGAATGGATACTTTACAACTTTTTCTAGGAATTTTACTGAACTTTTTGGGGGGCCTTTGTCTTAGAACTGCTAAACAGGGGAATCAGACTGTTTTTTAGTTAGCATTCAAATGTGCCCTAGGCATTTTCTAGCTTGCTTGCTAGAAAATGCCAGTTAGGTGATACAGAAAATAACAATGCTAGGTGTAATTATGAAAATTGAAGAATACATATTTTTTATTCAAATATAAAGATACATATAGATTACTATACGCGTGTAGTAAAATTTAATTAAATAAACATTTATGAAGGGATTATTAAACTTGAGTAATTATTTAGATAAATACAATACCTTTAGGTAGCTCACCAGGCCCGTGCCGGACGGCGCGTATATGTTCCACGCGTGCCTCAAAGAGATGTCAGCATATGAAGGGGCCCGTTAGGGCCTAGCCTGCTGGGTAAGCGGGATTGTCCTAAGGAAGGAACATGGATGGGTTTTAGTCTGTAAGAGTCTGACACTCCCTTCCGCTCCACCCAGAGCGGGAAAAATCATTGGATGATTTTCCACCCTCAAAAAAAAAGTCTGTGTTAAATTATTGTTCCCAAATGGCCATATAATATGGAGAAATGTAGTAAAAAAAAAATAACAATTGTAATAACTGCTGCAGTTTATAACTTGATAACCTTATCGCTATTCCGAATATGATCAAGCTTATAAAAACCAACGCATAGATAGCATCTTACTATCTGCTTAAATAGTAGAGGTTTCATACTGACTGTCCACTGCAATAACCGATAAAAGGAAAAAAAATAAAACCACACAGAAAAAAAGAAAATATATTTACTGGGACCCAAATGGCCGATTTTCCTCCCCGCCCCTTAAACCCTCAATATGTACCTTGAACGTTACAAATCACATAAAACACCATTAACGAACCCTATTTATAACTAGACTAAATCCTTCTGAAAACCTCTCAACTCGCAACGCTTATTTGATCGTACTTTCAAAAGCCTCTCCTCTCACTCTCACTTCAAACAAATGCCGCGCCGTCAAGACGTAAACGTTCCAATGAAAAGGTGAAACGAACATTAATATCGCTTCTAGAGCGTGTTTTAGATTTCAATCCCACTGGAAGTTTAGTGAATGGGGTGAGGACGGTGACCTCGTACGTTGGGTATACATAGATTGAGCAATATTGGGTACGCGTGAAGTAACAGTAACTATTGATTTACCTAACTTTGTTTGCAAAATTCTTGACACTTTTATATAGGGAAAAATATAGTGTAATTATACTTGAAAAAACCACCAGGTCAATCCATCAGGTTAAGCTACTCTTGTCGGAGTTGGCCGTGGATGTGTGCCTCGGAAAGCACGTTAAGCCGTTGGTCCCGGCTGTTATTTGTGCATCTTTGACAGTCGTAAGGGGTAGTCAGAAGCCCGAAAATCGGACAGCCAGTCTTACCAAGAGGTATAGTATTGCCCAGTTACTGGGTTGTGGAGGTCAGATAGTCAGTCGCTCCAAGTAAAATACTGGTATTCAACTGCATCCGGTTAGACTGGAAGCCGACCCCAACATAGTTGGGAAAAGGCAAGGCAGATGATAATACTTGAAAAAAACAAAACTTTAAAACTAAGATCCAACTACGATAAAAATGCCAACTCAAAAGGTATAAACAAGACATTACACACAGATAAATTTAAAAAAACCGGGGTCAGACGTAATCAATTCGATTCGCTTTAATTACATGATGTATTTCAATTTCTTTGGGGTTTGGGATAAATTAAGGTACAGTTCCCCACCCTCTTCTTTGCTTTGGAAATATTCAACAGTAAAAGGAGAATGGGCAGGATGTCCCCACTCACCAATAACGGCCGGACGTATGTCGTTGAAAAGCTCTTTTTAAGACTGTCATTTGTTTCTTTGGCGGTCAGTATTGAATCATTGTGCGAAAAAAGTAACAGCGGAATGAAAAACCTGTGTCATTGTGGCTAAATAATCATCCGTTACAGTTAAACATACTTACATACCTACGTAAAACTACGTTTTACTCTAAGAAAACCTATTCTTTTCATTTCTTTTCCTGACAAGCATAATACATGAAAAACATAATATTACTGTTATATTTTAATTGACAGACCAGCTCCACAATATAAATCCAGCTCGGTATGAATGCAATATTGGTATCGTTTAATCTTTTGAACGCCAAAGCGTAAACGCATCGGCGTGGCCTCACACGCCAAGCCACAAAAAAAATATGTCTCTTTCTTGTCGTTTAATAGCCTCCAGTGGCAGGATGGGCACATTTTGTCGGCTATATCCGACCGTGGCGCTCAAAAGGTTAACAGGGCGACGGTTTTGCAAGGCATGAAACCTTTTACACATCTAGCAGCGTGTTGAAATGATGTTATTGATAGTTATTCTTTATTTAGTTTTTATAACTTTTATGTACTTATATTAAATGAATATTGTACAGAGGCCAGCACATCAAGTTACCACAATCTGTCAAATTTCTTTGATAGTATTTCAACTTTATTGCAAAGACATAAGGTTCATTTTTAATTGAGAAAATTTGACAGTTAGGGATAGCTTGATGTGCTGGCGTCTGTACCAACTAATTCCTGTTTATTTTTATATATTGAGGTGGATTATCGCTACTCCAAAATTAGCACTGTACCTTTACCTATTTCTTAAATGTTTCAGATACTTTCTCTGATATCAGCAAAGAAATATCAAATCCTTGTTCAGGAGCCAGTCCACGTTGACGGCAATTAAATTGAGATTATGGTTAGACCAAAAGCAATTTCGTCCGCCATATTGTAGAAATTAATTTCATTTTTTGGCAAAAAATATCCTCGAGGCCTTCCTCTAATACCGTGTTAATGAGTAGGACGTTAAGAGAGTACTAAAAACATCGTTTTTCTGTGACCTATTAATAATTTCTAAAATGGAATTAATAACACACTGTAGTGCCTAATTTCTAGATACAATTGAAAATTTTAACAGCCATTTAATGAAATTCTCGATAGCAACCATTTTGAATATTTTTAATCACACTTATATTATTAAGGCGAAAGTTCGTGAGTGTGTGACGGGTCTGGATGAAATTAGGCACATAGGTAGTTTATGACCTGGATTAACACATAAGATATTTTTATCTAGGTAGTACGTTCCCTTGGGATATTTACCGATAGCCACGCCACGATAGATAATAATATTTTTAATACGCCATATTTTTCCTTAAGAATGCAATGTCGCTCACTTTTAAGAATAAAATACAATAAGAAAACACGATACCTTTTTTTTTTCATCTCAAAGAAAGTGCATTAACACACACTGTGAAACACTAAACAATTACTCTAAAACATTAAAATAATAACAATAAGTACACATTGAAAATGGAGTTCAAATGTAGGAAATTGAATGTCTGGTTTGCGCAGAAGCGTCGCGTCGTAGCAAATGTATTGTTTGTTCCTACGGCAATAAGCGTTGTTACTCGGGAGCGGTGCGGTCCCCGTGGGCCTCATTATAATAGGCTTATTGGGCTTCGCTAGTGGTCCAAAGAAGTTGGCGTATATTTCCATAAAGATATCAGGTGTTGGTTTGGATATAAATAGAACAACTTTATGGATGGGTTATCCCTCGAAATCTCAAATGATAATGAACGAACCCTAAGTGATTCTCAAAGGTATTGTCCCCGTAAAACACCTCAATATGTAAGAACAGAAACAGCGCCAACCACAGACTTGGCATAACTTTATAATAGGAATGACTACTAATTTTTTTTATTTCCATTTTAACACTATTGCGGTGAGCTCGTCACTCATAGGTGTGCACAGCATTTAAAATAATCGTAATCCCTGCTGAACACGGAGTCCTGGGATAAATTTCCTGGTCGGCCAAATAACTATTGGATTTTCCTATCAGGAATTTCTCAGTAGCAGCTCGAACTCTGGATTTGTGCTCGGTTGATGGCAATAAGCTCTCTCTCTATTAAATGAGACTTAAACATAATAATTATTACTTTGTGCTGTACGATAGGTTCCTATAATTTTGTCCATACCTACCTTCAGGAAAAACAGGCATGGTGTTATTCTAACAATTGTATATTATAACACAATATAGACCAACAACTTGTACCACACCAAGTATCGATCGATAAGCCCCAGTCTGAGGCCCTTATCGAGTTCTTAAAGTCTGTATTTTGCGCCCCGCACTATAAATCTTCCTCTACTATATTACTAACTTAAGTGTTGTTGACAATTATAACATAATACCTTTTAAGATGGGGCTGCAATCGTTCTGAATTAAGTTCCGATCTTTGGGGAAGTTTCTAAAGTTAATTAAAGATTTAAGTAAGTCTAATAAGTTGGGATAAAGCCAAGAATATGATGAGATGATCATTCTCGTGCATATAGCATAATTAGCATAGGCTGATTGCCGGGACACAAGCCTCCTCCTCTTGGAATGGGAGTGGGCTGTTATCTACCACGCGGGCCCAGTACGGGTTGGTAGATGTCACACGTCCTCAGCATTTTTGTTCTAGGATGCCGGTTTGTTTACGTTGTTTTCCTTCACCGTTTTGAGAGCAGGGGTGATGAAATTATTTACACAATGTTTCATTACATTACGTTCTCTTGTCCTTATCTCAATTCATTTGGGGTCGACGCAACACGTTTTCTTCTTCAATACTTCTCTATTAGTTATCTCGGTAGTCATCCCCCTTTCTAAGGTAGGTATCTCCAATGGCTCGTTTCCAATTGATGTTATTTCCACTTAAACAAATACCAACTTTATGTTAGTGTAAATTAAAATGATTTCAGAATGACTACTACCTATTGAAGTATTAATCAAAATGGTTGAACTTGCAGCGAAAACTGAAGCTACTAACTGAAACTACGTTGGAAATAAAGTGGTTTTTCTAAAAACATTTATTTGTTTACATGTTTGGAAACTGAATCGCGAACGTAGTACAGCTATATTATCTTTGACACAGTTTATCCATTATTTTTTTGGTCTACCCTTACTCTTATAGTCATCCAAATTCACACTCAAAGTATTCGTCATTTTCCTCATGACTTGTGAAGATGTAAGGCACTATTTCTTCATAATTATTCAGTTACACTGAATTTAAATTTCGGGTACTCCAACCTAGCATCAGACTCAATCAACGTCTATATTCATGAGCCAACCAGACAGAATTGGGCTTGAGATGAATATGCACCACGGTGAAACTGTACAGGTAGTTAACAATCGAAATATCATGCGACAATGAAGTGATAATACAATAGGCCGCGCAACAATTGTAACAAATTCTCCTCTGAATGTAGTAGAATAATTAATTTTGTGAAAAAGTCATACAAAGACATTTTATGTTACTGCACTATGTTTTCCCAATAATGACAAACATCACCTGCCTAGCCTTTTCCCAACTTTGTTGGGGTCGGCTTCCAGTCTAACCAGATCCAGCTGAATACAAGTATTCCGACTTCCACGACCCAGTCTGTAACTGGGTAATACGATACCCCTTGGAAAGACTGGCTGTCAGATTTTCGGGCTTCTGAAGGCCCGTAAAGACGTCAAAGATGCACAAATGACAGCCGGGACGAACGACTTTACGTGCTCTCCGAGGCACGGAGGAGTCTCGGCATTTGTAAAGATGGTCACCCATCCACGGCCAACCCCGGCAAGTGTAGCTTAACCTGATGGATCGACCTGTGCGGCTATTAGTACATAGCCACGAGCTCCTCACCATGTGACAATGAACTTATAATACAATAGGCCGTGCACCTTATTGAAATCAATTAAACAGGCATGTTCAAGCGAATGTAACAGTTATTTTAAGCTAAGATTCCAGGTATAAGCATGAATTATTAAAAGAAATTAAACTGAGTACGAACAGGTAAGCAATAAAAAGTTGTAAGCTTCCGGGAACAACATTGAAATAACTACTGCACAGTCGGCTAATAAAACTAAGTAAAGCAAATAAAACGTTCGCCGCTACGTTTTACTGCTGTTTTCCTGCCTTTTCAGGATTATCTTAGTAAATCTGAGAAAAATATAAAGCGAAATTAATCCTCATTTTATATGTATCTATTATTACTATTACAAACTTTGAAACCTAAAATACGAATACAACAACTAACTATAAAATAACACACAATCTAAAACCAAACACACAAATAAACACAACACAAAACATTAATCAAAAACACAAACACATTTCAAATTAACACATAAATAACCAAAAAAGCTTGCTGTCTACCTAACCTACTATTTATTTAATACTAAAACAAATGAAATGAATGAATTAATTTACTAATCTTAAAAACAGTTTTTTTTTCACAGCCTGAAAATAACTATTTGGATATAAAAGTAAAGAAAGAAAATAAATTTCATCCTCTAGTGGAAGGTAACTCGAAGTTAGGCTACTATGTTCATTTGCTCTTCATAAAACCCCTTAAAAACACCTACTTTTGACTCTATTACGGGTATTTTATGAGGAGTTCACAATTGTCTGGGCCTCCCATAACGGAACACTGAATCCATTTAGGAGCCCACCTACATTTCATTGCGAAGAATTTTATTTGTAAAAAAGGCATACCGACAGTGAGAAGCCATTTTGACTTTCCTCTTTCAGATTATGGAAACAAGGAAGATATTTATGCTTCAAAAATAAAGGTTATTTACTGAATAGTTTTCAGGATTTTCACTCAAACCTTTTTAAACACTTTCTGGAAAATCACACAACATATCTTCCATCACGCATGTATTCTCAGATTGGAAGGTAGCGCAGGTGTCTCTATTACACCCATAATTGGCCAGTTGACTTGATTTACATCATTCTTCATATTTTGTCTTAAGTATTAATAATACTGAGTTTCGATTTATTCGAACCGCGTCTTAAAAATTGTTTAAAAAAAAACTTTGAAACTCCGAATCTACCTATAGGGGTAACTTTGAAACACAAAAACCGACGAACTTTATAATTTACTTAGATTCGTACCAAACGTGATTAATAATAATAATAATAATAATAATATATTTATTCAGAATTAAATTGGTGAAATATTAACATTAAAATCTTAGAAAATAATTTGTAATAATTTGTATTTGTTTGTTGTAATTGTTTCATTTTACCCCCTTAAAGGTCGACTTTCCAAAAGTACTTCGGGGCGAGATGCGATGGACTTATCATGTCGTGCGACTTACAAGCTTGTCTTGGAATTTTAACTGAAATTGAAACTCTACTTTATTTTTGTTTATTATCAAAATAAGACAAAATACATTTGTGAAGTGTCCTTTAAACGTAGGTAAAGTTACAATGTCTAATGTTGATTTAGATGCAATTGTGTATACTTTAAAAGAGACTTGATCTCTGAGTTTGTTTCGATTTATCTTCACAGAATAGTCAGTTGCTTCTTTTCGTCTTGGATCGCAAAAGAAGTCGCGGGCTACAGCTGGTGTGTTTATAAAACTGTCACAAGGTCAATCAACATCAATATGTCCGTATCTCTATCATGCATTGATTATGTCAGTCAGTCATACAGTTATTAGCTTCTTTTCTAAAGAAATGTTATATATTATCTCAGCAAAACAACCCAAATAGTATTTCGCAAAAAAATCTATGAAATTATTTATAAAGAACAGAAAAAACTATGAATTATTATAATTTAAAATATTCCTAAGTACCGCACTGGTCCACAGGTACATTTCTTTTTTCTTTGAGCTACGCTCCGGGCACAAAGGTCAGTTTTGCACCGGACCACTTAACTTCTCGTGTACTTAGTGCCTTGCCCCTATTAAGTTATATTGCTCAGAGAGAGGATAAATTGCTCAGTCGTACTTAGGTAATGAACTGAGGCCCTTCCTTTAGACACTTTGAAGGACTAGGTTAATTTCTGGGTGTCACTTGCATGGTAGGGTCCGGAAATGCGGAAGTCCAATGACATTGGTTGCCGACCCTATTATGAATAAGGACTTCGGGGCGGGATGCGATATGTGAGATTCCATTATTTCGTGCAGTTTGTTTAGGATTTTTTGAAACTGTAGTGTAATTTCTTTTTTTTTTGTTTATTTTCAAAATAAGACAAATTACATTTTTGAAGTGTTTTTTAAACATAGGTAATGTTACAATGTTGAATGTTTATTTTGGTGTAATTGTGTTGACTTTAAAAGAGACTTAACCTCTGAATTTGTTTCGGTTTGTCGTCACAGAATATTTATAGTCAGTTGCTACTTTTCATTTTAGTTCGCAGAAGTCGTGGCCCACAGTTGGTGTGTTTATATAACTGTCGGTCAATATCAATATCTCCCATAACTGCCCTTAACCTCGCCGAAATAAAAACACAGAGAACTACTTACGTACATTTAAGCCGAAAAGCATAAACGATACACTTCGGGCACGAAATTTTACGACTGTCGGACCATCAGACTGATCGGTCTAATGAGCCCAATGCTTTCACACTAATTGCTTCATACGACGTAGTATGCCGAACTACGTACAATCGCGTGCACTAACATGTATAAAGCATAAGCAAAAAGAATAATCAGCCTACTATGTGAAGCATGCACACATGCATGCATGTGTGTGCGTGTGTGCACAAAACAGATGAAAGTGTGTGTGTGTGCATGTGAAGCTAAGTCAGGGGCCCATGGACAGCAATAAAACTCTGACACCAGTCATAAACCACACGAAAAAAATAAAAAAAACCTACTATATTCCCACTGCTAGAACGTAATCCACCAAGCGGGCCACGTAGGCAACTGACATGTGATATATCTCTCTCTCTCTCTCTCTCATTTCTCCTGTCTTCGAAGGCAATGTTGGCCTAGTTATAACGGCCGTGATATACAAGTTGTGGGATATAGGTTCAAACCCACGCAGGCGTTTCACGTTGCGTCAATTATTTCATCACCATTTCAAAATAATTAAAACAATCTAGCGGGATTCACCTTGACGTGCTTGATTTACTACAAATACTTAAATACTAGCACAACTATGAACATCACGATTCTGAGCGAAGTATACAACATAAACACAACTCTGATACACAATATCGATAAAGATACACAATCAGTTTCAGCGAGTGCTTCTTCGCCCTCGTACTTACGGGCGATTTTTTAACGCGGCGATGTTTTATCGCGGATAGAATTTTCAACGTAATGCTTAGAGCTGAGAGACAAAAATCCAATAGTGTATTTTTTGACGTGCTGGGATGCACTTTAATGTATTTTCAACGCTTGGCCCAACACAGAGAGTTGAAAATCCAGTGCGCGTTTAAAAAATCGTCGCGATTTAAAAAGCGCCCGTGCCTCCAGGACTTACTGCAATAAAGCAGATCAAAAGCTGACTGATATGTTGAAGACATAACTCTGTTGTGGTATGTTGCAATGTTTGTCATTTTGAACTATGTCGACTGTTGCAATAAAGTTCGGATGAAAATATCTGTGCACTGAATTGAAAAATAGCACTGTGCACGTTAGTTACTACGTGCACTGTGCACGTTAGTTAGGTAGTAACTGAAGCTTTAAAGGGCTTTTGATATTTAATGTGTGGAAATAGTAAATGAACTGAAATCCGCATAATTATTTTATTCAAAGAAACCTGAATAATGAATGTTACTCAAAAGGAATAATTAGTTAACCGATGCTTAGCAAAAAGACTAATAGTATTATTGCCCGGCCAGTAGATAACTTTGTAAAGGTCTGTGTCTGACAGCTTTTGATAAGAAAAATAGTTTTTTGTTTATTTTATTAAAAACTATGGATTTTTAAATAGATGCGCTTGCCGCGGTTGGTTCATGGATAAGTGACCATCGAGACATATCGAGACCCCTCCGTGTCTCGAAAAGCACGTCAAAGTAGTGACTTACAGATCTACAAATAACAGCCAGGACCAGTGGGTCCTGGCTGTTATTTGTAGATCTTTGACAGTTGTTGCTAGTCGTGAAGAAGTCACTGGTTCCGACTATCATTCGTAGATCTTAAACAGTTGTTGCTGGTAGTCAAGAAGTCTGAAAACCGGTCTTACCAACAGCAACTGAATTATGGAGGCCATAAATAGTCGCTTCATGTAAAATACTGGTATTCAGCTGCATCCGGTTAGATTGAAAGAAGATCCCAACCGTTGAAAGAAGGCTGGGCAGATTGGTTGATCAAAAAATCTATGAATGTATTTTCAGATTGGTTGATAAAATCTATGAATGAAAATAGGTGATAAAATATCAGTAGTGATATTCTGTAAAAACTCATTCTGAAAATCTAGGTGAAGTCAGCTGTAAATAATATCAATCTCTAGGATTAGGTGGAACGACAGCTCTTCACTTAAGTTTCCACGGTGAGATTTTTACAGAATCGACCGACGGACATTGAAACTTAATTAATGAAGAAAGAACAGTAAAAAAGTAGTAATTTCTAAAATGTCCTTCAATGACCTACACGACTGCGACATCTGTAGCAATTAAGTTTTGTGCTGAATTAGTTTCATGTTTTGGCTCTTTGCACTGACTGTGTTGTTAGTTTCAAGAATGAAATAGATACTTCTAGATGTTGGGTCTCCCTTGTTTTACCGAAAAGAAATTGCCAAATTATCACTTCCCAAACAAATTTTCGCATAATTTCATTTGCCAAATTATTACTTACCAAAAAATCTCTTTACAAATAATTGTTACGAAAACCTATGTTTGGCAAGTGAACGTTTGAATAATAACTTGTTCACCAACTAGTACTTTTACCATTTTTTATCTAGTCAAATATTTCAGTTGGTATAACATATTTTACGCAAAATTAAATAAGCCAAATATTTGGTGTCGTCAATTTTAAACTTAATAAGATCTAACGTTGAAGACGTTTTATTACAAGGGTGCTTTTTCCACTTGGGACAAATTCTAAACAGGTAATAATAATGTTATTATAATTATATTATTTCTCTCGATAGCCTCCTAAAAATAATCTCTTTTTTCCATATTTTTTTCTATATAATCTAGTCGTTTCTGGAACTCGCCGGCCGCTACCGCGGCACCGCTCGCTTCGCTCGCTCGGCTCGTGCGTAGGTGGTCACAGTTTTAACCTAACCTAACCTAACCATTTTATTTAAATTAATAACCTACTGTAACTAGTTCCATAAATAACCTAATGTCTAGTAACCATAAATTTGACTTGTTTCAGACAAATTCAAGCACATAAGCTTACAAAGAAATACGCAAATGACATCAAATTTAACAAACAAGTAAAATGTTTATTTTTGCCTTTATATTTTTTGTCATAACAAATCATTTGACTAAACGTTTATTGTCTAAATATTGTTTGCTGTAATAAATCATTTGATTAAAGACCAAAAGCCTTAATGACATTATCCATGGTAATAATCTGCCAAGTAAACATTTGACCAAATGAAAATGTGCGTACTAAAATTATTCCAAATATTACATTGGTATAAAAAGAGGTTGCTAAAATTTGTTTGGGTAATGAAAATTTGGCAAAATCTTTTCGGCAAAACGGCAGGATCCCGCTGGCCTCTGTACCATGTTTCAACGTAAATACAAAAAATTGTCTTCTCTTTTTTATCAGTTTTATATAAGCTTCGACCAGAAGAAGACACGAGGTGGTGCATCGTTTGTGATGTAGCTCCACAGTTGCACCGTGGCTCATCAAATTACCCCCCATCAAATTACCTGGTACCTACCTGGCAGGTCTAATTTCACCAACTTTGGCCAAAAAATTCCACAAATACAACGCGTTAAATTTTATCGTTCTGTCAGTGTCAATATTCCAAAGAAAATTATGACAATGAAAGCTCTTAAACGTGGCTGATGAGCTGATCGCGTTTAGTTTCTTTAGTGAAATCTGACCTTAGTCGGTCAAGAGATTCTTAGGTAATACAATTCAGTTTGTTTGTGTGACGATACACTCAACATTTTATAGCTAATGAAAGCAAACAACTCTTAATATTAGGGCTATCTCTCAAGGCGTGCTGTCTGATATTGGCAGGGATTGTTTGTCTATCAAGATCTTCCTGCTTGTCCAACGTTGATAAGTTCCTTTTTTCTTTGATAGTGTGAAATGATCAAATTAATCGTCCCGCTCTGGGTGGAGCAAAGTCAAAAGTCAAATTCAAAAACATTTATTTCAAATAGGCACAAGAAAGGCACTTTTGAACGTCAAAAATGAACAAGTAATAGAATTGATTCTAGTCGCCCCTTCCAAAAGGTAGTTTCGTGTGGAGAAGAATGGGCATGAAACTCCACCGTTACTCTTTTAAAATGTTTCACAATGTTTTGTATACATGTATTATAATATTATATGTGAAGACGATGCACCCAGAATAAAAACAATACACCAAAAAGGTGAAAAGAAAAACGCATGTAGCAGTGGCAAATAAACTTAATTATGTCATAAGTACATGGTGCTCACATATTTACAAACATTCTAAGGTAACAATAATAAATTAATCAATGTGTGAGATGTTATTCCAATATAATAAAATAATAAGGTACAAATTATAAATAATAAAATCATAAAATCAAGCGCGGAAAGGAGTGTCAGTCTATTACTGTCTAAAACCCATCCATATTCCTTCCTTTATGTTCCGGGGTAGCGGTAACCCTTTTGGACAATCCCGCTTGTTGATAAGTAACTCGAGGTCGACGCAACACATTTTCTTCTCTCACCAGTTAGCCGTCAGTATTATCGTGCACTCTTTTTTCTTTCATAAAATATCAGCCCTCACACAATTCATCCATACGTTCTTTGGTCTTCCTCTCACTCTCCATCCATCAACATTCCTCACTCTTTTAGTTACATTTTATCCCTCCAGATAATTGTCCAGCATCGAATTATATAGGGAACCAAAAACCAGACACGATCAATTCCTTTATCAGGTACAAAATATCTTATCCGAATTTCGGTACAACAAACTGTTGTCTGACCTTTCGATGGACCTCTTAAAAAAACCGGACAGCCAACATATTGTTATATAAATAGCTCCGGCCTTCGTGACCCTTCCTCACTGTCAATACAACAATGATTTAAACAATACTAGTTTTTGCCTGCGGCTTTGCCCATGTGGAGGCTTAAAATTATTCCACAGAAACATACTGCCGGGATGAAAAAATATCCCGTGTCGTAACCTAGGTCATTGTCTTTCCGTGTGCCACGGGAAAGCAAACGTTAAAAATACTACTGATAGAACTAAAAATATTTTTATTTGCCCACGGTCCGATTGATAGAACCACGAAATGAAAAATACCTGTGGTCCTAGGTACTAATAGAACTACGTGGTCCAACCACGGGCAACCAACCCAAGAACGTATAAGCCTTCCTCTTGAATCACTCTATCTCATCATCTGCCTAGCCTTTTCCCAACTATGTTGGGGTCGGCTTCCAGTCTAACCGGATGCAGCTGAATACCAGTATTTTACATGGAGCGACTGCCTATCTGACCTCCACAACCCAGTAACTGGGCAATACGATACCCCTTGGTAAGACTGTCAGATTTTCGGGCTTCTGACGACCCGTAACGACTGTCAAAGATGCACACATGACAGCCGGGACCAACGGCTTAACGTGCTTTCCGAAGCACGGAGGAGTGTCGGTATTTAAAGATGGTCACCCATCCACGGCCAACCCCGGCAAGCTTAGCTTAACCTGAAAGATCGAACTGTGCGGCTGTTAGTATTTAGCCACGAGCTCCTATTGAATCACTATCTATTGATGACAAATTTAAAAGATACAGAGGGACAGACGACGGCAAGCGACTTTGTTTTATACTACGTAGAGTTATAAGTATGGATTATTTATGTATTCGAAATATGTTTTACGTTATTTGATATTAAAGGACCACTTTAGAATATATTTCTAGGCAGCCTTTTATCATTCCCTTGTCAGATTCTAGCGTCGATTTGTTATCTTTTGAATGATGAAGAGGGTCCAGAGTCTCGTGGCTCTAATGGCAAGTAGTCGAAGTGTATCTAGTTTTTATTTTGGATACAAAATAAAACTAGTTTTTTTATGTATTGTTTAATTGCTTAGCGCGTTTGTCAGTAATATGTACATACTATAAAGCTACCATTTACTGAGTACGTCTTACTTTGACTTGAATTGAAAAAAAAAAATGTGGCTGTTTTTACGTTCTGCATCATTTTCACAAGAACAATTTTAACATGAACGATGTCACCCAGTTTTTTAAAACATATTTTGATTTAAAAAAGTGTCTACGGAGTTTCTTGCCCGTTCTTCTCCATCGGTACCTACTGCTTCGGAATGAGCAACTAGCTTCATCTCTCAGACTGACCGACACCTTAACAATTCACAAGTGGCTGTAATCGGTTTATTTGAAATAAATGCTTTGAGTTTGAGTTTATGCAGTTTCGCTAACTTTACTCCGTCGAAGCCTAAACATTGAATGTTTGACCGTAAGGATCAATATTGCTCTGTTAATTTTCTTCTACATAAGTCAGTTTTTATGAAGAAGTACAACGAAGAACAACATTATATCCGAAAATAGCTTGGCAAGTGTTCATTAATGTGTGTTAAATCACTTTATGACGGGCCAAACGACTTTGCCACGTACCTGCCTGGATATTAAGTGTGAAGTAGAACATAAAACAACAATCTTGACCTCTCAACAAATAAAAGGCTCCGTGCGTGAGGTAATAAAAGTAATAAAAATATATTTCTGAAATATTACGTGCTACAAACATACATGTAAGATATGTAATGTACCCTGAATTATATAATAAACAATGTAAGGCCTTTGGTCCGAATCAGATATCATGAAAGATCTTTGAAATAGAAAATATTAAGACATTTTATATTTAAATTTAGTAAAGTGAGCTGTCTATTTGTGTCCATCCTTATCATAAGTTGGAATGACAGGTCATTTCACCTAAGTTTTCACGCTGAGATTTTTACAGTATAGATCGGCAGGTTACGTGTCGGCTTCAACTTCCTGTTATTCACGGTAATTGACAGTAGACATTTAGGGACAATCACGTGACTCTTTGTAGAAATGTGTGAGGCAGTGTTTACTTCACTACATAGTATAAAACAAAGTCGCTTTCTCTGTCCCTATATCCCTATGTATGCTTAAATCTTTAAAACTACGCAACGGATTTTGATGTGGTTTTTAAATAGATAGAGTCATTGAAGAGGAAGGTTTATGTGTAAAATTTATCGAAATATTATGCGGGCGAGGCCGCAGGCGGAAGCTAGTATCTTATAAATCATACTTCGCTGGATGTTAGTGGTAAATAATAAAAGTTTGCAAAGCAAACATCGCTTTAGAACCTTTTTAAGAATTCAAAACAATTCAGGTAATTCATAAACATGGTCAGTGGGATTGTCCGAAAGGAATATAAGGGTTACCGCTACTCCGGACCATAAAGGACTAAGGAAGGAACATGGATGAGTTTTAGTCAGTAAGAGTCTGACACTCCCTTCCGCTACACCTAGTGCAGGAGGGGTCATTTAATCATGTCCTACCCTCAAAAAAATAAAGGCACAGAACATAAGCATAGGCATAATCAGTCTATAACGTCCCCTTTACACGGAAAAAGCCCTCCTCTCCGTGAGAGTAAGTGAGTCTTCCGTTATCTACCACGCTGGTCCCGTGGGCGTTGGTAAAAATTACCCAAATAACAAAAATAACGATAAAATAAACGGTGTCCTGATTGCCGCTGAACTCGTTGAAAGTACTCACAGTAAGTTAGTCGCAGATAAACTTCATAGTTTTGATACTGTTGGCAGTAGCTGTGTGTCGGGGGAGCAAGCGGTTATTAAGTTGTTTGAATTCACTTCATTGCCTTGAAGCTGTTTTATTTTGAAAAGAATATAATGAAACATGTTTATTCAGCACAAACAAAACGCACTTCACAAGAAAAAAGCCTCGTAAAAAAGCCTCGTATTCAAAAGAAGCGTAGGTTTAATTTCTGCAAAACTCTGTAAAATATTCGGATATTTTTTTTTTGTTTTCTTATATGTATTATTAATTAAGGTGGATGAGTTTTTTGATGCTCTTTGATTATTATACATATAATGTTTGAGCATAAATTATTATGAATAAATATAATATTTATGAATAACTTTATAAATATAATATAAATATGGTTACCTTAACATTATAATTATTTATTTAGTTATAAGAAAATAATAAAAAAAAACATTAAGTTCAACTACTAAAACCATACAGGGGCCTTTTTCAGCACATACATAATTATACGATTCATGTTCGTTCGATCGTTTTATATGGTACCCACTTGGTTACGATGTAAATGTATGCGTGAAGACGAGTACCGTCAGCACGTAACACATACACACACAATCACACTTTTGACTTCACCCTACTGTCTCAGACGGTACGGACAGCACCTGCGCTTACTGCATTCACAGCGTGTTTATACAATTTTCGTTGGGTGGGAAAAAATAAAAAAACCCGCTCTGGGTGGAGCGGGAGTGTGTCAGATTTTTACCGAATAAAGCCGACACGTATTCCTTTAGCTGTCTGTGCCAGGGGCCAAGGTTACTCTTTTAAACATACCCGCAACCGTGTTGGTACACCTACACTTGATAAGCACAAGCAAAGAGCGCGTCGCTTCGTAAGTGAAAGTTACCAAAGAAAACCTATGTGTAATTTGTTTAACTGCATAAGTAAAGCAAGCACTTTTCAAGGCACTAAAAACTTCGGGATTTAATAAAATAGCCTTCACAAATTTGATAAAGTACGTCTTTCTGGACGCACTATCAACTAAACTTAAAGCCTAATCTGTTTACTGCTACGAGCTACGAAGGCTAAAATTGTTATCACAACTACTTGATCCGTTAAAGTTAAAGTCTCAAGTTGTTTAGTGCTAACTTACAAGTACTCGCTACTGAACCCGAGTACTTACCTGAACTTAACTTGCAAGCGCACAGGAATAAGGATGTGGTTAAACGAAGTTAGCCGCGTTTTTATAGGTTTGGTTGAATATTTTGAAAAAAATTAAAGATATTTTATTTTATTTTTTATTTTTATTTTTGTAATATGAATCAATCTGCCTAGCTTTTTCCAACAATTTTGGGGTTGGCTTCCAGTCTAACCGGATGCAGCTGAATACCAGTATTTTACAAGGATCGATTGCCTATTCAGCTTCTAAACTTAAATAAATCAACCGAGGACTTTGGAAACTTCTGTGATTCTACTTAAAAAAAAAAATACATGAAATTCAAACCAATTTGATAACTTATACGTTTTTGTTACCAGGCCTACATGGTATACAAGGGGCACGGCAAAGACGACCGAGAGAAGACGGGCAAGTTCAGATCAAGACCAGCAGATTCTACGTATACCATGACAACCAATCGCAAAACTGATCAGTAACTGAGTAGTCCGATACCCCTTGGTAAGACTGTCAGACTTACGAGCTTCTGACTACCCGTAACGACTGTCAAAGATCTACGATTGACAGCCGGGACCAACGGCTTAATGTCCTTTCCGAGGCACGAAGGAGTCTCGATATGTAAAGATGGTCACCCATCCACGATGATCCATGCGACTGTTATCACTAAGCCACTTTATTTTTTTAATGGGTATGACGAGTGGAATAGACAACATATTTGGTCTAGTGGTTGTTATTACTACAACCGTTTGAAATATCTATATTTAGTTGACACACATAATATCTCTCAAATCTCAGAAATGCAGTTTGGCAGTTGGAAAAGGCATACTTAGGATAAACTCTTGCACATACATGAAATACTAGTAGCGTCACATCACTATGTGACCGTTTTACTGAAGAGGTTCTTAATTTAAAGGTATACCCACTAGGTACTAATGAAAATCAATTAATGTAATAGAACAGTTACGTTATCGACCTGGGTTCTCTTTGGTCTTATTTAGAAGCAACATAAAACAAACTTATCTCGACGTAGAGCAGTTGCTCTATATTGACTAAATACACAATATATAGAGTAAACAAGTAAATAAAAGTAATGCTTCGTAGAGGGCTCTCTGCGATGAGTCCTTGACTTTAGTATTGTATATAGAGTTTATATTAGTAGAGATGTTTGAGAAAAATATGTTTTGCGTACTCATGTGGTGTCGGGTAGCAATATTTACTTATACGCATTGTTACTGGTTTAAGTAATGCCTCGTTTGTTTGGTATGAATCGTATCCAATATTACAAATGCGAATGTAAGTTTGTTTGTTACGCTCTCATGAATAAACGACTGAAATGATTTTGACGAATCTTGGTGTGGGAATACTTCGAACCCTGAGGAATGATTTAGGCTATGTACTGGATAGGGTGTATACTTTTTATTAACATACCACGCGGGCGGAAGCTAGTGAGTACTGATTCTCAACCAAATTTGAACAAAGCGCTTTTAATGATTGATTTAGCCTTCGCCAGTAATTTCTTAGATAAATACTTTAGAGCATAGAATTAGGATCAAAGGACCACTTTCTGAATGCGCAACATAATTATTTTTTAAGTCTTTGAGAAGCATTCTTATTACTTTTTTCTTAAAGTAAGTACGTACCTATCCAATTTTAACTAAGCGTAAAATGTTGATGTAATTTGCAAAATACTAGGAGAGCAGAGAGAAATGCTTTTTGCCGTACACCGTGGCTCCACCACGTTCCGTAGAAACTTAGCTCAGACATAGTGTTGCAGGAAAAAAAGTACAGTTTGACCTGCTACACTCAATTTGTATTAAAAGTGTCGCGTTTTGCGGCGCTAACCGACTAAGTCCCAGAACGATAAACTGCACCATTTACTTAAGTATAACTTCCGTCAGCGATATTAATTTAATTATTTCGAAATTCAATTAAAGTAAAAGCTTCCCTCACAAGTCATAAAAGCCGATACTTTTCGCCATTAAATAGGTTCTTAGGCTCACCATTAGTCAAAACTTTTTTAATTGACCCGCTTGTGAAGTAATTCGTTAGGCGTCTTGTTGATTAATATACAGACCCGATGAAAATTAGTTTCAGAGCTGGTACAATTGATTTTCAAAGTTTCTTTGACGTCTATTTCAATGTGGAAATCGAAATTAAGTTGGATAAATGAAATTATAATATTAGAGACAGGTCAATAAACGATGCGTTGGTTTCAAATTTCAAATATTCCAATTACCTTTTTTTATCAACTTTACTTACTAAGGCTTGAGGTACAAAGTATGGTACAAGGGGTATCGCATTGCCCAGTTACTGGTTTGTAGTGGTCAGATAGACAGCTAGTCGCTCCATGTAAAATACTGGTATTCAGCTACTTCCGGTTAGACTGGAAGCCGACCCCAAAATAGTTGGGAAAATAAGTCTTTACAATTTTGATTCTGCTGGGAAGTTTTTTGCGCGTCACTTCTTCCAAACTAGGAAGTTGTGAAGCTTGGGTGTTTTGGGGGACTGTCCAGTTTTGATTTCCAAAAAGTGCTAGTTCTTAACCAAATTTGAACAAAGCGCTTTTAATGTTCTGCCTAAATCCAAGAACTTAGCAATTCTCAATGGCAAGGCAGTCGGATAAGCTTGTTTACAAAATGAATACATAAAAACCATACACAATCATTCTAAAGGTTGAAAAAAGCAAAGCTTTGTTTGAAAAATATTTATCTTTTAAAAGACTTTATAACTGCCACGTTAGCCAAATCCATTGACCGTATCCAAGTTTAATGTACGTGACATTGATAGGTATATTTTCTTTTCATTACGTATAGTTCAGGTGACACTTTGATATTATATAAAAAGGACAGTATTATATCTTAAAAGGTTCTTTTGATGGCTCCTCAAGCGTGCGCTCACGGGACGTAAACGTGTTACGTGGCAAACCGTTATGTGCTCTTTAGATTGTTATGTGATACTTATATTATTACGTAAAAGTAAAAAAGAAAACGATGTGTGATACTGACACGATGTGGCTTGTGTTATGTTCTTGTTTTGAACCAAACCTACGAAAAAAACAAAATCCTTTTGTTGTTTTTTATTGAAATAGAATTATAATATTGTTTCCAGCCAGGTTCACAGGTTAAACATAAGTTGAGATGGCAGTATGACTCAAAGTTAGGTAACAGTTGACCAAAATCCAACTGGATAACTTTTAGTCTGTATATCGAGGGGTATCGTATTACCCAGTTACTGACTGGGTTGTGAAGGTCCGATAGGCTGTCGCTTCATGTGATATACTGGTATTCAGCTGCAAAATAGTTGGGAAAAGGCTAGGCAGATATCGAGGCTTGGTATTTGATTTCATGATGTTAGTTGAATCGTTATTGAGTTATCGAGTCCTGTATCATGTGATGTTATGTCATTCTTTGTTTGTCTCTCTTATTTATGTTTGACTTCTAAAAATTATATTCCAAAGACGAAGAAATAATATCAGCAATATTATTACTGATCAAAAGTCAAAAGTCATTTATTCAAATTAGGCTGATGATCAGCACTTTTTGAAGGTCAAAGTTACATAAAACAGTCCCCCAAAAACGCCTACCCTTCACCACTTCCTAGTGCTTTAGCTGGGAAGAAGAAGTGGCGCAACAAACTCCTCCCCAGCAGCACAGCTGTCTGTTTAGTTGGAAGAACTTGACTCTACACATTTATTGTATGAGAAGTAATTAACATTACGAAACACATCACATTAAAATCAATCATTTGCCACATGTCAGCTAGCACACGTCAATATACCAATTAAAACATTAAAACTGACTGTACTCAAGCGTAAATAAAAAAAAAAGAGCCTCCAGGTAAAAGTGCGTGCCCGCTTACATATGCAATGCTGTACTATGTCCATACAGCCGTAACTCGAAGTTACAAGTGATAAACTAGGACCATCGAAGTAAAATCAATCGATTAATTGCTAATGAGTACTAACTAGGATCAGGATAAATAAATATGATCAACTGTCGAGGTCTCTAGCTAACCACATTTTGCAATACAACTCATCAAAAAAAACATTGTAATGAGTAGATTTTGTCAACAATAAATGGATAGTAAAAAAAAACAACCAAAACACAATAAATAGAATACATAATAAAAATAATTTTATGAAGCTAATTCTGGAGAAAGAACATAAACATTGTCTTGTGTTAATCACAGCGACCAACTATTCTTGTCGTTTAAGGAGTCGTTGGTAGTATAGTAAGCCTTTGAACAAAGGATAGATTTTACTTTAGTTTTAAACGTATTAAAAGGCAATTCTAGCAAAGAAGAGGGCAGCTTGTTATAAAAGGTTATACCAAGCCCCACAAATCAATCATCAGGCGGGAGGAAACGCCCGGGTGTCACCACTGCGAGGATCGCCCAGAGGACACGGTAGAGCACACGGTGCAAACCTGCCCAGCATGGGCAGAGCACCGCCGTGTCCTCGTAGAGGCGATCGGCGGCGGCGACCTCTCGCGCCCGGCCCTGGTGCAAGCCATGGTCCGGGGCGAGAGGGAGTGGGAGGCAGTCACCTCCTTCTGCGAAAAAGTTATGCTCGCGAAGGAGGTGGCGGGATGGGAGAGAGAAAGGTCCTCCCGTCCCAGCCGCCGCAGGAGACGCCCCGGGCGTCGGGAGCCACGTGACGACTCCCGGCCACCGTAGGCGCGGGCCTGCGGACGGTGAGTAATGGGTGACTCACCGTCCGATCAGCACCAGACCCGTGCCGTACGGCGCGTATATGTTCCACGCGCGCCTCAAAGAGATGTCAGCATATGAAGGGGCCCCTCAGGGCCAAGCCTGCCGGGTAAGCGGGATTGTCCGAAAGGGTTACCGCTACCCCGGAACATAAAGGGCTATGGAAGGAACATGGATGGGTTTTAGTCAGTAAGAGCCTGACACTCCCTTCCGCTCCACCCAGAGCGGGAGCAGTCATTGGATGATTTCCCAGCCTTAAAAAAAAAAAAAAAAAGCCCCACAAATGAGTTATGAACCTTATGAAGCCGATGAAAGGGAGCACGTAGTTTATCCTTATTTCTAGTATTGATGTTGTGAATATCACTGTTTTTAGTATATAAGTGTATATTTTGTCTAATATATAAAATGTTAGCGAAGATAAATTGTGACGCTACCGTAAGAATACCAATTTCTTTGAAAAATTCTCTCAGAGATACTCTGGCACCTAGCTGGTAAATTGCTCGAAGAGCTCGTTTTTGAAGAACGAATATATTATTTATATCTGCGGCTTTGCCCCACAGCAGAAGGCCATAGGACATAACACTATGAAAATAAACTGAATTAAGTAATTTCAAAAGTACTGCAAGGATGAAAAACACGTTTTCAATTAACCATATTAATCAGTTTCACTGTGTATTGGCTTCCTATTCACAGCTACCAAAGGCATAAGATTCAATATAGCAGATAGAAACCTGAAGAAGAAAATTGCGTTTTTTTTTACAAATTAAAAATTTCTTCTCAAGCGTTTCAGAATCATGTATTGAATGGTGACAGACTGTGCGTCAATGAGCTTGTTAACTTGTATAAATCGCCTTTAACAAAACTTTTACCTTATACCAAAGTGAATGCATCACATATCATTCAGGGGCGCACCCACTTGGCATGATAACGCACAGCGGCAAATATCAGTATCTAGTATATCATCATTTCAGCCGAAAGACGTCCATTGCTGGCCATAGGCCTTCGCCTAGCACCATCACTTCTACCAATTCTTTGCTTCCCGAATAAATCGAATATTTATACATAACTAGCTTGTGCCAGCGGCTTCGCCCGCGTGTATGTAGAAAATTATCCCACGGAAACCGTAAATTTTTCCGGGATAAAAAGCTTATATGCTATTCCAGACTATAATCTATCTTTGTGCAAAGTTTCATCCAGACCCGTTAAGTAGTTTTTGAGTTTATTCGTTACAAACATACATACAAATGTTTCCTCTTTATAATATTATATTAGTATAGGTAATTATGTAAGTACTTATGTTCGGGAAAAGCCGCTCAGATTTCGACCTACGTGAACATGATTCAGTGAGGGTAGATGCCAAACCTAGTCAGCCACGCATACGCGGATTGAAAGCCGAATATGCTTCGAGTCGGCGAAATTTTTTAACAAATACTGAAGCGAATGTGCTGCACCTTAGCACCCCTAACATTTTGTACCTGATCCATTCGCCTTTACATTACGATATGAGAAAGCGGATGTCGTGACGGTAGTACGGTATCTGAAATATTCATGTCACATTAAAGTTAGCGACCCAGTTCTGTGCACGTTCCTCAAATCGTTACAATTGTATTGCAACGAGTTCAAGATTCGCGCATTCACTTAGTATGCGCTACTTTTATTTATTTATTTATTTTGAATCTCACTTAATTATAATAAATAAACTACTGTTACAGCTAATTACGGATTTACAATTTAACTAAACGTATGCATCAGAAACAAACAGAATAAAATGCTAACACCATCTAAGCATATCAAAGTATGTAGTGTAGGATGGGTGGGTGTGTAGGTGTGTGTGAAGAATTAAAATAGTGTATGGATACTATTTAGAATTAATAGTCAGTTCATCGCATACCATAAGTTGCCACTAGTTAAGTGGGAATGCAGGAACAGGGTGGAAAGTCTCTCCATTGAAAAGGGAAGATCCTCTAACCAGACAGGTGTTGCGTCTGGCGGGCTACTGCCCGACAACTCTTAGTCGGGGCTGAGTATATATGTCAGATCGCGCGGTAAAATCTGTTTGCGCGATGTAGGATTTGTGTGACGTATAGTGTCGCCACATGTCAGCTTTTGACACTTCGCTCGCTATCGGTGTAGTTCCTATGTGGCTTCATAGTTGTCGCCACACTAGTTTCCTGAATCTACCTTTTTTGGTGAATAAAAATAAGTTCCCATATTTTTTTAAGATGTTTTAGTTATGATGAAGATCCGTTGCGTAATAATGGTAACCCACGCAGTAATATTAACGGGCGTCATTTTACAGCTAACGCATCAACAAAAAATAAAGTATCCATTATATTTATACTTCCCCATCAAACTGCCAGTATCAAAACAAAAAACGGCCAATCAAAGTAAAAATGAACTTATCCACGGTTGAACGATGTCTTTTGTTCAAGATATCTCCATGAAGCCCCACCGTTACTTAATGTTGGTTATTATTAAAAGTCAAAATTTATTCCTTTTTTTTTTGTTGGTCCTTTTGTTCGCCGTTTTGTAAAGAAGGACGAGAGCGGGATGAATAATATCAGTGAGTAGATCATCTTTCGGCTATTTGTAGGATGAAATCCTAAAAATGTATTTACTTTTTTTATTATTAAGTTACTAGGGAAATTGAGCTGCTACGCCTTTGTTGCTGGTAAGAGATGGGCGTTTAAAAGTGTTATTCTTTTATAACGGGTGGATATTTTTGAGGCCTTTTTAAACTTCAGATTAGGGTCACTTTTATTTGACTGCAATAATGAGAGTAGCATTCTCCACTGACTTAATAGTCATAGATTTATTTTTAAATGCAAAGTAGTGGGTTGTGATAATGATAATAATTATCAATTAATATGAGCGCCGTTTATAATATTAGTCAAAAGGATACTCATTTTTTTTAAGACTTTCTGCGTAATTCATAAATAACATATGTTATTATAATACGTAAATAACGTATGTTAAACTGACAGCCAATAACAGGTCTTTACATCTAGAGCTTGTCTAGTATAAATTTTCTGTGGAACAGAATACACACACTCTCAAATAATGCCAATAAATAAAAAAAAACATGGAGGTAAATCATCCATCACTTAAATTATGTATAAACAATGTCTAAAGAATTTAAGCTTTAAAGAAATTCGTTGTTGGACACTATTGTGTCGTTCTATCTAATAGATGTAGGTGATTATTTATGTTCATTAAAAACAAAGTCTATTTTTTGGCAAAAAAATCGGCATTGCCATACAACGTGCACTTTTCCTGCTGACAGTTATGCGGACGAATTTTTTGATGCCATTTAATTTTTGCCCGCCATTATTATTATTTTTAACCGACTTCTAAAAAAGGAGGAGGTTCTCAATTCGACTGTATACATATTTTTTTTTTTTTTTTATGTTTGTTCGCGCATAACTCCGTTGCTTGCCAACCGATTTGAAAAATTCTTTTTTTGTTGGAAAGGGTATACTTCCCAATTGGTCCCATAAAAATTTTATCGAAATCGGATAAGCGGTTTTTGAAAATGAACAAAAATCTAAAAAAAATCCTAATTGATATATGTGGACGATGTTCTAATACTGTATTTTACATACCAGGTAGTTGTATTAAAATTATGGGGGGGGGTGGGTTGTGTAGGTACCACAACTAAAAAGTGAAAAATAAAAACTTTTTTACAAAAAATAAAACCGAATTCCAAAAAAAACACTACAAAGTGAAAAATAATTTTTTATTTCGGAAGTCGGTGGCAAAAAATGAAAATACAAAACCCAAGACACCGACTTCCGAAATCAAAATTATTTTTCACTTTGTAGTGTTTTTTTTGGAAGTCGGTTTTATTTTTTGTAAAAAAGTTTTTATAAATCAATCACCTTGTTTATAATAATTTGTTTGAAAATGAAAAAACTAAACATAATCTAGGTTAGTTTCTATATCAGGCCGACCTGATGCAACTTTTAACTAAACTTTAAATGAAATAATTCGACAAAGTTCACTATCAAGTGATATTACCTCCTTGCCAAATCCCGAAATACCTTAATAAAATACAGTTTAATTAAATAAAGAAAATCCAAGTTTCCGAAGAAAAGCAGTGCAGGTAGATATCCTCCGGTACAGTGCCGGCTCGTTCCCGGCGGACTCGACGGAATACATTCAGTATTCACAGAACGTCCCCTAATGATATTATATTAGTATTCATTCCTCACATCGTATAAGTATTTTAAAAGGAAAACCACGGGTAAAATGTTAATTTCCATGGATACGGAATGTCTTGAATAAATATAAAAGTAGAACTTTATTATTTTATGACATAAACGACCTTTTGTAAGGGCGCATTATTTTGGTCCTACGAGCATAAATGATTCATTCAACTCTTCTAAATACTTCATACGTTTGTAATCCTTTTATTGTAAGTTATACACAATATTATGTCTTCATACCTACATATAAACATAGGCACCAGAGTACCGGTAAATAGAATTTAAAAAAAAAATTAAGCTAACCAATATTTTATTCATTAGCAATTATTTTCTTTGATCCACTTTGCGTATTAAGATGTAAAGCAAATAATAATATAATATGGTAATAAATCATGTATAAATTATTGGTCCTTTCACCCAACCAAGCTGAGCCCCTTTCTAATATTAATATGAATGACTGGCTCACATCAAAGGAAGCTAATTACCGCTAACTGAATTATCAGTGCGGTTGCACGCCGTAAGTTAATTTAACTTGGTCAAACATGTTCGTTTGTTAGTGACTTGCCGCTGGCATGTGGGTTGAGATTGTGACTGGTTCTGGATCAATAAGGGACAGAGACTAAGAATTAAGTGTGATAAGACTTTTCTTAGAAACCATTTGAATTATTAATCAAAAAGTTTCTGCTGAAATAGAGGACGTATTTTTTTGAAGGATGGGAAATCATCAAATGATTCCTCCAGCTCTGGATGGATAAGCGGGATTTTCCGAAAGGGTTACCGCTACCCCGGAACATAAAGGGCTACGGAAGGAACATGGATGGGTTTTAGTCAGTAAGAGTCTGACACTCCCTTCCGCTCCACCCAGAGCGGGAGCAGTCATTGGATGATTTCCCAGCCTTAAAAAAAAAAAAAAAAGCTCTGGATGGAGCGGAAGGGATTGCCAGATTCTTAATGACTAGAACCTATCTATATTAGTTTCTTATCCATTTGTGACCGGGGGCAACGGTAACCCTTTCGGACAATGCCACTGATCAGTTTATAGGCTACTGTGTCCGTTTCTACTTCATAAAACCCATTCAAACTTTTGAATATATTACGGGTATTTTACGTCCACTTGGGACTAGAGAATACAATCCCGGGATTCCGGGATCCCGGCCGTTTTCTGACCCCTTTTTTTTTTAAGGCTGGTAAATCATCCAATGCCTGCTCCCGCTCCCGCGACGCCAGCGTAATAGATAACAAAATGCTCACGTCCTCTCACAAAAAGGAGGTCCAGTTCCGTGTACAGGGTATATTATAGACTGATTATGCCTATGCTTATGTTCTGTGCCTTTTTTTTGAGGGTAGGGTACATCATCAAATGACTCCTCCCGTTCTGGGTGGAGCGGAAGGTAGTGTCAGACTCTTACTGACTAAAACCCATCCATGTTCCTTCCGTAGCCCTTTATGTTCCGGGGTAGCGGTAACCCTTTCGGGCAATCCCGCTTACCCGGCAGGCTTGGCCCTGAGGGCCCCTTCATATGCTGACATCTCTTTGAGGCGCGCGTGGAACATATTCGCGCCGTACGGCACGGGTCTGGTGCTGATCGGACGGTGAGTCACCCATTACTCACCATCCGCAGGCCCGCGCCTACGGTGGCCGGGAGTCGTCACGTGGCTCCCGACGCCCGGGGCGTCTCCTGCGGCGGCTGGGACGGGAGGACCTTTCTCTCTCCCGTCCCTCCACCTATTTTCTGACTCCTTAAATCCCGGGAGTGTACTTGACTAATCTCGAGTTTGCCGGGATTGCCACAAACAGGTCTGGTTTGCACTTCGTAGTCCGTTGCGCCTTGACCATGTCTAAATTATATTAATAGCATTTATTACATATCGCCAAAAAACTACCCTTTGATACGAGTACGATATGTGCTACATATATTGTGATTTGTGTTCTGCAATAAAATTAAAAATATATTTCAAAGAATTATTCGTTTATTTTTACATTTGAAATCAATTAGAAACCACACAGTCTAATCCCGGGATAGCCACAGAATAGCCCCGGGATCCCGGGATTACGCATCAAGAATCCCGATATCCCGGGATCGAGAAACATGTTCGGGATTGTATTCTCTACTTGGGACGTACTGGAGATTAGACCAATATGTACACTTTGGCACAAACTACACAGACACTTGAAACGATATGATTTAGTTGGCTATCAAATGAATATCACTGCCCATTTATTTATTTCTGTTAACGAAGATCTTATGTTTCAGCGTAATCACAAACATAAAATCATTTTACGCGGCCATTCCCAGAAAAAATTGTAATACTTTCATGAAACGACCATCCTAACGGGTCTTCATCTTTCTTTTGGCCAAAAAGGCAAAGACGGTAGGTATTAAGAGGAAGTCACAATGAAAGGTACTTTGCAATTCTTTTATATCATGATTTCATTTAGTATGATAATAGTGGGACTATTTGTCGCGGAAATTAGCACCAGATCAGATTTTTTATTATACTTATGATTTACTATTATTTTAACGTCCTGGGAACGCAGATTTTTGGAAGGCATATAAAGGTAGACGTATTAATGATTAATGATTGATAAAAAAATGAGTACTCCTTTCTACATTCATGATAGCAATTACACTTTCCTTATTTTTCAATACGATGCTGGGAATAATATTAGGCATTGTAAGTTCTAAGTTGCTCTGAAACCATATCAGTAGTAAAATAACCCTTTAGAATATACAAAATAAAGATTTTACTTATAAGATAATTATCTGAGAGAACTGCAGCAAAGATTATAAATATAAACCCAAAACATCAATTTATAAGGGTGTGTCCAGACCTGGCGAATGCGTCGCTCGCGAGCTGTGCGTACGGTGCACTCGTGCAGTTACTGCAACTGTTTGGTTTGCGCGCGGGCCACACGCGAGCGGCTCTGGTGCAGTTCGCTTGTGGCGCGTAGATGGCACGCAAGTAGCGCGAGGGCAACACACTAGAGGCCCATTCGCCATATCTGGACACACCCTAAGATAAACCTGGCTGAAATCGTCTGAGGTTATTATGAGAGAGTATTATAAGATATCATCCCGTTAATGTTCGGACGAGGTCGTAAACTTATGAGATTTGAACATCAAGATGAAGGTGGCATGAAATACGCGGTTACGGCGGTTCTTTGACAGTATTAATTTTCAATTCTGATTGAATTTGTGAAAACAATTAAGAAGATAACCTCATGGGCTTTTTTTTAACATTTTTCTCCGGTAAAGTGCATAAATAACCGGTCAAATAACCTAACTAATCACACTTTTTATATGGCTAAGGAATTAACAAACAAAAACATTGCTCAAAATCCTATCCTACTAATATTATAAATGCGAAAGTTTGTGAGGATGGATGGATGGATGGATGGATGGATGTTTGTTCCTTTTTTGGGCCAAAACGGCTGAACAGATCTCGATGAAACTTTCCAATAATCTAGCTTATATATCAGAATAACACATAGGCTACAATTTACATAGACTTTGCGTGATTTGGCCATAATATAATGATAAGTATCATGTAAGTCGGCAAAATTCCTGCCCTCTGAGAGCTATCTTGGCGTGCGCTGCCTAAACCGTAAGAGTTACACGAAGGTAATGTATTGTGGGACTGTTTGTCTTAAAAAGTTCTATATAAAAGTCCGCGACAGCATATGTCTACCTATTATGTGCAAGCCATTATATACAAAATAGTGAGCCATAAATACATTTCAATTTGATACTTTTTTTACAATGCACATTTTAGAGTACTCAGTTAATTCTTATCGAATTGAATACATTTATCACGTTTGGTATTTAATGAAGATAAACTTTGTGTTTTACACTAAGCAAATTGGACGAATATTTAAAAAGTTATCACGATAAGATTGATATGAATAGGGCGCCATTAAATGCACACTATTAATCGGCGGTGCGCAGAGCGCAGGGAGGACTCCAGAAGGTCCAGGCAATGACGCGCCATCGCCGAGTCCACGGCGTAAAGGAAAGCTGTCAAAATATTTGATCAGAGCTTTTTTTTTTTTGATGGAGTGAAATCATCAAATATCCTGACTTCCCGCTCTAGGTGGAGCGGAAAGGAGCGTCAGTCTCTTACTGACTAGAAACCATCCATGTTCCTTCCTTAGCCCATTATATTCCGGAGAAGCACTAACCCTTTCAGACAATTCCGCTGACCTGGTAGGCTTCGGCCCTAACGGGCCCCTTCCTTAATGCTGACATCTCTTTGAGGCGCGCGCGGAACACGATAGCGCCCTCCGGCATGAGTCTGGTCCTGATCGGCCGGCGGCGGAGCGTCTACCGTGACGGCCGGGACGTGAGGCTCTGTGCCTCAACCATCCCGCCACCTAGCATAACTGCTTCGCAGAAAACGGTGACTGCCTCCCACTCCCTCTCGCTCTGGATCATAGATTGAACCTGGGCCATACGCGAGAGGTAGTCGCCGCTGCCGATCGCCGCTACGAGAACATTGCGGTGCTCCACCTAAACGGGGCAGACCTCCACCTTATGCTCCACTATGTCCTCCGGGCGATCCTCACAATGGTGGCACCCGAGCGTTTCTTCTTGCCTGAGAATGTGCAAGAAGCCCCGATACATCCGGTGAAGACACCCGATGAACCTCTGTAGCCACTCCTTAATAGAGCTAAGCTACCATGCCACCGTATTAGACGCTCACGGGTGCGAAACTGTGCCACGTCTGCAACCCGAGCAGAAAGAGATTTATCACAAAATATTACAAGAATGGTGAATGCGGACTTTTCACAGGCAATACTTTTTTGCTTTTTTTTTTGCTTAGCGAAAAACACACGGACCATAATGTTGCATCAAGCTGTGACTTCCTCTGGAATCGCTACAATATTGCTAATTGGTGGACTGACGGGACGTTTAGTCTTTAAATTACCTCTTAATCTGGAGAGCGACGAAACCCCAGCGTGCAACATCAGTAAAATCAGCGTGATATCCTGGTTCAACAGTGCAAGCTGATCGTGTGGGACGAGTGCACTACCTATGTCACACAAACACGCAATCGAAGCTCTTGATCGCTGTCTACAAGACAGCAATCAAACGGTGTGGTTTTACTGGTTGCCTCTGTTAGCATCTGCAAACTTACACCCTCCCGGCCAGCCCGAAGTGATCTAAGTGATTGGTGATAGTACAGCGTGGCCAGGTGCTCATTTCAGCATCCGGCGGCGCACACCTTACTCTTATTCGAGCACTTAATTATCAATTTTGTAAAATAGATTCTAATTATTTTATTAAAACTTTACTATTGACGAGTTCTTTAATTAAAATCCTAAAATGCATCTCAATCATAAAATCATAATAATATAGTTACACACACAGGAGTAGAATAGTTTGCAGTAAGTAGAACCGTCAAAACATATCGATCATTACTATTATACCTTATTATAATCCTTTTAGTTTTAGTTTTTATTGTTTACTGCTACCAAACGACATAATTATAAGCCTTTTTTTTTTAAAAGGCTGGGAAATCATCCAATGACTGCTCCCGCTCTGGGTGGAACGGAAGGGAGTGTCAGACTCTTACTGACTAAAACCCATCCATGTTCCTTACGTAGCCCTTTATGTTCCGGGGTAGCGGTAACCCTTTCGGACAATCCCGCTTACCCGGCAGGCTTGGCCCTGAGGGGCCCCTTCATATGCTGACATCTCTTTGAAGCGCGCGTGGAACATATATACGCGCCGTCCGGTACGGGTCTGGTGCTGATCGGACGGTGAGTCACCTATTACTCACCGTCCGCAGGCCCGCGCCTACGGTGGCCGGGAGTCGTCTCGTGGCTCCCGACGCCTGGGGCGTCTCCCGCGGTGGCTGGGACGGGAGGACCTTTCTCTCTCCCATCCCGCCACCTCCTTCGCGAGCATTACTTTTTCGCAGAAGGAGGTGACTGTCCCCACTCCCTCTCGCCCCGGACCATGGCTTGCACCAGGGCCGGGTGCGAGAGGTCGCCGCTGCCGATCGCCTTTACGAGGACACGGCGGTGCTCCGCCCAAGCGGGACAGGTTTGCACCGTGTGCTCTACCATGTCCTCTGAGCGATCCTCGCAGTGGTGACACCCGGGCGTTTCCTCCCGCCTGATGATGTGCAGGAACCTCCCGAAACATCCATGTCCGGTGAGGACCTGCGTCAGGCGGTAGGTGAGGGCGCCGTGATGCCTCTCTAGCCACTCCTCAAAGAGGGAGCCATTACCGCCATTATCGTGGCGTGCCCTATAATTATAAGCCTGTGTCATCTTACTGCAGGGCAAAGGCCTCACTTTCCACTTTTCCCGGTTTACAGCGATTGTAGGCCAATCCTTTAAGAAGGAGTCCAGCTCATCTTGCCATCTCTGGGCTTGCCACGCAAGTAATCCTCTTCAATAATAACAGTACGCGTACTAATCCTTACCCATTCAAACGTTCTGACATTATAGAAAACGAAAGTAACTTCAAATTGTCTGTCTGTCTGTTTGTCTCTCTGTGTGAATGTATATTTCACGGTGAGTCTGATGTGCCATTTGTGATGTGGATTACTTATTACCAGAACACCGCGCGGGCGAAGCCGCGGGCGGAAGCTAGTATATTATAATATTATGTTAATATTATTTTTATTGCAAGAGATTATGAATGAATGATTATGATGATTATAAATAATTAGGATGTTCTATACCTAATTAAAACCCTAACTTCATATAATCTCTAAATAATACAATCTATCATTGTGTATAAATAAAATATCACCATTTTTAATCACAATTATTTTTCTTTAATTGTATAGGTACTAGGTAACTCGATATCAGTAACACAAAAACCAACGCCCCATCGCTCCACTGTCAAAATACCCAATAAATCTCTTCCAACAATGGACCACAGCTATGCAATTGCCGATCGAAGCGTCGTTAACACAACAAAACATCACGCCTATCTTCAAAGAGATATGCAGAGGTACACCGTTAGCAACTATATTGACCTGTAACAAAGGAGCTATCCTTCAACATAACTTAGACAAGATGGCATGAATAATATCGTAAGGTGCTTAGAAATTTATCGGACAATGTTTGAGGGGTGTAACAATAGACATAGTTTCTTACCTCAAACTGTGCTTGTTTTGTAGGGGAAATTAAACCTTAAAACTGTCAACAAGGATACGCAGCAGTTCCTGAATTCAGTTACACAACAAAAAACCTTTTGTAAATAATCGTTCTAAACACATTTTAGCTCGTGGCCAACAGCCACACAGTCAGGTTAACCTACGCTTGGCGGGGTTGGCCGTGGATGGAAATTTACATACCGAGACTCCTCCGTACCTCGGAAAGCACGTTAAGCTTTTGGTCCCAACTGTCATTTATGCATCTTTGACAGTCGTTACGGGTCGTCAGAACCCCGAAAATCTGACAGCCAGTCTTACCAAGGGGTATCGTATTACCCATTACTGGGTTGTGGAGGTCAGATGGACAATCGCTCCATATAAAATACTGGTATTCAGCTGTATCTGGTTAAACTGAAAGCCAACCCCAACATAGTTGGAAAAGGCTAGGCAGGTTGCATTTCTAAAGTCGGCCGGTATATGTAAAGGTAAGTATGAGCCCATTATCTATGGAAAAATAACTTTTTCTAACAAAGAGATAGCAAAAGCGATCGTTATATACGCACCAGTAGCCGACCGGATTATTACATTCCGCTGCTTCAGTCGGCGTCGGTAACATTGTCAGACATGTAATACAGAAATCTAATTAATCTAAAAATTACGTGGATATTGAACCAAAAGTCGTAATTGTTTAAAGCATGTATTATTATTCCTTTATCTCTTTTTATACCTATTATTTACATTTTTAAATATTTTTATATAAACATTTGTAATAAAAAATAGAAGCCCATAAACATCAGGAACATAGTCCGAGCAGGGATTATTATGACTAATTTAAGATTATGTTGTAGTACCATTTTTCTTTCAGTATACAATAGATAATGAGAATGTATTCTATTTACAGTTTAAAACTCATGGACTCATCCATATTATTAAATAACCAAAAATCAATCAATTCCCAAATAACCTCCAACGAATGCCATCAAATATCTCTATTCATTTTACACAAATTGAATAAAAATATGCCTTTGTTTACATAAATTAAAAATCGGAACCTATTACGGCCACACAATAGGTCGGCCACGTGAAAAACAATAAATAAACATAATGACCGTATCATATCGGCCGCCAACGGCTGGCGTGATATATTGCCACCGTGTAGGCAAGGGTTTATTTAGGGCAGGGGACACGATAAGCCCCTGTAGTGGAGGGCTGTCGGCTGTCGGCATTTAACCTAGCTGTCGGTGAATTATCGAGTATTTACATTAGCGAGATAGATTTTATAGCGTTAGTGAAGCAAGGATAAACAGGTTTATTTGTGACAATCGCATCACCAAATGCGGTGCCTTGCATTTGTTGCTTTCGATTAAAGCAAAGCACTAAAATTAGCAGTAACACTGTCGAGTCTTTCACCAAATGTTTCGATTTTTCTTCTTTCTGTCTCGATAGTAGGTGCTCTTTCTCGATGTTCTTGATTGAGCCCAGTAAGTGGTCACATTGCTCGCGGCATCAGTGGCATTCTTTAAGTCATCCGAGGTGCAGTTAAACGGACACATACACACACTTCATGAAATAGGGTATGGTTTGATCAGAAGTACTGAACGCGCGGGTTATTAATACCCCACTTCCTGCAGCAGCCTACTTGGGTGGCAGTCGATTGAAAGCTTTCCATGTAGGCCACTGCAGATCACTCCCGGGATCCCGGTTCTTCGACTAAACTATCACTTGTCTTGAAACAGAATTTATGAAACATGATGTTGGTAAGAAATCCTATGGTACAGAGGCCAGCACATTAAGTTACCACAATCTGTCAAATTTCTTTGATAGTGTTTCAACTTTATTGCAAAGACATAAGGTTCATTTTTAATTGAGAAAATTTGACAGTTAGGGATAGCTTGATGTGCTGGCGTCTGTACCTATGGGAAAAAATGCTACGTCAATTAAAAACCACAAATTTCAGCCTTCTGCATTTAAAACCTACTATGACTCTCAAAGATGACTTTAAGGAACGATTTTGTTGGCATGAAAAATCCAACATCCACGCGGGCGGAGCCGCTGACAGAAGCTAGTCATTTCATACTTCGAGGAAAGTTTCGAAGTTAAATCGAGTTGTGAGAATGTCGAACGTTTTCCGGGATGGAGCAAATAATTTTGGTGAAATGAAAATACTTATAGGTGATTACCACGATTTAGTTTTCATAAGTTTTACTGGCTTTTGTGTGAAATCTTTCACGGAGTTTAGCGAAGTAGTTTGTGAATCTGTAGTTTGGGTTTTTATTGCTTCATAGAGTAATGGAAACAATGTGGTGTCAGAGGCAATAAATAATGCCTTTCAGTGGTCCTAAGTCGCAAATGGCGACAAACAGATAAGTTATAATATAGTTACGCAAGGTCCTACTAACGTAGGTAGCAACTTGCGTAATGATAGCCTTTTGAAGAACTTAAGGCTAAAAGCCTCTATTGATTTATTTGAAGTAGTAAATCTTAGTAAAACTAAAGGAACATTCAACAAATAAAAAAATATATACATGTGTTCAAACATACTCATCCATAAGTATTTACAATCATCATCATCATTTCAACCGAAAGACGTCCTCTGTCGGACCTATGACTTCCGAAGTACCGCCACTTTGACCTGTTCTGTGTTTCTCACATTCGGCGGATGACTGCGGCCTTCACCAGGTTGCTACTCCAACCCATTATATTTATAGAAGACATTAATTTAAAGCGGATTATCTCCATGGTTCCTCCATATTTTTATAAATTAATCCGAATAGCCTTTTCATGTCCACTGTTGCGAGCAAAATGAATTCAGATGAAAAATGATTTAATGGACGATGCGGCTTGCGGCGAGTTTAATGTTACTTGTATTTACGTTTTGAATAAATGGCTATTTTGGGAACTTTCATTATTTTCTGTAATATTAAGTTTTATTAAAATGGATTACAATAAGAAAGTAACAATGTAAGTGCTGATATTGCTACGCATTAGCTACGGCGTAGCTGATTTTGTTGCTACGAAGTTGCTACGCCAGCTACGCCAACTTACCAGACTGAATAAAATTGTCAAAGAGAGATTCATTACATAGGTACTCCGGCTAATAACAGATCGGAATGCATAAAAAGAAACAAATTATTCTTGTAATAATCATGCACCAACCTGAAAACACAACACCTAAAATGTATAAATTTGTACAACCATAAATAAACCGCTTACGCGTGCTTACACTAAATTCTGAGCTGCCTTTTTGAGTAAAACAGTGTGAAAACAACTTATATCAAAGTCGTGTTTGCTTAAATCAAAGTGTCCTCGGACCCTTTGTCAACGCGCGGCGATACTACAGCTATATGATACGAAGGATTGGGACCGTGTTAGTTTATTACATAGAGTAAATAGTCAATGGATTGACTATTTAGCAAACGAAAATATAAAGATGGACATACATAGTATAAAGATAATAATATAATACGTAGTTTTGACCCCCTTTTTGGAAGATGAAGAAATGGAATCCTAAATAATTTGGCGTTAACTTGGTGCGGCCAGAGAATACAAAGGCCACACATTGGTCGTGCTGGTTAGCTTCTAAACATTAACGCTTCAACACATAATTATTTGAAACAATATTTCTTACTAGCACTTCATTTTCTTGCTCCTCCATGTTTCATAAAATACGTAAGAGCGGCTCCATGTCAGCTTATACCCTGAGGAGATGGGATAAAAATTGATTCCTTTAGTCACGTACTAGAAAGGGCCAGGCCCATGATTTGTGGGCCTTTTCCTGTTTGCCTTTTATGGGGTTAGGCCACCAAGATCCTCTTTAATAAAAAGCATTATTTGCATTCAGGTCAGTAGGCTAAAGAAACCAAAACTTAAAAAATATATAAAAATACTAGTACGACTTCCACGTCGTAAAGTGTCTGCTGAGCAAGTGGTTCAAACTCAAACTCGAAGCATTTATTTCAAATAAACAAATTACAGGCACTTTTGAATTGTCAAGGGGTCGGTCAGTCAGAAAGATGAAGCTACTTACCCTTACGAGATCGATGAAAAAACGAGCAAGAAACTCCATGGACACTCTTTTAAATCAAAATATTGTTAAAAAATCTGGGTTACATCATTCATGCTGAAATTATACATGTGAGAACGATGCAGAACGTAAAGAGAGTTCATAATAAAAGGCTAAAAAAATTAAAAACAACTCAAACTTTTAATTTAATTTTAAAAGAGCCGTGGCAGCTAAGAGATGATCAGTACCAGTTCTTTGTTCGACCCTTAGGTCGGTCAGTTAAGTTTTTTTCCATTAGCGCAAAAGCAGCCTGAAGTTTGCACTTGATACAGGGCGTGCCGTTATTACATGAGGAGCTTCTGTCTAACTCCTTTTGGAAAACACGCCTTATGATATATTTTAATATTGTAAATAAAATAAATAAAAACAAACTTAAACGTAGCCCATCACAGTTAATATAATAATTTAATGTGTGAGCGGTCAAGAATCCAACTTTTAATTGAGCTTTCATACATAACTTTTAATTGATCTAAAATTCTAAAATGTATTGACCCTTATGATGAGGAAAGTTATTCGGAATGGTCATTATATTGTTGTGGCAACTTTTCAGTAGGCTTTTTTTCAAATCATACAATCATTAGGTAAGGAAAGGATTCGTTGAAAAAATCCTTCGAAAAAATATTTTCATTCTGTTCTAGAATACAAACAAAACTCTACTAATTAAAACTATTCGAGCTTTACAGGCATTCGCAAATTACTTCAGAAACAAAATTCTTGTTTATTAAAACAAAATCAACAATCTTTTTGTAAATTAGCATAGAAATGCCATGACAAGCGCTGATCTCCGGATAATGAAAACAGGAGTCCCGGGAAAAAATTAAATATGACGGAAGGCCTATGCAGGAAGAATATTAATTTGTTCGGGAAACTTCGGCAAAATTCGTGAGACATCGGTCTTGATATCATAACATAAGTAATTATAACTTTTTCTCAAACTTTGACTAAAAATAGAGACATGGATTAGACACAAGTTTTGTCGGAAGATTATGTTATGAATGTTGAAATCTGGATTCGTTTAATCATATTACAAGAAAGAGTGAATATTAAAGTTTCAAAGTCAATCTTGTTGTACGAAAGTTTTGTGTCTTATAGAATACTGACAAATTTTTGGAAAGCTAAGACCCTTATCTTATATTTAGTGTGTTCAATTTTATTGAAAAAAGAACTGGTTCTTGCACCAAGTTATCTATTATTATTTTGTATATTCTGTTTACTACTAGTATAAATCTTTTTTTCCGAAACTTAAAAAAAAATACGATTTGATAAAACAACACTAATAATTTTTATTTAACTGCATGTCGAGAGCTCTGTATTGCTTTTACTGTAATAATAACACGTGCTAATTACCTGTAATAATAACATCTGATCTCATGATTAAACTTGTTTCTAACTAACTACTATATAAGTGACTAGCTGACCCGACAGACGTTGTCCTGTCTTAACTATGATACATACCTTACCTACCCTACCTACCCTACCTACCCTACCTACCCTACCTACCCTACCTACCCTACCTACCCTACCTACCCTACCTACCCTACCTACCCTACCTACCCTACCTACCCTACCTACCCTACCTACCCTACCTACCCTACCTACCCTACCTACCCTACCTACCCTACCTACCCTACCTACCCTACCTACCCTACCTACCCTACCTACCCTACCTACCCTACCTACCCTACCTACCCTACCTACCCTACCTACCCTACCTACCCTACCTACCCTACCTACCCTACCTACCCTACCTACCCTACCTACCCTACCTACCCTACCTACCCTACCTACCCTACCTACCCTACCTACCCTACCTACCCTACCTACCCTACCTACCCTACCTACCCTACCTACCCTACCTACCCTACCTACCCTACCTACCCTACCTACCCTACCTACCCTACCTACCCTACCTACCCTACCTACCCTACCTACCCTACCTACCCTACCTACCCTACCTACCCTACCTACCCTACCTACCCTACCTACCCTACCTACCCTACCTACCCTACCTACCCTACCTACCCTACCTACCCTACCTACCCTACCTACCCTACCTACCCTACCTACCCAAGTTGTAGCCTATGTGTTATTCTGATATATAAGCTATATTATTGGGAAGTTTCATCGAAATCTGTTCAGCCGTTTTGGCCCAGAAAAGGAACAAACATCCATCCATCCTCACAAACTTTCGCATTTATAATATTAGTAAGATTATTGTAAATCTTTTAGAAATTAATGATAATTAAACCATAAAATTTCTTTTATATGCTGGTGACTAATAAAGTAATAAAGTTTTGTGTCTTATAGAATACTGACAAATTTTTGGAAAGCTAAGACCCTTATCTTATATTTAGTGTGTTCAATTTTATTGAAAAAAGAACTGGTTCTTGCACCAAGTTATCTATTATTATTTTGTATATTCTGTTTACTACTAGTATAAATCTTTTTTTCCGAAACTTAAAAAAAAATACGATTTGATAAAACAACACTAATAATTTTTATTTAACTGCATGTCGAGAGCTCTGTATTGCTTTTACTGTAATAATAACACGTGCTAATTACCTGTAATAATAACATCTGATCTCATGATTAAACTTGTTTCTAACTAACTACTATATAAGTGACTAGCTGACCCGACAGACGTTGTCCTGTCTTAACTATGATACATACCTTACCTACCCTACCTACCCTACCTACCCTACCTACCCTACCTACCCTACCTACCCTACCTACCCTACCTACCCTACCTACCCTACCTACCCTACCTACCCTACCTACCCTACCTACCCTACCTACCCTACCTACCCTACCTACCCTACCTACCCTACCTACCCTACCTACCCTACCTACCCTACCTACCCTACCTACCCTACCTACCCTACCTACCCTACCTACCCTACCTACCCTACCTACCCTACCTACCCTACCTACCCTACCTACCCTACCTACCCTACCTACCCTACCTACCCTACCTACCCTACCTACCCTACCTACCCTACCTACCCTACCTACCCTACCTACCCTACCTACCCTACCTACCCTACCTACCCTACCTACCCTACCTACCCTACCTACCCTACCTACCCTACCTACCCTACCTACCCTACCTACCCTACCTACCCTACCTACCCTACCTACCCTACCTACCCTACCTACCCTACCTACCCTACCTACCCTACCTACCCTACCTACCCTACCTACCCTACCTACCCTACCTACCCTACCTACCCTACCTACCCTACCTACCCTACCTACCCTACCTACCCTACCTACCCTACCTACCCTACCTACCCTACCTACCCTACCTACCCTACCTACCCTACCTACCCTACCTACCCTACCTACCCTACCTACCCTACCTACCCTACCTACCCTACCTACCCTACCTACCCTACCTACCCTACCTACCCTACCTACCCTACCTACCCTACCTACCCTACCTACCCTACCTACCCTACCTACCCTACCTACCCTACCTACCCTACCTACCCTACCTACCCTACCTACCCTACCTACCCTACCTACCCTACCTACCCTACCTACCCTACCTACCCTACCTACCCTACCTACCCTACCTACCCTACCTACCCTACCTACCCTACCTACCCTACCTACCCTACCTACCCTACCTACCCTACCTACCCTACCTACCCTACCTACCCTACCTACCCTACCTACCCTACCTACCCTACCTACCCTACCTACCCTACCTACCCTACCTACCCTACCTACCCTACCTACCCTACCTACCCTACCTACCCTACCTACCCTACCTACCCTACCTACCCTACCTACCCTACCTACCCTACCTACCCTACCTACCCTACCTACCCTACCTACCCTACCTACCCTACCTACCCTACCTACCCTACCTACCCTACCTACCCTACCTACCCTACCTACCCTACCTACCCTACCTACCCTACCTACCCTACCTACCCTACCTACCCTACCTACCCAAGTTGTAGCCTATGTGTTATTCTGATATATAAGCTATATTATTGGGAAGTTTCATCGAAATCTGTTCAGCCGTTTTGGCCCAGAAAAGGAACAAACATCCATCCATCCTCACAAACTTTCGCATTTATAATATTAGTAAGATTATTGTAAATCTTTTAGAAATTAATGATAATTAAACCATAAAATTTCTTTTATATGCTGGTGACTAATTTCAGACGCCGTCCAACTAGATTCTAGAGGTTTGAGATAGCAGCAGAGGGAGTATGAATTAAAAATACTTTCAAATGCGTGGGTCGATCGTTAAAGCAATAACCGTCAGGATCCTGTATACGTAGCCAAAGTCGTTACAAGATCAATAAATAACTAGTAATTATTTCAGCACCCGAAAACAAAACAGCAAAAATCCACTAACGTACCGCCGCAAACTCAAAGATAACGTACGAAGCAAATGATTTGATTGACGTTTGAGTTTTTGACCTGACATTGACATGAGTTCCGCTTTGTTGCCTGTATATTAAAACATTGACGATCGATTGTGAAATCGATTTACTCATCAATTTATTTTTACGACTTTCATTAAAACGTTAAAGTGTCACGAGGTAACCATTATTTAATAAAATATATATATGTGTTTTGTTTAAACTTATGTAATAAAGAATGAAACCGAATCACTTTTAAATTATTTTAGATAATAAGTTATTCAATTTTTGTAATAACAGTCGATTGTAACATCGATTAACTTACCTATTTCATCTGGCAATATTTTTTTAAAAAGAAAATAAGGGAACTCAGTATTAATTTCATTAAATATTTAATTTCTTATGCCATGATAAAACTGCTTAATATTTTATAATTGACCACAAAAAAACTGAAACAAAATATTGATATATATTTCATTTGTGTAACGTTAGGCCCAGATTCGCCCGTCTCCTTGGTGTGGAAAATGTAGTGGGTAGTATTTATTTGTTAAGGTAAATGTTATTTCCGTTTACTTTTAATAAATTACAGTTTGTTTTCCCACAGGAAATTAAAAAAACCTTCTTCTTTTTTTTGGAATTCTTTGATGGGATCGGCCCTAAGTGCTCTTAACCATAATATTTTAATAATTGCAACAATTTGAGCTTGGACCTATCACATTCCGGAAAAAGGGTCATTCATAGCTTCTTTTCAAACCCCAGGACCATCTACAGGCCAGCACGTCAATTTACCCCAATCTGCCAAATTTCTTTGATAGTTTTTCAACTTTATCACGCGACAATAAGGTTAATTTTCAATTGAAAAATTTGACAGTTTGAAAATAGTACAGACGCTAGCATATCAAGCTGATATGCTAGCGTACTATTTTATAACAACCATCCCAATATGCACGTTAGCTACCAAACATAGGCTTAGTATATCTGTCTTTATCTCAGTACCGAAGGTGCAAACGTACATACCAATAGACATGGTAATGACCGATAAATCGAACCGTGGCCTCCCGGAATTGCGTTGCGGTCGTGGGACAAACGTGGCCGAAATTAAGATGGCGTGCCTAACAACAGCTAAAGAGACTTTATTGTGATTTCAATTTATTTAATGGTTGTGGGATACAATGAATATTGAGGGAGACATAATAAGAATGGGTTTTCTTTTGATGGCTTGAATAAAGGACGCGATGGCGGTTAGACTGGAAGCCGACCCCAACTTAGTTGGGAAAAGGCTAGGCAGATAATGATGATAGCTTGAATAAAGAGGTTGAGTGATAAGTTTCTCAGCTACGGACGCAGGTTCAACTTATTTTTTTTTAAATTAAAATTTTGTTCCTTTTTTAAGCTTTTTGCCTGGAGTATTATACATACAGAAATATTTGTTTATAATAGTCAATAATCATAATAATTATGTATTTAAACAAATCATGTTTCAAAATCGATCAATCTGCCAGGCCTTTTCCCAACTCTTCCATGTGATAAGAGGTAAAATCTGTAATCCAGATATCCTACAGACTATGAAACTATGTGTACCGAACGAGTACGTAAACAGACGTCTGAGGCCGCGACTGTTGGGGGAACCGAAAGCGCGCACCAATCTTCTCCAGCGTGCTCCTCTTACGCGAGCGCTGGGCACTCTCAACGCGGTAGCTCTAATCTTAGACTTGTTCTCTTGCACACTGAACGACTTTACTCTGGTGACTTCTAGAGTGATAAGTTATCCAGATTTGGATGTGTAGTATCTGCATGTGTAGTAATGCCTAGTATTAAGATAATGTCCTAATAAGTTTGTAATGTACAGAGGCCAGCACATCAAGTTACCATAATCTGTCAAAGGAGTTTGTTCTAGACCGCCCTATAACCAACAAACATTTGACGTGTACGTTAATTTTAATTATATTTTTATATGCTTTTTAAAAATAATAAATTCAAGCGGACACTGTTCAATTCCTAATAGGTTTTTAAAAGTGACCTCATTGATTTTATTACCAACTGAACTCGCCATCTTTCAAGGAATTGTCAATGTGAATGTCACAAAAGATTTGACAGTGTCGCTCTCGCTCATCTTACATAAATATCGATATCGACGACGATGTCCATAATATCTAGTGATAAAATATAATGGATGTTCGATATTTATCACTTCCAAAACATTGAAAATGTGCAACATAAAAGTTTTTCATGCATATTTTTCTCATGGAAATAGTTCCGTGAACATTGTAATGGAACTTATCTATCTATACATATAATAAAACAGTAAAAAAACTGTGTCTGTACATTGAATATATTAAAAAAATAATAATTGAGGGGGGTTTAGAAACAGTAATAGAGCATGAATCTAAAAAAAAAAATTTGTCTGTTTGTCTGTATGTCTGTTTGTCTGTTTGTCTGTTTGTTTGTACACGCTAATCTTTGGAACTACTGGACGGATTGGAATGATTTTTTTTTTGTTTTATAGGTATTAAGTCTGGGCAACATATAGGCTATAATTTATCTTGGAAACTTGAATACCTGATGCAGAACCGCAACAGACCAGCTAAACTATAAGAGATACAAAAATGATACCTTAGCAAAAATTGTTCCACGGGATTAGCATTTTCTGCTGAAAGAATAAATTTGAAGATCTGGAACACCTGATGTGGAACTCCAAGAGCCCAGCTACACTGTAACATATATAGGAATGACGTCTTAGCAAAAGTTGTTCGGTCTGATGGGCATTTCCTGTTGACTTATAAAAATCGAAGATCTGGAACACCTTGCCTGGTATGAATATGCCTTCGGGCTTATGTTGTTTGAGTGTTTAATTTCCTTTTCCATTTATCTTCGTGACACTGTAGCCTACCCGGTAACGCAGGGAAGCAGCCATTTTAATTTAGATTTTTATTGATCAGGTATCTTCACAATAAAACTATGACCATGCCTAGAAAGAGGTCAAATCTTTCCCAATGTTCCAAGAGAGCTAAAAGATTGAGGATCATAAGATCCCAAGAATCTACCGAAGAGCGTCAGGAGAGACTTGATGTTGTTCGAGAACATTAGGCTGCAACTCGCTCCGTGGAAACCTCTTCGGGTCGCGAAGCACGCCTGCGTTCTCAGCGTATTCATTAGGTCTCTAGAGACCAGTGAAGAATATGATGCGTGACTGACCGCTGATCGTGAACGTCATGTATTGTCTCGCGAGTCAGAGACGTTCACGGAAAGAGAATTACGCTTGAGTTCCAAGCGTATCTACGCATCGACTTCTAGGTCTCTAGAGGAGGAATATAATAATGCGGTTACCAAAATGAAAACGATGACAAATGGACTGTATGTTTCGGTGGTTGTTGGAATGAAATAAAGCTAAAGCTCAGTGTGATAAAAGATTTAAAAGGGAAAAATGATAAAAAATAACATAAATGGCGACCCCGTTGTCGCTGGCATAAGCAACAGGGACCGCGTACGAAGTCGCGGGCAGAAGCTAGTGATGAATATGGCCTAGCACGATTATGATGAAAATATAATGAACAAAACAAACTCACAAAATGTACTTACTAGTCGAATGAGGGATTTTCTCACAAGTGAGAAAATATTAGTTCAAAAGAGGCATTGGTAAAAAATACGTCACTGTCTCAGGTTTTTGACATCAAATAAGCTTTCTTATTTACGGATCTTGTTTTTGTTATCAGTAGCCAGTAAAACAAAGACGTATTTTTTACCCATGCCATCTATTGAACTATGTATTTTCACTTGTCAGAAAATCTCTCATTTAAGTATTGAAATGTCATTTACGACGCAACTCTAGTGTATTGTTCTCATAACCATTTCACGACTTCAATAGCCATATTTTTTACTTTTTAAGTACTTAAACTCTATTTTTAAATATCGCAAACTAAAACGTTACACATTGTTCGTTGGGAACAAAATATTTTATTTAAGCATTAATTTAATCGAAGTAGAATCATAGCAACAACGTGTTTATGTTTGAAACGGAACAAATTAATTTACTTTTGACATATTGATCTGTCATTTTGGTCTACTAAATTAAAACCACTGATTAAATAGGTGGTCATTGATAATCGATATTCAATGATTGATCTTCGAGAGAGCATCTCTACGTCACTACGTCAGTCGGAGCGTCTCACCAAGACGAACCTGTGACTGTGTTGTGTTGTTGTGACTACGTACCTATTTGGCGATTTCTTTTGGCGTTTTTGATTTTGTTTCTGTTTAACGGACTACAATTTGGATTGCTTTCAACGTGACCTGGCTTCGAATAACTGATTCTGTGATCTGCTTAAACGACTCCTTAGCATTTTGACAACGGATAACGGACTTCGCTTAAAGTAAACTTCAACCAATAAATAATAACTGAACCTAAAAGGCATAATACAACTGTATTTACGGTAATATTTTACTGTTTTTGAAGTTTAATGCTTTGTAGAAACCAGAAATAGCGATTTAAGAAGGAATTACTTACGTTTTCTTTTATTAAAAACTAGCTGACCCGACAGACGTTGTCCTGTCTTAACTGTGATACCTACCCTACCTACCTACCTACCTACCTGCCTACCTACCTACCTACCCTACCTACCCTACCTACCCTAGCTACCCTACCTACCCACCCTACCTACACCAGCTACCTACCCTACCTACCTACCTACCCTACCTACCTACCCTACCTACCCACCCTACCTACCCTACCTACCCTACCTACCTACCCTACCTACCCACCCTACCTACCCTACCTACCTACCTACCCTACCTACCCTACCTACCCTACCTACCCTACCTACCTACCTACCTACCTACCTACCAACCCTACCTACCTACCCTACCTACCTACCATATAGGAGGAAAATCAGCAGATGATCGAAAAAAAAAAAAATTAAAATGTATTCTGCGATTCAGGGCGGAGACAAATCCAACGAAACAAAAACCATGAAAATTGGTCCAGCAGATCTCGAGTTATAACGAAGGGAACAAACCCGTCTTTCTTTTATATATATAGATAACCTCAAAATCGGTTCCTTTTCTTTAAATAAATCTTTTCTCTAAAGTGTCCGTCAAGAAACTTTGTTCTTATGGGCTACTAAGGGCTATTTACAAATAGAAAATGATTTTTTCTATGCTGTTGGCTCCAGGGCGAACAATGTATGGGCGTAGAACAATCTCCTTTCTTTGATAGTATTTAAACTTTATTGCAAAGTCATAAGGTTCATTTTTAACTGAGAAAATTTGTCAGTTAGGGATAGCTTGATGTGCTGGCGTCTGTACCACTCTATCACTTTAGGTTAGCCTGTAACGATAGTTTGTGCTGTAAATAAATAAATAAATAAATAAATGATGGGGATCAGCTCCCAGTACCCAGACCCGGTCTGAGAAACAGGATGCAGCTGATTGCCAGTATTTTACATGGAGCGACTACCTATCTGACCACCACAACACAGTTGATGGGTAACAGAATACCCCTTGGCAGGCCTGGTTGTCAGACTTTTGGACTTCTGACTACCCATAACGACTGTCATAGATAAGCCGTTGGTCCTGGCAGTCATTCTTAGTATGACAGCCGGTAATCGTAACCGGAAAGCAAGCATGAAAAAGGCTTAACATGCTTTCCGAGGCATGGGGGGATATCGATATACAGAATGAGAATTCATGGGCATTATTTGAAGGGGTAATTGTGAACATCATTATGAACAACTTTCACTAGGTACGGGAAAAAAACTGTAACCGCGAAATAAAATCAGCTGTTCCCTACATTTTGACGAGTTAAGGTGAATCCTCCAACCAGCCCGCAAAATTCAAATTTTCTTAAGTTTTTTGCAATTTGCAAGCCAGTGATAGTTTGAATCATCAAAATCATTAATACAACCCTCCGAGCTCATAAAGGTTCCGGAATGACTTTGACCTTGTAAAAAGTCATTTTTACACCTTTATGAGCTCGGAGGGTTGTATTAATGATTTTGATGATTATAATTCTGTAACTACATACGTCTTACAGCCGCGAATCAAATGTTCATCAACATATAACCTATCACTGGCCTGCAAATTGCAAAAAACTTAAGAAAATTTGAATTTCGCGGGCTACCCTGGAACATCAACCTTAAGCGAGCATAATGTATGGAACAGCTGATTTTTATGAATGACCCCTTAAAATAATGCCCTTGAATTCAATTTCATAATAGATGGTCCCCTTCTCACCTTATATCGACCTGTGTAGCTGTTATTCTCTAACCACGAGCCCCTCTTATTAACCCATCATTTCAAAGATAATTATAAAATTCCATTTCTTTTTACTTCCGCTAACCACAGCGAGAAAAAATATTCTTTAAGGGTCTCGACTATTAAAAGTAACAAGGTCAATTATACCCTTGTCCCTTTTTCTCCTACAACCCCAGGTAAGACGTTAAGTGCCTCAATTCGGTGGAAATGCTAATTCGGTGAATTGTAAATGGGTGCGTTACATGTTTATTATGTGTCTCATGTAATTTCTGTGTCGACTGTGAATGGTAGTATGGTTGTACCTGGCTTTGGCCTTTATTATGTATTTCTGGGTCAATAAGTTGAGGGAACTTTTAAAATGTAGTCTATTAAAATCTTTACAACGTTTGCAGTTGTCAAATACATTATTATAATATTATTGATTTATACTTTTCTTAATGCATGTAATGGGCATGTAATATTAATTAATATATGTAGTAAAAGCAACAAGCACGCGGCTAAATCATAACAGCCGCACGGGTCGATCCATCAGGTTAAGCTACGCTTGCCTGGGTTGGTCTGCGGATGGGTGACCATCTTTACATACCGAGACTTCTCCCAGCCTCGGAAAGCACAGACAGTTGTTACGGATCGTCAGAAACCTGAAATTGACAGCCAGTATTACCAAGGGGTATAGTAGTAGTAGTACCTAGTTAATGGTTATCGAGGTCAGATAGGCTCGCTCCGCGTAAAGTACTGACATTCAGATGCATCCAGTTAGATTGGAAGCTGACCGCAACATAGTTGGGAAAAGGCAAGGCAGATTTATTGAATATGTAGTAAAAGCACAAAAAAACTCGACGTTTCGTCATGTTGTCTCACACACTTACATCCCTATAAAGCAAGAGTCGCTTTTCTTTAAATAACCCAAGTGAAACCTTCCAACAAAAATGTGAAATAACATCCATACCCTCACATATCATGACAAACAGCAGCTCAGCCAAAAGGACCAAGTCACTGAATGACAAAAAAACAAGTCACGATGGGACGGCTCGGTATGCACAAGTGGAACAAGCAAGGGTTCTAATAGGGGTTGTAGTGGAAAAAGTAAGACCGCCCCTTAGTTCGGGGATGAGCAATATTGGGCGCGGAGTTATTTGGATGACGCTATGTTAGATAGACACAGTGAATAGTTGAAGGAATAGAAAGAAAGATATTAATAAAATTATTTTTCAATGATAAACAAAAACCGACTTCAAAAACCTAATAAACACTAAAAATTATTAAATAATATTAAATTGAATAACTATAATCAAGAATTATTAACCAAAATAACCTTACCTAACTTTAATCTACATAATATTTTACAATTTAACAATTTTTGGAGTCGGTGCCAAGCCAAGTGTATAATATGACCATAAAATATTTTCCCTTAATTTTTATTACAATAGTTTACGGGAGTACATTAATATCATATTATTAGGGTACTTACTGATATTTTTACAAAGCTGTTAAAAGTTTTAGTCAGTGCTCGATAGATGGCGTTGTACCCTTTTCAAAACAACTCTGTCTTCTTCAGTTGATATTCTGTTTTGTGTTGTAGTTATTTTTCAGTTTGTTTTGTTTTTTTGCTGCTATTGTACTTTTTTTTAGGTTAATATTTTGTGAGTGCGGGCTTGGCACCGACTCCAAAAATTGTTAAATTGAAAAATATAATGTAGATTAAAGTTAGGTAAGGTTAATTTGGTTAATTATTCTTGATTATAGTTATTCAATTTAATATTATTTAATAATTTTTAGTGTTTATTAGGTTTTTGAAGTCGGTTTTTGTTTTTTATTGAAAAATAATTTTATTTTCTAGTTTTTAGTTTAAGTTAGTACATAGTTCATAGTTTTGAAGTTTCTTTTTCAATCTTAAATAGAAAAAAAATCTTTTTGTTTAATATGACTGTGTAGGCCTACTAAACGCGCTGCTCAAATGAGACAGCGCCGTTTGGCAGAAAGTAACGACGAAAGGGAAGAACGTTTAAAGAAAAGTAGGGAAAGAAATACTAGAAACATTTCAAATGAGAGTGATGAGCAGCGAGCGTATAGACTTTCTCAGAAGAGAGCAAACACGAAATTATCAAGGTTTAATAAAAGTCCAAAAAGTCGTGCTCAGCGGCTCAGTTTGATTCGTGAACGATTATCAAACGAGACTCAAGAGCAACGTTCTCATCGTCTTGATTTAATTCGTGAACGATTGTCTCACGAGACCCAGGAGCAACGTGCTCATCGTGTTGGTTTAATTCATGAACGTTTGTCTCATAAGACCGAGGAGCAACGTGCTCATCGTGTCGGTTTAATTCATGAATGTTTGTCTCATGAGACCGAGGAGCAACGTGCTCATCGTGTCGGTTTAATTCATGAACGTTTGTCTCACGAGACCGAGGAGCAACGTGCTCATCGTGTCGGTTTAATTCATGAACGTTTGTCTCATGAGACCGAGGAGTAACGTGTTCATCGTGTCGGTTTCATTCATGAACGCTTGTCTCACGAGACCGAGGAGCAACGTTCTCATCGTCTCGGTTTGATTCAGGAGCGCTTATCAAACGAAACCGAGGGGCAAAGTTACCGTCGTCTATACGTGCAATACGAGCGTCTGAATCTGCCGAATCCAGAGCGACTCGATTAGATATTATGCGACAAGCTAGTCGTAATCGTAAGGAGGTATCATCAGTAAACGATTTAGAACAGACTATTAACATTTTCGCTGACATGTCATGTGCTATTTGTTATAAAGCTTACAGTACGTTAATACCCGAAGAATTGGTGCGTCTGGGTAAAATCGTAACATGCTCTCGCTGTCAAAACAATATAAGGAAACGAAAAATTTCACCAGCAGCTTTCTGGAATGAAATAAAAGTCGCGACTATACTTTAGGAGCTAACTAATTTTCCAAAATTGGAAGAACAACTTTTATGCCGTGTGGTGCCGTTTCTTAAAATAATGAAGCTACAAAACCATTTCTCTCAAGATTGGTTCGAGGGACAAGTTACACATACACAACATATCTACAACTGTAAAAAAAATGTACATGTAACAATGATAAATTACACCTTTACTGTATTATTGTTACAATTTTAAAGCGCCCTTAAAAGTGAACTGGCGTAATGTTATGTTATGGTATGTCGTAAACTATGCATACACAAACAATCGCAGCAATCGCGAGACATGTGCTGTCGTTTTTTGAAGATTTCTATCGTCTATGGTTAGTCCATCACCTCCTGACCTGATGATCACGAGACCAAAATGGCAAACTCCCTTTCAAACATCATAGTAATAAGTTACTAAATCAGTCGATGCCTACACCTTACTGTTAAGGAGTTGTACCTTCCATCATCAGCTCAGCTACATGAGGTAATAATTACCATACGCAAGTACTTAAATTACTTCATAAGATTGGCGAAAAACGATGTGTGGGCCCATAAAATTTGAGGTTTGCCCTCGATTTCTCCAGGATCCAATCATCAGATCCTAACTTGGTGACTATGGGACCACTTCAGAAGTATCTCCTTTCGAACAAAAAAAGAATTTTGAAAATCGGTCCACAATTGGCGGAGCAATCGCGTAACAAACAAACAAAAACAAAAAAAACGTACCATCGAATTGATAACCTCCTCCTTTTTTGAAGTCGGTTAAAAATACAGTATATAACTGAACGTACAGATTTCCCAGAAAAAATCAGAGCTTCGGAAATCATCGCCTTTATTCGGAAATACGAACGCGTGTTAATAAGTGCACTTTTACAAAGCTTTGCCTCTTTGTGTCTATGGCGGGTCGTTTTGTGGCCAATTATTTTCGCTAATTAATTTATTCCGATAACGAAAGGCAGAGTAAACATTTTTGAAACCAGTTTATCGTGGACGTAATGTGCAATTTTAAGTGACAGTTCGTGGAATCCTGTAAGTATGTATTCAGATTTCATGTTTTTTTATTAAATAACTAGATTATTACAATAATGTGCATTTGTTCCTTTGTCAATTCCAGCTCTTGCGGCTAAAGATCAGCTTCTTCTTGCAATTTGAACCCTATTGATTAATCCACAGCAAGTAATTTAAAGAATCCTTTACGTTAAAAAGAAAAAATACGAGTACAATAATTTTAATAATCTAGGTGACGGGCATAAAACAAGTTTTCATCACCCTATTCTTACGAAAGTCAAAGTCAAAACATTTATCTCAAATAGGTACAAGAAAGCCACTTTTGAACGTCAAAAAAGAACAAGAAATAGAATTGATTCTAGTCGCCCCTTTCAAAAGGTAGTTTCGTGTGGAGAAGAATGGGCAAGAAACACCACCGTCACTCTTTTAAAATGTTTTGTATACATGAAATTATAACATTATATGTGAACACGATGCACCCAGAATAAAAATAATACACCATCAAAGGTGAAAAGAAAAACACATATAGCAATATGTACGAATAAAGTTTATTTCATTTCATTTTACATAACACCATCTCTAAATGAAATTCCGATGCCTAAGCAGAAGATAGGCATCCCGCGTAAATATTTATGTCCCAACACTAACTTGTAAAGATGTACGATATTCTATATTGTTCTTATTTACGACTGTCGCCTTGTATAATAAAATATTATACATATAAGTGTGTACTTCAGAGATTGAGCAAAACATGTGAAAGGAAGTGTGGTTTTTATGTTTTTCTTTGATTAGGTTTTTTAGCATCTACAAATCGCTTTTGGTCTTCTTGCAGTCAACATGATAAATTATTTGCAATTAAATTCTTTTACTTCTTTAATATCTCATTCATCATTCTTCTGCCCTTATCCCAATTTGTTTGTGCTCGGCGCAACATGTCTTTTTCTTCCATACTTCTCTATTAGTCGTCATCTCAGTAGTCACTCCCTTTCTAGCCATATCATCTTTCACACAATCCATCCATCGCTTCTTTGGTCTCTCTTTACTTGTATAGCCATCCACATTCATACTCACAACTTTCCTGACAACATTTTCCTCATTCCTCCGCATAACATGCCCATACCATGACAGCCGATTTCCACACAACTTTTCAGTCACCGGTGTCATTACGTATTCTATCCATTCGCGTTACACCGCACATCCCTCTTAGCATTCTCTTCTCAGCTGCATGCAATTGTCTTTCATTCATTCCTTTTGTGGCCCAACACTCTGATCCATACAACATACTCTTTAATATCTATAAATCAAAAATCGTCGGTTCATACAACGAGTAAAAATCTCTAACAACTAGGTACCCTATAATTCTCTCCATACCAATTCAAAAATTCCATCTATCACCCATCTAAAATTGCTGAGGCTGCAAGACATTACATTGGCCATAAAACCCATGTTTCAGGTCCGTCGTCCAGTGCGAAGCTATGAATATCTAATAGCCGGAACTAACGCAGCGACCGATTCAATTGCTTCCCAATCGGAATCCGGATCGGTTTGCCGCTGTTCGATAACACGGAATAGAAAAGAACAGAAGGCCGGCTTTCTACAAAAGTACTCTACTCGTAGTCTGTGGGAGTGTTGTAAGAGTGTCATGTCTCATGACAATTACGGAATCATAAATTTTTGGACGATAAAATTCGTTACAATTATATTAATAGTCTTATTTGTTGAGGCATAGTATTATCCGTATTCTCCTTAATTGTCATGTTGTGTCTATTGGTATCTTTAGTGTCAGTTTCACACCGCGACTGTTTCATTGCGTATTCCCACTACGCAATTGAATTTGAAGTTGGAAACTTGTTTTTTTGAGGGTGGGAAATCATCAATCATTATTATTATTATTACCTTTCCCGCTCTGGGTGGAGCGGAAGGGAGTGTCAAACTCTTACTGACTAAAACCCATCCATGTTCCTTCCATCCTTTTATGTTCCTGGATAGTGGTGACCCTTTCAAACAATCCCGCTTTTAGCATAACCTTTTAGCATAACCTAAGCTTTAAATTCAATAAAAAATAGGAGATTTTGAATTTCGCGAGCTACATTAAAGGAATCACAGTAGTGTAAAGTTGAGTTCTCAATTTAAAAAACGGACTAAGTAAGTGTGCGTGCAGTTTCAGTCATTGGCTGGAGCCGATTTTCTGACCTTCTGTGCCTGTCGGTTCTGCGCCAATAGTTTGCATCCCCTTGGGAGGGAACGATTGTAAGGAATCGAGTTCTGATGATATAATTGTGTTTGGGAGTTGATACAGTCTCGTTATACGGCCAGGATTTGTACTGGTGCACTACTGGTCTCTGTATTTTGTATTGCAATATTCTGATTCTGGAGTTCTGCTTCTAAAACTACTTAGGAGATTGGGGATTGCAAACAGAATTTTATTTACATTTAATTTGAATGCATATCACAAGTGCAAACATATTCTATTTAAATTTGTGAATTGTTTCTTTATATTTATGTTTTTCTCTTTTAATCTTGCACACGTTGTCTACATCTCTTTCACCTATTTTCCTGAGCAGCCATGATAGCCTAGTGATGTGACCGCTGTACTGCCAAGTCATGTCTCGAGTTCGAACCCAAGGCACCTCTGATTCTTCAGATTCATGTGCGTATTGTATAATTATCACTTGCTTAAAATCGGTGAAAGAAAACATCGTGAGGAAACCGGCATGCCCAAGAGATATTTCTCAACAGCATGTGATGCTAAGTCAGAGGCCCATGGGCAGTATTAAAACTCTGACACCAGGTTAGTCACTAACCACACGAAGAAGAAGACCTATTTTCCTATCACAGGTATCCTGGAAGAGATTTCTTTAGAAATAATCATCACCTTTGTACGTATGGTCTGTTCCTTTCTTTCTACTTTTTACTAAACTTTTCTACCATCTTTATTTAAATTGTGTGTTTGCTATAGGTAATACCTACTGCCCAGAATTCTATTCTATCTTCTGATAGGTTTATGGAATTCCATAATTACTTAAAGTTTTCGATCCAATCTGTATGGTAATTCATTGCCAATACTTTCTGAATTATCGAGAACTTCGATAAGTAATTTAAAGTATTAATAAATAGGTTTGGGCCCGCATATTCCGAGTATTGCAAAAACTTTACGACCTTCGCCCATTAAAGGGTAAGTTAAAAGTCATTGCTACAAAGTTTAAGTTTCATAATTCCTAAATCTAAATATTTAATTAAATTGCTGGCCTGAATTAATGACGGCCAAAATAAACTGTCACAAACAGCAGAGTTATTAATGCGAGAGAATCGTTGCTTTGGTCAGCAACCCGTTTGAATGTCAGCGCGACAGTAATTATATTTACAGCTCCCCATAATGGGGGAGATGTATATTTCTAACAATGGCCTGTTTATGATTGGGGTTCTATAATTAAACGACATAATTATAGCCAACAACGGTATGTCACGGTATGGTATGTATGGAATTGCTGGTGATCATAAGGAAATAAACTTCACTGTTGTGATAATTGGTTTATTTGAAATAAATGGTTTGAGTTTGATAAACGGACTTCAATCAAATGATTTACAATATCTATCGTTTTTTTCTTTCCTCTGTATCCGCAAGACTAGACACGAATTCGACTATGATAAAGTAGCTTTTTTGAGGATGGAAAATCATCAAATGACTCCTTTCGCTCCAGGTGGAACGGACGGGAGTGTCAGACTCTTACTGACTAAAACCCATCCATCTTCCTTCCTTACCCCTGTGTGTTTCGGGGTAGCGGTAACCGTTTCAGACAATCCCGCTTACGAAACGCGAAACACAACCTAAACCGCTCGGGTGCATAAGCAGTAAAATAAAAATGTTTTATTTTTATTTAATACGAAGATGACAGTAAGAAAAGATTTTTGGAAATCCTGCCCCAAAAGGGGTTAAATTAGGGATGAAAGTTTGTTAGGAAGTGGCCACACGGTTTGTCTCTGCTATAATTTTCTTTATGATATATCTTGCACTGTACAACAAACCGAACAGCGCCAGGTTTGAAGGCAACAATTTAACAGTTTACGATCGCGTATAGTATTTCATTACGCGCTATCCCGTAGTAATGATATTGTTAACTATAAACTTCTCCAACCACTTTTACGACAGTAGGTACTAGTGATAAAATACCTATAGTAATTGTCTTATTCTAAAATAAGTTTTTGGTTTAAGGTTTAATTAGAGTCACGAGTGAATGAACCAGACGAATGACCATGTTGAACGAATGGAAGACTTTGGTTGAACGCAAAAATGATTATCTGGCGTTTATTTCGGTTTATTCAGGAACTCAGTCGTTATCTCAGTTTTCACATGTTTCCTAGACAGGTTTTTTAAGATAACGAGAGCCTGACTATTGAAAAATCGACTTAATGACTTTACCAGTTTTGCAATTCAAATGTGCGGATTTTATTTGCATCGAAAAACTTTGGAACATTCACTGCGGTCGTAATCCCAACCGCACCCAGGTCTGATATACATATTTTATTAATTAGCCCACACTCTCCCACTGCTGAGCAAAGGACTCCTGCAAATCTTAAAGCCACCTCAATCCAGCCCTTGCGGTACGCGTCTAGGAAGTCTTGCCACCTCTTCTTGGGCCTCTTCTATCCTCAGGCAACCACCTTGTTGAGACTGATAACTAACTAATAATAATAATAATAACTTTATTTCACAAAAAAAAACAGATTTGACAGTGTAAAATAAAGACAATTTAAAAGAGCTATGGTAGTAACACGATACAGTACAATCTAGGAACTTAAATCTGTGCACAATAGGGAAAACCCTGCCTCTCAAACTATCTTGTATCTTGAGAGACAGTGATTCATTAAAACATTGATGCCATAATGTTATAGTAGACTGTGTCGATCTACCCGAGCGGTAAGGGAATATTATGTAAGAAAATGTATTATATATATACATTCACTTGTTATGTGTATTTGTGTGTGAGCGTGTATGTCTGTGTTTGTGTGTGTGTGTGTATGTGTGTGTGTGTGTGGGAGAGTGTGTGTGGGTATGTAATTAGAAATATGTACATAAGTAGTTAGACGACATACTTGAGTAGAGAGTCTGTTTTCAGGTAGTCCTGCTTCAGTAGCCATTCTGTTAATTTTGAGAAAACCTTTTTAGTTAGTGTAGAATCTATATATATAAAAGAAAGTCGGGTTTGTTCCCTCCATTATAACTCGAGATCTGCTGGACCAATTTTCATGGTTTTTGTTTCGTTGGATTTGTCGCCGCCCTGAATAGCAGAATACATTTTTTTTTTCGATCAGCTGCTGATATAGGGTAGGTAGGTAGGTAGGTAGGGTAGGGTAGGGTAGGTAGGTAGGTAGGTAGGGTAGGTAGGTAGGGTAGGTAGGGTAGGTAGGGTAGGTAGGTAGGTAGGTAGGGTAGGTAGGTAGGGTAGGTAGGTAGGTAGCTAGGTAGGTAGGTAGGTAGGTAGGTAGGGTAGGTAGGTAGGTAGGGTGGGTAGGTAGGGTAGGTAGGGTGGCTAGAGTAGGTAGGGTAGGTATCACAGTTAAGACAGGACAACGTCTGTCGGGTCAGCTAGTAAGTGTATAAATAATAGTGACAATGCCACACATATAACACATGAACGAAGTCTTTATATTGTTAAATCAGGCTCTAAAAATGGAACTGACTTGTGTCATCATCATTATCATCCTATAGTCAGCCTGTAGTAGCCCACTGCTGGACATAGATCTCTCCAGTTGCACGCCATTCAGCTCGATACGGTCTTGTGTAAAGTACAATAAACACAATTCTACTTTTTAAAATAATTGTTACGAAAAAAGGTTTGATTGAAATTGCTTATTAGCTTATTGATTATAGGCTAGATTGTAATTAATTATTAAGCACCCGGTTCTTTTTAACCAAGGATTAAAAAAATGCAATCATGGCGCTTAATAATTAATGTTTTCTGTTATACCCATGCCTTTATGACCTATTGATTACGAGGCTTTATTGATTACGCCCAGTTATAAATTCCTGGTAAAAGCAATTAATAGTAGCAGGCAAGTAGGATTTTGATGCTCTTTAATTATTATGTTACATATTATTATTAATATTTAGCTTTTAAATGTAAATATGATTAGATTAACAATATATTAATTTAGTTGCAATAAATAACTTAAAAATATTCTGATTCAATGTTGTTTAATGAAGTTTGTGTGTTTTATCAGACATTCTTCATTCATTCCATCTGCCAGCATCGGCTTTAAATTGTCTCTGTATACTGTAGACTCTGAGTGAAACCTTATGTTCAACATGCCTGGTAATTATCTGACGGCATTCGAACCTTTAAATTATATGTAAAATAGTTGATAGTTTTTTGACAGACCGACTTGGGCCGCGGGGCTTGGCAGGTGTATTCGTTATAATATATGTGGTGTTTCTCGTCCTGTGAGTTTGCTTTCATAGCGCAGCAAAACCCAATACACACAGATTACACGCTCTACCACTGAGCTCCTCAGTAGAAGGTCCTCAACCTTCTACAATACCTATAAAAGCCGAGCCAAAATCTTTCTTCAAGACAATTGCTCACTTCGTCACAACTATAAAAAACCTCTCCACGGACACCTCTAAAACCAGCGACTATAAAACGAATTAAAACCACAACTACCCACACACAATTACTTTTACGCAATATGACCTTTCCAAAGACAAACAAAACGATTTCCAGCTGTAGCGCACACACGAGATTTCCCAGGCGTTCCAGACGAAATAATATGTAGTAATGTTACTAGAGAAGTGTGCCATCAAAATCCCATCACCTTTGGAAGCATCTGTCAGGGTCATAGATATGATATTGTTCCTTAAGGATGTCACACGATGTGTAAAAAGCTTGTAAATCGTTGGCAATTGACTATTTGAAACGGCCAAAAACAAAATATGAAATCACATAGAAAAAACACCGCTTGTCTTAAAAACTTCCATCACCGTACATAAATTAAATATTATGCGAAGATGTAATTGTAAAATTGCATTTATGCTAATAAGTATTCCATTTGGTTCTAAAAATCTGTGACGTCACATTGTTATATTTCATACAAATCACGTACAGATTACGCGTTTTCACAATTCATAAAAAGTAACGTTATTGCCTACCCTTTCAAATACCAATTTTTTTTGTTACTAACACTTAAATGTGGCTGCCATAAGGTTCTTATAAACTATGTTCTTTTTACAAACAAATAACAGTAAAGATATTAAGTGAAGAGTAGTGCTTCATGTAGGTATTAACTGGCAGTAGATATTAGCAGGTCAAAATGCTGATGCTTGCTCAAAATTTACGGCTCACAATTCACGGGTAGAGATAAAGTCAATCCAAGATATACCTAGCATGCATTCAAACCATGTTGAATAAACATGTCGAAACATTTTTATTAATGTCGCTTTTCAAGTCTATGGTCGCGTTGCTCTTCTAAACTGGGGAATGAATTTTGATGCGGGTTTCACCATTAATGAGAGAATGTGATCCGAAAGAGCGACTTACGAGTTGTAGGTCGTAGGTTCGATCCCAAACAGGCACTTTACTTCGTGTACCTAAATTGTTTCATCGCCACTGCTCTCAAAAAAACCGGCATATATCTTAAAACAAAAAAATCAAAGACCATGTGACATCTCCATCCCGCATTGGGCCCGCGTGGTGGATAACAGCCCACTTCCTCTCAGCGAGAGGAGGCCTGTGTCCTGGCAGTAGGAATGTAACAGGCTTATTATGCATTCCGGAAAACGTTTTACTAAGTCTTTAAAACCTTCGGGCCTGCGGACGATGAGTAATGGGTGACTCACTATCCGACCACGATCAGGCCCGTGCCGGACGGCGCGTATATGTTCCACGCGCGCCTCAAAGAGATGTCAGCATATGCAGGGGCCCCTCAGGGCCAAACCTGCCGGGTAAGCGGGATTGTCCGAAAGGGTTACCGCTACCCCGGAACATAAAAGGGCTAAGGAAGGAACATGGGTGGGTTTTAGTCAGTAAAAGTCTGACACTCCCTTCCGCTCCACCCAGAGCGGGAGAAGTCATTGGATGACTACCCAGACTTAAAAAAAAAGTCTTTAAAACCTTGCGAAACAGGGGTGGATTTGCTAGTAAACCTTAGGCAAAAACTGCCATTTCCATATTCACAATCTTGAGCACAAAAAGAACAAATACGAGCTTAGTGCAGGTGCTCGAGCCAATCGCTCTCGTGTTCAGGTGCTCGAGTGCTCGTCTGCGCTCGTCGTCGGCAAGTATTGTGAACTGCACTTGAATGTTAAGGTGTTGGACTTTTGTTTGTTTGTAGAGTTACAGTGTTTTTTATTGAATTGTTTGAGATGTGTGTCTAAATACTTTGGGTACTCGTAGTTTTTGCTAAGCTTAATGACTTTGTGATGCCGTTTTGCATAGTAACTGTTTAACCCGCTTATTCATAAGCCTGGAGTTAAGTTATACATTAAACCTAGAAAATTTATGGTTAAACTAAATCTGGTTGTAATTTTACTCTGCTTTTATTAATAAGAGGCTGGGCTTTTTTTCTTTTTTTTTTAAGGCTGTGAAATCATCCAATGACTTCTCCCGCTCTGGGTGGAGCGGAAGGGAGTGTCAGAATTTTACTGACTAAAGCCCAACCATGTTCCTTCCGTAGCCCTTTATGTTTCGGGGGCAATCCCGCTTACCCGGCAGGCTACTAACTGAGCTTTCGCCGATGGATTTGTAGGATGTCGGTGGTACTCGTGCGTCTTCGACTCTTATCGTATCCAGATTGTTTCAGTACAAGAGGGGCAATGCTTAACTTTAAGAACGTTCGCATATTTTTTTTGGCATTGATCTAGATGATACTGAGATGCGATTAGATTTAATTTTTTTCAGATACGAGAATTGGCGAGAATTCGGTGATAATATATAGGTACCACGGTGTATACCACGCTGACTATGATTTGTGAGACACGCTGATATTCGTTATTGGTATAAGAATATTTGTGATTTATTTGTTTATTATTAGGCTCTTCAACAATGAGTACACTTACTTTATAATTTGTACATCGCAAACTTAGGTCTAAGAGCCTCATTAGTTATAGAAGAGCATAACATTCATTCAATTATGCGCAGATAGTAACACAATATTAACTTAGACTTAAATTACAATAAACAACAAATTACAATAAATTAAATTAAATTAAATTAAGTTATCACATAGATTTTACTAAGTAAGATACATTAAAATATAACATATGATGTTGGTAGATTAAATTAGATTGAATGCCAATTAAAACACAGTTGTTTCAAGCAAGAAAACCAGCATTACGAAGAAAAAATTGACCAGATTTAATGACACGCTGGATGTGATGTGACATTTTCTCACAGTAAGACCCCAACTAAGTACGTCCAGCCCTAAGCCGTATCTAGTCAGAGGCCTATATGTAGGCGTGTATGTACTTAAATCGAACCGTGTATACAATATCCAGGCCGATCTAGGGACCCTCGTCACGTGCCACAGACTGTGTGACAGATGGCAAAACTATCTCCAAATATAAGTGCTCCCAAATGTATTCAGTTTATTCCATTTTCTCGAAGGTACGCTAAGAATCATTTTTATTTTGTATATGGTTTATGGCAATCATAACTTTCGGTTAAAAGGTTCTAGATGCATATTATTTATGCGTAACAAAGTCCCTGTACCAATAAAACCTATTTACACTAATCTATACTAATATTATAAAAAGAAAAGATTTGTATGTAGGTATACCATGTTTGTAACGAATAAACTCAAAAACTACTTAACGGATCTGTATGAAACTTGGCGCAAAGATCGATTATAGTCTGGAATAGCATATAAGCTACATTTTATTTCTACCTCTGTGCCAAGTTTCATAAAAGATCCGTTCAGCCGTTTCAGCGTAAAGAAGTGACAAACGTACAAATACACACACAGTCACAAACTTTCACCTCTATAATACACTCGGCGTCACAAAAATCGCACCTCTCCGAAATAAGTTTCAAGCATGTCCTGCCATTGATTAACGAATACATTAAACCCAATTTAAATTGGTATCAAATAAAAGTATGTTTAATGACATTTAAATTAACAGTAGTTAGAATTCCTAAGCACAACACATCTCATCAGCACGTAACGTTAAAAAAAAGTTGTTCATAAATGCCTGACGTTGTTACCTTAATAAGGTCCATGAGGGCTAGGGGGGGAACACTAGGTTTTAAGTTGTTTTTAAGGACTTAGCTGATTTTTTTCTGTTAAATTAAAAAGTTACGTTGTAATCATTTGCATTTGCTTGCTTTTTTTTATTCCCTGGTAAACGAAATTCAAATCTATTGATTTATTCTGAAAATTAAATAAATTACCTTTCCAATGATACCTTATAGTCATATGTCTTCCATTGATTAATAGGGCAAAAATGACTTTGAAGGAATTTTTTCAAGACGTGCAATTTTTGTGACGCTGAGTGTATAAGTGTGATAGCCTATTAAACCTATAATACGAATAATGCCGAGAATCACTGAAATTGAATATATACAAATCATGTTCACTAAACAGTTTATTAAAACTTCTTCTCGCACGGATGAAAAATGAATTCTGCCTGTACGACTATTATGTATGTTGAATTAATTAATTAATTATTAGCGTCAAATACGCAAGGAGAGACCTAAGCCCTTCTACACATATACATATAACACTGCAGGCCAACTCTACTGCTCTAGCTGTGACCGAGTATTCAAAACTAAATTCGGTCTAGCGAGTCATCTAAGGGCTCACGCAAGGAAGTGATTTTTGAAGGGTCGCCGTTATCGAAATCGATAAGGAGGACTATATATATTCTTAGATATACCCCCTTCCAACCTACCCGGACCGAGTGGGTGTAGATAAAAAGGCACGGCGCGCTGTGAACGCGCGCATTGTCTACTTGGCTCTCGGATGCAACGGACGTATTTTAAGGACGTTATAGCATTTATTAGTGTCGTTTTATATAATTATTGTGTACTCATTATTTACTGTGTGATTGGTGTTAATTAAAGATAACTTGTAAGAAATAAAACCTTGTAGGGCTTTTAGTGATTTGTTTTTTTTTTAATAAACTCCGCTTGTGTTTTCTAAGATCAGAAGTGGGATAGTCACGCGTTCTGGGCCGTCTGCTATCCATTTAAATACTCAGTAACGGTGTTAGTGTTGTGATTATTGGGCGCAAACGTAAGTACCTACCTAAGTTTTGTTTCTTACAAAATGTCAGGGCGTTCGTCTCGGTCTAGAGGACGTAGAAACTCTCGTGAGCGACAGTCTAGTGGCGGTTCTCGCAAAAACCGTCGCGATATTTCGAATGATCGTGACACGCCGCCGATTGTCGCACGCCACAGTCGAAACAGTCCAAGAGACCGCAGAGATAGGTCGCCTAGGTGTCGTAGTGTTTTGCATAGCCCGCATAGCGGCTCTCGTAGATATCGCGAAGGCGCGTATGACCGCCGCGACAACTCACGCGATGTAGCCCTTGATCGAATTCTTACTAGGTTAGAAGTAATTGAGCGGAGATTGCCTACGACATCTAGTAGTGATAGTCCGTTGCATCCAAATAACGAGAACCAGTTATTGTCCCCTCTTCCGGTCGTACCAATCCCTGCTAGTCAGCAAGGTTCAAGCTTGACCGAGACAATAACTAACGAAGTTACCGCCGAGAATAACTCGCGTGCGACAGATGTGCAAAACGAGAGTGGGGACGTAGCGAACAGTATTGTTGATGCCTTGAGCACGCTTTTAAAAGCAAAGTCTCATAACTTCTATATATCACCGTTTGATCCAAGTATACAAGATTTCGATGTCTGGTGCGCTGAGGTTGACCGTGGCCGATTGATAAATAATTGGGATGATCGCGAATGCCTAGGGCGGATAGGTTCTTGTTTGCGTGGTGATGCAGGATCATGGTTAAATGACTGGGTGACAAGTGATAGATCCTGGAGTAACTTCAAGGTTGAATTTAGATCTCTTTGTCCTCGTAATATCGATTCTGCATCCATACTATATGAAGTTATGTGTACGAACTCAAACAAGTACCTAACTTATGCAGAGTACGCACGTAAATCCTTGCTGCGTCTCAATATAGTTCAAGGCTTATCAGATAAGTTAAAATCCGCCATTATTATTAGAGGTATCAGCGATCCCCAGGTCAAGGCTGCGGCAACCAATGCTAAACTAGCATGTAAAGATCTGGTAGAATTTTTATCAGTTTACGTCAAACCCAAAACTGACAATAATACTGCTCGTGATCGTGCCCCCTCTAATAACTCTTCTAACCAACGTAAACGTGAGGCACCTAAATCAGGCAATAGCAATATCACTTGTCATTTTTGCGGCAAAACGGGTCATAAGAAATGGTATTGTCCCAAAAAGTCCAAAAATACCAATTCGGTTCAGGATCCCAGTGCCTCTACGTCAGCTCCACCTACATCAAGCGATAAAACTAATAAACCCGTTCAACGCTGTGCTTTTTGCAAACGTAATGGGCATTCAATCGATTCATGTTTCCAAAAACAGCGTTCTGAGGGTCATAATAAGAAAACGAATGAAGTAAATTTTTGCTCCGAATCGACTCCAGACAAAATAACGTAATTTCAGCCGTCGTCCAGAAGGTGCCTGTCGATGTTCTAATTGACAGCGGTTCTGATATTTCCTTAATTTCAGAAAAGGTGCTAAAACATTTTAATTTTAATCGTTTACCAGCTTATCGCTTGATGCGTGGGATAGGAAGTCAGGTAATTGAATCAACCTCTGTCATTACCACAGTTGTAGAATTCCCAGAAGTATCACTGGAAATTGATTTATATGTTGTCCCAGCTGAATGCATCAATGCGCCTATTCTAATTGGTACTGACGTCTTGAATCGAAAAGGGCTGATTTACACTCGTACTAGTAGTGAACAGCGGCTTACCAGGTCAGACGTTCAGACAACCGTGCAGCTTGTGAACACTATGGATCATGAGTGTATTAAAACTCCTTTAGTGGGTGCCGATAGAAATCGGTTACTGAAAATTATCAAAGAGTTCTCTGATTTGTTTATTTCCGGTACGGCGACTTCCACTGTGAACACAGGTAGTATGGAGATCAAACTAACGTCTAACACTCCAATAACCCACCGTCCTTATAAGCTTTCGTTAGATGAAAAAAATAGGGTTCGCAACATTGTTAGCGATCTGCTCAGCAAGGGAATAATTCGTGAATCACAATCCAATTACGCGAGTCCTATCATTCTCGTCAAAAAGAAGGACGGGAGTGACAGGATGTGCGTCGACTATCGAGCCCTTAATGCCATTACCATTAAAGAGAGATTTCCCTTGCCGCTGATCGATGACCATATCGATAGACTTGGTAGCTTCAAAATCTTCACCAGCCTCGATATGGCTACTGGTTTTCACCAGGTACCTATGAAGGATGATGATTCCATAAGCAAAACTGCCTTCGTAACGCCTGAAGGGCAGTATGAGTATCTGAAAATGCCATATGGTCTAGCCAATGCCCCGATCGTCTATCAGAGGATTATATCTAAAACATTAAAACCTCTCATTGACACTGGTAGGGTTCTAACTTATATTGATGACGTATTAATTCTGTCAAATTCGATAGATGAGGGTCTTAAAACGTTAAGGGAAGTTTTACAGATACTCAAGGCCGCGGGATTTTCCATAAACTTGAAAAAGTGTACTTTTCTAGACGTAGAGATTGAGTACTTAGGGCGACTGATTGGAAATGGTCAGGTACGGCCGAGTCCAGGTAAAGTAGATGCACTTGTACGTTCTCCAAAACCTACAAACATGAAAGAGGTTCGCCAGTTTCTGGGGCTCGCAGGATATTTCCGCCGCTATATTGCTGGCTATGCCTCTAAGACAAGCAGCATAGCAAGGCTGCTGAGGAAGGGTGAACCTTTTTCATGGGGTTCTGAGCAGGACACTGCTCGCGACTATATTATAAATTGCCTGACTAATGAACCGGTTTTAGCGATATTTGACCCCCAGTTGCCTACAGAGCTCCACACAGACGCTAGTGCAGTTGGATTTGGTGCTATTTTACTCCAAGAGCACAGCGGTAAGAGAAAGAGGGTTGTTGGGTACTTTAGCAAGTCCACTCAGGGTGCGGAATCGAGGTACCACAGTTATGAATTGGAAACTTTGGCTGTTGTACGTGCGCTCCAGCATTTTCGCCACTATCTAATTGGTATTCACTTTAAGATAGTGACGGATTGCAATTCTTTAAAGTTAACGGAGCGAAAAAAAGACTTGCTGCCTCGCGTTGCGCGCTGGTGGGTATACTTACAGGATTTTACGTTCACTCTCGACTATAGGAAGGGTTCATTAATGCAACACGCGGATTTTTTAAGCCGTAACCCTCCTCTTACCGATAATGTCTCACATATCCGAAATCCGAACAACTGGGCAAAGATTGCTCAAACCGCTGACGCAGAGACTCAGGAATTGATGTCTAAATTGAGGGAAGGGCAATTAGATCAAACGAGGTACACCATCAAAAATGATTTATTGTTTTACAAATTTACGCCTACTGGTGAAGAACCGCGACTTTTGTGCTTCATCCCAAAGGGTCGTAGGCTCAGTCTGTTAAGGGTTTTCCATGACGACCATGATCATATTGGTACTGACAGAACTACTGACTTAATTTTACGACATTTTTGGTTTCCGAGCTTACGGCAATTTGTGAGGAAGTATATAGGTCATTGCCTTATATGTCTGGCACATAAAAGGGTTCCCAGAGCTCCCTCTCAGCCAATCCAGTCCTGGTCTAAGCCGGAAATCCCTTTTTCTGTGGTACATACCGACGTTCTTGGACCACTCCCAGAATCAAATGGTTTTAAATACGTTTTGATTATAATTGATGCCTTTTCCAAGTATTGTTTACTGTACTCTTTATATAGACAAGACGCTGATGAGTTGAAGCGAGTATTCTCTAACGCAGTATCACTATTTGGTACCCCATCTATGATAGTATGTGACCGTGGTAGGATGTATGACAGTAGAGCTTTTCAAAATTGGGTTACTGAGTTGGGATCTTCAATACATTTTATTACGCCGGGTATGCATCGCGAGAACGGCCAAGTGGAAAGATACTGCCGAACCGTTCTTAACATGCTGCGGGTTGAGGTCGGCAATAAAGGCTCGCAATGGTCCGATGTGCTCTGGAAGGTGCAGCTCACCCTCAACATCTGCAGACAAGCCACTACCCAGACTTCACCACTACAGCTGCTGGTGGGCATAGACGCGGCTACCCCCGTCATCAGATCCTTGGTGCGAGACGTTGCTCTTGAAAACTCGCATCCCAATAGAGAAGCCTTGTTAACTCTAAGAAGACAACGAGCTTCTGAGTTGCTCACAGCCAATCAGCATTATCAGGATGCTTATGTAAATGAAGATCGGAGGCAGCCACGTACGTTTGCTGTTGGTGACTTTGTGTTTGTGAGCAAAGTTGCTCAGACTACTGGGAAACTAGACTCCGGCATGCGCGGCCCGTATAAGGTGGTCCAAGCGCTGCCACACCACCGTTATGAGCTAGAGTTACTAGCTGGGTCTTATGGGAAAAAGACTCAAGCCGCAGCAGAACATATGATGTTATGGCGCGGTGAGTGGACGCCGGATACGTGCTCAGCTTTCTTTGAGAGTGGTGAGTTATTTGTTATGAGCATGCTAACGTTTGGGCCTCTGCTTTGTTTCGCGGTCATAGTGGAGACATGCAGAACTTTTGGGCCTCTGTCTCAATGACGCGATGTGTCACAAATTCATAGTAAGCATAACATTTGGGCCTCTACTATGTATTCGTGAAAACGACAAGCGAACGTTTGGGCCTCTGTCGATAACAATGTATGGTGAACGATGGAAACCGGATTCTATCGTTAGCGATGCATTGAATCTCTTGGGTTTGAAGCTGTTCCAACCGTAAGTCACTATTGATGGTCCTTGTTGCTGGCGCTTGAGTGCACGCTTGCGCCTGGAACACTGGACAGATTCGTAAATTTTAACTTATGAAACTACTTCAGGTTGAATAAGCTTCAAACCATAGCGAAAGTAATTACTCATGAACTCATGTGTTTTCAGATAACGATGATGGCCAAAATAATGATGATGGCCAAGCTTTGAGAGATGGATCTAATGAGAATGAAGCTGCGGTCGAGGACGTCACGCTATCAGGAACGGCCGTCTTAGATATACCCCCTTCCAACCTACCCGGACCGAGTGGGTGTAGATAAAAAGGCACGGCGCGCTGTGAACGCGCGCATTGTCTACTTGGCTCTCGGATGCAACGGACGTATTTTAAGGACGTTATAGCATTTATTAGTGTCGTTTTATATAATTATTGTGTACTCATTATTTACTGTGTGATTGGTGTTAATTAAAGATAACTTGTAAGAAATAAAACCTTGTAGGGCTTTTAGTGATTTGTTTTTTTTTTAATAAACTCCGCTTGTGTTTTCTAAGAATATATATATGTTGAATTAACCATGAAATGCAGTTAGACATGCACAAACTATATTACCCCTTAAACCTGGGAGGCTTCTTCTCCTGCCAAGAATACTACAACCAACTTCGTACATATTATTGGTTTCCGACTTTCTAGCCAACCCTAGAACAAAGTTACCGACTCAGTTTACGATCCTCAGTTAGTGTCGCGATCGTATAGGTGTCTCGCGAGGTTCCGCTGAATTAAATCCTGTCGATACCGGCGGTTTATTTCCAACGAATCACAGCACTGTATATTGGGTCAAAAGTAACAGTTACTCTACAGTAACAAGTACATGAAACTCGGGTATATTCCAACTTTTATATCAGCTATAAATTAGTGAACCCCCTTACCTTTGAGCAGGTCAATAAAATAGTGAATAAAATACATACTGCATACTCATATCGGATTGTAAATAATATGGCTTTGTGCAAATAATCAAAAACGAAACATATGTAAAAATGAGGTTTGAACTATTTGAAAAACGCTTTTTCTAGAGGAGCTCGTGGCTAAGTAATAACAGCCGCACGGATCGACACATCAGGTTAAGCTACGCTTGCTGGGGTCGGTCTGTGGATGGGTGACCATCTTTAGATACCGAGAGTCCTCCGTGCCTCAGAAAGTACGTTAAGCCGTTGGTCCTGGCCGTCATTCGTAGATCTTTGGCAGTCGTTACGGGTAGTCGGAAGCCCAAGTCTGACAGCCAGTCTTACCAACGAGAATCGTATTGCCCAGTTACTGACTGGGTTGTGGTAGTCTGATAGGCAGTCGCTCTATGTAAAATACTGGTATTTAGCTGCATTCGGTTAGACTGGAAGCCGACCCCAGTATAGTTGAGAAAAGCCTAGGCAGATTGATTGAGAACACTTTTGTCTAATTCAAGACCTTACTTAATTAAACTTCGTCTAGTTATCGCATGTTAATAAATTAGTTGTTGTGATTGTTTAGCAAACTGACACCCTATGACCATTTGCCGTTAAGTCATTTCATGTCTCAACACGGTGAAGTTAAATGTCCGTGATGGAACCGACGTCCTAAAAATGATTATGATTATGATTAAAATAAAAAAATCTGAGACATGTGGCATGTACAGACGCCAGCACATCAAGCTATCCCTAACTGTCAAATTTTCTCAATTCAAAATGAACCTTATGTCTTTGCAATAAAGTTGAAATACTATCAAAGAAATTTGACAGATTGTGGTAACTTGATGTGCTGGCCTCTGTACCAACCCGCACTGGGCCCGCGTGGACAATTACGTCCCTCTCACTCTTATCGAAAGGAGGCCAGCTTTTAGTGAACATTGTAGGGTGATTATACTATAATTCCATATAATTGTCATTCTGCCATTCCAAATTACAGTTGGCAATTAATTTGCTTAAAAACTAATTCCCCTCTATACTGCTCTACTCCCTAGGCAGTGAAACGAAGGTGAGTAGTATCAAAATCGCAAAGTCTGTGAAACCACTACCTAATACTTCATTTTTTTTGAGGGTGGAAAATCTCTTTGAGACGCGCGTGGAATATGTACCGGCAACCTAATACATACTTCCAAGTACAGACGCCAGCACATCAAGCTATCCCTAACTGTCAAATTTTCTCAATTAAAAATGAACCTTGAAAAAAAAAAATGTCTTTGCAATACAGTTGAAATACTATCAAAGAAATTTGACAGATTGTGGTAACTACTTGATGTGCTGGCCTCTGTACCAATGCAGTATTTCTAATTCTCTCATCCCATTGCAGTTTTATGTACGGTCTCCTACAGAGCCAGTACATAAAACTGCAAATGATTCGAAACTTTCGAATAAAACTAACTTTAAGGCGTCATAATTAACTTTTATTTTTGCGAGGTGACGTTTTACAACTGGTACTGAAAAATGTATGAGTTACGTTACGTTTTATTTCATTGGAGTAATAAAGTTTTCAGTTAGTTTTTACATTATTTTTTAAGTAGTAAATTCTTAATGTTTTCGAATATAAAATCGAGAATTTCTTAAGCAAATGGGAAGCTTTTTAAGGTGTTTACTTTGTGGTCAACTGCTATCACAAATCCACCTTTTAACAACAACGGAGCAGGCTTCTTGTTCAGGGTTAGAGCATGACATGCTTACTGTAATGTCTCGCTTATGGAGGCGCGTGTTTTGGATCATTTAGCTCCCTTCAAAATGTTGAGCTGAATGGTACTATCCATGCGGCATGTTCGTAAACGGGTGCCGTCAGTAGGGACTGATCATCTCTTCGGCTATGGCTTGTTTTAATTTAATTTTTGAATTGTTTTTATATATTTGTAACGGATGCTTTTACCGTTCTGCATCGTTTTCACATGTATGTTAATAATATGATGCCAATATTTTGTAAACATACCTATTTTGTTTAAAAGAGTGTCCGTGGAGTTACTTGCCCGTTCTTCTCCATAGGTACCTACTGCTTTGGAATGGGCAACTAGCTTCATTTTTCTGACTGACCCTTTGACAATTGACTTTGACTTAGACAAACTACTAAAACCAACCCATAAATTAAAAACTTATATAATATAAGAAGATTTATAATAAAAACAATTGTTTTAATTTTGACTTCAAACTTTTCACTTTAAACATAATTTCAGTATTAGGAACATCTAATGTTGTCTGCCATTTTCAACAGTATTTTTCTTAGTAGGTTTGCTAATAGAGGGTAGTTTTGACCTAATAGAGGCGCTCGCAGCTGGGGCACGCATACCTGTGGAAATTAACATAAATTAGTCACTTATTTTATCTATGCTTACGATTCTGAATATAGAGGCCGTCAAATAAAAAGGTAAGAAATTGCTATGTTATACATAAACACCACAGTATCTTCACCCCTTAAACCCATTAGATGTTCGCCTATTAGAAGCCGTTTGCTTATAAGAGCTCAACGATTTATACGGTTACATTTATTGTCCTTTCGAGAAAAAAATTCTTACGAACCTATAGGGTTCGTACGACATTTGAGAGGTTAACTGTAGTTTTAGCTCTAAACATACCGCCACTCATATGTCCTCGCAAGTATTGAGGTATCACTACATAGTATAAAACAAAGTCGCTATTTTTGTCTGTTTGTTTGTCTGTATGCTTAAATCTTTAAAACTACGCAACGGATTTTGATGCGGTTTTTTTTAATAGATAGAGTGATTCAAGAGGAAGGTTTATGTGTATAATTTGTCGACATATTTTGCGGGCGAAGCCGCGGGCGGAAGCTAGTACTTCTTAATTCATAAATATATTCTTTGGCAAGTTTTGGTTAATTAATTACTCAAGGATATACTAACCACGGCTAGAATGACGACCAACAAGGGACAGATCAGATTTATAAGCAGAGTGAGGACAGCTCGAACCAGCCACCAAAGACCTACCACCACCAGGATACTGGCTAGCATTACCTGAAATAGAAACAGAATAAAGATACCGCACTGGCCTTAGTTCCTCAAACGCAGTGAGTAATGTACCCACCATGTTTTATGGCTGGAAATCATCTTATGACCCCTCTTCCGCTATGGGTGGGTTGGAAGGTAGTGTCAGACTAACTGACTAAAACCGATCCATGTTCCTTCCTAAGCTATTTGTGTTCCGGGGCACCGGTAACCCTTTCGAACAATCCCGCTGACCCGCCAGGCATCGGCCCTGAGGGGCCCCTTGCCTTTTTTTTTGGGGCGGAAATCAACCGTCAAATTACTCCCCCGCTCTGAGTGGAGCGGAAGGGAGTGTCAGTTTCTAACTGACTAAAACCCATCCATGTTCCTTCCTAAACTATTTGTGTTCCGGGGCACCGGGAACCCTTTTGGACAATCCCGCTGACCTGGCAAGCATCGGCCCTAACGGGCCCCTTTCCTAGTCCTAACATCTCCTAGAGGCGGGCGTTGAACACAAACAAATTGTAATTAAATTTGGCCGTGACCTAGGTTAGGCAAAAGGATACCTAATTCAAGTATTAATAGGAATTGAAGCGTCCGAAACCGGGAGAGGTCAATAACTCAAATTTACCTGAGCCTCTTCATGGGTCCGCAGCCAGTTCCTGATACATTGCATGGCAGGGCGGGTATCTCCTTCTTGACAACCAGTACATGACGACCGTGAAACACAGAACTGAAATGATAACAATACTATTATGTACGAGTGCCATACTTTAAAAAGATTACAGAATAAAAAATCTCTACTAAAAGATTAGTTTACAAAAAGAAATACAACTTTTTCAAAACCTATTTTAATAAACAAGTAAGGCGTCGAACATTTTTGCATATTTTTGTTGTTTTGCAGAGCTATGAAATAAACTGCAGACATAAGTGACATTGCAGAGTTTCCTTCATAAAGGTCAAAAACGTTATTAAATCACTTATTTAAATAATTTTACATACACTATTGCCAAACATGTCCCCCTGCCACTGGACGTGATCTGTGTACATGTTGCCCGCCACGTTCCCAATGACGGCAGTGGCGCTTACCAGCAACGTATGTAGGGTTCTGTCTAGGCGGCAGTCTGCAAACAAAATACACCATGAGTCAGTTTGCAGACTTTGGGCTAAATTCTGCAATGTCACTTATATCTGCATTTTGGAGAAGGCATGCTTAAACCTATATAACTGAAAAGAAAATTTATTTCGGCTTAATTTGTATGTAAATCTATGAATAAATGAAAGGGAAATAATTGGCCGGTATTGCTTGTATTTTTGATTACATTACTATAAAAAATGTTGTTTTAATTAACATAAAGGTTTGATCGCGTGAGTAGCAAACATAAAAATTTGTAATTAGGTAACAACATGTTTATTTCTGTGTTTTTTTTTGTTTTTAAATACCTACATCATTTAAAATGTTTGGATCTGTAAAACATGATGGTTGTGAACCAAGTTATGCTTAGCCCGCTATTCCCAACTTTTCCCCAACTTTAATCCGTTTTATTTCAGTATTTTATCGTTAATATGATAAAGCAAAAAATACGTGACTAATATTTTTTTATTATCTGATTGACGGACTTAATAAATATATATATTTTTTTACCCAGGCAGCATCCCCAGTTGTCTGTAAGAATATTGTGGATGATCCAAACCTTTAGTGTGTACTATATATATATACATACAGGTGTAAAACATACTGTATTCTAAATCTAACTAGCAAGGTGTAAAATGCTAATTAGATTTAGAAAACTGTATGTTTTGGCGTACCTTGTGACCATCTTAGGGCCATTGCTTACCGGGCGCCATGGCGGTGCAACTAGGTCGCGTCGCCAATAAAATGTATAAATGGCTGTGTAACCAGGCGGAAGCCACGTGCCATCCACTATAAGGTTGTATACATTGAGTTGGCAGCACGACCTGCCGACGTCGCCATGGCGCCAGTGAGGTATGGCTCTTAGGGCTTGTCATGGACTATGAAAGGCGGAGCAATTGACTATTTGAAACAGGCAAAAATAAAACATGAAATCACACAGAAAATAGACCGCTCGTCTTAAAAACCTCTATCACCGTACGGAAATTAAATATAATGCGAGGATATAATTGTAAAAATATATTTAATTCCATTTGATTCTAAAAATCTGTGACGTCACATTTTCTATACTTCATACAAATCACATACAAGTGCCGCGTTTTGACAGTTCATTAAAAGTAACGTTATTGACTACTCTTTCAAATACCCAATTGTTTAGAAACAGCCCATAACGAAGCAAACCAGAACATTATTATTATACAAATATTTTATTCCTATAAAAACATTTATTATTGTCTATCCCAAGCATAACATACACACACACTTTACTTTGCTTGTTTTATTAAAACAAACAAAACATGTTCCCACTCTCAAACTCGAAACAATCCTAATATAAGCAATTAACAGCTTAAATCTAACAAAGCGTCACCGTACCATTTCGCACGAAAACGCAATTTACTACGGAACCCACCTTCTTCCTCCTTGTAAAGGAAAAACGCCTCATTAACGCGCCCTTGTAATTTCCTCACACACCGATCTTTGTCACATACCACATAATTTAAACTTGATGAAGTAAGTTTATCGCAGAAGGCCAACTTTCTGTTATGACTATTAGAATACACTACTGGACAAGTGTTAGAATATCTACAACTACCTGTACCCGCGAGGTTTCACCCACTGCTCGGCTCCTGTTGGTCGTAGCGTGATGTTACATAGCCTATAGCCTTCCTCGATAAATGGACTATCGAACACAAAAATATTTTTTCAATTCGGACCAGTAGTTCCAGAGATTAGCGCGTTCAAACAAACTCTTCAACTTTATAATATTAGTATACATATAACGCTATATTCTATGTATTTTGAACGTAACCGAGTCTTCTATAAGCTTGTTGTAATTTATAAGAACAAAATTTCTCATATTTAAAAAGACATTAATTTAATCAATTGGAATATCATAAATAATTACATGATCTTTATAGTCTCGTAGGCTGTAAAGATGTCAAACGAAAAAAAAGTAAAATCTACTCACCAGATCTCGAATAATTGGGGACCATTTTTTATAATAATGATCACCCATTTTTCAATCAAAATAATGTGTTAATATCTTCAAAAACTCGTGAATAATTGTTAAAACATGGTTGTTTAGAAAGAAATTAATATTTTTGGACGAGTTTAATTTTTGCTCAAAACTGTGACGTTTTATTGTCAGTGTGACTGGAGTGATCTTTCTTTTTTTAAATAAGAATTAGACGTAAACAAAAAGTATTTATTTTTAATTACCTATTCTTTCCACAGTTCCTTCACAGCTAGTTTACTTCTAATTTTGCTTTACCTACAGTGATGATTGTTCTCGTCGCCATAAGGTTGCTGACATGGGTAAAATTATGGTGAAAGGACTGTATATTTGACTAGTTAAGGCCCGCGGTTTCGCCCGCCTTTATGTCAGAAATTATCCCACAGGAACGTACTACCGAGATTAAAAGCACCCTATGTGTTACTCTAGGTTATAAACTATATGTGTGCCCATCCAAATTCATTCAGACGATTTTGCGCCAATCTGGAACATACATTTAGATAAGCAGATAAACGGATAAACATTCTTCTAGCTTATTATAAATGTAGGTGGGTCGGTGTAGGGAAATTATGCGTGACGACATTTAACGGTTAGGCATATCTATATTTTTCTTAATTACATAACAAAAATTATCAAAAAATATTGATAGTTGAGAGGCGACCTCAGTTAGCCAATAACCCCGTGGTCAGGGGCTACACGCACACGCGACACGCTCGTGCAGAGACTGCGGGTGTAACAATTGAAAGAGAAGTTGTTTGTCAAGCGACACGCGCATCGCTTGAGGCCGTGAGCGACGCCTAAACGAGCGCACGTTTGAGCTTAATGAAAATTACCAGACAGCGTCCTGCAAACGGCAGCGGACTAACGAACAAGGAGAACACTAAGGGTACCTTTGAAGGCGACGACCAAGAAAGGCCCACGTTAATTAGAGTTGACCCAAAAGATAATCAACCTCCTTCATCCTAATTTTGAGGTCAACGCCATTCGTCCATCCATCTTCATCAGCCGTTATCTCAGCTTTCACTTCCTTCTTAGCCAAATGCTAATTGAATTTTTTAACAACACACACAAAAAATTAACTTGAATTCTTTGCTACAATCTTGCCCTAATTTATCAAAGTAAACAGCATTTTCAAGTTACTCAGTTTCCTTAAATTAAACATTCTAATATACCATATCACGCAATCGCAGCATAAAGTTACTTTGTTGGGATCAAAGTCACAATGTGAACGAGCGACGTCAGCGTCATAATATTTATTTATTGTTTCATTTAACACAAATCAAAATTCTGTTATTCAGGAGTTTGTTATAACAGAATTCATTTTGAAAGGTATGTACAGTCGCCAGCACATAATGTCAAATTTTCTCAAACGATTTTGAACTCTAAAAAAAACGATTTAAGGCTTAAAATCATTTGAAGAAATTTGATAGTTTGGTATAACTTGATATGCTGGGGACCGTATATATTTTGCAAATGCAAAGCAAAACGAAATCTCTAAATTTCTGGTGAATGGACCATATTATTTAATGCTCTTAAATTGTGTGCGCTTTTATAGGCTGTCCCAAAAGTCAAGCATTCGGAAATGTCCGTCATTTGGATAGAAAACAGAGGTTTTTAACTAAAAGCTGATATCGCCAATGAAACTGAATGCGATCAAGACATCTAAACCGCGTTCTAGAGCTGTCACTGTCATGATTCTTAGGGATTATTGATACTGACAGCTGTTAAAGGCGGTTCAGATTCGCTGATCACATTCAGTCTTATTGGTGAAATTGGCCCTAATAGTTGTAATTTTATATATTAGTTTACAGTAGGATATAGGGACCAGATGTATTCGACTGTAATGCAACCTTTTCCTGTGACTTACCTGAGATATTTCTACCACTTTAGTTAAGTGTACTAATCCAACTGGATTTGGTCATATCTATCCGTTTCGCGACGCGCAGTTGACGGCCTGCGCAAACTGCTACTTGCAAAGCCGTCATAGTGGAATCTTGCATTGTTTGTGCAAACTTTTTATTTTTCTGACTTTGAATTTTATGGCAAGTATTTTTTTCCTTGAGCGGGATTGTCCGAAAGGTTTACCGCTACCCTGGAACAAACAAGGCTAAGGGAGCAACATGGATGGGTTTTAGTCAATAAGAGCCTGACACTCCCTTCCGCTGAGCGGGAGGGGTCATTTGATGATTTCCAACCCTCAAAAAAAAAGGTATTTTTCTATACAGACATAACAACCTACTCCTATTGAAAGGTATTCACCGCCTCCGGAGAAGAGTTTCTTCGTATCTTCTTCGTTCCCAAAATCCGCACATGGACTAGACAACTACGTGATCCACAGGATATAAAAAAAGTAATTTTTCCATTAATTGAATTCCATCTTTGTCATTTTTCACTAGAAGTTCCAAAAGCCTTTATTAGAAATTCCTTTGCAAGCGATATCAAAATCTCTATACGATACACACAGTGTGAGGCCATCCATCCGATATGGCGTTGTGTGAAATGTCCAAGGATATTATTATTATTATCCTAATTTTATTTTTATAAAAAAAAAGTCAGTGAGGTGAAAGGAGTATTTATTGTGGATTAAATCAACGGTCCCTGGTTTGCACTTTGTCATGATATTATGTTCTGACACACAATGTAGTGCAAGGTATGGAAGCCATGTTGGATATTTCTCGGAGACATTATTTTTGAAGCAAGCATTTTTTGTTGGTTTTATTTTTGGAGCGAGTTTTTATTTTGTTCTAGTGAAGAGGGATTGAAATAAAACTTGTAGGTGATACTTATAGAACTATAAAATTGCCTACCGTTTCTTTGTACCTATAGGAGCGTTTTCGAAGATTCATTTATACATAACTTAAATCTAGGTAGGTAGACTAGCCGGTCTCATTAATTTATGTACAGAGGCCAGCACATCAAGTCACCACAATCTGTCGAATTTCTTTGATAGTAATTCAACTTTATTGCAAAGACATAAGGTTCATTTTTAATTGAGAAAATTTGACAGTTAGGAATAGCTTGATGTGCTGGCGTCTGTACAACATCTTACACCTGTTCCTACATTCATAGCAAATAAAGTTCTGATTCTGATTCTAAAATGCATCATGATTTGTTAACAATTTCAAGATTTACTGGCTGTGAACTACTCACTGACCAAAACAACCAACATGGTGTTACCACCTCTGAAGAAAAATATTTTCCGTAACGTAATTTAAAAAAACCCACAAAATCTCGGAGCCCGTTGCTCTCCTACTCTAAGCGAAGTGATAAATTAAAGCTTAGCATGGTCGTGACATCAGCTGCGGCCGCCATATTTTTATTTAGACTAGTACTCGCCTGTCGTGCCGCCTGCCAGACATTAAGACTTGGATTATGTTCGGTCTTTGCTGACCAGACACTATTTCATTAAGATTAAATGTTTTGTTATCTTTTTTTGTGTGCTTTTTCTTGATAGAGTGCCAGAGAAAACTAGTGGAGCTGTTATAAATAAAAATAAAATAAATTAACGTTTATTTCAGACAAAAAAATATACAGGCACGAAACGAAACGTAGCCTTATTTTTGTTTTACGATGGGTGACTAAACTCTTTTATAATATTTCCCATACGTTTCAGCTGTTTCGTCTCAATTAAGTATGACAACGCACCAAAATATTTAAGGCCCATGTCAACAGTTTACCTATATGGCAATGATTTCGAAGATTAGCTAATGCTACCCGATATTCACGCTTTACAATCTCCTTAAGAATAAATATAGCATTATGTAAATATAGTAGGTATTTTTAGCCAGAGGCTTAAGATTATCTCATGGGCATCGTAGGTACGTTTTTTCACGATAAAAAGCCAATGTATATTTCAGACTATAATTTATCTCTTTGCCAAATTTCATCCAGATCCGTTCAGCCGTTTGAATTAACAAACATACAAACACACACGCTCACCGCCTATATATTATATGTGATAGAGTGATTCTGCCATTCACATAGACAAAGACACAGAGTTACGAAAGACTTTTCTAAGTCTGCCTAAACAAAATTTCGTATCATTGAAGAAAGTCAAAAAGGGCAAATCAAAACGTTACTGTAAGTAATAAAGAGAGTTAACGTACGTTCACACGTCACAACTAGCACTCATACGTGTAAACAGTGACACGCTTGGGACTTGCGCTTAGTTAAGTGTCAAGTAATTTCAACACATCGTACAGTTTTAGACTAAAGCCTCCTAAACTAAATGGGCGCACTACCATTGTAAGAACAGAAGTTTCCCATTTTTTTTGGTTTGGTAATGGAAATCGTATACCTACAGGAGCATTTTTTTCCGAGCGATCGTGTCGTTTGCAGGAAAAACTGGACAAAATATTCTGAACAATTTTGCTACACATAACATTTGAGCTCCTGATATCTGGTTTCATATGTACACCAATTTTAGTTAGTTTCAAATTAAGGTTTAATTCTAGTAGAGTAAATGTTTTTTTTTGAGGGTCGGAAATCATGAAATAACTCCCCCCGCTCTGGGTGGTGGTTTATAACGATGAGAACATGCTCCCACGAAATTCTTAAAGTTAATTTTTTGCCACCTTATATATAATATATACCTTATAAGTATATAAGAAACGTAACATTTGGCGTACTATAGATTCTGCTTTCCCCCATGGGAAGAAGCTTAGATTTAAATCTAAATGATAAAACTTGTGGAAATAATAATTGCAGCTTAATCAACCTATAAAGTTCCCACTGCTGGACACAAGTCTCGTCTCTGTGAATCTGGGCAATAACACACTACGCGGGCCCAGTGCGTGTTGGTGTATGCATGCCTTTGAATTTTTGATTCCGCGACATGCCGGTTTCCTCACAATATTTTCCTTCACAGTTTTGAAAGCAGTGGCGATAGAATAAATTACATAATCTATATAAAATGCAAAAGCCTCGCTTGGGTTCAAACCAATGACTACGACGCTGCGTGGATTGACGCCGCTGTCACCGGGTCACCAATTCACTCGCCTTTACCACGGAGAGCATCCACACACACCCAGAAAAAAGCATATTTAGGCAACTATGCAGACCACATGCAATGCTTTGCATTTGTTTGGGGACTACTAGCACTACGTAGGAATAGTTTATCCCCAATTATATACAGAGGACTTAAACATAACCAGCGAACTGTGGGTGTAATGTTTTGTTATGAAAAAAAATAGTTCTTATTGGAATCAAAACAGAACATGGAATATTTTCGAAATAAAATTAATTCCTACCAGGTGTGGAAGCGAAAATATCGTATTAAGAATCTTTGTCCGTTTGTCTGTTTATCTGGATGTATGTTCCAGATTCGCACAAAAATGGCTGAGCGGATTCGAATGAAATTCGTCACACAAATAGATTAAAACCTGGTTGAACACTTAACTTTCTTACGCACTAGCGGTTAACCACGGTGGTGACTAACCGCGTGGCTAGCGCCGCCGTGGTTGAAATTTTGTGACAGTTAAGTGCGTACGATTACAAGCGGTTGCATATTTAAAATGCAAAAGCGGCTAGCCGCGATTTTAGCCGCCCGTCGGTTAAGAGATGTAAGAGACATAGGGCATGGTGGCATGTTCCCGTAGGATATTTTCCGATAACCATACGAGCGAAGAAGCGGGCCAAAGCTATTCAAGAACAGGCGTTAACAACCCAGAATTACTGAATATTTTAAGTCTATCTAGACTTTGTCAAGTTCTTCGGTATGTTTTACATTTTAAATGTGCGAAAGGGTTTTTTGATGATGCTCCGTTGTGCAAGTACTTTTTACAGTCTGTCGTTAGTGTGGTATGGAAACTAGAATGAATAAAAAGTGGTTTTGCTTTGACAATATGACTGGTTGACTGTATAACTACATCCGATGTGGTACAACTATTTGTATTAATTGATATGGTGCTACTTCTATCACGCTTTTTACCTAAATTAAATCTTAGAACCTTTAAAATTCACAACAGCTACTAATCTTAGAAAGAAAGAAAGATAATGGTTTTATTCGGACTCACTCAGGAAGATCAAAAATTAAAACACTTTATACAATGCCTCCGGACGTCTTTTTTCGGGTTACCATTGAAAGTCAGCGTTGTACTGTGGGTATATAGCACAGCATAATGCTGAGTAGAAGCCTTCTTGTTGCTGTCATAACGTGCAGCTGCAGACCAATCCTGTCTTATGCGCGTGATTATTTTGTTTTATATATTTATTGTTACCTAATCTAGTTTATTACCTTTTCTATATTTACGTGTTTCTATGGCAATAAGCTTATTTTACTCTCCTTATATATATTTTTTTTAAACAAAAGAAATTTTTTTTTTTCCACAGTCCTGTTGGAGACCAAAAGCACTCTATCTCCGCATGATGCTGTGGCATAAAAAAATAAGTGTCAATAACAACTTACAGAAAACGGATATACTTCAAAAAGTTTCAGCAGTGAGTCTTCACAGCTGAAACCTCTTCTAAACAAAAAAAGTGCATGTCACACAAACACACACTTACCTCTGAAAACAATATAACAAAAACCATTCAAAGCGATGTCATCCGCCCTCTGCGACCGACGCCTCTGAATTCACTTCAACTGAGTTTTTTTTCTCGTGGATTAATATTTCTTTGCACGGTGAGTTACTTTGTAGGAAGGAAAAGAGGAGACACACTCGCAAGTCGTTTGATACCAAGCGTTTGAATGTGCTTACTTGTGGTTTAAAATGTCGTTTAAACTACGTTTAAGTTTGTTCTTTAATAACAAGCCGTGCGGCTGATGGACACTTAGACCCATCGGGACACCTTTTTTTTGGAGATGGGATATTTACTTTAATGATCCCACTCGCTCTGGGTGAAGCGGTAGCGAGTGTCAGACTCTTACTGACAAAAACCTTTCATGTTTCTTCCTTAGCTATTTATGTTCAAGCCTGCCGGGTAAGCGGGATTGTCCGAAAGGGTTACCGCTACCCTGGAACATAAAGAGCTAAAGGAAGGAACATGGATGGGTTTTGGTCAGTAAGAGTCTGACACTCCCTTCCGCTCCACCAGAGCGGGCGAAGTCATTGGATGATTTCCCAGCCTTAAAAAAAGCCCTTTATGTTCCGAGGCAGCGGTAACCCTTTCGGACAATCCTGCTGACCCGGCAAGCTTCTCTACCACAGGCTTACGGGCCCCTGACGTAGCCTTGTAGGGGATGAATTTTCAAAAACTCTTCCTTACTGCTCACATTCATTATTTATGGGAACTCTTGTGCAAAATTATGTGATTTTAAGATCCTGGGAGTGAGACTATGTTGTCTGGTTGTGAATTAAAGATTTTTATTAAGGGACGGCGTGACAAAATTGTGGTATATAATTATTTACGTAAACAAATACGGTATTGTTAAACATCACTTTCAGTGTCCATTCTTCTCCGTGCAAAACTATCTTAAGGGGCAGCTAGAATCAATTCTGTATTTTATTTTTATTTTGACAAGTGACTTTCATGTGCCAATTTGAAGCAAATGATTCGACTTTGACAAACTGCACATTTTTGGAATAGATATTCAAAAGTAGTCTATATAAATTGAGTTTTTCAGTTTTAAACACACCATTTCTAAGAGGTAAAATCAAAATGTGCCATGCGGCTGTAATTTTTCCGGTTTCTTCTTTCCACACACCACACGAAAAGAAGAAAGAAGATTTTTCCGGCAAAACTATTTAAATCAATGATACTGCAATGCTACTTGACATCGGGAATAGGTAAAGGAAATAATTAAAAGGCATCAAGCTTCTCATAGAGGACTCGTCTTTGAAGAAGCGCTGCATAATATGAGTTTTTTTTCTCTACGATGGCTTTCAAAGAAGCATGTTATGTTTGTGCGTTTGGAATACTAAAACTTACTTTATACCATTGACTTCGTGAAACAGGGAGAAATTCATCAGAAGGATAGCACAGATCGGTTTGTGCAATAAGTCTACCCATTTTCCAGTAGTTTATGATCAGCCTATATTGTTCCCACAGTTGGGACGCAGGGTAGACTGGAAGCCGACCCCAACATAGTTGGGAAAAGGCTAGGCAGATGATGAGTTGGGACACAAGCCTCCTCTCTAAGAGAGGGAGTGGGCTATAATCCACCACGAGCCCAATGCGGCTTGGCAGATGTCACATGTCTTCGAATTTTTTGGTTCTACGATATGCCGATTTCCCCACGAGTTTTCCTTCACCGTTTTGAGAGCAGTGGTGATGAATAATATTTTAATAATAGCTTATAATATATAGTAAAAATATAAGTAGGTCATCATCTGCCGAGCCTTTTCCCAACTATGTTGAGGTCGGCTTCCAGTCTAACCGGATGCAGCTTAATACCAGTATTTAACATGGAGCGACTGCCTATCTGACCTCTACAACCTAGTAACTGAGCAATTAAAATATAAGTAGGTATGTGTAATATTATTATTAAAGTAATCATAATTTTAAATTAGTGTTATGTAACTAATGTTAATCAAAACCTAACAATTTGCTAATTGGTAATTCGTATAATTGTAAATTTATTTTGCATATGGCTAGAAGGGTGATATGTAGCGCTATGCAACATTATGACCACCTTTTTTTTTTGACGGCGGTGAACCATCTAAAGGCGCCTGGACTTTCGGGGAAAAGACCAGGGAGTATGGGATTCTTACCTCACTAAAACCACCCCGGTGATCACCATCAGCATTATGGAAATACTCTTAAAAGACCACTCCGGGATCCCCTCTGTGCAACGCCAGTTAGGGCTCATCCCTGTGGAATACTCAATACTCAATACTTTATTGCATTCCATAATGTTACATAAGACAGTTGATATGTTAAACATAGAATCAATTATGGACCCTGTCGGGCACAGCAAAGTTAAATTAATTGATAGGAGAGAGGATGAAGGTGCTTTATTTTTATTTTTAATAAGTAAAGAAATTTTAAATTAAAATAGCAAAATGGCTTTTGTGGTATTTACATTTTCTATCATAATTATATAATATAATTGCGTATTAATAAATTCGTATGAGTCTTAAATGTATTATTTGAAACTAGACATTCACATTTTTATAGAGTATATTATTAAGGAATTAGATTAAATTGTGCCGCATTTAGTATATTTATTTTAAATTAATAGTATTTTCGCGTTTTAAAATAAAATAATTAATTAATTCAAAGTCAAATTTAAAATGAAATGTCGGTATTATGTCAGATAGTATGTTAGAATTATGTCAGAATGGTTTTTATTATTGTTTAAATTTATCGTCAAAATATTCGTTAATAGTGTAGTAGCTTTTAATGATTAGAAATTGTTTCAATTTATTGGTAAATATATTATTATTATTAATATTTTTAATGTCTTCCGGTAGCTTATTGTATATTTTAATAGACATTACAAATGAACTAGAAGAGTGCATTTTTAATCGTGAAGTGGGTATGTTCAGTCTATTTTCATGTCTAAGTGAAATTTTATTTTGGATGTCTCCTCTTTTGGAATAGAGTTGTGGGTATTTACGTACAAATTTACAAATTTCAAGTATGTAGAGGCAAGGCAGGGTTAATATTTGAAGTTCTATAAAGTGGGGCTTACAGGAGTCTGTTTCTTTGATATTTGTTATGATTCTAATCATTTTTTTCTGCAGAGTGAATAGTGTTGGCGCGTCTGTACTATTCCCCCATAACATAACTCCATATTTGAGCCATGCGAATGCATACGCGTAATACGTTACCAGTGCTGTTTTGAGGTCTGTTGTTTTCTTAATTCCTCGGAGGGCGTATGAGAACTTAGATAATTTCGTTTTTACTTTTTGAATATGTGATTTCCAGTCTATGTGTGAATCTATATCAAGGCCTAAAAGTGTGAATTTATTTACTGTTTCTAATTCTAATCCGTTGTATTTGAAGCTAATGGTTAAAGGGATTTTTTGTCGTGGGTAGAAAGTTATTAATTTTGTCTTGTTAAAGTTAATTTCAAGATTGTGTTGGTTCATCCATTGTGTTGTAGTGTCAAGTATAGAAGTAAGTTTTTGGTTTAGATTTATATTACTATCACATGATGTTAAGATAGAGATATCATCGGCGAACAATACGCATGACTCATTGATGTGGTTGGGAAGATCGTTTATGTAGACGAGGAACAGTAGGCACCCTACTATGAACACCTGCAAAAGTAAACACAATTTTTCTTGCAATTATAAATTCAAAAATATAACAAAGGTAGGTTTGTGTATGTCCTTCTTGTTCCATTTAGTAGGTTTAAAGAGCTTAGTAAATAAAAGAAAGATATAAATCCGTAAAGACACTTAGTAACTTAATATTTCCAAAAAGAGGTCGCGACTTTTAAAAATTGTTGCGATTACGGAACTTATTTTAATGCCTTGACTTTTTCCGCGGCAAATGAGAGGAAAATTAACTTCGTTGAGTTTTGTCTGAGTGATTTATGATTTTGGAGCACTGGGGTGGCGGAGGAAAGGACCACTGTGCGACGGTATGATGCTATCATTAAATCAAAGGTTTTGGGCCACTGCGAGGAAAAGGGAAACTTATTTTAAGCTTATCTTTGAAAATATGACGAGCGTAAGTCTTTTGTTCAGGTTTAGACATCTCTACTAATAAACGTATTATATCAGGTGAATAGTTCATAACGATTTCTTTCAGTAGTCAGAAATTTGACTTTTGAAAGAAGACAAAGCGTTGTGTAACTTTTTCTTCTTTTCATGTGGTTAATGACTAACCTGGTGTCAGAGTTTTTAGGCTGGCCTCTGACTTAGCGTCACATATTGTTGAGAAATATCTCTCAGACAGGCTGGTTTCCTCACGATGTTTTCCTTCAGCGATTTTTAAAAGTGATAAGTATACAATACGCACATGAATCTGTAAAATCAGAGGTTCGTGCCTTGGGTTCGAACTCGAGACTTGGCAGTCCGATGGTTACACTACTAGGCTATCACTGCTAGGGGCCCCTCAGGGCCAAGCCTGCCGGGTAAGCGGGATTGTCCAAAAGGGTTACCGCTACCCCGGAACATAAAGGGCTACGGAAGGAACATGGATGGGTTTTAGTTATTGGATGATTTCCCAACCTTAAAAAAAAGGCTATCACTGCTGTTGTTTAACTATACAGACGCTGTACAACGATTATTAGTAAGGGGGTCAATGTGTAGTGACGTAGATTAATATGTTTTTTTGTATATTGTTGAGCGAGTCGTGTATTACTTTACCGCATAGAACAACCTACTGGAGAGCGCAGGTATCTGCTGAATGCGAGAAGCATATAACCACTCAAAATGGCAATGGTTAAGGAGGCCTATGTCCAGTGGATCTTTCAGCTGAAATGCTGATAATTTTGGAATACATAATTATATTTATGGATAATTTAAAGTTGTTTTAGGTTGCAGTGTTTGTGAATGAGGGACTTGAGGTTATAAACCAACCAATGGAATTGCGGGATCAACGTTTTGTTAAAATAAACGAGGGAGGCAAGGTGACCCAAATCCAATCATCAAAATTGTAAATGTTGGAGTTATGAACACAAGAAAATGGAATAAACCTTAAAATATACATATTTTAAGGTTATAAAACAACACTTTAATATAAAACTTTATTCACCTTCACAAATAGGTACATACTTATTTACTTATTCAAAAAGCACTCTAAGTACCTCTAAGCTAATGTATGTGCAAATGTGTTTTATTAATACGTCTTATATGCGTAAGAACTTAAAGCACCTACTCTACCTACCTTTGTTTTGAACTCCATCAAAAATATTCATAAAATTAGTTAGGGCAAGTTCAGACAGAGCGCCCGCATGACGTGCGTTTACTTTGTATAACTCTCTGGTAGAAGAGAAATTCTGAAACGACCCATATTCTCCAGATATTTGCGTAGTACCTTTTAATATTTACTAGATAATTTTACCCTTTATTAATATTTTTATTACAGGCACTTTATGTCAAAAATGCTGGGTCAAAAAGTAAATGGTTTCATAGGAGAAGCTGGTTCAATCATTTGTGACGTAATTCTTCATCTTCTTTCTTTCTTTCTCGAGTGGTTAGTAAATAACCTGATGTCCGAGTTTCTAAGCTGCCCATGGGTCTCAGACTTAGTTTCACATGCTGTGGAGAAATACATATCTCTCAGACACTCCCGTTTTACAAGCAAGTGATACTTATACAATACGCACCTGAATCCGAAAAGTCAGAGGTGCGTGTCTGGGGTTCGAACTCGAGACTTAAGACATGGCAATCTGACGGTCACACCACTAGGCTAACACTGCTATGCTTATACAACTCTTCATCAATTCTTCATCTTATATACTATTTGTCTACCGATATCACATAAATTAAGAGAAGCTAATTATATAGGCCCTTCGCCACAGACCTACATTAGAACTCGTCATGTAGGTATTAAAACACACATCTGTCTACTTACTTCGACATGAAAACTAATAGCATCCCATACCATAATATCACATTTTTCGCGAGATTAACACAGCTATACTATAGGATAGTATAGCAATATAAATAACGTCACAAATTCCAGTACAAACCACAAACCTAAAGCAGACTCGCAACACAAAACCATTGAAATCATGTTCAAAACTACGAAACCCGTCCACCGTTCAATCTGCTGACTGTACAGTATGTATGGACCTTTGATCCAACCGTTCGAGAGGTATTTAAACAGCGCCCAAACTTTCTCAAGTAATTTCAGAGCGCGTCGTTCATATTGGGTTGTGTACTGTTGTAGGGTCAGCAGAAAAACAATGTGCGTAGTTTATAAAACAATTTTAATTAGCATATAATATCTCATCACCAGAGGAGCTCGTGGCTAAGTAGTAACAGCCGCACAGGTCGATTCATCATTTTAAGCTACGCTTGACGGGGTTGGCCGTGGATGGGTGACGATCTTCACATAATAAGTTGGTCCCGGCTGTCATTTATGCATTTTTGACAGTCGTTACGGGTCGTCAGAAGCCCGAAAAGCTGACAGCCAGTCTTAACAAGGGGTATCGTATGGCCCAGTTACTGGGCTGTGGAGGTCAGATAGGCAGTCGCTCCATGTAAAATACTGGTATTCAGCTTCATCCAGTTAGACTGGAAGCCGACCCCAACATAGTTGGGAAAAGGCTAGGCAGATGATGATCTCATCACCATCATCAACGTTGTACTGTGCTAGAAGGTTCCGTGAGGTGTAGAGGGAACCTCAACTACGAGCACTGGAGTATAGTGCTTAACAATGATATTTAAACATAATCAGCCTATAATTATCCCACTGCTAGGACACTAGCTCTTTGAGAAAGCGCCACAATTCATCACGCGGGCCTTGTGGAGGTTGTTGGGCAGACATATTTAAACTAATTCTAATTAATTTAAAATCACCAATGCAGCCAGAGTTATTTTCTTTCCAGCCTTCTATGATATAATATCGCTTCAAGCATCAATCCTCGATGGTACATTTCGCCAGGTAAGTTTAAGTGCCATGTAATACACGCTTTTATAATTTTTAACGAGATGATGTTATCTCCAAGTCGCGATAACACTGGGAAGTAAAATTGTGGCATATACATAATATGAATACGCTTTTAAATTCTTTGTAAAAAAGTGTGAAACAAGAAAACATTCCCATCCGAAATTGCTATGTACAGACGCCAGCACATAAAGCTATCCCTAACTGTCAAATTTTCTCAATTAAAAATGAACCTTATGTCTTTGCAATAAAGTTGAAATACTATCAAAGAAAGACAGATTGTGGTAACTTGATGTGCTGGCCTCTGTACAAATAATTCAATATGCGTGGTCTTTTAAATAAACAATTTACTAGGTATTAACCTACCTACCTAGATATTTATGGTGATATCCGCAGCACATCAAGTACCCACAAACTGTTAATAGTTCTCAATCGATTTTGAACTTAATAGACAAGGAATTAAGGTTTAAAATCATTTGGGGAAATTTGACAGTTCGGTATAACTTGATGCGCTGGCGACCGTACAGAGAGAAGTTTTATAACCATGTAGCTGTAAGTTTAGTATATTGTGGTATTTTACAATCTCCACGCGAATCAAGTTGAAAACTTGTCATTAAAATTAGCCTGAAATCGATAAGCCACCGCAAGCGTGGTGACCAATTCTCGTGCCTTCTTTGAATAAGAAGCCTTTTTCCTGTAGTGGGACATTAATAGACTGATCAATCTGCCTAGCCTTTTTTTTCCCAATTATGTTAGGGTCGGCTTCCAGTCTAACCGGATGCAGCTGAATACCAGTATTTTAGCGACTGCTTATCTGACCTTCACAACCCAGTCAGTAACTAGGTATTACGATACTCCTTGGTTATAATGGCTGTCAGACTTTCGGGCTTTTGACTACCCGTAATAACTGTCAAAGATCTACCAAAGACAGCCGCGACCAACGGCTTCACGTGCTCTCCGAGGCATGGCGACTTTAATAGACTAGTATAATAAGAATTATTTTCGTGCTAATAACTACATAATTATAGTTTCTATATCTGTTCTGCTGACGGTACCAAATTTCCCGCTATATTGAATATTCTATTTGTGTTAGAAGTACTGGCAAGTTCACTGGATGCATGCTGTTTGTGCTTATCACCAACTTCTAATAGTTGTTTCTGTTTTTACTGGACAAATTCTCGTGATTCTCCGGCAGATTAATAAACTATTTACTGAAGGATAATGGTTTGGCAGGTTACATAGGCTTACCATTGCGAGGATCGCCCAGAGGTCACGGTGGAAACCTGCCCCGCTTGGGCAGAGCACTGCCGTGTCCTCGTAGAGGCGATTAGCGGCGACCTCTAGCGCCCGGGCTAAGTGCAAGCCATGGTCCGAAGCGAGAGGGCGTGGGAGGCAGTCACCTCCTCTGCGAAGCAGTCATGCTCGCAAAAGAGGTGGCGGGATGGGAGAGGGAAAAGTCCTCCTGTCCCAGCCGCCGCGGGAGACACCCCGGGCGTCGGGAGCCACGTGACGACTCCCGGCCACCGTAGTCGCGGGCCTGCGGGCGGTGAGTAATGGGTAGCTCACCGTCCGATCAGGATCAGGCCCGTACCAGACGGCGCGCACATGTTCCACTCGCGCCTCAAAGAGATGTCAGCATATGAAGGGGCCCGTTACGGCCAAGCTTGCCGGGTAAGCGGGTTTGTCTCTGTGACCCCTATCATTTGATGATATCCCTCCCTCAAAAAAATAAAAGCGTCAAATTATGAATTCATCCAAAAGTACTTCTACTCTAACGTAAGTAGGTATACTTTACAACCCCCACCAACATATATCACCAATATAACCTTCATAAACCCTACATCACCTAATGCGTACTTATCATTAGGTAAGCTTCTAACGGAGCTTAAAAACAAAACAAGAATAACAATAATAATAACGACAAACAAAGGCATCCCGCTAAAAGCCTCGGACACGACTTCGGGCCACGTTTACAGTTCCAGCCAATAAGCTTATGTTAGAAGATGTTGGAGCTAAAATCTACAATATTGGAGTAATAGTGTGATCACCGCTAAGTTTTGTTGAGTGTACGGGTATGCGGGATGGTGAGCGACTCTTCCAACAAAAGGACTGATCTTTTCGTGTGGTTAGTAACTGACCTGGTGTCAGAGTTTTAATGCTGCCCATGGGCCTCTGACTTAGCATCGCATGCTGTTGAGAAATATCTCTCGGGCATGCCGGTTTCCTCACGATGTTTTCCTTCACCGATTTAATGATGCAAGTGATAATTATACAATACGCACATGAATCCGAAAAATCAGAGGTGCGTGTCTTGGGTTCGAACTCGAGACCTGACGAATACATGACATTACCCCTTAACTGTACTATTCTACACTTATCAATAATATAAATTAAGTATGTAGTACAGAAATCCAAAACTTTACAGTGAATGATTCTATATGAAATATGAAAAAAGCAGTGATAGCCTAGCCCTTTAAGTATTTTTGTATCTAAATATGCACAAAACATTTAAACGAACATTACACAAAATCCAAAAGTCGCGCGAATGTGCTCCTCTAGCCGTAAGAGTTATCAACCTACGATAGAACGAGAACGCAATACTTCAAGCCACGGGTACTATCTCTTTCCCTCCAGTCACAGCAAAAAGTTAGACGGTTCGCGGCGAAACTAAGTAATGGTGGACGTTTAATAAAATTTTGCTAAAAGTCTTAGTAAAAGTGAATATATTGTAAATCTTTTGGTGTCATATTATTGTACAGGCATCTAATTATAACGAGTAAGTATTATTTTATTATAAAATTATGTTATTTTACGTATATTGAATGATAAAAGTATTTGTATCTAAATAGATACATTGCGACTTACCTCTATAAATCGAGTTGACTACCCATGTATCTAAATAGATACTGGGCGTCTTTCTCAGTGATTGGCAAATGAATTTATTTGTGCCCAAAAAGATACAAGAATACTTTACGTTTTTTACAGAAAATGAAGCGAAGTTCAAGGAGTTCAAGAATTTTAGCCCTATTGCCGCCAGCTGACTCAGGGTCTGATGATTCTGACATAGATTTAGACCTGTCTTCAGACGCTCCTGATATTCCCAACGACATGATGGATATTTTTGAACAATCGGATAGCGAAGATGGCTCTTTCCCATCACAAATACAGCCTCCACCGGAATACCCATGGTTACCTGATGCACCAGCCGCGAGTGTTACGATTCCATCTTCACCTTCTCTTGCAAATCCTTCACCAGGCACATCACAATCCGTTCAGTCGCCAAGTACGCCAAATACCATTTATTCCAATACTTGTAGTCCTTTGATACCAATTGCATCCAGACTCTTACGCTCACACAGATCAGAAACTCAAAACCAAAGCAATAGAATAGAACCATCATCAAGCTTTAGAGAAGACCTATATCAACCCCAGACTTCTGGTTTTGAAGTTCAGCGTTCAAGAAAAAGAAAAAAGGAACACATGGAATTCAAATTTAAATCTACAAAGTTTATGTGGCCTGTGGACAGGGAAACAAGTGTAGACAGTTCATTTCAGGAACAAGTCACTGGTATTGATACTCCATATCAATACTTCAAAAAATTGTTCGACGATGAATTGATGGGATTTATTTGTTATCAATCAAACCTTTACTCCACTCAAAGCACAGGAAGATCAGTTGATATGACAATAGAAGAATATGAAAACTTTTTAGGTATTGATATGCTCATGAGTATTGTCGGTATGCCTTCTTACAAAGATTATTGGTCACATCAGTTAAGGTATGACAAAATAGCATCGGTAATGCCTCTGAAAAGATATCAGCTATTACGTAAGTACTTGCATTTTTCCGATAACAGCAATGTGAACCCTAATGATCGATATAACAAAGTGAGACCTGTCATGGAACACGTAAGAAGAAATTGTTTACGAATAGAGCCCGAAAAAAGTTTTTCCATTGACGAGATGATGATCCCGTACAAAGGGACAAGAGCTGGATCAAGAAGGCAGTACATTAAAAATAAGCCCCATCCTTGGGGATTTAAGTTTTTAGTCAGAGCTGGAGTATCTGGCATAGTTTATGACTTCTTCCCTTATGCTGGTGAAACCACTTTTGATGACATTAGTTTTACAGACACTGAAAATAAATATTTCGGGCTCACTGAAAAATGTGTACTGCGGGTGTCAAAAACTATTGAAAATCCAGCTTTGACAACCTTGTTTTTTGACAACTGGTTCTCTTCTCTTGAGCTTATTTCATATTTAAGAAGTGAGTTTGGCATCCTGTCATTGGGGGTTATCCGTAAAGATCGTTTGAGAGGATGTAATATGATTTCGGACAAAGACTTGTTAAAGAAAGGAAGAGGAAGCTATAAGGTTATGGTTGATAACAAAAAGAAGATTGCTGTTACTAAATGGGCAGATAATAAATGTGTTACTTTAGCTAGTTCATATGCTGCAGATAACAAGGAAACTTTTGTAAAAAGATATTGTAAGGCTTCTAAGTGTAAAGTAGATGTTAAATGTCCAATGGTTATATCAGAATATAACCAGCACATGGGTGGTGTGGACTTAGCGGGAATGTTTGTTTCTCTGTATCGAACAGGCACTAAGAGTAGGAAGTGGTATAAGAGAATTTATTACCATTTAGTAGATATTTGCGTCAACAATTGCTGGTTAGTATATAGGCGGCATTGCAAAATGTTGAATGAAAAGAAAGTAATGTCTCTTAAAGATTTTAAATTAAGCATTTCTTACACCCTTTTACAAAAAGGTAAAACGGTTAGTAGAATGGCCACAAATTCGGTGAAAATAAAACAACCCGTTGTGCCAAGGCCCGAAAAAGATATCCGCACTGATGGCTTACACCATATACCAAGTATAGTAAAGAAGGGTCGGTGCAGGAACTGCACAGCAGGACAGACAGTTATAAGTTGTTTGAAATGTGATACGAGGCTGTGTCTTACGGAAAAACGTAACTGCTTTCGTGAATTTCATACCAAATAGTCTACTACGGCTCAATAATTTAGATTTATTTACTTTGAACCATTGATCTCTGTTACATAATTATTTAATTTAACATTTTTTATTGTTTAAAGTTGATTATTGTTTATGGTTTACAAGTTTGAGAGTAATTTTGTGTAGTTTTAGATACGAAGTTCTCAATAACCTATTTTATATATTTGTGTTTTTGTATCTAAAAAGCTACAACCTGAAAACTCAGTATTAGGTTCCTGAAAAAATATTTTTGTTTTAAATTTTCTTTTAAGTATTAAAGAAAACTGATTTGGTCTAGTATTTTTTTTATTTACCCATCCCAATACTCTTTTGCTCCTTAAAGGGCTAGTGGTGTGACTACCAAGTCATAGGACTGATTAACACGTTGAGCGCCAACGCGGTCACCGGTGACAGCGAACAATAGTTTTTCTATTGTGTCTGCTGCGTGGCAGTTAATGACTTTACTTGTCTAACTAATAGTGATACAGTTATAATATTTTGAGTTATGCATGACTTCAAACATTAGTTTTAACATGACTTTTTTACAAAATGATGTGCTATGGCTTAATGCAATTGCATTTTTAAATAAACGACCTTCCCAAAGTCTAACATTAACTTAATGACGTCCCTGACTTCTTAAAATCATGTATTATAAAATGTCTATAATCTATCGCCAGGTCCTGAACTACCATCTCTTTAGCAGTTCCATGTCTTTCTCACTGTAGTAATCGGCCCCTTGGTGTTCCTCAAATGTGTGCACCCTTATTAAACTTAATACTATAGTAATATTAGAAATGTTAAAGTTTGAATGAATGAATGTTTGTTACTCAATTACGCCGAAACGGCTGAACGGATCTGGATGAAATTTAGCACAGAGATAGATTATAGTCTGGAGTAGCTAATATAGGTATATACTTTTTGCTCGGTGGTACGATCCTGTGGGATGATTTCCGATGTGAAGCCGCTGGCTAGTTTAATTTAAATGTAGCTATTGGCACGTGCAATAACATCAGAACTTCTGTATTGCTTGGAAAATTTGCAAAACTCACCAAAACCTTTCACTTTTCTACAAAGACGAATTATCTGTTGAAAATGAGGCAAACATTCTCCATGACTCGTCCTGCTTGCAAAAAGGAGGATTTACAAAACATGCCTACCAAAAACAACAAAACGTGTCCTTTTCCAGAAGCCCAGATGACGTTATTTACCCTGTTATCCTCGTGATAAACAGAAATGCGACGCTAAACGCATTTGTACACGACGAAGATAACACGACTAATGGAAAACGCGCACATCTAGTGACTTCCCGGAGGCGTGACGTAATTACATGACAAGAGCTTCCAGTAAATTGATCTCGTATATCTTAAAGGCACCGTTTTTCCTTTTCAACTTTGTTCGGGAATTGCGACTGACGATGACACGCAGAAAACGATGTTCATGTTATTGATGTATATGCATAGCTGATGAACAGAATGATATAGCATTCTGAAACACTCTATAGTCATTCCAATCGTTATAATAATATGATAACATAGGAGTACGAAGGAGAAGACCTAACAAGTATCTAACATTTGCCCCCCATACTTGGAAGAATGTGATGATAAACCATAAAAAGTACAGTCGCCCGCTCATCAAGTTGCCACAAACGGTCAAATTTTCACAATCGATTTTGAACTTAGCCGTCAACCTTTTAAGGTTTAAAATCATTTGGAAAATTTTGACGGTTTGGTATAACTTGATGCACCGGTGACCGTGCCATATTCTGATAAATCAATGATTACAATTATAATTATGATGAAGAATAAGAAGAAGAAAGAAAAAAGAACATAATATACTTACTACATAATACTGGTGATCTGTAATACAGGTTTTACCTAAAACAGACACCAGTCTCTTTGTAGTGAACATTGACCTTGTACTGTTTATGATGATCAGAGAAAATAAATAAATAATTATCATTTAAAAAAAAAAAAAAAATATACTCCTGTTTTTTGGTTTGTTCTAATTTCAATTGTAAATCTGTAATGTGTTTTAAAACTGTTGTGGTATTTTTATTTTCATGCCCATTGACGGTAAAATAAGTAGAATCCTTATTTTTTCGAAACATCTATGTAGTTACAACCCATGTTTGCAAAGAAATAAATGATTTGATTTGATATAATTTATAAGCATAACATCACGCCCGTATTCTACGAAAGTTTAGGCAGATGTGTACCCGCATTTCGCTATTCGCTAATGTTTAAGTCCCAGTAATAGGGGCTGAGTTTATTGCCATCAACAACTGCTACGTAATTTAATACGTACTTAAATGTAAGAATGTCAGAGGCCACATCAAGTTACCCCAATCTGTAAAATTTCTTTGATCGTTTTTCAACTTTATTACAAACAATACAGGTTCATTTTCAATTCGGAAAATTTGACAGTTTTACATTGCATTTCGCTTATAACTGATACGATTTCTCAAAACGAATCCACTTACATTCACACTAAGTTGAAGCTTCAGTTACTCGCTAACAACCACACAAGTTCTCCAATCGTCACACCCATGAGCCCCACAGGCGAAGCGACCGTAAAATTTTATTAAACTTTGGAACTAGTTCGAAGACGTGTAAAACCACCCGAGCATTATACACTAAATAGTAACATTTATATCTACAGTTGTTTTCCATTTTCCTGGCTACTAACGACCGCGTGCATTATGCTAAAGTTTCCAACTTGCAGACTCATTAGAACGTCCTTTTTATTAGATCGTTGTGGGGATGTGATTTTAAATTTAAACTTTTTTTTTTGTTTTGATACCGGTGCAGAGATTTACTAGTTGACGTGGTTTGTTACAAAGTTTTTAAACTCTCGTTGCCTTTTTGTTGTAACACTAGGCAACACCTAAATTTCAGCGGGATTGTCCGTAAGGGTTACCGCTACCCCGGAACATAAAGGGCTAAAGAAGGAACAAGGCTGGGTTTTAGTCAGTAAGAGTCTGTCACTCCCTTCCGCTCCACCCAGAGCAGGAAGGGTCATCTGATGATTTCCCACCCTCAGAAAAAAAGGCATTACCTAAATAAAATCACGCTGTAGACTTTTCAACCCACGGTACTGCGCTGGTAGTTGAAAATCCAACATGAAGCTATTGTTAAGGCATTATTTCTTCTTGGGTTAGTGAAAACGGACATCAAAGTAATTACAAAGGGATTAATGTAATTTTAACTGTGTCAAAATTGAGCACAGGTATTTCACAGTTAGTAAACACTCAGTTCGATTGCACGAAGCGTGACCAAGCTTTATAGTATCACACAGATGAATTACAAAAACTGATTAATTACACAATTTCAAAAACTACTAGACCTACAAAAGTGAAATTTGGCACAGAGCTGAAGGTAGATTATGAGCAAGGGAAACGTCAGCTAAGTAAGCATTATAGCAAACTGTCCCGTAAATGGGTGAAATAGGGGGTAGATGTTTGTATGAAAAATGTTATACAAACATCTACCCCCTTATTCATATTTCGATGACCTACAACCTACATACTGCCATCACCCACAACTAGTGGTTTTGCAAGTCTGAATAAAACAAATTAATACATAACCAATAATAAATCCTTTACAGGTCACAACAAAAGCATTTATGTTTTTTTCCTAGTGTCCATGTGGGGTACTGTAACTTCCAGTTATTTCAGTCACTGAAAAAGTTTTGCCTGCAAAAAGGATTTAACAACTCAAAATATTTTTACCGTAGATACGTTGGTTCGTACGGGGTAAAAATAGAACATTGTTGGCGTGAATTCTCTTGTACATATTTTTTTCCGGTTCCATTTTGTTTTTAATTGATTCGTTTGCGTTGAGTACTCTGACAGGTTGAGTCGTAAAATTTTCAAGTATTATGTTACTTGCTGAAATAATTATTTTTAATATTGACTGTTCAAATTCTATTATTTCTGCCGGGAATAAATTTTATCACAAATTTATAAAATTCAGTGGTCATTAATGCTAGGAATCTAATACTAGTCTATTATTATCCCAATGAAGGACAAATACCTCTTCTTATACAGAGAAGGCACAAGCTTTGCACGTGCGACATTCGTTAAAAACTACGATCAAAATAATACACCTATTTGAATTATTGGAGTCGGCTTCCAGTCTAACCGGATGCAGCTGAATACCAGTATTTTACAAGGAGCGACTGCCTATCTGACCTCTACTTACCCAGTAACTGGGCAATACGATACCGCTTGGTAAGACTACCTGTCAGATTTTCGGGCTTCTGACGACCCATAACGACTGTCAACGATGCAGATGACAGCTGGGACCAACAGCTTAACCTGCTTTCCGAGGCACGGAGGAGTCTCGGTATGTAAAGACGGTCACCCATCCACGGCCAACCCCGACAAGCGTAGCTTAACCTGATGGATCGACCTATGCGGCTGTTACTACTTAGCCACGAGCTATAAAAACAAAACATTTCCTAACATATTATCATTAAATTATTCCCCCACTTAACTGCATCCTTGCCTTCAAGGTTCACAACTTCGGGCAAGCGACATCAAAACATACCCTCCGAAAGTCCAGCACATACAGTCAGCTTACCCCATAAACTGGCGGAAGGCGGAAAAACGAACATAATCTGTTGTCACATAAACTCCCAGGACAGAACGATTACGTTCCCATTTTAGTAATGGTGGATTTTCCCGCGCTCGCCTTGGTCCGCCAGGGGCGTAGGGTTGGCGAAAGCCGGGTTTCCGGGGTAAATATATGGCGCAACGGTAATAGAAAGTCCCTACCAATCAAACACAGTAAATATTGTGTTTAGCGATGTAATGATTAAAAAACGGAAAATTAATCATTTAATTATGCTGGCAGAATCATCAATCGGTAATGTTTTTCCAATGTTTGTTTTGTTTATTTTAGTGGGTCATCATTCTCCTGCCCTTATCCTAATTTATTTATGGTCGCCGCAACATGTCTTTTTCTTCCATACTTCTGTATTAGTCGTCATCTCGGTAGTCACTCGGTAGTTATTTATTTTAGTAGGTGTGGTGTAGTTACAAATTTATTTATATACTAGCTTCTGCCCGCGACTTCGTACGCGAATCCTGTTGCTTATGCCAGCGACAAAGGGGTTGCCATATTTTAAGGTATTTACAAAAAAAATTCAAGCGCAATTCTCTATCCGTGAACGTCTCCAACACGCGAGACAATGCGTGGCGTTCACGATTAGCGGTCAGTCGCGCATCACGTTCCCCACTTGTCTCTAGAGACCTAGAAGTCGATGCGTAGATACGCTTGGAACTCAAGCGTAATTCTCTTTCCGTGAACGTCTCCGACTCGCGAGACAATACATGACGTTCACGATCAGCGGTCAGTCGCGCATCATATTCTGCACTGGTCTCTAGAGACCTAATGAACACGCTGAGAGCGCAGGCGTGCTTCGCGATCCGAAGAGGTTTCCACGGAGCGAGTTGCAGCATCGAGTCTCGAACTCGAACAGCATCAAGTCACTCCTGACGCTTTGCGGTAGATTCTTGGGATCTTATGATCCTCAATCTTTTAGCTCTCTTGTAACATTGGGAAAGATTTGACCTCTTTCTAGCCATGGTTATAGTTTTATTGTGAAGAATACCTGATCAATTAAAATCTAAATTAAAATGACTGCTCCCCTGCGTTACCGGGTAGACTACCATGTCACGAAGATAAGCCCGAAGGCATATTTATACGATAAAATAAAAGCCAGTAGAGTCAAATTTGCAATAATACACCATCTTCATCGAAAATCAGTTCTAAAGTGTTACCGCCTTCACGGCGTGTAGGTACTTCCAGCTTATGTTATTTTATACAGTAAAATTAGTGATAGCTTTGATTTCCACATCAGATGTTTCTGATCTTCGATTTTTATAAGTCAACAGGAAATGCCCATCAGATCGAACAACTTTTGCTAAGACGTCATACCTATATGTGTTATGGTGTAGCTGGGCTCTTGGAGTTCCACAACAGGTGTTCCTGATCTTCGATTTTTATAAGTCAACAGAGAGTGCTCATCAGATTGAACACCTTTTGCTAAAATGTCATTCATACTATAAATGTTATAGTGCAGCTGGGCGCTTGGAATTCCACAACAGGTGTTTCAGATCTTCAATTTTTACACGTCAACAGAGAGTGCTCATCAGGCTGAACAACTCTTTCTATAACGTCATTTCAATATTTACTATAGTGTAGCTGTCGTCTGTAGTCTGGCAGTTCCACATCAGGTGTTCCAAATCTTCAAATTTATTCTTTCAGCAGAAAATGCTCATGACTCGGAACAATTTTTGCTATGGTATCATTTTTGTATCTCTTATAGCTTAGCTGGTCTGTTGCGGCAAACAAACAAACAAACAGACATTTTTTTTTGGATTCGTGCTCCATTACTGTTTCTTTTACTGTGTCTGTACATATATTCAATGTACAGACACAGTTTTATTATATGTTTATAGATTTTAAAGAAAATTAAAAAAAAGAACTTAACCTACAAACCCAAAAATATAAATAAATGAAACATGCAAACACTCAGTATTCAAGTGAATCGCAATAATCGAATACAAATATTCGCCTATACTCTCCAGGATGCGTGCGTTCGCTACGAATAACTGAATCCCTATGGCAGCGGCGCGTTTTTTTTTTTTTGGTACTGGCATCTCGCAGTTCAACCATAGGGTTGTCTACCTGCTTAACCGGACTTGCCTGTGTATGCCACAAAAGAATTGTAGCCTCCAGCCAGGGATTGAGTAGTCATTAAGTTTGTAAGTTTATAAAAACTTACAAACTAAGCGACTACACGCTAAGGGCAGCCCCTGTGGGGTACGGACCTCGGCTTAGGGCGTCGCTGGGGGAGGACAGCAAGGGACAGCTGGATCGGGGGTATTTAAAACTACTGGCTCAGCGGGAACGCGGGCTGGCTCGAGCAAGGGTCGTGAGGATGGGGATGAACAGGGTCGTCGCGATGGGCCTCGACGGCGAGGACGGAACGACGGAAAGCAGCGGTGCTGCTCTCAGCGCGCTTTATATAGCCACAGACGCGCAGGCGCGAGGCGTGTACGTACTCTGATAGAATACCTTAACAAATGTTCGCCGTGATTCTTTAAATTGACATAACTTTTTTATTTGTGAACCGATTGACATGAAATAAACTCTATATGTTAAGTGAAGCTTACTACAATATATTAGTGAAAACCGCATCTAAATCGATATTAGCGCCGTTTCTGATATTAGCGTGCACAAACACACAGACAAACAGACAAACCGACAAACAGACAAACAGACAAAAAAAAAATTAATTACAATTTCGGGTTCGGCATCGATATTATAACAACCCCTGCTACTTTTTTTTTATATACTTCCATTGTACAGACACGACTTTTCTACAATTTTATTATAAGTATAGATTACCTTACATATAATTAGGTATACTGATATTTATTTATTATGATATTTATAGTTGGTATAATGTGTATTTGTAATTAAATAAATACGTACACTTACCTACATGTTTCTGTTGCTCCTACTACTGTTTATCTCTGCATCACCCAAAGGTTGACTGGTAGAAAATGCGTTTTTGTTGAGGCTGGGAAATCATCCAATGACTTCTCCCGCTCTGAGTGGAGCGGAAAGGAGTGTCACCCATTACTCACCGTCCGCAGGCCCGCGCCTACGGTGGCCGGGCCCCTTCATATGCTGACATCTCTTTGAGGCGCGCGTGGAACGTGGCGTCGGGCACCCATTACTCACCACCCGCAGGCCTGCGCCTACCGGGCGTCTCCCGCGGCGTCTGGGACGGGTAGATCTTTTCCTCTTCCATCCCGCCACCTCCTTCGCCAGCATGAATGCTTCGCAGAAGAAGGTGACTGCCGTAGAAAATGCCTAAGGCATTAAGTCCGCCTCCGTACATTTCTGTGCTTAAAGTGTTAAATAAATAAATAAATTAAGTAATTGAGGATCTATTTTTTGTTTCTGTACAAAATTTAAACAAAACCATCGAGAAAGTTATTGACATGTACTTCATAATTTCAACAAATGGTGAGGGTGCTTTGAAACGACGTACGTACTAAATTATACACTGGCCCATTTCCCTAACACCAAAAAGTATGAACTTAGCAAATCTAAATCAACGAGTCTCATTCATGTCGGTCCGAAGTTTACCACCTGTCTACCTGGGGACTGTGTTCACCAGCCCTGGCGGTCCCAACATCCCACGTACTCGTCATACGCCGCGTCACGGCTAATGTCCCAATTTATTATAATTCCATTGTATTTTACTTAATGTTTGCTTATGAACTGTGCTTAAGAGATCATTTCGTCATCATTTACTGAAGGTGCTGGGAAGCGGGTCAGTGTTTTTAGTTGTTCTGCCTTTTTGCCGATTAACCATTGTCTTGTATGGTCTTGTACATAGATATAATGTCTTGTACTGGATTATATAAAAGCCCCTTCAGAATTACGATAGTGTATTGTCTTCTGGAGACAGAAAGTACACAAAGCTATGTACAGTTGAACAAACTATTTGGTATCTGTATACCAAACAGCTTGTTCAACTGTACGTAGCTTTGCAGTTAGATATATGTAAAACTTGGAACTATAAACTATGTTGCACTCATTACTCTTTTAAAGCTTAAAAAGTGGTTACGCACACAATTAAAAAAATACGCAGTGTAGTGAAAAGATGAATACTTGAGACTGAATACGACATAGCTTCTCCGACTGTACATCTAAAAATTATATCATCATCATCATCTGCCTAGCCTTTTCCCAACTATGTTGGGGTCAGCTTCCAGTCTAACCGGATGCAGCTAAATACCAGTATTTTACATGGAGCCACTGCCAATCTGACCTCCACAACCCAGTAACTGGGCAATACGATACCCCTAGGTAAGACTGACATCTAAAAATTATATTATTTTTGATATTTTTTTCTTATTATTCATGCACCTTAAATATTCATCCGCGGCAATTATAAGCGCTGATCTTCTTAAGAACATCACAAGCAAGGTCAGTGCACGTATTTAAGGGCCTCCCTCTTAATGTTGGAGAAATGAAATATCCAAAAAAAACGAGGACATTCATTTTTTCTAAAGAAAACAGACCCAAAAGTGAAACGAAAACGTGAGATGGAATTATTATCCGTACACCCTTCACTCACTTCCACGTCACTGAAATTAAACGCTCGCTTTTCCTCATAGTGTGGGCAGAATTATAAGCAGTATCAAACCTTAGGCGGGGACCACTTAGCTTTAATTGGAAAGTCTTTACGTAACACAACCTTCTTTTGTTTTTGTTGGTGACGGAGCTAGCATTAAACTTGATCCAACTTGACTCATTACAATTGCAATAGTTTAGTCTTAACCACTTTTTTTTTGGTGGGTGGGAAATCATCAAACGACTCCAGGAGTGTCAGACTCTTACTGACTAAAACCCATTCATAGTCCCCATCGTTGTCTAGAAAAGGCCTTAGTATTTATTAGAGATGGGACGGGTACCCGGTGTGGACCCGGTACCCGGCGGATCCGGCACTTTTTCAGGATCCGGCCGGGTACCGGGTAATGGCGCTGGATACCCGGCACTGCCGGGTAATTAGGTCAAGGAAAAATTAAAAAAAAGTTATTGCAAAAATAGTTGCGCAAGACGGCATAATTCTTTTTTTCCGCAGAGAATTGAACGCTTTCACAATAAGAGCGTGACTGTTGACCGGTGATTCTAATTTCGGTTGAGTTTTGAGCGCCCGTGTCATCAAACGTGTGGCGCGCCTGTCCCGCCCACAAGGCCCTTCTAACCTCTTTATCTGTTCTGTGGTCGGCCGGCTCGAACGCGCGAGGCGCGAAGCGCTTGACTTATCGTTGGTCGCGCCCAAACAGGGAAGTACGTCTTTTCATGCCGGGTAATTTTGCCGGGTACCCGGCTACCCGGCATAAGCTTGCACCGGGTACTCGGTTGCCGGGTACCCGGCAAAAGTAGGATCCGGTGCATCTCTAGTATTTATATGGCTAATTATTGGATTAGTTTAGTATATTAAAAATTGTTATTGCTATTTTAACCAAGTTTGTATGTGTACAGTCGAACAAGCTATTTTTTATACAGGCAACATAATGGCAACTACTTTTTATGACATTTCACACACAACGCCATTTAGTCCCAAGCTAACAACCTAATGCTTGTGTTATGGTAACGAGATGGCTGATAAACTACTTACATACATTTTACAAATATTATGGATAGAGAAACACCCAGACCCGCAACAAATACTTGTAGGTCGTACAAATATTTGTTCCGTGCGGGAATCGAACCCGCGACATGCTATGAAGCAGTCAATCGCTCAACCACTGCGCCAACCGTGTCGTCTGAACAGTCAACAAATAAAAAAGAAAGATATAAAGTTACCGATTGGGTTGAGCAATCGCTCCATGTAAAATACTGGTATTCAGCTGCATCCGGTTAGACTGGAAGCCGACCGCAATATATTTGGGAAAAGGCTGGGGCAGATTGATTGATTGATTGTATAAGATATAAAGTACATAAATATATCTATACTTTTTTTTTTTTTAAGGCTGGGAAATCATCCAATGACTGCTCCCGCTCTGGGTGGAGCGGAAGGGAGTGTCAGACTCTTACTGACTAAAACCCATCCATGTTCCTTCCGTAGCCCTTTATGTTCCGGGGTAGCGGTAACCCTTTCGGACAATCCCGCTTACCCGGCAGGCTTGGCCCTGAGTGGCCCCTTCATATGCTGACATCTCTTTGAGGCGCGCGTGGAACATATACGCGCTGTACGGCACGGGTCTGGTGCTGATCGGACGGTGAGTCACCCATTACTCACCATCCGCAGGCCCGCGCCTACGGTGGCCGGGAGTCGTCACGTGGCTCCCGACGCCCGGAGCGTCTCCCGCGGCGGCTGGGACGGGAGGACCTTTCTCTCTCCCATCCCGCCACCTCCTTCGCGAGCATAACTTTTTCGCAGAAGGAGGTGACTGCCTCCCACTCCCTCTCGCCCCGGACCATGGCTTGCACCAGGGCCGAGCGCGAGAGGTCGCCGCCGCCGATCGCCTCTACGAGGACATGGCGGAGCTCCGCCCAAGCGGGACAGGTTTGCACCGTGTCCTCTGGGCGATCCTCGCAGTGGTGACACCCGGGCGTTTCCTCCCGCCTGATGATGTGCAGGAACCTCCCGAAACATCCATGTCCGGTGAGGACCTGCGTCAGGCGGAAGGTGAGGGCGCCGTGACGCCTCTCTAGCCACTCCTCAAAGAGGGGCCTTACCGCCACTATCGTGGCGTGCCCTGCGCTGGGTTGCGACAGTCGCTGCTTCCAGGCCGCCATGAGATCGCGCCGGAGGTCCGTCCGCTCCGCCGCAATTTGCTGCGGAAACGGAGTTTCCCCCCGGCAATATATCTATACTGGAAAGGCGTTTCATTTCACATAGTACCACAAAAAGTTCTGTTAATAACTCGCACAAAGATTCATCTTTCCAATTCATCGTTCCAAATCGCAAGAAATGGTCTCCATTCTCGTCATAAAAAGTTTTTTCACTTACCTTCTTACCAGTATACTCAAAATCTATTCCTTTCAGCAAGAATAAAAATCTGTGCCTTTCAAATCTTTTCAACAATTTATGGGATCTAATATCTTGATCCTAGCTAGTTATAGCCAGGCCTCCATATCCGTGGGTCCACCATATGGACTGCCTCCGAAAACCATATATATTTCACACTAAATAAAACCCAAACGTCTTTTTGGGTAGATTTAGGCGTGAGGGTCAGGAGAACAACGATTTTAGAAACGATTTTTTAAAGTTTGGTTCATAAGCTAACGTATAATATCAAGAAAATATATCCATTATTATTATTAGCCTCATTATTTCAGCTGAAAGACGTCCACTGCTGGACATAGATCTCCCCCAACAGGGACACTTCAACCGGTTCTATGCTCCCCGCATTCAGCGGATTTCTGCGGCTTTTACAAGTTCCATCGGTCCACCTTGTAGGAGGTCTTCTAACACTACGTCTTCCGGTACGCGGTCGCCACTCCAGAACCTATCGGTCCCAGGACAGGGCAAATTGCTCGCAGAACAGGTGCCTGAGTCTACTTGAGTACTATATCACACTTATATATTATTATTATTATCACACTAATATTATAAAGGCGAAAGATGGTGAGTGTGAGTGTGTGTGTGAGTTCGTATGTTTGTCCGTCATTCACGCTCAAACACTTGAACGGACATGGATAAAACTTGGCACAGACATAGTTTATCCAAATCGGATACTTTTTAACACGCTTTTATTAGCTCGGGTTGTATCTATGTATGTATGTAACGGAATCTTTGAGCTTAATTTTCACCGGTTTCTAAAAGTCTGATCAACTTGAAACTTTGCACAAGTCTCAAGGACCGATGACAGTGCAATAATTTGATAATAGTTTCCCATTATCCTTATTTTTACACGCTTTATATTAGCTTCACTTGTATGTATGTTTGTAACCGACTCATTTGGAAGCGATTTTGACCCACTTTAAACGGCCAGATTTCGTTCAAACTTTGTAGATTTATCGAGGACCAATGACAATACATTAATTTGAACTAAAAAGTAGGAAATAAAAAACAGTTTAAAAAAACTAAAAAACACGCTTTTTATAGAAAACCGAACTAAAAATAGAAAATAAATTTTACTTTTTAAAAAGCGTGGGGTGCATGGTGGTGGTGAATATTATCTTAAAAAGCACCCCACGCTTTTAAAAAAGTAAAATTTATTTTTTATTTTTAGTTCGGTTTTTATTCCGGTAGTTCGTTCCCTTGGTATATTTCCGACATACACGCAGACGTAGCCGCTGGCAGCAGCTTGTATTAACATAAGGTAGTAAGGTACTTTCTGTCAACAGTCACCACAAGACAGTGGATATAAGGTAAATCCTTGTAAGAGTCATCCGGGTAAGAGTGGGAATTTAATTGTTAGCTATTGCTTTTTTTTCTTAGTTAATCTTGGACATCATTCTGCTTGTAAAATAGTAAAAATATCGCGAGAACATTTGATCTAAATTATCCAAAATTCAAATTGAGATTGATTATTATTCTTTCTGTGTATAAGAAAACAAAAACAATTACATGAAGAGCTATGTCTATAGAAAAAGTGAAAATATATTTGACATGTACAATAAACCGCCAGTTTCCTAGCCCACCCGCGCAAGTAGCCTGCGTGCATGGAAGTGGCACTCCGGCCACACTCAAGGGACTGACCCAGTCCACGACACGCTAAACGGCACAGATTTAAGGCCCTTGGCCTTCAAAGCCTCTTTATAAGTCAGGTATATCTATATAAAGCTTGGTAAAGTATTTGATTCAGATTTGCATTTCCCGTTCTCGTATTTTAAGATCTTTAAAGGCTCAGCAATACCAGAAAATGTTATAGATTTTGTACATGTAAAAACAACAATTGATCAAGTGGGTTTAAATTCCGCAAACACAAATTTATTTGATTAAGAGAAGAGGATCACGCGGTCACCGTAGCAAATTTTCAGCTACGGCGTAGCATGGCGCGTAGCATGGTGCGTAGCGTAACAAAATTACGTAACATTTAACTTTTTAAGTAGACTTTGCCAGTTGGCTATCGTTTGATATAATATATCATGGATTAGTTTGTCATTGGTTTTAGTACCAAATTAAGTGTTCAATTTCCTCCTTTGTGGCTTATAAACCTCGAAAATAAAGAAACATAATTATTCCGTAATTGTTAAAACAACAAAACGCCCACAAATGCCTTAACCTTTTAATATACTGTGGGTGTAACTGTTTGACAAAATGATTACCGACAAGGCAGTCATACCTTTTCAATTAAAATTAATGTCTAAATAGAGTCGCGTATTTTTTATAAGGTTGGATCTTGAAAAATAAAGGCAAAAAAGATTGTTAACCTGTTATTGTGAAAGAATAATAGAGTAGAAGTTAGGCAGATGGTTAAATGATATGTTGCTTAAGACGTAAAAATTAATTATAATAACCGGACCAAAGATTTGGTAATACAAAGGAGCGATGGAGCACACGCGATGACCGCTAATCGTGTACTGTACGTGTACGTGCACAATGCACTAATAAGCATTAGTGCCTTATTTCACCGTACAGACGCTAGCACATCAAGCTATCCCTAACTGTCAAATTTTCTCAATTAAAAATTAACCTTATGTCTTTGCAATAAAGTTGAAATACTATCAAAGACAGATTGTGGTAACTTGATGCGCTGGCCTCTGTACAACTAATTAAAACTAGCTTCTGCCTGCGGCTTCACCCGCGTGGATGTCGAAAATTATCTCAAGGGAACATAGTACTGGGATTTTTTATCCAGGTAGTAGTAGTAGTAGTAGTAAAATATGTGTTAATCCAGGTCAGAAACTACCTCTGTGCCAAATTTCATCCACATCCGTTCAGCCGTTTGAGCGTGAAGGACGGACACACATACAAACTCACAAACTTTTACCCGTATAATATCAGTGTGATTCCTATTAAGATTTTAAAAGAAACAAAATGGTATTTTCTTAAAAAACTAGGATTTTCAATATAGCCAATGTAATATTACAACACTGGCCGTATTACATTATAAAGTAACAGAGCCACAAGTTAGAAGACCATTTAGGCACTTGATAGTCGGAACCGACACTCAACTTGGGTCCCAATTCTACCAATCCAATAAATTTGGCTTCCAAATAAACCCAGCTATTCAAATAATGAAGCAACCATCATACCATAATACTAAAATAACCGATTTGTCCTAGCCCAGCTCATTTACTTTCAAAACAATTTACACTAATTTCACTCCATTGAATATCCTTTATTCTATACGATCACCACTTAACAGATACTTACAGAAGGTTGACTCAATACAATGAGCAACCACTTATCTATCTATATCTATATCTATACATACCTATAATAAATTTGTAGAAAAGTGTAAGTGTAAGTACAATAGAAATATATAAAAAAAAGTAGCAGGGGTATCGATGCCGAACCCGAAATTGTAATTATTTTTTTTTTGTCTGTTTGTCGGTTTGTCTGTTTGTCTGTGTGTTTGTGCACGCTAATATCAGAAACGGCTTATTCGATTTAGATGCGGTTTTCACTAATATATTGTAGTAAGCTTCACTTAACATTTAGTGCTTATTTCATGTCAATCGGTTCATAAATAAAAAAGTTATGTCAATTTAAAGAATCACGGTGAACATTTGTTAAGGTATTCTATCAGAGAACGTACACGCCTCGCGCCTGTGCGTCCGTGGCTATATAAAGCGCGCTGAGAGCCGCGCTGCTGGCCCCACAGTTCAGCAGTTCATGAAACGCCTCTCGAAACGTTTCTTTGACACTGCTATAGAGCACCGCAATCCCCTGATTGCGGCCGCCTCCCGATACACCCCGTCCCGCATCAGTAAGGTTCGCCATCCACGGCATACCCTCATTGCCCCCGATGATGCCACCACTCTCCTCCAGGAGAGCAACCTGGCCACCAGTACTGTTAGGAATCCTTACAGGCACAGATTTCCGTCGTTCCGTCCTCGCCGTCGAGGCCCGTCGCGACGACCCTGCACATCCCTACCCCCCCGACCCTTGGTCGAGCCAACCCGCGTTGCCGCTGAGCCAGTAGTTTTAAATACTCTGATCCAGCTGTCCCTTGCTGTCCTACCCAGCGACGCCCTAAGCTGAGTTCCGTATCCCACAGGAGGTGCCTTAGCGTGTAGTCGTTTAGTTTGTAAGTTTATTTTTTAAGCCCTGGCTGGATGCTGCAATTCTTTTGTGGCATCCACAGGCAAGCCCGGTTAAGCAGTAGACAACTCTATGGTTAAACTGCAAGAAGCAAATACAAAAAAAAAAACGCGCCGCTGCAATAAGGATTCAGTTATTCGTAGCGAACGCACGTATCCAGGAGTAACTTGAACAGCTGATGCAGAACCGCAACAGACCAGCTAAACTATAAGAGATACAAAAATGGTACCATAGCAATAATTGTTCCACGTGATAAGCATTTTCTGCTGAGAGAATAAAGCCCAGCTACACTATAACATATATAGGAATGAAGTCTTAGCAAAAGTAGTTCAGCCTGATGAGCACTCTCTGTTGACATATAAAAATTGAAGATCTGGAACATCTGTTGTGGAATTCCAAGAGCCCAGCTACACTATAACATATATAGGAATGACGTTTTAGCAAAAGTTGTTCAACCTGATGAGCACTTTCTGTTGACTTATAAAAATCGAAGATCTGGAACACCTGTTGTTGAACTCCAAGAGCCCAGCTACACCATAACACATATAGGAATGACGTCTTAGCAAAAGTTGTTCAGTCTGATGGTAATTCAGACTTCAAAAAATCGGAGATCAAAAACATCTGATGAGGAAATCAAAGCTATCGCTAATTACACTGTATAATTATAAAATAACATAAGCTGGGAGTACTTCCACGCAGTGAATGCGGTAACAATATAGGACTGATTTTCGATGACGATGGTATATCATTGAAAATTTGACTCTACTGGCCAAAACACCTATTTATTTTTTTATTTTATCGAATGAATATGCCTTTGGGCTTATGTTATTTGAGTTTTTAATTTCTTTTTCATTTTATCTTCGTGACACGGTAGCCTACCCGATAACGCAAGGGAACAGGCACTTAGATTTTAATAGATCAGGTATCTTCACAATGAAACTATAACCATGCCTAGAAAGAGGTCAAATCTTTCCCAATGTTCCAAAGCAGCTAAAAGATTAAAGAACATAAGATCCCAAGAATCTTCCAAAGATCGTCAAGAGAGACTTGATGTTCTTCGAAAACATCCGGCTGCAACTCGCTCCGTGGAAACCTCTTCGGATCGCGAAGCACGCCTGCGTTCTCAGCGTATTTACGCATCTACATCCAGGTCTCTAGAGAAAAGTGAAGAATATGATGCGCAACTGACCGCTGATCGTGAACGTCATGCATTGTCTCGCGAGTCGGAGACGTTCACGGAAAGAGAATTACGCTTCAGTTCTCAGCGTATATATACGCATCGACTTCGAGGTCTCTAGAGACAAGTGCGGAACGTGATGCGCGACTGACCACTGATCGTGATTCAGATCTTCAATTTTGACGACCCCGTTGACGCTGGCATAAGCAACAGGATCCGCGTACGAAGTCGCGGGCAGAAGCTAGTAAATAAATAAAATGAAATTCGTTTCATTCAGAATGTCCATATTTTGTTAATATTACATTAAAATGAACCAATGTTAGTCGTGAGAAGATCAATAGAAGGACCTTAAATAAAAATCTAAATAATAGATTAAACATTATTTGAAATTAAAATTAAATTACAATAAATTAAATTAACCCATTAGATGTTTGCTTATTAGAAACCGTTTGCTTATAAGAGCTCAATACGGTTATACGGTTATATTTTAAATCGTCGCGGTCGTTTCGAGAGATTTTTTCTTATGACCCTTTTTTTTTTTCATGCTGGGAAATCATCCAATGACTTCTCCCGCTCTGGGTGGAGCGGCAGAGAGTGTCAGACTCTTACTGACTAAAACCCATCCATGTTCCTTCCGTAGCCCTTTATGTTCCGGGGTAGCGGTAACCCTTTCGGACAATCCCGCTTCCTAAGGGTTTCATACGAAATTTGAGGGGTTGAAGAAAAATTTAATAAAATAAATATGAATTAATTTAAATGACAACTTAGACACTTTTCATGTACCGCGAAGGCAAGGTGTGCAAACGCACACGCGACGGGCTTTTCTTTAAGATCGGTATACGTACGCGTGTATGTGTGCATACGTCCGTTTTCACCCGTTGTATGGAGCTTACCTTCTGCACCTGTTTTATGATATAGCTCTGGATAGTCTGAGGACAGTTTTGTCTAATTAGTTTAGCTAATTAAAACACATTCATTGGGTGTATCAGAATAGACAAAAATTGGTAACGTAACTTTTAACTTGAATTAGTAAGTTTTTAGTACGAGCATCACTTGTTTCTTGTTGAGGGTTATAAATTGACTAAATAGAAACAGAATAAAGATACTGCTGGCCTTCGTTCGTCTAACGTAATGTGAGTAAAGTACCCACTTTTTTATGGTGGGAAATCATCAAATGACCCCTCCCGCTCTGGGTGGAGCGGAAGGGAGTGTCAGACTCATACTGACTTAAATCCATCCAAGTTCCGTCCTTAGCCCTTTATGTTCCGGGGCAGCGGTAACCCTTTCGGACAATCCCGCTTACAAGCATCACATTTAATAAAAAATATTAATATGTGTGAACATGTGAACATATATTTATTTATTTATTTAATACTTTAAGCACAGAAATGTACAGAGGCGGACTTAATGCCATAGGCATTTTCTACCAGTCAACCTTCGGGTGATGCAGAGATAAACAGTGGTAGGTGCAACAAGAAATTAAGTGTACATATTTATTTAATTACGAATACACATATACAAACTGTTCCCGCAAGCGCCTACTGAAAATCGCATAGTTTAATGTTGAGGCAATGTGGACTATGGCTAATCGTTTTTTATTTTTCCCGTCTGTCAACCGCCTACCTTCATATGTATTATTATGAATTAAAATCTGCACGATCACATCAAGCAACGTATTTTTTCTTTATTCCCATAATTATACCTGGATCAATCCCGCACATGGTCCTTCGAACCTGGATTTTGGAGATTTGAAGAATATTAACTCCGATCAGCGAATTGTTACAAAGGGATTGAAGAGAATTGGTGAAATCAAAAATCTTAGTCGACGCCCGGTGTGGCCGGTGAATTCTGCTACGTCATTCAGAAGATTGTTGGAATTTACGTGGTCTGGATGCTTAATAGCTGAGAAAAGGCGTATTTATTACTAAATTTGTGTACCCAACACTCTATTTAACAGGTATAATTAGTGTAAGTTAGCCGTTATTAGCCAGGTTAGTACAAAATACCTATTGTCATTTTTCTTTGTTCTGTGAGTGGTTACAAATTGTAACACAATTATTAACTGATCAGTAATTATTGTTAATTTTGTTATTTACACATTGTTAAAGAGTAGTTCTTCGTAGTAACTGCATTATTTTGCTTTACGGTGTAATAATTTTACAGTTATTGAGACAGTTAGGTAATCACATTAGTTAGCACAAATAGACAATAGAAATCATTGCAATTGCAGTGTTATTATGAAAGTTTAGTACAGTATAACCGTCTATACGCATAGGCTATGATAAATTCATAATTATTTATGTAAATTCACTCAAAATTTAGTGCAATTTAATCTTATGTGTATTTCAGGCTGCATCCTTTGAAATTGTAATTTAAACGTTGCTATAACTTTATTTATATACATTCCAGGTTGATCATACCAGATTTCGCAATGCCAGAGGATAAGGAATTAAATAAAGACATTAAAGATCTCGTTAGGAAACGAGCGAGTTGCAAAGGAAAGGTGACAATGTTTGCAAACTATTTAAATTCTCTGAGTCCCTCTTCTTTGAGCCCTACCGAGGTAAGCGAATTGCAATTACGTTTTACTAGACTCGAGGCATTGTATGCCCATTATGATGAGGTGCAATTATTGCTGGAGTACAGTACTGATGACTTGGATGCTCAGATGTTGGAACGCGCAGAGTTTGAATCTCTTTATTACAAAACCCTTGCTAAAGCTCAACAAATGATGGATGATAATAGGAAAGGAGATTCAAACGATACCTGTGACGTAATGTCGCGTTCTAGCAATCATAAGCTTGTTAAATTACCGACTATTCAATTGCCGAAATTCAGTGGTTCTTATACAAACTGGTTAGAGTTTCACGACACATTTGTTAGTCTCATCCATTCAAATGATGATATGGATGAAATAAATAAATTTCACTATTTGAGGTCATCCCTAGAAGGGTCTGCTGCTGTGGTGATCAACTCGATTCAGTTTTCTTCTGCAAATTATTCGGTAGCGTGGAATCTTCTCTGCGAGCGGTTTGATAACAAACACCTGCTTATCCAACATCATGTTTCTGCATTATTTCAAATCGACACCCTTCAGAAGGAGTCGTCAGTTAATTTAAAGGGTTTACTTGATGTTGTTAACAAAAATATACGTGCCCTAGGATCCTTAGATGAACCTGTTAACCATTGGGACACTTTACTCATTTATCTTATCACACACAAATTAGATAGTAAAAGCTATCGTGAATGGGGTGAGTATAAGGGCCGCCTGGACAAGAATTCTAAGGTTACGTTTGAATTATTTATTACTTTTATTAAAAACCGTGCTGAGATATTAGAAACGTTCGAATTGGAAGCTTCTACGAATACTAAACACTCACACACAGGTAAAAATTCAAACAAGGTTAGGTCAATGTTGGTACAGGATTCTAATAAAAATAATTCAGGTGAAAGTTCAAGTAAACAGTATGATGGTGTTTCAAATAAGCCTAAGAATTGTGTTATGTGTAACGGTGATCATAAGTTAAGTGGTTGTCCTCAGTTTTTATCGTTGAGCAATGAAGCTCGTTTGCAGTTATTACCTAAATACAAAGTTTGTTACAACTGTTTAAATCTGGGACATTATGCAAACAACTGCAAAAAGCCAGGTTGTAAAATATGCCGTCGTAAACACAACACTATTGTTCACGTTGATAAATCCTTGAAGTCAGACGCAAGTGGTACTTCTGCTAGCAGTGTAGTTGTTGACACGAATGGCAGTGCGACTGTCTCCACTCAGCCCACTACTATAAGTATAGGTACTGGTGTATCACTGTCCGCGAGTGTTCAACACGATGACGTGTTATTGTCCACTGCACTCGTCAAGGTCATGGGTATTAATGGTCAGCAGTATGTTGCTCGTGCTGTGCTTGACAGTGGCAGCACGTCATGTCTCATGACTGAGAGGTTATACCACAAGCTAGGTTTGACTGCCAAGACTGTAAACAATTCTATTATAGGTATCAACAACTCATCATCTTTTATCAATAAAATGTGTTCTGTATTAATAAAATCTTTAAATAACAATTTTAGTATGGATATTAATTGTTTTATTCTCCCATCCATTACAGATGAGATTCCGAGTAAACATGTTAACTTGTTAAACATAAAAATTCCATCTGATGTTTGTCTCGCAGATCCTAACTATTACTCACCGGCGCCTATAGATATGTTGCTAGGTGCTGACATCTTTTGGGATTTATTGGAATCTCAACGAATTAAGTTAGGTGATGGGCAACCGGTTCTTTGTGAGACTAAACTGGGTTGGTTGGTCTCCGGCCCAATTAACACTATTTCTTCTAAAGTATTACAATGTAATTTTATAAAGGTGAGTTCAGACTGTGATGATGAATTAAATTTTAATGTTGATCAACAACTCACAAAGTTTTGGCAACTTGAAGAAGTGTGTACTTCGTCTCCGTATTCACCGGAGGAGAAGCTATGCGAGAAGCATTTTATGAAAAACACTACTCGTTTAGAAAATGGTCAATTTTGTGTTAGGATTCCTTTAAAAGGTTCCCCGGACAATTTAGGCGAATCTTTGTCAAGAGCAAAACATTGTTTTGCCTCTTTGGAACGCAGATTTAAATCTAAAACTCAATTTTGTAATATGTACAAAGAATTCATGATGGAATATGAAACTTTAGGGCATAATTATGTCTAGATGTAAAACCATTGATGATCAAGCGTTTTACATTCCGCATCACGGAGTTCTGCGCGAAAGCAGCTCCACCACTAAGTTACGGGTGGTTTTCAATGCAAGTAGTTTAACTAATACTGGTACTTCTATTAATAATATCCAGATGGTTGGACCCGTGGTACAGGACGATCTTTTATCGATCTTGTTGCGTTTTAGACAGCATAAGTACATCCTGGCTGCTGATGTTGAAAAAATGTACCGGCAGATAGTTGTTCATCCAAATGATAGGTATCTTCAACAAATTATTTGGCGTGATAATCAGTCAACTCCATTATACGCTTACCAACTTAATACCGTGACCTACGGCACGGCCAGCGCTCCTTACCTAGCAACCCGGTGTCTTCGGCAGTTAGGGCTAGAGTGTGTTGATAAGGAAATAGGTAACGTCATCATCCACGATTTTTACGTGGACGATTTGCTCACTGGAGGAGATGACATCAATGAGGTCAAAGAGTTGCGTCATAAAGTTACTTCAATTCTCGCTTCAGCGCAGATGAATCTAAGAAAATGGAGGTCGAATGACATGCAATTGGTAATTGGTTCTGACTTTCCCCAGTCTTCATTGGATTTAAATATTGGTGGATTTGAGTCAACCAAAACCTTAGGCATCGGTTGGCAGCCACTGTCAGATTACCTTTGTTTTCCAATTAATCAGTTAGTTAATTTTAATAACACAAAACGGGACATGCTGTCCATTGTTTCACAAGTTTTTGACCCGCTTGGATTATTGGCGCCGTGTGTAATTGTTATGAAAATATTACTTCAGAAGTTATGGTTGAAAAAACTGTCTTGGGATGAACAGCTATCACCGGACATTAGTAAGCTTTGGAATGAAATCATTATTAATTTACCTAAATTAAATGAAGTTCATGTTCCACGTCGAGTTTTAATTGATTGTTATGAGTTTTTAGAATTTCACATTTTTACTGATGCGGCTGAGTGCGCCTATGGAGCTTGTCTGTATGTGCGAAGTGTTGATAAGCGGGGACAGGTTTTAGTTCGTTTATTGTTAGCCAAAACCAGGGTTGCGCCACTCAAGCCGACGACCATACCCAGACTTGAGCTGTGCGGTGCTCTTGTAGGTGTTCGCATCTTTGAAAAGGTTGTGGCAGCATTACGAGTCAGCGCGCGACGCACTTTCTTTTGGACTGACTCCACTATTGTTTTAGGGTGGCTAACAATGTTACCAAATAAACTGCAGCCGTTCGTTCGTAACAGGGTTGCCGAGATTTTAGATAAGACTGGTGGCTGTGAGTGGAGACATGTTCCAACTGACCAAAACCCTGCTGATTATTTGTCTCGCGGAGTAGACAGTAATTTATTACCTAGTTTAGATGCTTGGTGGTCTGGTCCTAGTTTTTTAATGAATGAAATGTCTTATTGGCCTTCTAAATTAGTGAATTTTAATAATGAAGTTTTGCCTGAAATTAAATTAGACCACACTTTACATGTTTTATTCAATAACAATGAATTTTATGAGTTGATTAATTTTACACGGTTTTCCAACCTTTTAAGACTTCAGCGAACAGTCGCCTATGTTTTACGTTTTATTGACGCATGTAGAAAACAGCCTATTCGCGGTCCTCTTTCTGTGCGTGAACTAGAAAGGGCTTTAAACTTTATTGTACGTTTATCTCAAATTCAATCTTTTAAAGACTATAAATTATTAATTAACAATAAAACGTTACCCAAGAAAAGTGAATTAAATAAGTTCAACGTTTTTCTAGATGAAAATAATATAATGCGAATTCAGGGTAGATTACAACATTCCGATTTTCCTTATAATAAAAAGCACCCGATTCTTATTCATTCTAGTCATCACTTCTCTAAGTTACTTTTCGATTATGAGCATAAAAGATTGTTTCACGCTGGACCCCAATTATTGTTGGCGTCTATACGAGATACGTACTGGCCCATTCGAGGTCGAAATTTAGCCAGGATGTGCTGTAAACAATGTGTTCGTTGCTGCCGATTTAGAGGTGAAACTGTAAGTCCCATTATGGGAGATTTACCGCAGCAGCGACTTCTAGCAGGTTTCCCTTTTGAAAACATAGGCTTGGACTATGCAGGTCCGATTCAGTCAGCTGTTCGTCAAGGCCGTGGCTGTAAATTAGTAAAAGTTTATATTGCTATTTTCGTTTGTTTTTCCACGAAATCAATTCATCTTGAACTAGTCGGTGATTTAACAAGCAAAACTTTCATTTTGGCATTAAAAAGATTCATGTCACGTAGAGGTAAGCCGAAAAATATTTACTCAGATAATGGCACCTCATTTGTTGGTGCATCTAATGACCTTTCTAGGTTTCTTAGGGCGAGTTGCGATTCGCTTGCTGAGGAGATGGCTAAAGAAGGAATCAACTTTCACTTTATTCCTGCATATTCTCCTCATTTCGCTGGCCTTGCGGAGGCTGGTGTTAAATCAACCAAGCATCACTTAGTCAGAGTGCTGGGCCTTTGTAACCTTACCTACGAAGAGCTATACACCATGATGGTTCAGGTTGAAGCCATTTTGAACTCCAGACCACTGACGCCGTTATCATCGAACCCTGAGGATCTGACGCCGCTGACACCCGGACACTTTTTGATTGGACGCCCTATGACATCACTGCCATCACCTGATTATCGAGATCAGTCCATCAATTCTCTGACTCGATTTGAGCGTATTGAGCTTCTCCGACAACATTTTTGGAGCAGATGGAGTAAAGAGTATATATCGGAGGTCCAACTTCGCATGAAATGGCGAGCATGTAAGGGCTCTTTGAAGCTTAATTCTTTGGTCCTGTTAAAGGAAGAAAACCTCCCCCCACTCAAGTGGAAAATGGGTCGGATCGAGCAACGTATTTTTTCTTTATTCCCATAATTATACCTGGATCAATCCCGCACACAAACTATAAATATAATAATAAATATATATATTATATATCTAATTATATTATATAAATAAATTTAATACTATACCTACTATAATAAATAAAAAGAACATTGGGAGAACATTACCGGCGTGATGATTCTGCCAGCTTCTTGCGAATATGCTCGCGAACTTTTAATTTAAAAGATAAACGATCGGTAGCCATCCTAATTTCCTGGGGGAGCGCATTCCACAGACAGATAGACTGAATGAAGAAGGAAGAGTGCATGAAGTCAGTGCGGTGAGCGGGACAATGAAGAAGGCGATTATTGGAAGAGCGTAGATTTTTTTTGTGATTAGCACAAATGTACTGAAAGTGGGAGGCAAGGTAGCTAGGGGAAGAGGGCGAATCAAGAAAAGAAAACAAGGTGGTCAGCGCCCTTTGCTCTCTGCGCTGGCGTATGGGTAACCACTTTAGAAGCGACCGATGCGCAGAGACATGATCATATTTACGCAGATTGAAAACGAATCGAATGCAATAATTGAGAAGACGGTCAAGTTTGTCGAGAAGATCTGCATTCAGGTCGTAGGAACACACATCACCATAATCAATGATTGGAAAAATTAAGGTCTGCACAAGCATTGTCTTCGTACTCGGTGGTAATAATTTTTTTAGTCTGTACAGAGCCCGCAGCTTTCCAGTTACCTTCTGGCTGACCCTAGCGACTTGAGTACGCCAGTTCAAAGTGCTATCAATGTGCAAGCCTAAGTCCTTCACATCAGTACTAAATGGAACGATTGTACCATTGACGAGGACCGGAGGCAAGATTGAACCATCTACCTTACTCATACTCCGAGAACTACCAATGATAATGGCCTGACACTTGTTAGGGTTCACAGCTACACCAAATGCATCAGACCAAGTTTTAATGGCCCGCAAGTCCCTATTTAATTGATCAATGGTTTCAGCTATTTCGTCAACCCTCCCATGACAGTACAACTGCAAGTCATCAGCATACAGATGATACGCACACTGAAGTTCGGTGGCAATAAGATTAATAAAAATAGAAAACAGTACATATAGTATGTATTTTAATTTATTGAAAAATATATTTTATCAATTTATGCACATACGGCACATACTTTTTGTCACCCGCTTTTTTTTGAGGCTGGGAAATCATCCAATGACTTCTTCCGCTCTGGGTGAAGCGGAAGGGAGTGTCAGACTCTTACTGACATAAACCCATCCATGTTCCGTCTTTAGCCCTTTATGTTCCGGGGCAGCGGTAACCCTTTCGGACAATCCCGCCTAAAAGCATCACACTTAAGATAAAAAATGTGTGCGTGTACTAGCGTACACTCGTAAGAAGTGAAACTTCTTTATGACGTTATTTTTCAAAAAATAATTTACTATATGCAACTTTACAGAAATTGGTTAAATAAAGTTAAATTAGATAAAGTTGTTGTTGTTGTTTGTTGTTGTTGTTGTTGTTGTTGTTATTGTAATACCAATCCCTACTCCGCTGGAGAAAGTATACTTCGAATCACGCGTGGTAGGGATAAGAAGAAGATGGCGCGTAACGGAAAAATGTGACGCGTAACGAAAAAATGTGACGCGTAACGAAAAAATGTGACGCGTAACGAAAAAATTTTTGTCCAAACCCGATAAAGAAGTTTCACTTCAAAAAGAACAATAGCTTGTTCTTAGAGGCACATCGCATTTTTACGCGACTAAATAAAGTTCTCCTTTTTAAAGTCAAACTTATCCATCTACAACAACGTCAACAACTATAAAAACTAAAGCTGTAAAATAATTTTCCTAATAATGCACCAGCCATTTGCGTCCAAAATAAAAAATTCTCCCCATTCCTTATTAGAAGCATCGGCTGTTAAGAGGTAAACGGCCATCTTTTCTCGTCTTACTGTCAAAGTTTCGCGGTAAAAACAGCTCTATTCCTCATTGCAGCTGATACTGGCTGTCAAACTACCCGCGAGATAAAGTTTTTCCATTACTTTCGTAGTTTTATGCACGCTTGCACTGTGGTCACATCTGGATAACAGATGCGCAATTGTTTCATTATTATATTTTACTGTATTTCCCGGCAGACTTTGGCCTGTCAAAATTTCAATATATGGTCTTGAATTCATACAAAAATTTCACAGATAAATTTTTGATAAATTTTCTTACCATACAAATCTAATTCAGATTATTACAGACATTTCTCAGCAATCCTAATATTAATGAAGATTTAAGAGATTTATGGAAGCCGTAGCGGTTTAATATTTTAAAGGGATAGGGTACAATGTTGAATTAAATTGTAGTTTTGAGCCTGGAATTGACCGCAGTAAGATATTAATCATGGATTCAACGATGATATAATTCGTGCTTAAACAAAGATAAATTATTTCTGAAACAGAGGGTAGTATTATATTTCAGAAATAATTTATTGAGTAAATTATGTGTGTTGCCACAAAAAGATACTTTTGAGTTAAGTAACTTTTTGGCATCACACATATTTATTTAATTACGAGTGGTTTAGCAAGCAAAATTAGGTTTAAGTACCGAATAATTTACTTATCCGCTAATACCATAATTATTTTAACTTTACCTTGGTAGTATACAAGTTTGACTTGTTTGTGCGTGGGCCAATCGCTTGGTAAGTATTGTAGGTCGACTTTTCCATTATGTGGGGCGAAACGTCATGTTCCTCAACCTGTTACATAAAGAAGTAAATTATTCAACCAATATCAACGTTGATCCTACAGTATAGCGCTCTATGTACAGTCGCCAGCACATCAAGCTATCCCAAACTCTCAAATATTCCCAACTGAACATGAACCTTATACTTTTGTAATAATGTTGAAAATCTATCAAAGAAATTCGGCAGATTGGGCTAGTTTGATGTGTTGCCTTTTACAACTATACTTTTAAATTTTTTTAAGGATTTGAAATCAACAAATGACTCCTCTCACTGTTGGTGGAGCGGAAGCGAGTGACAGACTTTTACTGACTAAAACCCATCCATGTTCCTTACTTAAGGGTAGGCTGCCAATCTAACCAGATGCAGCCGAATAATAATAATAATATCGGTGTAGCCGCTACAGAGGGCTTCAGCTACTGCGCTAACACGAGGCCAAACCCTGGTAATATTTATGTACCTACCACGAAAAAACTTATTATCATGTGCACCTGAATCATCCATCCACTGTCGGAACCGAACTTATTTAATTCCCCTGACACTATATTTAGTATTCATTGTAAGTAATCGCTGTCCCCTCGCGTGTACCTACATTTTTGCTCCAACAATATGAAAGTGCCATAAAATTTGTGAATAGCCGGCTCCCGTGGGCGCGATTGGAACACAGGCAGCCACGTTATGGGACTTATTACCAAGTTTGTGTCACAATGTAAATGTGTATCGAAGGACCACAGTACCTATACCGTACGAAGGGTAAGACGCCAGTTTCATAAAGACATTTACCTCGAGAATTGCGCTTAGGACGTGCTATCCGGATATTCGTAGAATACGTTATCGGGATGTTATAAGTTTTTATGTAATAAAAGACTGTCCGTATGGACGGTCCTTTATTTAATTTTTTTGTAAATCAAAATCAGTAATAAATCAAAAATAAAACATTTATTCAAACTAGGCTGATAATCTGCACTTTTCCAACATCAAATTCACACATAGAATAAAAAAAAAATCTATACAAATTCACTTTAATGTAAAACCTTTTTAGATTTTTTTTTGACAATTGGTGAGACAAGTCCTTCTGTCCTTTTTATAAAATATAATTTTTACAATGATAATACCAAATTTTCCCCGTGAGTGCCATTTCCTATCTGAAGTTACCATTATACCGTTGTCACTTACCTGTTTCTTCAAAATCTTTTTTTGAAGAAGAATGATTTTGTAAATATTTATCTTCTTTGGCGATTTGTTGCTTCGGGTGAAATAATAAAGTTATGATTATTTTTACCCTTATCTTTCAACGTCTGGTAGACAAATAGAGTGTTAATAATGTGTGTGTTGTTGTAATGTGTATGTGTATAATAATTTGGGTATTGCCTATTAAAGTCAATATGTATGTATGTGTGTTATAAGGTTTTAACCTATTTTATTCATAATTATCAAAGTTTTGTATGTTCTCGCTCTTAAAAGCACCTGCCTTCCAATCTCTTCCTTGGCTGACTGGTGAAGAATGCCTAAGGCATAATGTTCGCCTTTGTACAGACGTTTTTTTTTTTTTTTTTTTAAGGCTGGGAAATCAAGCTATCCCTAACTGTCAAATTTTCTCAATTAAAAACGAACCTTATAACTTTGCAATAAAGTTGAAATACTATAAAAAAAACATTTACAGATTGTGGTAACTTGATGTGCTGGCCTCAGTACCTTTATTGTGTGCGAAAAGTTGAAATAAATGAATAAATATTGCGAAAATTTACCTTTATTGTGGCTGATCAAACAAGAAATATTTTGATGGCAGCGTTTAGTTAATCATTATCATTGTCTATTTTTAATCTAAACGAAAAACTCACAAATAATATTCCACACATAAAATTCTCATTATTCTAGTGTAGTATCCACATTTTTTTTTATTTTTTGACGTCACACCAGTTCTACTAGTTTTTTTTCCGTTTATTCTGTTTTTACGGTGGTCACACTACGTTTGCGGCTCTAAGGTAAGACTTGGACGTAATCTATCTAAACAACCATCCCCTATCCTTTGCCAAATCAATCTGCTTCCAGTCTAACAATGCACCTGAATACCACTATTTTACATGGAGCGACTGCCTCTACAACCCAGTAACTTTGTAATACGATACCCCTTGGTAAAGTCAAAGTTAAAGTCAAAACATTTATTTCAAATAGGCACAAGAATGGCACTTTTGAACGTCAAAGTGAAAAAGAAATAGAATTGATTCTAGTCGCCCCTTCCAAAAGGTAGTTTCGTGTGGAGAAGAATGGGCAAGAAACTCCACCGTTACTCTTTTAAAATGTTTCACAATGTTTTGTATACATGTATCATAAACATTATATAAGGTAAGACTGGCTGTCAGATTTTTGGACTTCAGACGACCCGTAACGACTGTCAAAGATGCACAAATGATAGTCGGGACAAACGGCTTCCTTTTCCAAATACCTAACATAATTTCAATTGATCGGGCGATGGATTGGATCGGATTGCCTCACGTATCATAGTCATGAGTTGAATAATAAAGCTGTACATAACTCAGTTTAAACTAAGCGCTGGAACACCAAATTCAAGCTAACTGCACCAATTAGCCGCAGCCGTTTATGCATAAAGCCATGTGTGGTTTTCGATTATGATAATGATTTTTATACGATTTATATAAGGTGTTAAAAAATTAACACTGAGAATTTCGTGGGAGCATTGTACTCATCGTTATGACATCGTTTATTATGGGATAAACGCGCGCGCATGTTTTGTACGCCATCTCTTGGCAAAACATAGTGAGCATTTTGTCTTACCATACTATCTGTAAATTAACCTATGTTTTACAAAATAAATGATTTGATTGATTAATTGATTGAACCCTGAAATTGCGAAAAAATTATGAACTGTTCCATATATTTATAATAAAATGTATGGAATAGGTCATATTTTTTTAGTAAAACTTATTTGTAACAATGAGTACAATGCTCCCACGAAATTCTTAGAGTTATTTTTTTAACACCTTATATAAACATAAAAAAACACGATAACTGTTAATGTTTAACAAATTGTTGACATAATATGTACATTTTTTCAATAGCCTTTCATGGATAGCCAATAAAATCCATAATTATGACTCTAAAAGTGTACAAATATGTGCAAAAATAATGAGCTGATATATTATTTTAATTGGCTTCATTAGAAATGAGGATGAATTGAGTATTGCAAGGGTAGAATCCGAACTCGAAATGATTTAAAAAACTAACATAGATTTACTCTATGCCCATCCAATCGAACAACACCTGTCTGCATCACCCACACAATATAAACAAGCATCTTCCGACCCTTACCAGAAACAATACACACCCACCTTAGCCCTTGTCACTTGCCGCCGTGGGATCTGGAGGCGATAGTCCTCGCGTGCCTGTTCGAGTGGCGCGCGGAGGTACTAAGCCGGGGGGAAACTCCGTTTCCGCAGCAAATTGCGGCGGAGCGGACGGACCTCCGGCGCGATCTCATGGCGGCCTGGAAGCAGCGACTGTCGCAACCCAGCGCAGGGCACGCCACGATAGTGGTGGTAAGGCCCCTCTTTGAGGAGTGGCTAGAGAGGCGTCACGGCGCCCTCACCTACCGCCTGACGCAGGTCCTCACCGGACATGGATGTTTCGGGAGGTTCCTGCACATCATCAGGCGGGAGGAAACGCCCGGGTGTCACCACTGCGAGGATCGCCCAGAGGACACGGTAGAGCACACGGTGCAAACCTGCCCCGCATGGGCGGAGCACCGCCGTGGCCTCGTAGAGGCGATCGGCGGCGGCGACCTCTCGCGCCCGGCCCTGGTGCAAGCCATGGTCTGGGGCGAAAGGGAGTGGGAGGCAGTCACCTCCTTCTGCGAAAAAGTAATGCTCGCGAAGGAGGTGGCGGGATGGGAGAGAGAAAGGTCCCCCGTCCCAGCCGCCGCAGGAGACGCCCCGGGCGTCGGGAGCCACGTGACAACTCCCGGCCACCGTAGGCGCGGGCCTGCGGGCGGTGAGTAATGGGTGACTCACCGTCCGATCAGCACCAGACCCGTGCCGTACGGCGCGTATATGTTCCACGCGCGCCTCAAAGAGATGTCAGCATATGAAGGGGCCCCTCAGGGCCAAGCCGGCCGGGTAAGCGGGATTGTCCGAAAGGGTTACCGCTACCCCGGAACATAAAGGGCTACGGAAGGAACATGGATGGGTTTTAGTCAGTAAGAGTCTGACACTCCCTTCCGCTCCACCCAGAGCGGGAGCAGTCATTGGATGATTTCCCAGCCTTAAAAAAAAAAAAAAAGCCCTTGTCACTTCATCTAAAAATGTGTCCCATTCTCACGCCATAAAATTGTTAAAGTCTAACTCGACTCGAAAAGCCAAACCGCAATGACCAGAATAATCCAAGCAAGATTAGCGAGCTGCCAGCCTGGCTTGCCAAACTTCGCTGCCGACCCCGATTAATCCGGATAAAACCAGCTCTGAACCAGCCAAAACCGGTTACAGAGTCGAAAAGCCACTCTAATTATCTAATGTGTAGTGTGTAACTAGTTTTGTCTAACTGTTAGTTCAGCACTTGACTTAATTTAACTTGTGTTGAATAATTGCCTTGTGATTAGGTGAATGCAGCGGTAATGGACAGTACGTATTTTATCAAACAAATTTCATCTAGCATATGCGAACGATGCAGAAAGATGTCACGTTAAAAGCTTTCAAACGGAATAAGAATATGTCATTTACTAAATTGAAGACGTACCGTATGAACGTTGCCCTGAGTAATGCTTTGAGCAAATCCTTCAGTTGAAGTATATGCTGATAATTCTAAGAGGCATGCTTTACCTTATGCGGGATTGTCCGAAAGGGTTACCGCTACCCCGGAACATAAAGGGCTAAGGAAGGAACATGGATGGGTTTTAGTCAGTAAAAGTCTGACATTTCATTCCGCTCCATCCGGAACGGGAGAAGACATTGGATGATTTCCAACCCTCACAAAAAAAAAATCCTTTACCTGCCATCCAATGGTGCTTGGGTACAACATATTGCATTGTGGCAGTAGGTACCACTCCTAACAATCCACTATAGGAGCACTGATCCAACATCCCAATATAAACTTTAACCTCAACCAAATCAGTCCCTTGAATAGGAAGACGCCGGAAATATATTTGACCCCGACAATAGGTGACCCAAAGATCAAGATTATACATCAACGTAAGTCAGTATAATAGACATTCCCAGTTAGTTACAGTTATCTCATAAACCAGGTTAAAATAACTTAGTTAATATCCCAATGTCGAAGTTGGGCACAGTAAATCAAAGAGTAGTAATCCAGCTCTAATGCGTACAAGTTTGGGTTCGACTCCTTATCTCGTAAGTTATTGATATGAATCTCTAGTTCGAAGGACAAAGGGAATGTTTACCGTCAGCGATAATGTTCTTGAGAAAAAGTTTTTTGTTCTTTTGTCAACTTCGGTGGGAGTTTCGAGGGTAGTTGTGTTATCTGCTCGAAACAAAAAAAAAGTAGCTAAGTACCTTACACAATCTTTGGAATTGTTGCGGCGCTTCATAAAAATAAAGATTTATTGATGTGAAACATCTATAGCCGCACGTAAAACTAATTTCTGGCGTGGCGACGCATGCCGTGGCGGCGCGTCGCCACGCTATATAATATATGTATATATATATGATGGTGTAATATTTTATTTTATCATTATGCCATATTTAGTTTCTATCGCAATCTGTTCTTTTCAATCATATTACTTTTACAAAACAATGTCGATATTTCACATCTGCCAGGCGTCCCGTGACGGCTCACATTTTTTTTCCAATAAATTCGATAAAACCTCTTTAATGGTCGCAAGGTGAGCAATCGATTCCTTGGTTAAGCAAAGTGGTTTTGGATTTTTTCATCAAAAAATCCTCAGACTGGATTTGTGCCCAGTCGATGACAATAAGCTCTTCCCCTTTACTTGCCTTCGGGGATTACAGGTGTGATGTTATTTTATATTATAAGCATCCAAATGTGCTAAACATTTGAAGGCTAAGTAAAAATTTAATGATTTAAAAACAACACATTGCTTAACCTATCGATCCCAGCAGCCTACTGAGCAAAATGACATAAAATATTAACGGCCTCTACAATTTGTAACCGTCGTAATAAACGCTTATTGCAGAGAATTTTACGAGCTTCCATGCTCAGCCAGCATTGTATAACGCAACAAAGTTAATATTTTGAAAGTTATCGATTGTACTTTATCTATTACATATACTCAAAATCAATCTGCCTACCCTTCTCCCAACTGTTGGGGTCAGCTTCCAGTCTAACCGCTTGCAGCTGAAAACCAGTATTTTACACGGAACGACTGCCTAACTGACCTCCACAACTCAGCTGGGTAATTTGATACCCCTTGGTAAGACTGGATGTCAGATTTTCGGGCTTCTGACTACCCGTAACGACTGTCAAAGATCCACGAATGACAGCTGGGACTAACGGCTTAACTTGCTTTCCAAGGCACCGAGGAGTCTCGGTATGTAAAGATAGTCACCCATCCCGGCAACTTGATGGATCGACCCGTGCGGCTGTTATTTATTTAATTAACAACGAGCTCATTACATTACATCCACTCGTATACCAATATTATAAAAAGTTAAAATTGTCAGTTTGTATGTAGGGGGAACTACTGATCCGATTCCAAAAATTCTTTCACTAATGAGACGCAAAAATTTCCCTGAGTGTCTGCTATACTTTTTTTAATTCACCCCGACAAAGTCGCGGCTGTAGTGCTAGTCTGAGATATAATTGCGTGTAAGGGGCAAAAGTATAGTTTGTCATAGGTATAGATTGGCTTTTTAAAGTTATTGGTATGACCTGATGCAACCCATACTCGTATGGACTGCATAATTATATTTTTACTTAAAAATAGGAGCTTAGGGTCGTCTTCCGTATGTGTGTTCCACTCGCGGCTCAAAGAGATGTCAGCATTAGAGAAGGGGCCCGTTAGGGTCGAAGCCTGGCAGGTCAGTGGGATTGTCCCAAAGGGTCACCGCTACCCCGGAACATAAAGGGTTAAGGAAGGAACATGAATGGGTTTTAGGTCAGTAAGAGTCCGACACTCCCTCCACTCCACCCAGAGTGGGAGTGGTCATTTGTATAGTCACCACACTCAAAAAAAAAGAAAGGTAGCCTTCCGGTCCATTGTCGTCTATTCTCCTACAAGATAAATTAAATAACATATTGTCACAAGATAACGGTAATTATAGATCATGGGAGCTCCATGTAAATGGTGTTTCGAGAAAAGAATAACGCCGATTTGAGTATACCTGAGTATCCAGTCAGTCGGTCATAACTAGTGAACATAGTAATATTAGCAGCCAAGACGCTATAATACACCTTTTTTTTAGGATGGAAAATCATCAAATGAACCCTCACGCTGTGAGTGGAGGGGAAAGGAGTGTCAGACTTTTACTGACTTGAACCCATCCATGTTCCTTCCTTAGCCCTTTATGTTCCGAGGCAAGCAACGGTAACCCCTTCGACAGTTTTACAGAGCTGCTACGCCTACCGTAATCCGCTAATCATATTTGCATCATTGACGGAAATAGCGACTAGCTTATGCTTTCCGCGAAACACGAGCCATTTTGACGTTAAGTAGCTAAATGCGCTTTAACTGTAACATTATGAGGTTTTCTTAATCTTGTTTGGTGAAGAAATTTTCAACAGGATTTTGCATCAAAGATTAACTAAATTACACTATCTTTATGATCATTAAGCTTGTCATCTCTGACGGTGTAGAGATTACATAAAAAGGATTAAAAAAAAAAACTGATATAAAAGAAAATGCGACTGAAAAATTAGCAAACTTTACTTTATTTAGTAGTATAAGTTTCACCAAAGGCTCTTGCAGCAATCCCGCACTGAAAAATTATCGGAAGCCATTTTAATACATTTTTGCAACTGTATAGGGCTTTTAGCGGAGCTCCGGTATTTACCTCATATAATTTAAAACGCCTGAATTATTTTAACTCAAATATGAGTAAAGCATAGTTGTATTATGGAACTACAAACCGTTAATATGACTCTTGAAAGCTGTATGTGGTTTAGAGCGGTTATAAATTATTTGAAAGAAACTTATCAATACTCAATATTATAAAGCTGAAAAGTTTGTTTGTTTGAACGCGCTAATCTCTGGAACTACTGATCCGAATCGAAAAATTATTTTTGTGTTGGATAGTCCATTTATCGAGGAAGGTTATAGGCTATGTAACATCACGCTACGACCAATAAGAGCCGAGCGGTGGGTGATACCGCGCGAGAGCAGCTAGTTATGTTATAATTTCACAACGCTGTGATCACCAGTGTGGGTAGACCTCCAACAAAAGGCGCTGCAAAGAGGGGCTGTCGTGTCAGACTTTTGAGAGGTTTTCTGAGCTGTTTTTACTGCCCCGACCCTTGCTCAAACCAGCTCGCGCCGCTGAGCCTAAAGTTTTAAATTCGTCCCTAACTAATATCAATACCATCACGCCTGCCTCTTGCTGCCCTCCCCAAGTGCCCTAAGTTGAGGAAGAGAGCATGTAGTCGCTTGGTTTATAAGTGTATGCCCTGGCTGGAAGGCCTAGATTTACTGAGTCAACGGCTGACTCGGCTAAGCAGGCACCAACCTCCTAGATTCAACTGCAAGATGCCATAAACAAAAAAAAAAGTGACCTGTTTTTGAGCAACTTTGTTGATAAAAACGTTATTAAATACTCTTTTTCCACGGGGAAATTTATATGAATTCACAAGAACATTCTTAACACCAGAATTCCCCCAACTCTTCCAAGCTCATCCGCCAAACTCCAACAAATCAAAACACATACATTACGTACGTTTTATCCGCAACTTTCATACGTTTTTACTTTGAACCTAGAGGGATTTGCGCTCGGCTACATAAGCTTGTAACTTTCAGCCAAATCCTTTCAGTTGTGAGGGAAACAAAACAAAAGATGTTTTATCTTTTATCTCGGCTTCGGTAATAATCGGTGGTTGGCCAGGTTATGAAGGAAAATGTCCTTTGTTTGGGTTTTGGATTTTCCGAGCCAAGAGGAAATTTTCTGGTTTTTCGGAGTTTTTAAGAGAAATTAGTGGGTAAATCTATGCAAATTGGTTTTGTTGCCATTTTTCAATTAGTACTGTCAGCAACCGTGAGCTCTTAAATTATGATTATTTCCTAGTTTTTTTTTAAACAAATTGCATACACTTTAATTCAAATTGGAATAGAAGAAAAACAAGGAAGTAATCGTCACATTCACGCAATGCAACAAGACGGAGATTTAGAACAAGACGGAGGTTTTCAGGGATAAACGGCGTTGACGTGATGGCGTCGACTTGTGTAGCATACAACGAGAAAAAAAATCTAACTAAATAAAAATAAATACAAAAACAAAAAGGGCACTTAGGCGTCGAAGCACTCATCCGCATCGCTGTCATCCGGAAACGTGCCCATAGAATAAGCATTGCCATATTGAATGGCAATGCTAATTCTATGACCAAAGAAAATGTAACCTAATTCCATATTTATTAAACTCTCCCTTACAACTATTATTACATCATGAACAAATATAATATTACGGGCATGAACTGCTTACAACCAGCTTATTAAAAATCTACGGATGAATATACTCCCTTACTCATCATCATTCTCCTGCCCCTATCCCAATTTATTTGGGGTCGGAGCAACATGTCTTTTTCTTCCATACTTCTCTACTAGTCGTCATCTCGGTAGTCACTCCCTCTCTAGCCATATCATCTTTCACACGATCCATTCATCGTTTCTTTGGTCTTCCTCTACTTGTATAGCCATCCACATTCATACCCACAACTTTCCTGCCAACATTTTCCTCATCCCTCCGCATAACATGCCCATATCATGACAACCGATTTCCACACAACTTTACACCCTCCCGTCTCCCTTACTAACAACCTAAATAAAGCTTACTGTGTCAGCATAATTAGTCTACTCTAGTAATCTACAAGTGTTAATGTGGTAGTATTAACTGTATAAATGTAACATTTCAGTGTACTCTTTTAGTTTGAAAAGTGTATGTTTGGAAACCTTTGCGTGTTTCATAATTATGTTGTTCAAAAGTTTTTGGAACACCAATAATTATTCTGTTTACTGCAATTAAGTTTATTTTAATTCATTAATAAAATTGTATGTTTACAGTTTGCCCAAAAGCATAACAAAAACACTATACAAAGTGGAGACAACAATACGATCATAACTTCAACTGCGTATATCTAATGCTGTCCCTAGCCTGATACGAAAATTCAATCAAATATATCCAATAGTTTAGTCACTATAGCAAGTCAAAGATTGGCAAAAAATAGTCGGCTCGTCACTTTTATTTAGTTTGTTTGAAAAATCACTCTTTAAATTTTGGTGTTAGGATTTATTTGATAGTTCCAAAATATTCCTATTCATCAGTATTGTCAGTGTTTTTATTTATGGCCGTATTGTTTTCTCCACATTGTATATTAGAGATGCACAAAACCATGTACATAGTATATCAAATCAATGCATTTCATCGTAATCATTGTATTATATCATCACTGCCACAGGCCATTAGTAGAGCATTTCTATAGAAAAATGCTCTATCAAATAAAATAAGAAGTGTTAGTGTGTTGGTCCACCGCACTCGTCACCGAAACGTCACCGGGAAACGAGATTATTCTAATCGAACGTGACCGAACTCGGCAGTTCAGTACGTTATTATAGGCAAAACAAAAACCGGGCGAACAGCCAAACCTGTGTTGTATTTCCGGCACATCGGCTCGAGATTATTTAGAGTATGTATGAACTACTCGAAAGTTTGGTGGCCGGGATCGCGGCACTCGGGTGACCGACATGCAATGGACACGCGTCAATAGTATCGCTACTTCGGCACCGTCATCTCATTCTCAATGACGGCTGCGGTGGACCAACACACTTACTTATATTCCTTATTTTATTTGTTACACAATACATGATAAATCCGTACTTATATTATGAGAAAGTAACTCTGTCTGTTACATTTTCACGCCATAACGGCTGAACGGATTTCGATTTCGATATCAAAGTCAAATTATTTAATAATAATAATAATAATTTATTCAAAAAAGTAAAGTGGCAGAATACAAAAATAAAAACTTAGGAAAAACAACTGTGGTTTGTGGTTGGTTGGTATTGGTATTGGTATTTCAAATATGTGCCATAGATGCACAACATGACCCGAATTGGAACAATAAATACTTATATTATCTCGGTAGTCGTTCGACCTCCATGCAGGAGAAGTCGCGGGCAGAAGCTAGTAAAAACGTTGGTATGGTAACAATACTTTTTTATAGATGCGAAATAGAACCACCAATCCTGTTAATAGTTCGGTTAAAAGCGAACAATATTTGTTATTTCCTGATAACTTGAACCCTGCATTACAGCTAGTGGTTCCGTACAGGCATTTAGATCGCAAATGGCGCGGTTTGCATAAAACATCGCACTTGTCTCTGACGTGAATAACGAGCGGATGTTACTGTACTGTTGAACGCGGTTTTACGCACTTAAACGAGGCTTTTATGAGACACTCCTTAAAATACATGAAAATTGTACTGGTTTTAAAAAGAATTTAAAAAATATATATCACGAATAGCCAAGTGCGTTGATGTGGTTTATATCGATTTTATAGGGGGTGACAAAGGGTAAGCGGGATTGTCCGGAAGAGTTACCGCTACCCCGGAACGTAATGGGCTATGGAGGGAACATGGATGGGTTTTAGTCAGTAAGAGTCTGGCACTCCCTTCCGCTCCACCCAGAGCGGGAGAAGTCATTGGATGATTACCGAGCCTCAAAAAAAAAGGGGTGACAAAAAGTATGTGCCGAATGTACCTACATAAATTGATAAAATATATGTTTCAATAAAAGGTACTATATTTTCACATTTTGGTACATACATATTAATATTTTTTATAGTAGTTAATCTTATATCTGTGCATTTAATATCTAAGATAACAGTTAATTTTGTTTTTTATTTGTTACTAGCAGCAGCTGCTCCCGCGTGGTTTCAACAAAAACAACTTACTCTCAAAAGACCGACCCAGCACCCCCTCTTATGAAGGGGCCCCTCAGGGCCAAGCCTGCCGGGTAAGCGGGATTGTCCGAAAGGGTTACCGCTACCCCGGAACATAAAGGGCTACGGAAGGAACATGGATGGGTTTTAGTCAGTAAGAGTCTGACACTCCCTTCCGCTCCACCCTGAGCGGGAGCAGTCATTGGATGATTTCCCAGCCTTAAAAAAAAAAAAGCACCCCCTCTTCACAACCTTTTGTTAGAGGACTACCCACGCTGGTGGTCACAGCGTTGCGAAATTATAAAATAACTACCTGCTCACGCGCGATTACACCCGCTGCTCGGCTCCGTAGCGCGATGTTACATAGCTCATAGCATTCCTCGACAAATGGACTATCCAACACAAAAAGAATTTTTCAATTCAGACCAGTAGTTCCAGAGATTAGCTTGTTCAAACAAACAAACTCTTCAGATTTATAATATTCTTTAAAATATATATTAAGTAGGTATAGATAACGCAAATTTAATACAAACGATATTTTATTTATTCAACTGCATTTGAACGACCCAGTTTATACACACGTTCCGTCTCTAAGTAAATATTAATAAAGTCTAGAATCACAAGCACATTGAAGAGTACCTAAATAAATGTCTGCAGTTTATGACATAATCTGTAGCGCTGATTGTGAACTGAATAGCTGCGTGAAAATGAACGGAAAATTATACGATATTTCGATAAAGAGCCCAATTACAACATATATGGGTGCAATCAGAATGAATGTGGTTGAATTATTTCGAGAGCTGCACGTGTATAGTAGATATACAGTGTCAGGTTATTCGAGGAACTCGTTTTCAGGGGGAAAAAATGAAAATGAACTACCTTGACTATGGGACGAACTCCGAAATATGAAAAAAAAAATCAGCTCTTCCACACATTTTGACGAATTATGCGAACATAAAATGTACTGATCAGCTTATTTTTTATTCGTGATTTCAGGCTTGGTCCCGTAGTCAAAGTGGTTCATTTATATCAGTATTATACCCCATTAAAGCAAGTCCCTCGATTAACCTAACACACAGTAAAGCTATAATGTCAACATCACTCCTTGTAAGAGAACACGGATATTTTGAGATCTAATTGACATTAAGGCTGAGTATTAAAAAAATCCAGCAATCGGATCACTTCATTTTCATAGTTTGAGCTAAGCTTGTGTTTTTATTGGTTAGTGTTACGCATATTCGCAGTTACGCATCCTCGCACATCTCTAGTGGAAACGCACTTGTGATAGGTACATAAAACTAATGACAAAACAAGATGGCGGCATTAGTTCCAAATTTGGCCACGTGTTACGTCTCACTAGCGCTGCAAGTACATATTTTGGGAATGCCCAACAAGTTGTCAAGCTCCTGAAGACTCGGGCTTTGAGCCGAAACTATTTGCAAGCTCTCGAAGTATGCATAAATTCCAAGTAGGGGTCCTGGATCGTAGAAGAAATTTGGAGATACACGCTTGTCTAATCAATTATGATTAGACAAGCGTGTATCTCCAAATGGACAGTCTTCTTGTTTTTCTGTGCCAGCAAGAGTCATTAAAGTCATGTATTAATTCATGTACAATTGTTCCGACTCCTGGGATATAGGCCTACTTTCCGTAAGAGGAAGCGGTACGTAAGACGTATTCTACCACGCGGAAGGGGTCCGTGAGGGCCGAAGCTTACCGGGTAAGCGGGATTGTCCGAAAGGGTTACCGCACCCCGGAACATAAAGGACGAAGAAATGAACATGGATAGGTTTTAGTCAGTAAGAGTCTGATAATTCCTTTCGCTCCACCAAGAGCGGGAGGAGTCATTTGACGATTACCCACCCTCAAAAAAAAATTAGGGGCCAGTACGGGAGTCACCTAAGTCTTTTATTGTTTGGTTTCCTCGCAATGTTTTTCTCAACAGTTTATCCCCCATTGATAATGACTGCCCTGGGCGTACTTAATTATCGTCCATTACAGAGGGTCCCATACTTTCGACGTTGTTTTCCTTAGTAACGATATAACATGTTTATACCTATTGGAAGCTGGCTTCGGTAAATCCTGAATCCTTCTCCAATCAATCTGCCTTGCCTTTTCTCAACTATATTAGGGTCGGTTTCCAGTCCACCACCAGTTCCAGTGACCTCCACAACCCAGTCACTAATTAGATAATTACCACTTGGTAAGACTGGCTGTCAGACTTTCGGGCTTCTGCCTCACGTAACGACTGTCAAAGATTCACGAATGACAGCCGGGACCAACGGCTTAACGTGCTTTCCGGGGCACGGAGGTGTCTCGATATCTGAAGGTGGTCACCCATCCACAGACCCAGCAAGTGTAGCTTAACCTGATGTATCGATCCTTGCGGCTGTTATTACTTAGCTACGAGCTCGTCTCTTAAATCCTTCTCCATAAAGGCAAAACAGTACCTCCATAAAAATAAATCCATCTTACATATAGAATGGGGCCTATTTTTCTTCCGTTCGCCGGTCAGCGCGGCACATATTTCCTAATATTGGCTGTCAGCTCTACGAATACAGATCGGCTATAGAATGTGATACTGCGCACCCAGTGTATTTTACTGCTGGCCAGCTTAGTGATGGGCGTTTAATAGAAATATACACCGGAAAGGTTGGTAGTACCGTCAGCAACAATAGTCGATTGCCAGTGTTACTTTTACGTCCATACTTAATGTTTTACGAAGCTGCAGAAGCTCTTCTGTCTTCTAAATTGATATAAAATGATTCGATACATTGCTTTTCAACATTTCATGTATTAGCTAAGAGGAAAAAAATTGAAATTGTTTAGTATGTGTAGATGAATCTGAACTGTTATTTATTACGTGGAAAATGTTGTTGGTCATACATTTGGCCGTATGTTTTTGTGTGTTTTCCCAAATAAATAAAACCAAAAATATAATGTTTTGATTTAAAAAACTGATGTTTTAATCGACTTTTGTTGCTGACCGCACCAACATGTACTGGGAAGTGACTAGTTTGGAATGGTTCAAAAAGGTGAAATACTTAATGGGTTAAAAGCAAGCATGAATATGAACAACTATATTCGATCCACTCGACTCTTCTAATAAACCAATGCCTTTTTTTAAGCTACAGGGGTTCTAAACCCGCTACCCTGGAACATAAATGGCTAAGGAAGGAACATGGATAGGTATTTCCCACACTCAACAAAAAAGGGGGTTTCTAAACCTGAAAATAACAATGAGTTTTTATTCATACGTAGCTCTTTCAGAAGTCGTTTTACAGCAAATAATATGTAAACTTTCAATGATAAACAATCCAGGAAACTGACAATTCCAAGTAGTTGCAAGATGATATAATATATTGTATGATGGGAAGACGTATAAGAAAATTGACACCCCTCACGCCAATCTGACGATATTTGAGACAACTAAAAAAGAATGTCGGTAAAAATTTGGATGTAATTTTAGTTGTTCATTCCCTGACTTTTCATACCTCTAAACTGCGGTTAGGTACCAATCTGTGTGGGCAATCATTTACAAAGTTAAATTGATTTTCTTCGACAAGAACTGTTTAATTAAAACTAGCAATTGATCCCTCCTGAAATTACTAAGAAACCTTATTAAATTATAATATCTAATAGTGTTTTAAGAGAATCTGAGCTCTCTGAAGCCTCACAGCATCCGCCTGAGTCTAGGAAGCTTGATTAATTTTCTGGAGCGACAAGCAAGATAGCTGAAAATATACGTATCGGGAACTCATTACCGAGTAAATTAACGATATGAGATTGAATATCAAATAGCGCAGATTGTATTGAGGGTTCGGTGTTACTTCTTAGTATATTTCAAAAAAAGTTTTTTTTTTAAATAAAATAGCTATTTACTCCTTAAAACATCGGCTATCTAACAGGGAAAGTACCGTTAAAATCAGCCCAACCGGCTAAACTCCCTGGAGTTTAGTCGGAATAAACAGGCAACCAAACCTGTAAAAGAATAAAAATATATTTTTTTATTACAAACTGACACTTCACTTAATTGTATCGAGTATATCCACAAAATAATAATAATTTGTATACTTGTTAGTACCTATACAAATTATTATTATAAACGGTTTATTGCAGCTGTCACTGGGTTAATTTCCATAAACCCAGTGACAGCTGCAATAAACCGTTTTCTTTAAAAAAGGCATCATATTATTATTTTTTAAATTTTATTTATTTATTTATTTTAATTGTAAATGTATGGAATTATGGATCAATTAGTTATCCGAAATAAATGTTTATTTTTATTTATATATATTAAGGTCCAGTACCAACCTACCTTATAATGTCCGTCTATTCTCACCTAAATAAATATACACTTTGTAAATTCCAACGGGAACAGACATAATCTCTCGCCAACAAAGCTGAAGCAAGAGTTCTGCCGACACCACAATTGTAAGTAAACGGGACAACCAAATTACATAGAGCGTAGATAACCAAGTCACGTCAAATATTTAAAAGCAGCCCACAATCCCGGGAGAACTGGGAATCTCTTACACTGAGAGCTGGAACAGCCACGAATCTCCATGCAAATCTGTATACACGCTGTATATACGTAGATGTATGTGTATACAGGATGTTTGATAAGAATGGCAATCTTTAAGCGCAGAGTTTCGGGGTCAAGTCGAGTAGTTTAGATCCAAGATACTCGTAGATAAACACGGTTATCCTCAAAAGATGAAACATTTTTTTTTACATGTTATTATAATGCATAGTAAGAATTTATGCTGATATTTCAATGTTTACAAAAGTGTGCTAACTCATAATTAAGACCAATATTAATTTGTACAAGTATTTTGCGATAAACGTTTTAACTTTTTACACAAAGCGTGAAAGTGTTGAATTTCTTGAAATACTATATTTCATGGGTTCAAGAATTAGCTTTGCACTTTTAAACTCCCTGTATATTGATTATGCTTCCTTCTCTTCGGTAGTGAGATGGTCGATTTACATATTTGCTGTTACGAAAAAAATATAAATCCGATTTTTGAATCATAAATACAACTACCCACCTTATAACATTCTGGTTTAATTTTTCGATACAAGCAGAATTAGTACTCAGCAGGATTTCCCGAAAGGGTCCGCTACCCTGGAACATTTGTTAAGTGATAAGGAAGGAACATGGATGGGTTTTACTCAATAAGAGTCTGACAATCCCTTCTGCTCCACTTAGAGGGGAGGAAATCATCAAATGACCCCTTCATTCGATGATTTCCCAACCTCAAAAAAAAAGCAGAATTAGTATTTTCAAATCATAACTATTGTTTGTCGGACACACGATGACCACGTTGGCGTTCAACGTGTTAATCAGCTGAGGAACTTTTAGAGTTAGATACCTAATACGTGAGAATTCGTAGGATATTATCAAATAGAAAAAGATACCCATTGACTTAAACGCTCTAAAAGACAGGGACGCTTAAGTTTATTCAAAACTCATAATTAATAGAGGAACATTTTGAGTTATTCACCTAATGCGTTAAAAATGGAAAATAATGTATTCGTAAGATAATATCCAAAAGAAAAAGATAACCACTTAACCTAAACGTTGAAAAAGACAGCGACGCTAAACTTTATTTCCTTTTATATTGTAAACGAAAAAGTTGAGATAAACAAGCTTTTTCGCGAATTAACTTAAAACTAATTTGAGCTAAAACGCGACAGGGCAAAACACAAGTTGCCTGGTAATAACATAAGAACGTTTTGAGAAAACATAATTGGATTTTAACTTACACCCTGAGATGCGTGACTTCTGGCGCGCGTTTCCATTGTCGTTCTATTTTTAAACAAGTTTTTTTAAAAGCATTATTTTTATAGGAACCTTCTTAGTCTTGTGTGTGTCTTCAAATATTATTTTACAAGCTATTTAATTTTCTCACATAGAAATCACAGACAAAGTCCCTACATACAGTAGTTTTGCTACTAAACCAAATTAGCGATTAGCAGTTATTAATTTAGTTGTTTTATAAATAATTTTTCGGTCTTAATCATTAACAGCGAAAATCAACGTGTGGAAATTGTTGAACATTAATTTTGCTGCTAAGGAAAACAAGCTGTGACAAACAATAAATACTAGAAATAATTTGTTCTAAAACATGGGCTTTATGCTACGCTACATTTCAAGTAAGTCTGTATTGATCATAAGACTTCAAGTTATTGCCAAAAAACAAAATAAACGTTCGCAGAAACGTGCCCGCAGCCAAACCAATAGACTTAAATTGTTGAAAAACTGTGTATTTTCATTTGGTTTACATTAACTTGAAATAGTCTGCTTCTTGGAGCAAGTAATAACTAAAGTAAATAATGATTTTAAAACTGTTAGCTTTGTTAAATTATGTCAAAATTATCCAGATGTTTTTCTTCTATTGTAATAATATATAAGGTATTCATTAAAGTCCTCTTCTTACTACCCGCAAGAAAATATAATTGAATGTGAGACAAATCAGGACAAAAACATTCTGTTATAATATTTTAAACGCTGTATACAGAACTCGCCTCGAGCCCATTTTGATCGTCAATAAGTTGACCACTGTTTAAAAATAGAATCAGTACCTACTTGAGCATTATTCATATTCCAGAACGGTAATAAATCTCTACTCAGCCGAATTGAGACTCAAATCGAGCCCCAAGCTATATTTTTTGTGACCCACTGGTATACAGCAGCATCTGGTAACACTGGTAGCTGACCCCAACAAGGGTAAATTTAAATTGCCTAGCAACACTCCGCAGATGTGTCATTAATAGATAGGTACTGTAGAGGATGGAAGATCCTCTACTGAGGGGGCTCAGTGGTAGAGCGTGTAATGTGGGTATAGGGCTTCTATACTATGAAGAGAAACCCGATAAACTTCAACGTAAGATAATATATTTTCACTTTGTTATAACGAATACATCTGTTTAGCTTTGCGGCCGGACGTCAAGTCTAGAATGTATAAAATCCTAATCTATTCTTAAAACATTTGAAAGGTTCGAATGCCGTCAGATAATTTCCAGCCTTGTACAACATAAGGTTTTACTCTAAGGCTCTACAGTACTATATTATTATACAAGCAGTGATAGCCTAGGAGTGTGACCGACGGACTGCTAATTCTTAGGTCTCGAGATCGAAATCAAGGCTCTGACTTTTCGGATACATGTGCGTATTGTATAATTTATCACTTGCTTAAAAAACGATAAACGAAAAAACATCGTGAGGAAACCAGCATGCCTGAGAGATATTACTCAGCATGCGAAGCTAAGTCAGAGGCCCATGGGCAGCGTAAAAGCTCTGACACCAGGTTAGTCAATAACCACACGAAGAAAAAAAAAGTTACTATATTAAAGAAAATTCAAAGAGTTTTATTTAACTTGCTGATCAACGACTTAACCAAATACGTTACATCGTACGTTATATTTTGCTACGGTTTGTCTATGCTTTTCTGCAGTTAATGTTAAAACAAGTCATGTGTAACAATGGAAACCCGCCCCCTCCGCGCGTTACTAACGAGATAGGGAGGTTTAATTACTTCTGCGCACATGCGACTCGTATTAACACTATTGCCTCTTATTTTATTTAAAATGGCGCTCACACGAACAGGCTGCTCTGTACGTGCGTTCAGAAACAGATTTTACTCATTTTAAAAGATTTATTTGTTGTTAAATCTATATTAATAATAAAAAGAGGAAAGATTTGTATGTTTTTTTGTAACGAATTAACGGATTCAAAACTCAAAAACGACTTAACGGATCTGGATGAAACTTGGCAAAAAGATAGATTATAGTCTGAAATAGCATATAAGCTAATTTTATCCTGGAAAAATTTACGGTTTCCGTGGGAAAATATTATCCTACATACTTATTTATTTATTTTATTTATTTATTTATAACATAAAACGGTCAAGGCCAATTACATTAGTTACACGTTATACGCCAACAGTTTTTGCATTGTCTGCTGCGTGGCAATCAATCAATAGTCTAATCACATTACATAAATGTAGTAACTATGTTTACAGTAATTCAACAGTCATACGCTTATCTCACAGTACTCCAAACATACTGACAAGATCTTCTTCCATTCATCCCCGAACACATCACAGTCAGGCTTAGCATCCAAGAGAGCGTTGAGCGCCGAAAGTGTGCGAGAGACAGGAGACTGGGCTCGAGCGACGGTTCGAATTCGAGGCACAGCGAACAATCTGTGGCTCCTGTTACGGTTATAATTTATTGGAGCAAAAAGATGGAACAATTCGTCGTGCAATTCAGGAGCATCTGTTTTTCCGTGAAGGATCTTACAAAAATTTACATACATGCGGGCGAAGCCGCTGGCAAAAGCTAGTGCTATGTAAAGAGTAAGTAACATTTTGGCTATGACAATATTTGATACCTGCCCCCTTTTGGTTCCAAAACCGACTTCAATAGAGGCTTTTCAAGTCCGTTTTCAACTACGAAGTAGAAAGTAATGCATAAAACCACAAATTCGTTTCCTTAAATAGGCTTGGAACGCGCACCTTGTTTGTGCCTCCTAGAACACAAATAAACGAGCCGTGAACAAACCATAAATAATAAATTCCATTTCCTGCATACAATCACATTACCCAGCCAACGATATTTGTTGCAGAAAATATTCCAATTTGGGAGTAGAGCCATGGCGAACAGTATTAACGCTGTGTTGCAGATACTGCTTGTTGGGTATTGGTACAACTGTCCAATAAACGGGTATTTGTTGTGTTAAAAGTAGTTCAGAACCCCAACATTTTACGAACGGGTTATTTGTCAGAGTGTGGGAAATCATGAAACGACCCCTCCCACTCTAGGTGGAGCTGAGGGAGTATCAGGCTCTAACTGGCTAAAACCCATCCATATTCCTTCCTTAGCCCTTTATGTTCCGGGGTAGCGGTAACTCTTTCGGACAATCCAACTGACTCGAACAAGCCCCTTCCCTAATGCAGACCTCTTTGAGGTGCGCGTTTGAGTTCTCAAACGGGTTTTGTATTCATAATCAACCTAGATAATGTTCCCACTACACACTGCTCCTCACGGCTGCTCCGGCCTCCTCTGTTCAACAGGAAGTGGCCTAAGATCCACAACGCGGGCCCAGTACGGGTTAGCAGATGTCACATATCTTCGATTTTTTGGTGCTAGGACATGCCAGTTTTCTCACAACGTTTTCTTGCACCGGTTTGCATTAAAGCTTGCAAATTATTAATGAAAATTGTGCATGAAAGGAGCCTCCCCGAGTGACGTACCTTCCGACCCTTTGCTACGTCCGGCGCACCCTGGGCAATCGACTTCTGTCGATTGGCTAATCCTTTCACCACGATGGCAAATATAAGTTCCAATAGGCCCTCCTCTGGGTCAAACAGTCCACTAACAAAACCAGCTTTGTGTGTAATCTCAATTAACATTGAAGGGTTCTCTAGGGATAAAGCAGAAATTCTTTCTGAATTAGCCCGCAAGACACATTGCGACATCTTATGCGTCCAAGAGACACATCGAGATTCCACCCAAAGCAGGCCTCACATTCCTGGACTGTCACTTGTCGCCGAGATCTGTCACCCGAAGCACGGTAACGCAGTGTTTGCTGCTCCCGGCGTAAGTATCCTCTCTTCTAAATCCTCTAGAGAGAACAACATTGAAACTATCACCTTAGACCTTGGTAACTGCACTGTAACATCAGTCTACAAGCCCCCCGGCACTCCATTTCAACTTGACTCACCTGATATTAACATTCAGCGTACAAAAATAGTCATTAGTGACTTCAATAGCCATAGCACCAGCTGGGGCTATCGGTCCACGAACACAGACGGTCAAATTGTCGAAGAGTGGGCAGAAGCTAACGATTTAGTCTTAATCCATGACCCAAAACAACCCGCGTCATTTAATAGCGGACGATGGAAACGCGGATACAATCCAGACCTGATATTTGTAAGCTCAAATATTAGCTCCCAGAGCAAAAAGATCATATGCCCACCAATCCCCCGAACCCAACACAGGCCGATTATGTGCAATATTCAACCAGCCGTTCACCCTGTGTCTATGCCGTTCAAACGCCGCTTTAACTATCTGAAAGCTGACTGGGGCCATTTTTCGAAGTCTGTGGATGCTGAGCTCCGCAATATCCCGCCTATGCCAGAAAACTACGACAAGTTTGTAAGTGTAGTCGCAGCAACATCGCGAAAATATATCCCCCGAGGATGTCGAACATCGTACATTCCAGGTATATCCCGAGAATCTAGTGAGCTCCTTAAGGCATACGAGGTCCTCTATAATAACGATCCTTTTGCGGAAGAGACTGTTGAAGCTGGATAAAAACTGCTCTCACGAATAAGCGAGCGACGCCAGGAAAAATGGATGGAAACCGTCACTACTATTGATATGACCCATAATAGCAAAAAAGCATGGAACACTATTCGCAAACTTACTAACGAACCACCACTACCTCAAACACCTAGTTCAGTTACGACTAACGAAGTGGCTCACCAACTCCTTCTAAACGGCAAGCCACCAAAACGTCTTGGCAAAACTCCAAAAATTAATAACCTCTCTCCTACTTCGGAATCCGTCTGTAAACCATTCCAACTAGCAGACATAATTGAAGCTATTCAAAGGCTGAAACGTGGTAAGGCTTCTGGAGTGGATGATATATCGGTGGAACAAATCAAAAAATTTGGCCCGGTATCTGTGATGTGGTTACTACAACTCTTTAACCACTGTCTGGAGTCGGCAAACATACCTCGCCTTTGGAGGAAATCAAAGGTTATCGCTATACCCAAACCAGGTAAAACACATGACGACCCCAAAAACTTCCGCCCTATATCTCTCCTGTGCCACACATACAAATTGTTCGAAAGACTGCTACTAGCTCGTCTCACAAACCTTGTTGACCCCAAACTTATTCCAGAGCAAGCTGGTTTCAGACCAGGCAAGTCTTGCTGTGGCCAGGTCCTTAACCTCACACAACATATTGAGGATGGGTTTGAAACAAGAAAAGTGACGGGCGCAGTATTTGTAGATCTGTCGGCAGCCTACGACACTGTTAACATTCAGCGCTTATTATGGAAGGTTACCAACTTAACAGAAGACTCAAAGTTTACTCGAATTCTACGAGAACTCCTCAGTAACCGTCGTTTTCAAGTGAATCTACTTGATGAGAAAAGTAGGTGGCGAACCCAAAAGAACGGTTTACCTCAGGGTAGTGTACTGGCCCCTCTGTTGTTTAACATCTACACCAATGACCAACCAGTGAGCTCAAATACGACCCGCTTTCTGTATGCAGATGACCTGGCTTTAACTAGCCAAGCCACTGACTTTGAGGAGATTGAAGCTAACCTTTCCAACGCTCTCTCGGATCTTAGTCAATACTATGCTGAGAACGCCCTAAAACCAAACCCCTCAAAAACACAAGCATGCGCCTTCCACCTCCGTAACAGACAAGCTGGTCGAACACTCAACATATCATGGCTTGGGGTTCCTATCATCCACAGCACCCACCCAAAGTATCTCGGCATCACACTGGATAGGTCCCTTAACTTCCGGCAAAACTGCGAAAATGTCAAACAGAAAGTGCATACCAGAAATAATCTACTCCGTCGCCTAACGTCCACTAGATGGGGAGCATGTCCTCTAGTTCTGCGGACAACTGGTATGGCACTTTGTTTCTCCGCTGGTGAATATCCAGTATGGAGCCGATCTGCCCATGCTAAGTTAGTGGATGCAGCTCTAAATGAGACCTGCCGGATTATTACTGGTTGCTTAAAACCGACCCCGCTGCGGATGCTGTATCCACTGACTGGCATCGCGCCTCCAGAAATTCGTAGGACCATAGCTGGCCGTATCGAGAGGGCGAAGTTACGGGATGACCCACGCCATCCAATGCACAACTTTAACCCAGTACCACAGAGGCTTAAAAGCCGAAAAAATTTCATTGGGTGCGTGAGTCCAGCCGAAGGCAACCCCTCCACAGGTAGATGACCTCTGGCAAGAATTGCTTAAGCCGCCTGATTTCTTCGCTGAACTATCAGAAAGCCTCCCATCTGGGCACAAGCTACCGTGGCCTACATGGAAAACCCTAAACAGACCCCGTACCCAAGTAGGTCGCAGTAAGGACAACCTCCATAAGTGGGGCTTAGATCTCCGATGTGTGTGCGGCGTCTCCCCACAGACAATGGCTCACCTCCCATCTTGCACCGCATGCCCCGTCACATGCACACGTGAGGACCTAATGGCTGCGTCAGTGAACGGTATTCGCGTTGCTGAATTTTGGGCCAATATAATTTAAAATATAAATATATTTATTTAAACTATTTTTACTATTTTTGCCATCGACACGCTAAGAAGAAGAAGAATGAAAAAAGCATTTAGAGGATACGAACGAACAAACGTGTGGACGTATTTTGTTCCATCTTCTTTCTTTATTTATCGAAGTCGCAGAAACCGCTGAAGTCGTGTACAACAGTTTAATTCCATAAAAAGTACAACGATTTTACTACATAAATGTTGGCACTAATAGATCAAATACACCACTTAGGCAAATTAATCTTCTTCTTCTTCGTGTGGATAGTGACTAACCAAGATTCATAAACAAACCAATTAATTATACGAATTAATAAACCATTTTTACATGAAAACTACACAAATAAGTAAAATTGAAGTGTCCGTTTGTAATAAAAAAATAACAGCTTTTTGCTAAATGTATAATATTACGCAAATATATATAACTAGCTTCTGCCCACGACTTCGTACGCGGACCCTGTTGCTTATGCCAGCGACAACGGGGTCGCCATTAATGTTATTTTTTATCATTTTTCCTATTTAAATCTTTTATCACACTGAGCTTTAGTTTTATTTCATTCCAACAACCACCAAAACATACAGTCTATTTGTTATCGTTTTCATTTTGGTAACCGCATTATTATATTCCCCACTTGTCTCTAGAGACCTAGAAGTCGATGCGTAGATACGCTTGGAACTCAAACGTAATTCTCTTTCCGTGAACGTCTCTGACTCGCGAGACAACACAATAATAATATGACGTTCACGATCAGCGGTCAGTCGCGCATCATATTCTTCACTGGTCTCTAGAGACCTAATGAATACGCTGAGAACGCAGGCGTGCTTCGCGACCCGAAGAGGTTTCCACGGAGCAATTGCACCCTGATGTTCTCGAACAGCATCAAGTCTCTCCTGACGCTCTTCGGTAGATTCTTGGGATCTTATGATCCTCAATCTTTTAGCTCTTTTGGAACATTTGGGAAAGATTTGACCTCTTTCTAGGCATGGTCATAGTTTTATTGTGAAGATACCTGATCAATAAAAATCTAAATTAAAATGACTGCTCCTGTGCGTTACCGGGTAGGCTACCGTGTCACGAAGATAAATGGAAAAGGAAATTAAACACTCAAACAACATAAGCCCGAAGGCATAGTCATACGATAAAATAAAATAAATAATAGGAGTTTTGGCCAGTAGAGTCAAATTTTCAATAATATACCATCGTCATCGAAAATCAGTCCTAAACTGTTACCGCCTTCACCGCGTGCAGGTACTCCCAGTTTATGTTATTTTATAATTACACAGTAAAATTAGCTTATTATTATATTATTATAGCTTTGATTTCCACATCAGATGTTTCTGATCTTCGATTTTTATAAGTCAACAGGAAATGCCCATCAGAATGAACAACTTTTGCTTAGACGTCATTCCTATATGTGTTATGTTGTAGCTAGGTTCTTGGAGTTCCACAACAGGGGTTCCAGATCTTCGATTTTTATAAGTCAACAGAGAGTGCTCATCAGATTGAACATCTTTTGCTAAGACGTCATTCCTATATGTGTTATGGTGTAGCTAGGCTCTTTGAGTTCCACAACAGGTGTTCCAGATCTTCAATTTTTATACGTCAATAGAGAGTGCTCATCAGGCTGAACAACTTTTGCTAAGACGTCATTCCTATATATGTTATAGTGTAGCTGGGCTCTTGGAGTTCCACATCAGGTATTCCAGATCTTCAAATTTATTCTCTCAGCAGAAAGCGCTCATCACGTGGAACAATTTTTGCTACGGTATCATTTTTGTATCTCTTATAGTTTAGCTGGTCTGTTGCGGTTCTGCATCAGGTGTTCAAGTTTCCAAGATGAAATATAGTCTATATGTTGCCCAGACTTAATACCTATACAACAAAAATCATTCCAATCCGTCCAGTAGTTCCGAAGATTAGCGTGTACAAACAAACAGACAAACAGACATACAGACAAACAGACAACATTTTATTTTTGTATTCGTGCTCTATTACTGTTTCTACACCCCCCTCAATTTTTTTTTTAATATATTCATTGTACAGACACAGCGTTTTTACTGTTTTATTATATGTATAGATATTATGAAGGCGTGGTTTGTGAGTGGGTGTGTGTGTGAGTTTGTATGTTTGTCCGTCATTCACACTCAAACGGCCGAACGGAACTGGATGTTTGGCACAGAGGTAGTTTATGACCTAGATTGACACATATATAGGGTTTTTATCCGGGTAATACGTTCCCTTGGGATTATTTCCGAAATCCACGCGGGCGAAGCCGCTGGCAGTAGCTAGTATACATTATACAGCGCTTAAAACAGAAAACTATTTTTTGAACTGTTTGTTTCGGCTTATCTCCGAAATGGCTGGATCGATTTTGACGAAACCTTCACTGGCAGATAGCTGATGTCATAAGAGATACTTTAAGTTACTTTTATTTTAAAACAATAATTAGGGTTCACGCGAGCGAAGCACCGGACAGCAGCTAGTACAGACGCCATCAGATTAAGCTATCCCTAACTGTCAAATTTCTCAATTAAAAATGAACCTTATGTCTTTGCAATAAAGTTGAAATAATAACAAAGAAATTTGACAGATTGTGGTAACTTGATGTGCTGGCCTCTGTACAACATGAAATATTATCTAGATCAAATCACAGAACACTTGAAATGTTCTCATACTTCTCATGGCTCCCTAATATGTAATAATATCTTCATGAATGCTCTCAATCAAGCTAACTCCATTAGTCAGAATTCAAAGAAATCCCAACAAAAATTACGTTCGATACATACAAATGGAATCAATGATTGATTTTGTTCATACCTCCCTATACACCACATGTCAGTTCGAATTGATATAGATTGTGACACACTGACAGATGAATATTATGAGGGTGTTCCGGGTTTGGGGTAAGCAGGGAAGTAACTACCAATGAATGATTGATTACGAGCTACAGGTGGTAAATGTTGTGGTTTTGTTCGTATTTCGCCGAAACTTGTGAAAAATTTGATATTTTGGTTATGACCTTGTTACTCCTGTACGATTGAGTTTAGCCTACGTCTAGCTACGAAGTTATTATTATCTACTCAAACATAACAAAATAATTGAAAATGGCTGAAGTTAAATTATTTATAGATATTTATTTATCTATCGAAACTTGTATTATTTATTAGAGCTACAGATATTTATCTAAATAGCCGGTTTCCACAGATCACAGAAATTTAAAAAGAACAACTAATGATACTTAAAAATCTGCATAAACTTAATTGTAATAAAATCTTAACCTAAAGTAAAAAACAAAGTTAACAAAGAATAAATAAAATATACTTAATAAAACTTACAACATTCAACTCAGATGCACTAAAATAAGTCAATTCTCTCATGCACTACTCAAATTTCTACTTTAACCCTTATAATATGGAGTAGCATTTTCATTACAGGCTTAACATCTCTGTACAATCTCTGAAAAATTTTCAACTTTCCCAAACGACAGAAATCCTTACAAAAATCAAACCTTCATTGAATAAAAACTCTTCAGCCTTACATCATTATACCACAAAACTGTTTGATCAGCTACAAACCTTTACCTGCCCCATCCTTAGCATCTATTTTTAACCCCTTAGCCACTTATCACCCTAGCCCCCTTGAGCCTTGAACTTTCTCAAGTGACATAATGTCGCTGATATAAGGTTGTTGAGGTGTAGACAGACACTTGTCTGTGAGGAATCTTATCTTAGCAGCCTCAGCGATTAAAAAGAGAGGTGGGTTTTTAAAAGGTCATGGAAGTTGAGGTAATTGTTGTTTGTTTAGTATAAAATGGATGTTAGCAGTTATGGAAACTGGAAAGATAATTCGCACCTTTAGAATGAAAACGACGTAACTCAAAAAAGTGACTTTTAGGGAAATAGCAAAAGAAGTTTTAAAGTTCTTAACACTTCCGTACTATTTGGTCTATTATTTCGTGATTATTTACGTCAGTGACTATGTTTGTGCTGCAAATTATAAAAAAGTCTTTTCACTATTTTCGTTTTGAGTCATTTTATGACAATAACTCAATTTTTGATTTTTTTGAATTGTGTCGTTTTAATTCTAAAGATGCGATATGTGGGTCAGTTTTGTGCGGCGGCGTTTGACGCATTATTTATTTATTATTAGGTATTTTTTTAATCATTCACTGTTTTTTTTCTGATTAAATTCTTTGTGGGTTCCAAGATAGTGTAAATATTGCTTCTAATTTCGTCTCATTCTTAGTAATGGTCTTAGTACCTATTTAATAGTTTTTGACAGGTTCTCCAAACAAAAACTGACAAAAAGTCACAATTTAAAGACCTGTGTTACCGCGAGCAGGATGTAGGGACACATGTATGTATGTAAGGCAGAGTGCAAGGTAAGCAAATTGTATACGCGCGTGATGTATGAATTGGAACGGCCAGTTACTGCGCACTGGTCCGGGCGAACGGTTCTCTCTCAGGGAACACGCGAAATATATTCGGTCAATACAACCCGATTTTCATTGTCCCCTGAACCCCGATCCAGAAGGAGCAGTACTCAGACAGGGATTACTGTGGACACTCACACGTGTTGTATGATCCCTAAAGTGGTGACCCCGAAAAACTATACACGTCATAGAATATTATAGTGAAATATAGTGCACGTTTATAGTACTTCAGTACTACGCGGTTACGAACTAATAAAAAATGATGCAACCATTGTTACCACCGCAAGCGTTGGCATCAACGCAGCCGACCGTGCCAGTGAAATCGGAGGATGATGATGTATCGCTAATCACCAGCAAGACACAGATTCCGGAGTTTTGGGCAGACGAGCCACGGCTATGGTTCGGGCAGTTCGAGGTCATAGTCGCAGATCAGAAAAAAGGCGAAAAAGCAAAATTCAACCAGGTGATCGCAAGGCTAAACAAAGAAAATGTACGCCAAGTGTCAGATCTGGTGATGGAACCACCTGCAGACAAACCGTACACAGTGCTGAAAGAACGGCTGCTGAGTGTGTACGAAGAATCAGATACACAGAGAGCGCGGAAACTGCTGAAAGAAATAGATCTAGGAGAACAGAAGCCATCGCAATTACTGCGAAACATGAAAGATCTGAACAGGGGCAAATTTCCAGAGGACACCCTGCGCATGCTATGGTTGGGACACCTACCAGTGACGGCACGAACTGTGTTAGCAGTTAGCGATATAACAGACTTGAACAAGCTGGCAGAACAGGCAGACAAGATCATGGAAACAGCAGAGCTGAGAGACACAATCACCGAAGTCGCTGCCAACTCTTCCCCGTCAAGCACAGATTTATTGATCGAGGAGGTATCGAAACTAAGCAAGAGTATCCAGGAAATGCACAGAAGCAGTCAGAGGGAAAGAAAACCATTCAAACCACGATCGCGATCACCGTCACCAGGGAGGCGTTGGAACAACGCGTCGCAACGGCGGGACAGAAGGCGATCGGCGGACTGGGTGTGTTTCTACCATTTCCGGTTCGGGAAGAAAGCTAGCAAGTGCGAACAACCGTGCAGCTGGAAGAAAGGTGCGGTACAGTCAGGAAAACAGGAGGCGGGAAACTAGCCACGATGCAGTCAACGGTGGATCACTGCATCGACTTGTCAAACCACCGGCTTTGTGTTAAGGATACAATTACGGGTATGCGTTTTTTAATTGATACAGGTGCTAATGTTTCAGTCTTACCAGTAACCAAAAAACCATACAACATAAGCAATAGTACTAATTTCAAATTATATGCAGCCAATGGCTCAGAAATACAGACGTATGGTACAAGAAATTTAAAATTAAATCTTAATCTCAATCAACCTTATCAATGGACCTTCATTGTAGCAAATGTTAAACAGCCAATTTTAGGAGCGGATTTTTTACGTCATTATAAATTATTAGTAGATCTAAACGCGCAAAAATTGGTAGAAATGAATTACAAATCCTTAACCAGGGGTAGCATGGTGAAATGTTCGGAACCCTCAATCAGTATCGTAAACATTGGCCATCCATTTCACGAGCTATTATCAGAGTTCTCAGATATCACTAAACCCACGCCGTATAGGGACGACGACACCGTCAGCGATAATAACAAAGTATCGCATCACATCGAAACGACGGGACCACCAGTACATGCGCGCGCAAGACCGCTTCCTCCAAACAGGTATCACAAGGTGAAGGAAGAATTCAGGTTAATGCAGGAAATGGGAATCTGCAGACCCTCCAACAGCGCGTGGGCCAGCCCGCTACATGTGGTGGCGAAGAAAAACGGGGATATTCGGCCGTGTAGCGAGACTTACGTAAAAATTGTTAACCATGGGCAAGACGTACAGCAAAGAAGAAGTTGTCATCGCCCAAAATAACGCGATAGAGTCAAAAGTGACGAAGTACGAGATCGGTTTCGCAGTCATGGCAACCGCGGTCGCGCTAATCGCAGTGCTAGTGTTGTGTCGGCATTTTCGACACCGCGTCAAGAAAATGGTACACAAAGAAATCAAAGATGCATCCGGTGTTGTGACTGTGTTGCCTGGCCGCGTAGAAACACGCAGCGTACCACAGCAACCGCCACAAGCCAGCTACGCGTAATAAGATACGGCCACCGTGTATTGTTATTATCCAGTGACCAGTGCTTATCGCAATATGTAACCATTTGTAACATAACGTTCACACTTTGAATGTAACTAGGAATAATGTTATGATAAGTGTACCTAGCAATGTAAGAAAATTTTTGTAAAATTTTGGGGGGAAGTAGTGTAGGGACACATGTATGTATGTAAGGCAGAGTGCAAGGTAAGCAAATTGTATACGCGCGTGATGTATGAATTGGAACGGCCAGTTACTGCGCACTGGTCCGGGCGAACGGTTCTCTCTCAGGGAACACGCGAAATATATTCGGTCAATACAACCCGATTTTCATTGTCCCCTGAACCCCGATCCAGAAGGAGCAGTACTCAGACAGGGATTACTGTGGACACTCACACGTGTTGTATGATCCCTAAAAGGATATTAACAAAACTGCGAACAAAACATGTTCTTGTACATACAGCACATCTAAACCGCGTTCGAAACCCGTCAATGTCAATATTACATGGTTAATAATGACACTGACGGCTCTTAAACGAGGTTTATGCGTTGATCGCGTTCAGTTTAATTAGTAAAATTCACCCTTAGATCCCAGGACTTCAGCTCACCGTCTGATCGGGACTAGGCCGTGCTGGATGGCGCGTTCGTGTTCCACGCGCGCCTCAAAGAGATGTCAGCGATAGGGAAAGGGCTCGTCAGGGCTGAAGCCTGCCGGGTCAGTGGGATTGTCCGAAAGGGTTACCGCTACCCCGGAATATAAAGGGCTAAGGATGGAACATGGACGGGTTTTAGTCATTTAGTCAGTAAGAGTCGGAAACTCCCTTCCGCTCTATCCAGAGCGGGACGGGTCATTTGATGATTTCCCACCCTCAAACAAAAAAAGATCCCAGCAGTTGTAGGACCCACTTGTTATTAAGTGTACTGTAAGTGACCTATCTCCTACATTGCTCATCTGGTTTTAACCGGTCTTCACCGGCTAAAACAAGCAATGCTAGCACCGGCAATTAGTTGCAAGAACAATAATACTACTGTTATTGCACGTGAAACTAATTACTTGTGTTTTATTATAATGAAAGACTATTTTCCCGATGGCATAAAAATGGTCCATCTACAGATGATTCTCTATTAACCCTTTAGGGGACGAATTTTCAAAAATCATACACTATGTGGTAGATTACGGACCAATCCCTCTTATTGACAGGGAACCTCAGGAGTCTTAGTGGGAACATTATAAAAAATAATATTGCGATTCATTAGCGTCTAAAGCATAGAACTTTCAATTATGTTAATCAATGTAGCTCAAATTTTTGCAGCCCTCCAATATGCACCTATGTATAGGTGGAAGAATCTGCCTCTACAATTTGAATCAAAAAATCCTCCGTGAAATCGAGTGATTGCTTCTCTTGTCAAGTAACCAAATTTCTTTTAAATCAGGATGTGAACATTATCATAAGGGTGCGTTGCTATTACCTACATCCAATCATCGGAGCAATCACGTGATCTATACTAATATTATAAAGAGGTAAAATTTGTAAGTTTGTAAGTTTGTATGTTTGTAAGTTTGTATGTAGGGGGTAATCTCCGGAACTAATGATCCAATTTCAATAATTTTTTCACTGATAGAAAGCTACATTATTCCTGAGTGCTATAGGCTATAAATTATATTTATATCATACATATTAGCCGAGCTATTGCATTTTTCGTCTAGCAAGTCGGAAAGAAATACCTCCGAAAACAGAATTATTTGCATGCGCTGCCTAAACAGTTGTTTAAAATTGAAAGCAATGTATGGCAACCCGGTTCGCCTTAATTATTTCTACAAAAAAGTCCGCGACACCACATTTCTATCTTTTGTATTTTAACTTTTATATTTCGTTTTATGTTTTAAAAAAGTATTTTTTCGACTTACTTCTGTTTGGATGATTATTTAAACAACAAAATATCAATTCTTATCAAATAAAATTATTTTATGATCACAAGGACATCACAGAGATAAGATTTGCCCTCTACAGTATGTCAATTGGTCATATATTTTCCGAGATAATATAAAATTACAAAACGCAAAATGCTAAAACATTCGCCGAGCTCAACTATCATTCCTACTTCCTACGTGCTTTGTGCGGACGTTTTATCGTTTAGAGAAGCTTTAAATTAAATAGGTTCCTCACTTAAATTTTATATTTTTAACGTTAACATTTTTAAATGATGGTTTGTATTTTGTATATAGGTAGTGTAATATCTTTTGCCAGCGGCTTCGCCCGCGTGGTTGTTGGAAATTATCCCACGGGAACGGGTACGTTTTTCCGTGATAAAAATTAGCCTATGTGTTATTCCAGACTATAATCTATCTCTGTACGAGTGGCGCGCGGAGGTACTAAGCCGGGGGGAAACTCCGTTTCCGCAGCAAATTGCGGCGGAGCGGACGGACCACCGGCGCGATCTCATGGCGGCCTGGAATCAGCGACTGTCGCAACCCAGCGCAGGGCACGCCACGATATTGGCGGTAAGACCCCTCTTTGAGAAGTAGCTAGAGAGGCGTTACGGCGCCCTCACTTACCGCCTGACGCAGGTCCTCACCGGGCATGGATGTTTTGGGAGGTTCCTGCACATCATCAGGCGGGAGGAAACGCCCCATTGCGAGGATCGCCCAGAGGACACGGTAGAGCATACGGTGCAAACCTGCCCCGCTTGGGCGGAGCACCGCCGTGTCCTCATAGAGCCGATCGACGGCGGCGACCTCTCGCGCCCGGCCCTGGTGCAAGCCATGGTCCGGGGCGAGAGGGAGTGGGAGGCAGTCACCTCCTTCTGCGAAAAAGTCACGCTCGCGAATGAGGTGGCGGGATGGGAGAGAGAAAGGTCCTCCCGTCCCAGCCGCCGCGGGAGACGCTCCGGGCGTCGGGAGCCACGTGACGACTCCCGGCCACCGTAGGCGCGGGCCTGCGGGCGGTGGTTAATGGGTGACTCACCGTCCGATCAGCACCAGACCCGTGCCGGACGGCGCGTATATGTCCCACGCGCGCCTCAAAGAGATGTCAGCATATGAAGGGGCCCCTCAGGGCCAAGCCTGCCGGGTAAGCGGGATTGTCCGAAAGGGTTACCGCTACCCCGGAACATATAGGCTACCGAAGGAACATGGATGGGTTTTAGTCAGTAAGAGTCTGATACTCCCTTCCGCTCCACCCAGAGCGGGAGCAGCCATTGGATGATTTCCCAGCCTTAAAAAAAAAAAAAAGGGTGTCGTAAAAGGCGACTAAGTTGAGCAGAAAAGATCACCTCGGTAATCTTTGAAAATTCTGATCCGATTCCAAAAATTCTCTCACTAATGGGAACCTACAGTATTGCCGAGTATCATAGGATATATTTAATGTTAAACTAGAAATTTTCCGCGGACGAAGTCGCGGGCAGAAGCTAGTAGAGGTATAAAGCTCCTTGTCTAAAAATAGCTCGCTTCGTGCAGACTCAAGATCTTTTGTGGGTTAGGAATAGGATGTTATTATATATTATGACACTTTTTTTTACTTAGCCTACACTATCCCACTGCTTCCAGCCATTTTTCTCTTGAGCCACCTCGATCCATCCTTTGCAGTTTGTGTCTAGGTCGTATCGCCACCTCTTCTTAACCGGCCTCGAAGGCGCTGTCCATCCTGAGGCACCCATCTTGTTGCAACTATTGCCCAGCGGTCACTATGTATGCGGCTAGCGTGACTTTTTGCCAACGTCAAGGATTCCAAGACTGTTTAAATATTTACTAAAGATTTATCTGGGGAAACAGTGAAAAACGTACTCACAAACAGTGATTTAGTTTAATTCATAACATAACATCTATCAATCCGCGCACTATAAATTATTATAAATGTGAAAGTTAGTTTATTTGTTACCTACGCTTTCACGCTAAAACAGCAGAACGGATTTGGATGTTTGGCTCATGGGTAGACCATGACCTACGCCTTCTTTTCCAGGAACAGGTAGGAAGATGTAACTCCAACCTGTAATGTGACCTCGACGGTACGGCAGCAGGGTGTAGATGTGAAGCGATATCACAAGCTATGCTCCACCTCATATCCTTTCCTCTGTGTCCCAAAACATGCAGCGTAAGTGATCTCTACGCTGCTTCCGACGAAGCAGTAGAACTGGCAAAGTTTTGTGCCAACAAAATCTAAAACACAGTTGTACCAGTGCAGTGACACGAAGAAGAAGAAGATCCTGAAGAAGAAATTTTCACGGGATCAAGACTTATGCCCGTGTGAAAACGGAACGAGAAATTACTTAGCTGAGTTTAATTGTTTTGTTTAAAATAATAATTAATTAATAAGAATGAGGAATTGTGCTTGAATGGTGTATGAAAGTTCTTTGATGAGGTTAAGGACGCCCTCATCATATACATCTCGATTTACAGCCAATAGGCCAGAGACAATTAAACAGCATGTCTATTCAACTTGACAGTGATAGCTCAGTAGCAATAAGCGGGCTTGTCCAAAAGGGTTACCGCTTCCCCGGAACATAAAGGGCTAGGGAAGGAACATGGATGGGTTTTAGTCAGTAAGACTGACAGAGTCTGACACTCCCTTCCGCTCCACCAAGAGCGGGAGAAGTCATTGGTTGATTTCCCACTCCCCAAAGTGCCACTTTAGCCGATACAGTCGGTAACAAACCGCATATTATGACATTCCCCTTATGACGACAACGCATGTCCATGTAATGACGGCGACGCTCATGTTTTGCATGGAAACAAGACCCTTGCCGAAAATAGAACAATTTTATGAGCACATTCAATCCCGTAGGAACGAAAAATTCATCGAGGATTTTTTAAATTAGGTAAACCTTCGTGAGATAAATTCTGATACTATTTATTGTGATTGTGGGTGATTTTATTCATGTTGTTTCAGATATGCCTGAATAGCTGATTGTGAGGCAAGGGCGAGATCAGTGATATCTCACTACATTAGTAGTAGATGAAATCAGGTACAGGCAGTGGTGTAAACCATGGTGTAAACGCGTTTTCATTTATAAAACTTAGAAAATTAATGCCTTAACAATTTTCTGGCGTTCTAAGAGTTGGCAATAAATGATTGCATTGACATTTAAGGCTTTTTATTTAAAGAAAATTGAGCAAGATACGTTAAATATTTTTAGAAATTAAATTTCAGCGTTTTAGTGGGGCATAAAAATAGTTATGTCTTTAACATTTTTTATGCCCCATTAAAAAAAACTCCCGACCGAATTACAGCCAATTTCAGCTGACACTCGCCAAGCATGCAGGACATAATATTACAGTGCACAAGTGTGCGCAAGCACTGGTTCACTCTCTGTTAATTTAGTTTAAGGGACGGGAATGCGACATGATAGGGGACAGATCAGGCGCAACGCTCTAGATATCACACCACCAACTTCCAAACTCTGGGCTGTTACTGAGTAACTTTGCCCGACCCGGCAATCCAACCCAAGACCCTACGCTCAGCAGACGCTTGCGACACCAACACCAACGAGGCAGTGAAGTTTGTTACTATAGATGCCATTTATCCGTATTATTACGCATTATAGGTATATTGCAGAATCTAGACACTAGTTTGTAGTATATGCATTTTGTTTCCCAAAACACGATAACAGTTTTTCTATTTTCACTATTCAAGCAAACGTTTTCATGTACAAAACGGTATTTGACACTATAACCCCATTTTCATTAGGTCCCCTTTCATTTCAAACGCGGAAGAAACTCTCAAAGGGAACTGTTTGCTCTTAACCCTCTAAAAGCCACTGTAAACATTTTATAAGTGATTTTCCAGCGTATAAAGCGAATGAAGAACATAAATTCCGAGAAAACGTACCTTTTGGCTCGAGAACACACCAACACGTATTATTTCGAGCCATTCAAACTTCAGGCTATCGAGCAGAGAAAAGAATTTAAAGTACTTCCAGAAATTCTCGGTTGAATATTCTTTTAGTCTATTCAAAAAGGTTATGTCTAGTGTAACATGTAGTTCTCAGTGTAAAGCGGAGGAAAGTGCGACCCAGCCTTGAAGTGGCCTTTGTAACACCGAAGCGTAACGTCGAGTGCAATTAGAAACTTTCAGAATGTGTTTGAGGTTTCCTCGGAAATTATACGGTGTGAGTGTGAAATTAGTCGGAATCAAAATAATTCAACAAAGCACACTTACTAAACGGCGTGAGAATTTTATTTTAAGTACTTACTGGTTAACCCAAATTATGTTTTTCTGCAGCAGCCCGATTTAAAAACACATGATAAATGATTAGTACAATATAATTAAGTATGATTATATACTTATTATTTCTGTATACCTATATTACTATGAATATTTAGCTTTTAAATGTAAATATGATTATATTAGTCTTAGATTATAAACTATTGTCACAATATAAAATAGATTGAATTAACGTAAGTATATTAAATCAATAAATAATTAAGTATCTAATTCAAAAAAAGATGAATTTTGTATATTTTAAATAAATTACTTACCCGGTTCTGCAGTGTTAGTATTAGGTCACTCCTGAGGAAAAAATGGCTTGAATGATATTCTGCGGAAATGACGCTCTGAGAAAATGAACTTTTGCGAAAATGACGTTTTGCGAAAGTGACATTATGCGAAAGTGACCCGACGACATTCTGCGAAAGTGACGTTCTGCGTCAAGACCCCCGAAACTACAGACTTAAAAAGTTAGCGGAGCTAGAGTAACAATAATTGCTTACTGCTTTTATTCAGTTTTGAATAAATAACTTCATTGAGAATGACGCAAGCGCCCCTAGTACACACCAAAATAATACAAATACCTCTCCAACTCTTAACAAAGGAAATGAGACCCCTATTGAAAAAGTTGAGTGCCAAAAACTCTATTTACTCCTTTAATAACTGGCAGTACAATGCGAAAACTTTTGAGAACTGAACAAAAATTTACGAAATGAAATAAAGGCACCTACTACATAGCAGCCCGCAGCTAAGCTACACACAACTTCGCTTTGTATGGAGATGTGGGCGAGATCGTTCTCTGCGATGCACAGCCACGCTTCACAATGATGACACGGACATCGTGGCCACGCTAAAATAAATGAACCGCACTGGAACAAATGAACAGCGCTGAAACAAATGAACAGCGCTGAAACAAATGAACAGCGCTGAAACAAATGAACAGCGCTGAAACAAATGAACAGCGCTGAAACAAATGAACAGCGCTGAAACAAATGAACAGCGCTGAAACAAATGAACAGCGCTGAAACAAATGAATAGCGTCGAAACAAATGAACAGCGCTGAAAAAAATGAACAGCGCTGAAACAAATGAACCGCGCTGCGCAATACCATAGCACTTGTCAATGCACATCCAATGTGTCCAAACACGAAGGTGCTATATTCTAGCTCCATCATTACTCCCTGAAGATCTTTTTTTTCTTTTTAAGGCTGGGAAATCATCCAATGACTGCTCCCGCTCTGGGTGGAGCGGAAGGGAGTGTCAGACTCTTACTGACTAAAACCCATCCATGTTCCTTCCGTAGCCCTTTATGTTCCGGGGTAGCGGTAACCCTTTCGGACAATCCCGCTTACCCGGCATCCCTGAAGATCTTGAGCTATAGAACAGTCGGCCAAGCGGGAGTCGGAGTATGAACTCGCTTATGATCAATATAGTGCATTCCTACAAAGGAGATGATGCCCTGACCAAGATTTTGTACAAAGGCCAGCACATCAAGTTACCAAAAACTGCCAAATTTTCTCAATCGATTTTGAACTTGACAGTCAACGTCATAAGGTTTAAAATCATTTGGAGAAATTTGACAGTTTGGTATAACTTGATGCCCTGGCGACCGTACTACTCGAGATAAAACCAAAGAGTTCTAACACAACGCCGGTATATTTTTTCAATATCATCAAATGACTCCTCCCACCCTGGATGAAGTGGAAGGTGGTGACAGACTCTTAGTCACTTAAACCATGTTCCTTCCTTAGCCCTTTGTGTTCCACGGTTACCCTTTTGGACAATCCCACTGAGCCAATTGGAGTGGGCCATTTTTTTTTGCACGCTAATATATTAACATAATTATGTATCTATTTTACTGACACAGGATATATAATCTTTTGTGTGTTTGGAGAGCGAGATATAGTCGATAGGTAGACGCTCATCGGTGATGGAACAAGTGCCCAACTCGGTGGTGGAACAGGTAATCTCTTCCTGCACATCCTGCAGTAGACGATTGACTTTACACGAAAAAGAAATGCAGGAAGGAACAACGCTCGTCACAACATCAACTGCAACGCATTTTGTTCTTATTCTGTGACAAAGGAAAGGCGTTTCTTTTTATTACTTTTGTTTACCTGTAAATCTTGTTTACGTTTCCTATCTGCATTTTTACAGATGACTTCTCCGTCAACTGTGTGAATTTGGGTACCAGGAAACTACAAGACTCCAGATTTATATGGTAATGTTTTTGGTATTTTAGCTAGGTAACTGTTTGTTTAAAACTCAAGTAGCTACTAAAATTGTTCGTCCAAATCCACATTATGTGGTACCTATTCTAAGAATACTGGGGAGAGATTGCACTACTTCTTCTTACCAGATAAAGCACTAAGGAAGTGGTAAAGCGCGGCGTTTTTGGGGGACTGACTTATGTAAAGACGTTCAAAAAGATCTTTTATTCAGACTAGGCTTCTTTAATTTTGGATTTTTAATTTGAGACTAAACTAGACGTGTCTGCCTACCACTTCGTACACTCAGTACATGCATTATGTTATTCAGGGTGTTGGTTAAGCCACCAGTACACGATAATAAACAAATTGTACACTAGGATCAACGCCGAAATATGAAAAATAGTTCAGCTTTTCTCTACTTTATGATCACCTAGGTACACTTTCTAGAGAATAGCAGACTTATTTACTTTCTTTTCTTCACTTTCAAAATTACTTCATTCCCTCAAAGTACCCATATCCCTCGTTTAACCTTACAAACTGTTTAAGAATATCTACCCAAAATTATTCTAAGGCGTTTGTGCTTTTAGACATATATTATGTATGTACATATGCAGGTATGTAACATACTTACATAATATTCTCATTGTAACGTTATTCGCCATCGGTCACCAAAAACTTTGCCCAAACATATTTATTAAAAAAAAGTAAACAAACTGAAGTGTTGCAAGTTTACAAAAATCGAATAAACAGTTTTGTAAGGAGTTTCCTAATTTCGAACGAACTTTTTCCAACGACATGCTTGCGAGTTTCAGATCTTATAACTAAGTTAGTCCCTTTTCGTTTCGATATCTCGAATGCTCACACAATCAGAATAATAAAATAATATTTTATTTTTTACATTTTTATCAAATATTTTGTCGCATAAGCAGTTATTTCAATAAAATTGCCAATTTGAGAAATGTCAGACCTAATGAAATTTATGTGAGTACGCGGATCGAGTAGGCAAATTGATTGCTAAGGAGTAGCGCACACAGGGCGTCGCGTCGCAAGGTTTGTTGTACAAATATTTAAGAGTAAGTCTTTACTTAGAGTTATATTAAGTCATTGACTGCCACGCAGCAGACACAATAGAAAAACTATTGTTTGTCGGACACACGGTGACCACGTTGGCGTTCAACGTGTTAAGCAGCGTATTCACTCATTTAAGCATATTTGAGCAGTGGTCGCCGAGTAGTTTCAGCTCAGAGTAAGTCGTTAGTCGAACCCAGGCACTTCATTCTGCGTATTAAATTTCGTCACCACTACTCTCAAAAGATCTCGAGGAAACCGGCGTGTCTGAGAACCGAAAACACGTGACATTCACAACCTGCATCGTACCTGCGTGGTGGATTATGGACCACTATCTCTCGAAGAGTGGAGGCCTGTGTCCCGAAAGAGGAAACAATAGGCTGATTAAGCATCCACGGTCAAATTTGTAATTGCAATATAACTTTTATGTCACTGAAATAAAGCATAAATTAGAACGATAGGCGTTGGTATGACAAAACTCTTGGCAGTTACATTGCTATTGACTAATTAATGGTTGTACGTCGACAATTCTGGAAGTCCTACATTACCCAGCCAGCCAGTTGATAGCGGGCCTGACTGCTCATAGGTATCCCAAATTGTCAAATATTCCCAATTAAACATGAACCTTATCCTTTTGCAATAAAGTTGAAGGTCTATCAAAGAAATTTGACAGATTAGGGTAGCTTGACGTGCTGCTGGCCTCCGTACATAACTGATCGCCTTTATAGTACCGGATCCATGAAATGTCGTTTTCTTTCATATCATAATTAATGGGGCATAAAGATATTTTTTGCATTTTATTTTTATCTTGCCGTCGCTTGCCAGCCCGCTCCGCTGACTGTCAAATCTGTTTTTCAATTCTTAATTTGAAACAAGCTTGTCCCCAATATTGCCATTTACAAATAACTGTACTTACAAATAAAGTCGCGGAGGTTTTATGCTTAAATCTTGTTAGGGTTTAACCTCTACAGTACTTAGAATAATGGCTGTTGCGAGTTTTTTTTTTTCAAAATGGAATGTAGCCCATGTTCTTCTCCGGGTTATAGAGGTCAGGCAGTCTTTCTAGACCAAATACTAGTTTTCAGCTGCATCCCATAAACCCATTAGACTGGAAGCCTAATCCAACATAGTTGGGAAAAGGCAATGCAGATTGTTTGGTCTTCGGGTCCCAGGCTATCTGTCAAAAATTCTATATCGATCGGTTTAGCAATTTAGGTGTGATAAACCAACAGACTGACAGACCGACATAGTAACTTACGAATTTAAAATATTAAAAAGTATGGATTTCAAAAAATTAAATCTAGCGTTTTTTTTTCCTAACTAAATAAACAACAAACAAACATTTCCCAGAATCAATTTCTTTTGCAATAAAACTTCAGTTTAGCCCATTCAGTATACGAAGCCGTTTAAATAAGCACATTTCAAAAACACATAAAATATCAAATATAGTGTATCGCAGACACAAATTCAGTCGCTGCATATATTGATGTACTTCGACAGAGGATAATATTGAATACGGTTTCAATAGGAATTTACTAGCGAGGCAACGTAAATATTTGTATTGAAATATTGAAATCGACACATACGTAATGCTACTGTAACTGGTTGAAATATACTATGGACTTTATTGTTATGTGACTTTAAGGGTGTGTTTTCTTTGCAAGGTAGAAGTCTAAATGAAATCCATGTTCCACTGCTTAGGTAATAGATAGCTACTTGGATACTGAGGTGGGTACCTAAGGAAACATACATATGTATTACGTTCGCTGCTTAATAATTAAGCTATTATATGCTGCCAGCATTATCCTTAATATCTATTTAAAAGCTATTACTCTTTACTTCCAGTACATAGAATAACCATTGATTTTACTTTTATCCGTTACTGCAACTGAAGCCGTAACACTAAGCGGGATTGTCCGAAAGGGTTACGGCTACCCCGGAACATAAAGGGCTAAGGAAGGAACATGGATGGGTTTTAGTCAGTAAGAGTCTGACACTCCCTTCCGCTCCACCCAGAGCGGGAGCAGTCATTGGATGATTCACCAGCCTTAAAAATAAAAAAGGTGTAACACAAACGTAACGTAAGCTTATACTGCGTCGAGTGAGTTAAGGATGCTCATCCTGTAGATATATGCTTCGTCAGCCAAAATAGAGCATAGCAACAAGTTGAAGGGATCTGACTCAGCACTTACTTCTCACATGTATAAAATATTGCAAAATACAATCGAATGTTCTGGAATAAATTATGCTGATGCACTAACTTACTTCCTGCGCAATATGTTATATGATGCCCTTTGTTTCCACTAACTTTAGAAGTAATATTTTATTTTGAAGATGATTCTGTTCTCAGACTTCGCGCTGTAAACACTGTAATACGGTTCTTTTATTAAATAAATCAATTTTTTATTTAAACCGTTTATCCATTCCTTGACTGGCGCAGCCGGTAAGTGACCTTGTCGTTTGGGTCCTCTGTGCCATCGCGAATCAAATTTTCGGGCGCCGAGAAGACTCCAACGTTCGTTTCAACGATTCAACGGGTCAACGAACCAAATAAATTCGTCAAGAGAAGCCACGGTGCTGAGCAAGTCGAGCGAATCCACCGATCACAGAAGGAGAGCGGAAAAGCTGCGGGTCATGTGAGTAAATCTCTTCACTGTCCTCTAAACTTTCCTTTACATTTTCCTGGTGATCTTTATATGTGTCTTGTGTCTTATAGGGATTAGAAAACGCCCACCTGGCACGTAGCACATTATAGTAGTAGATAAAGTGATAAAAATTTCACGTTAGCTTAGTAATTAGTTGTACTTTATAAAAAAAAAAATGGAAGGAATAGTAGTCGTACCTCCGGGAGTTCTGAAAATAATCCCTGTATTCAGTGGCGAGACAAGGCTCTTATCGTTATTTATCCGCAAAACTGAATATATCATTAATTTATATCGGGGGAACGAAGTACAAAACGAATATCTTTTTAATGTGATAACTAGTAGATTAAGTGGGGAAGCTGCAAATTTAATTGGGGAACGAGATTCGATACACTCTTGGGGAGAATTAAAACAGGTTTTAGAGGATCATTTCGGGGATCCAAGGACAGAAGAATGTCTAGTCCTTGAGTTAGAGAGTTTAAAAATAAATAGAGGCGAAAGTTATTTAGATTTTTGTCACCGAATACAACAATTAAGAAGCATTTTAATTGCAAAAATCAATGAGTCTGTTGAAGATGCAGCTGTGAGGTTATCTAAGCAACATATTTATACAAATCTTTCTATGAATGTTTTCTTGTTTAATTTGCCGAAATATTTAGTTAGGTTGGTGCGACTAAAAAATGTTTCGACACTGGAAGATGCATTAAAAGCCGTTTTAGAGGAACAGTATTTCCAAGAAGTTTACGACCAGAAACAGTCGCGGAACCCTAAGTTTAATCAAAACTTACAGGGACGAAACAGTCATAATAATAATTTTAATTCACAAGCGCCGCCAAGTGCAAGCACTAGTGCACCAAATATGCAACGTTCTAACAATATTACTACCAATCGTAATTCATCGAATAACGTAGCGCAGACGCAAAATAGAAATAACGTTCGTAATAACAATTTTTCAAATAGTGCATTCCCGTCTAGAAACAATAACAGATACCAAAACAATCCGTTCTATAATAATTATAATTCATTGGAACAAGCGAGGCCGCAGTTCCCAGGTCGGCAAACTGCTGACAACGCACAGCATGGCTCGCAACAGGTGCAGCCGGCGACAGCGTCCGGATCAGGTTGCGACACCGACGTGACCATGCGAACGGCCAGTTCAAGACGTGTTAATTACACTGATTATGATGACAATGAAAATAATGTGTTACCAAGTACTAATGAGAATGAACAAGTAGGAAATTTTTGCATAAAGGCCTCTATACACCAGAGCGAATTAAATTAAATTGTAGTATTTTAAATCTTCCGCATATACGTATACCAGAACTTAATGCAATTTTTATGATCGATACCGGAAGTCAACGTTCATTTTTAAACCCAAAGTTAGCGAATCAATATTTTTGCGACTTTAAGCATAACGAAAACTTTGAAGTAGTTAGCACCCACGCTAGTAGTAAACATAATGAGGTTGTGTACATACCTTTACCTAGGACATTTAGAAGTTATGAGTGGCACAAATTCTATATTTATTGTGTGGACGACAAATATGATGGCTTAATTGGAAGCGATTTATTGATGCAACTTCATGCGAATATTGATATGAAAAATAGAAAGTTATTTACTAAGGATACTTGCATACCGATTAATTATAACCCGCCAATACGTGAATTTTATGTGTTACCCCCGCGTAGCGAATTAAGGGTCAAACTTCCAGTTAATTTGTTACACGGTGAGGCCATAATAAACTTTACCCAATTTACTGATGGAGTTAGAATGCCGACGGCTTTAGTTAACTGTGTACATGGCTATGCGACAACAGTCATTCAGAAATCTAGATCCGAGCAGATGTAACTGTTAGTGACTAGCCCGTTTAAGGTCGAACCATACTTAGGAAATACTTTAGTACATGATAGGGTTAACTTGAATTTTACTGATAAGGATAGTCATAGGTTAGATCAGCTGTTAACGGATAATCTCTCTAAGTTAAGAGTCGATCATATGAATGAGGAGGAGAAACAATCTGTAATAAATATTTGCAAAGAGTTTAAAGATATCTTTTATTGCGAGGACGTACCTCTTTCATTCACAAATGAGGTAAAGCATAAAATTAGAACTAAAAACGAAGACCCAATACATATTAAAGCTCATAGGTTACCACCTACGCAAACGGCAGAAATTAGGAATCAGATAGAGAAAATGCTCAAAGATAATGTTATCCAAAAATCGTTTTCACCTTGGAGTGCACCGGTTCATTTGGTACCAAAAAAATTAGATAATTCTGGTAAACAAAAATGGAGGATGGTCATTGATTATAGACGCCTCAATGAAATCACAATAGATGATAAATACCCTTTACCTAATATCAATGATCTTTTTGATATGTTAGGTAAGAGTATGTACTTTACAACTTTAGATTTAGCAAGTGGGTACCATCAGATAGAAGTAGAAAAGGAAGACAGAGCAAAGACAGGTTTTAGTACACCTTTTGGACATTATGAATTTAATCGGATGCCGTTTGGCCTAAAAACGGCACCGGCAACATTCCAGCGCGCAATGGACAACGTCTTAAGAGGCTTACAAGGTATCCATTGCCTCGTATATCTTGATGACGTCATAATTTTTGCGAGAAGTATTCAGGAACATAATGAAAAACTTAGGGCAGTTTTTGAAAGATTTCGTGAAACTAATTTAAAGGTGCAGTTAGATAAATCCCAATTCTTAAGGAAGGAAGTACTTTATTTAGGCCACACCATAACCAGTGAAGGTTTAAAACCTAATAATGATAAAATAGAAGCAGTGTTAAAGTATCCTGTACCCAAAACGTCGACTGAAATCAAAAGTTTTCTTGGTCTCATAGGTTATTATAGGAAATTTATTAGGGATTTCGCGAAAATAACAAGACCACTTACAGTTTGTTTGAAAAAAGGTAAAATTATAGATTTAAATGAGGAATATATAGAAAGTTTTGAAACATGCAAGAAGCTTCTCACAAATGCTCCATTATTACAATTTCCGGATTTTAATAAACCATTTATTTTGACCACGGATGCATCAAACTTTGCAATAGGGGCAGTACTTTCGCAGGGCACCATAGGCTCGGACAAACCAGTAGCCTATGCTAGCAGAACTCTAAGCGATACCGAGTCGAGATATAGCACCATAGAAAAGGAGCTTTTGGCAGTTATATGGGCAGTAAAACACTTTAGACCGTATTTATGGGGTAAAAAGTTTTACATCTATACGGACCATAGACCTTTGGCCTGGCTCTATTCGCTTAACGAACCAAATAGTAAGCTTACTAGATGGCGCCTTAGACTTGAGGAGTATGACTTTGAAATTAATTATAAGAAAGGGTCACAGAACTCTAATGCAGACGCACTGTCTCGAGTAAAAATAAATAGCTTAAGTGCAGGTAATAATAATATTGTAGTTAGCTTAAATGGTAGCAAAATTAGGGAAATAAAGGTTAATATATTAGATAACGATAGTGAGTCTATGCAAGTAAATGTAGACAATGAGGAAGCCGTTAGAAAATTAGAAGATAATAATGAAATCGAAGAAATAATCTGCATATCAGAGTCGGATTCTGATAAAGTAAAGTTAAGCGTAGATAAAAAGGAGGCTCCTGTCTTTGATATATCTGAATCAGACGACGGAGCTACTGCTCATTCAATATCAAATAGGGAGCATGAAGGTATACCAATTTTAAATGATGCAGTAGATACCAAACCTAGACAAATACTTGTCTATATTTGGTATAAAAATGATATTCATGTAAAAGACATTTCTAATAGCAGCCAAAGAATAATTGAGGTACACATGCCAGCTGTTAATAATGAACAACTAGTTAAGCAGTTTTTGAAAGAGTATGTAGATTTTAAGCAGAAATATTTCATTTATTTTGAAACAGAAGTATTTAGAAAAGTATTTAATAATGTAGTAACAGCATTATATAAAAAAGGTTCGCAAAATTTAATAGAATGTACAGAGAGAGTAGTTAATGTCACAAACGAAGAAGAGCAAAGAGAGATTATATTAAAGTATCATGAGGGGAAAACTGTTCATCGGGGTATTCGGGAAACACTCACAAAGTTGAGAAGACATTATTGGTGGTCTAACATGAAGGACACAATTTCTGCCATTATTAATGCATGCGAACAATGCAGAAAAATGAAATATGACAGGAAACCAATAAAACCTCTAATACAACTTACTCAAACACAGAGCATGCCATTTGAAGAAGTTTTCATGGACCTTTTGTACATAGAAAATAATTATTACTTAACCATAGTAGATGCTTTTAGTAAATTAGCACAAGCTTTTAATGTACCCAATAGAAGTACGCCAGAAATTGTTAAGGCATTAATAAAATATTTTAGTATCTATGGGTTACCAAAAAAGATAAGTAGTGACCCCGGTACCGAATTTAATAATAACCTTGTTAAAGAACTACTGAGCCTATACAAAATTGAAATGCATGTAGGGACACCAAATAACCCTAACTCAATGGCTGTAGTGGAACGTTTCCACTCAACAATAATTGAAATTTATAGGTTAGCAAAATATGAAAAAAGCGATCAAGATGCAGCATCGGTAATGACTTACGCCATTATGGCATACAATAACACCATTCATAGTGCGACAAATTTCACACCTTTTGAAATGGTATTTGGACATACAGAGTCAGGAAATGCATTTGATATAGATAGAGATAAAAATCTATTACAGACACTAGTTCAGGATCATAGAAAAAGACTTAAAGTTTTATACGAATATGTTAGTGATAAAATCAAGGAAAATAAATATAAAGTCGCAGAAAGCAAAGGCGGTGAAAAGCCACCGGAAATAAAGAAAGGTGACGAAGTTTTTATGAAAACTACTAGGAATAGGAAAGCTAAAGAAGTGCCACGATATGAGAAAGCGAAGGTTATAGGGAAAGTAGATAGGAACATTGTACCGGTAAAACTGAGAAAAAGAAATACGAAAGTGGCAATAAAAAACGTAAAACGCCCTCCACAGGTGGTGGCAAGCAATCCTGACGCTCCTGGCCCTAGCGGAATCAGCAAGCAGCGTAAACCTCCAGGATATGACTCAGAATCCTGGAATAGCGCCGATACGGATAAGTGCAGCAGTGATTCAGAATAGTCACTGGACTATTTTTAAGACGTTAGATCTAGAAACTATAGTTAGGTACTTAGATAATAATATTAAACAATATTTTAGATTAAGAGATATGATTTACTCACAAAACGAGTCGCGTAGTGAACTTTTAGGATTAGTCTTTCAAATAGAATCCTTTATGGAACTTACTAAAGATAGATTGACACAAATAATGCCTGGTAAAAGGTTCAGAAGGGGCCTAATAAACCCGTTAGGTTCTATTGTTAAATTAATTTCAGGCAATCTAGATAATGATGACGCCATGAGATATAATTCGGAGATTAGCCGGCTTAAAAATAAAGAACATTCAGTAGAAAGAAAACTGACACTTATGCAAAAAGCCTTCGATAAATTAGTTAATATTTCAGATAACTTAAAATACAATTTAATTCAATTGAATATTAGAACCTCGCAACTACAAGCATTACAGTATAATCAGTCTAAAATACATAATATGGTAAGTCAAATGAATAGTCTATATCAAATCTTAAATAACTTTCGTACTATTCATAATGTAATACAAGATACAGAAACGGCAATAGCTTTCAGCAGAATACATATACTTCATCAATCAATAATTAATTCTACAGAACTTTTTCACATTTTATTAGAAATAGAGAAACATTATAGATTAGTATATACGGTAGGTAAGGATAACCTTACAAAATTAGAAAGTACTATAGTTCTTAAATCTTTCTCTGATAATAAGAAGTTAGTTTTTGTGTTAGAAGTTCCCTTATTAGACACGGTCACATATAATTATTACAAGATTATTCCTATACCTATATACAATCCTAGTTCATTAAAAACCTCTATCATAATTCCTAAGTATCCCTACCTTATGGTGAATGGATTGAAATACAGACCCGTGTCTATCCCGTGCGAGCAGATTGAAGATGATCGAGTCCTCTGTAAGGAAGATAATATCGTGCAATACGCTGAAACAACGTGTATAGAACAAATAATGCTACTTAAAAACTATTCTGCGTGTCATAAGAATTTTATCCAAATAGAAGATGTAAGAAGCCACATCATAGCCGACGGAATATGGTTACTTTTCACGAAGAAAAAGTTAGTACTTACCGAAAACTGCAACAATGAAGTCATGAAGTACAACCTGAAGGGAACATTTCTGATATTCCCTAATCGAAACTGTGAGACACAAATTGGAGACAAAATAATCAGTAAGGTAGCTGAAACAAGGACACCCCAGGCCAGTTTGCTGTTGAGACCTGTAACCTTGCCTGAGCTGCAACATGAAATCAAGATGGAAGACAGCCAAGTAGATCTTCGCGGCGTGGACCTCAATGACATCAAGGACATTTTAAACAGTGCAAAATATAACAGTGAAAGTGTTAATAAAAGTGAAATTTTGGTAACTCAGGACATAAGTGTATGGACAATAAGTATTATAGTAATAATGTCTGTATTAACACTAGCATTTTTGGTTGTTAAATTCAAAGTCTTTAAGAAAATGATTGTGTTACGACGAAATCATCTGGACCCAAAAGATTTGCCTCCAGCTGATTTCTCTCTAAGGGGGGGAGGAGTTAAGGATGCTCATCCTGTAGATATATGCTTCGTCAGCCAAAATAGAGCATAGTTGAAGGGATCTGACTCAGCACTTACTTCTCACATGTATAAAATATTGCAAAATACAATCGAATGTTCTGGAATAAATTATGCTGATGCACTAACTTACTTCCTGCGCAATATGTTATATGATGCCCTTTGTTTCCACTAACTTTAGAAGTAATATTTTATTTTGAAGATGATTCTGTTCTCAGACTTCGCGCTGTAAACACTGTAATACGGTTCTTTTATTAAATAAATCAATTTTTTATTTAAACCGTTTATCCATTCCTTGACTAGTGCAACTTACCTCCGTGAAACTTGAAAGCTTACTTTTTCTGAAACATAATTCTTATCGTTACGTACGTTGCACGATATTTTTAGCAGCTTACGTAGACGTACCTACGTCGAGTGCTACGCGCCATGTTGCTGCATCGCGGTTGTCGTAAAGCTGAAACGTGATCGCTCTTAGTTAACTTAATCTTACATCTTGCGAGGTACGAAGTTAGTACATAAACGCAAACCAAAGTGACTATAAAACAACATAACATCACGCCTTGTTTCCCCAAATGGTTAGGCAGAGGTGTACCCATAGTCCACCTACATTTTGCCAGTTCTGTTGCCACTATCGGACACTAATTCCAGATTCAGGGCTGCTGCCGCTACCTGACTTGCCTTTTCCCAACATTGTTGGGGTCGGCTTCCAGTCTAACCGGATGCAGCTGAATACCAGTATTTTACATGATGCGACTCCCTATCTGACCTCCACAACCCAGTGACTAACTGGGTAATACGATACCCCTTGGTAAGACTGGCTGTCAGACTTTCGGGCTTCTGACTACCCGTAACGACTGTCAAAGATCCACGATCCACGCCTCGGAAAGCACGGAAGAGTATCGATAAATAAAGATGGTCACCAGTCCACGGCCCAACCCCGACAAGCTACTGAGAAATTACAGATGGAAAAATCCAGTAACACTTTACCTGGCCTTAGAATCGAAGCCAGTAGGACCTCATGCTCAGGAGTACCTACCGCGTGCGACCACTAGACCAACGAAGCAGGCGTATATAAAAAAGGTTGTTGAAAATCTAAGAGCTGAACAAATTATTCATTTCAAACAGTCTTCTTCGTCAGCAATACAAATTTTCAACACATTTGGTTGAAAAAGGGCTCTTATTGCACTGCTTTTAGATTCACAAATGCGGTATATCACACACACGTGTTTTATACAGGAGGATTCACACAACGATCTTGGCAATTTGTAGGCACGGTTTCAAGCACATGCCTCACAATACACAAACACCCATATCCGGAATAATTATTCGGTATAAACACGGAGTAAATACACAGGGTGTAAGCCATACAAATATTGATACCTTACATCGCTAAAGATTATACTCGCGACGCTTACCACGAAAGTCAATGAACTCGAAACCCACTTGATGTAGGTATGATGTATTCAATTTCTAATTTCCGATGAAAACTTGTAACAGTGATTAAGTAACTAAGCATCTTATGCCTAGCCGTTTCCCTTCTATGTCAAGGTGGCCTTCCAGTCTAACGTCTATTTTAATGGAGCGACGGCCTTTCTGACCTCCTCAACCCAGTTACTGACCCGATACCCTTTTGGTGAGACTGGTGGTCAGACTTACAAATGACAGGGGTCCAACCACCACTTCGAAGAGTATAATTTTATTATTACTTCAGTTTGAGAAACAGATTAAGCTATACGGGAGCTATATAACGCGGCGCTACAATGGTGACACTAATTTAACAAACACATAACTACGTTTTCACATTTTCGTTTCATCAAAACATTATATTTTCATTAAACGTTATTATTTACGGATATTTTTAAAATAGCATCTTAGAGCAATCGGTAGGTACTTAAAAAACTGTCGCGCAGCGGTCATTTGCCGGGGTCACAGATCATAATAATAATAATGACGCTGCTCCCGACATTGGCGGACCACTATTTTTTATATTTTTAAATGTTTTTTTTTTATTTATTTATTAATTTATTTAAAAATATATTAGATAAATAAACGAATAATAATAATATCCTTGGACATTTCACACAACGCCATATCGTCCCAAGCTAAGCAACCTAATGCTTGTGTTGTGGTAACGAGATGGCTGATATACTACTTATATACATTTTTTTTGTAAATGCATACATATTATGTATAGAAAAACACCCAGACACGTAACAAATACTTGCAGGTCGTACAAAATATTTGATCCGTGCGGGAATCGAACCCGCGACATAGTGCGCAGCAGTCAATCGCTCAACCACTGCGCCAACCGTGTCGTCAACATAACCCAATAACATTCGCATCAATGTAATTAAAACGAATAAGCAATACTATTAGGATGAAACAACTCCAAAAAGTAGGCGAATTGATTTTATTATTTAGGTTGCTTGTTTTTTTTTTAATTTGCGATTTATTTTAAACTATCATATGATTAATGGGCACTAGCCCTACCCGTTACATTAACGTCACCATTGTAGCGCCACGTTTTATATCTTCATCTCTTTCCTAATGTGAAGCAATATTAAAACAAGTAGGTACCTAACTGCTATAACAGGAGGTGGTTGGCTGGAGTTAAAATTAATTTCCGAGGCACGGACGGATCTCGATATGTAATGTATCCCACCCACTGATCGACCTCAGCTAGCGTGCTTAACCTCGTATCAGTGCGCCGTTCTTAACCTCGTATACCGATTAGTGCGCCTATTATTACTTAGCCACGAGCCATAAGTATCAGAATATACCATAAAAAAGTCCTGCCCTACTTGCCTTACACGTTTTTATCCCCAACAGTCAACAACAGCCTCCCAGGTCGCCACTCCCAACTATTCCCTACCCTTCTGCCGCGGAACCATAACCGTATCTTGGTATGTGACCTCATAAATTCCATGGCAACATGTTCGTAAGATTTCCAAGTCATTTGGCGAGGTATATTGACGCTGTAGACTGTGTTTCGAACCGTTAAGTTATCGATAGACGAGCGGAGTAACCGAGACTGGTCGGAATTATTAACCGACTGCAAAAAGGAGGAAGTTCTATGTTTGTTTTTATGTGTTTTGTATTTTTGTGTATGCTATTAAATGAAGTTATTAAAATTGAAAACAACTACAGACTGTTGTCGTCTGCAATTAGTTGTAATGAGTCAATTCCAAATGAATTAAACTAAAAAAATGGTTTTAATAAAACTAAAAAAATAAATATTTTTTTGTTATTAAGAAAAAATAAAACACCCGTCTGCAACAACAAACACACTTATTGAAAAGAGAAAAACAAGCATCCGTAATCAATAGAATTTAGTTATCGCAGGCGTAAAGCAATAACCAAAAATATGCAATAAATAGGTCCGCAAATAACAACATTCTAATACATACACGAACAATAAGTATCACTCAGATAATATAAATAAAGTCTAAAAACTAACATAAAATAAATATTATGTGCAGAACGAGGAATTTCCAATTTTAAAATCGTTCCAATTTACGTATTAATAATTGCACAGCATAAAAACTCTGACACCAGGTAGGCACTAACCACACGTAAAGAAGCTGATAATTCATATAGATAGCTGATATACAGCTGTAGCTTCCCGTACATCAAACTTTAACGTTGCAGACGACGCGTAAAAGTATTGGTAAAAAATAATAATCACCTATTGAGAACGCCTATACAATTTACGGCTACATTCTTGCGCCCTATATTTTTGGAACCCATACAGAGTGTAGGCAGAATTCATCACCCGATTTACCTGTCTTGTAAGAGGCATTTTATTAAGGCTAATATCACGCCTGCTCGATTTTTGACTCACTGCCATTTCATGTGTTTGAAAAGTAATACAGTATGATAATTAACGAAAGAAAAATAAACAGGTGCTTTTTGACGAGTTATGCGAACATAAATGTAAGGAGCGGCTGATTTTATTTTGCGACTTTTTTTAACCGATATATTTTTTAGCATGTATGGGCGTTATACTAATCAGTGTTAGCGGGAACGCCTTTCGTTAATTAACATACTGTATAATAATTATTATTTTTTTTACGATTTAATAACTTGCGCTTCTTAGTCGGTTCACTATAAGTACTTTGGTGAAACCTGACACACTCAGAATTATTTAATAAAAATATTTTACTAAGTAGGTACCCGACTAACGAGTTGTAGGTCGTGGGTTCGAACCTAAGCAGGCTATACTTTGTATAAATAATTTCATCACCACTGCTCTCAAAACGGTGAAGGAAAACATCGTAAGGAAACCGGCATGTCCTAGAACCAAACATTCAAAGACATGTGACATCCACCAACCCACACTAGGGCCGCGTGATGGATTACGGTCTGTGTGGGCAGTGGGAACATTATAGGCTAATAATTATGCTATGCTATAACATAATTATTTTTTTGTACATAACGCAAATAACGAAGTAATTACACACAAAAAAAACAATAATCGTTGCAATAGTCCGAGAAAACGTAAAGTTATTTATTTAAAAATTCCATTTCCTCCGAATGATTTAGATTTCAAATCGACAATCTTGAACCTTGAAATACCAAACGAATTTTAATCTGTGTCCAATTTTGGGGTCAACATCTCAAACAGCGGTAATAATTTAATATTACTTCAGAGTGAGAAAGGTGAGGAGCTCGTGGCTAAGTAATAACAGCCGCACAGTTCGATCCACCAGGTTAAGCTACGCTTGCCAGGGTTGTCCGTGAATGGGTGACCATCTTTATATACCGAGACTCCTCCGTGCCTCGGAAAGCACGTTATGCCGTTGGTCCCGGCAGTCATTTGTGCATCTTTGACAGTCGCTACGGGTCGTCAGAAGCCCGAAAATCTGACAGCCAGTCTTACCAAGGGGTATTGCCCAGTTACTGGGTTGTGGAGGTCAGATAGGCAGACGCTCCATGTAAAATACTGGTATTCAGCTGCATCCGGTTAGACTGAAAGCCGACCCCAACAAAGTTGGGAAAAGGCTAGGCAGATGATGATGAGTAAGAAAGAGATGAAGCTACAAAGGATAGCTCCAACTCTTTTCCAATGTGATGTGAGGTGATGATTGGCCCCCAGTTTCCAATGATTAATGTTTTACATTTGTAAATAGCTTTTCATAAACACTTAAGACACGTTAGTAATATTTTTTTAAACTAGGTCGGCATTTCCTATCTGTGTACTCTGAGAAAAACAGCCGACACAAACTCAGAGGTCAGTATATATCCTTCGAAGTCCAGGAATGTTCTTCTCAGATCATATGAAGACCGTGTAGGTTGGTGTCTGAAATGGTCTTTTGAGGAAAGAACCATACATATTGAGTGGGCCGGTCCAGTCACACATTTGTCAGTACACGCATTTGTTATTAATCGTGCAGCTCAACTCGGAACTGATCAATAATAACACGCAACCAAAACTTCTTCTTCTAAAGAGAATAAACCATAAACTAAAGCCCAGGAATAATTAACAACAAGCATTGGACGTTCACAGATGATTTAGGGCTAAAGTTTTTAAAACCAGGCTTCGTGAACAATACTTTATTTAGAAGTTCGGCTCTTAGACTCCGTGAATGCCATTTGCGCGTTAATTAGACTCTCTAAATAACTCTTATTTTAAAGGCATTGTTTATAGGACTGGATTTTTTGTATTATACAATGGGCTAAACGGGACGATTCTGCTGGTATTTTTACCTATACTTTTATCTTATAAATAAGGGTGAATTTCACCAATGAGACTGAACGCGATCAACGCATGAACCGCATTTAAGAGCTGTCAGCGTCTTGAACGAGTTTTAGACGTGCAGATCAAGGATCAGATTCAGTGGTAAAATTTGCACTGAGCCGTCAAACACAGCTGATATCATTATATTTAAACAGCAGATATTTTTTGAAGCACTAAATAAAGTTAATAACTGGTTAATGTTTTCTTAAATAAACTTAGCATTCTGTAAAATTCATTCTAAATTCCAGTACTGCACAGCTTAACCTTTTGAATGCCAGAGTATAAACACACGGCCGTGCCCTCCACGCCAAGCTACAAATTTATTACTTCTTGTTATCATGAATTGCCCAATATCCATAGTGTGTTTTAATTTGTTTCATGTAAATACGTACGAGAACTTAAATTTTTAAGATATCTATACTATATAAACACACACAAAAGTAATGATTTAATTGTTTATTTCGTGTTTTAGTGTACCCGCATTGTCACGTATTTGTGTCGTTGGCGTACCGGCCATGCTTGACAATGGCGTTCAAAAGGTTGAACAGCCTTATTCATATTAAATTTCTTGCATCAATCACAAACCAATTTAAATAATAGAGAAATCACGTACTACAATGATGACAAGCAATCGATTCGCTCAATAGATTTTGACACATTATCATTTCAGTACTCAATACCCATTCTTCTACTAACTGGGTCAATTCGTACACTCGACCTCATTAAAAACTCGAATTAACTCAGTAAGATGAGCTGAGGCGACATAAAACTGCATACTCCTCAAAATAAAACTAAATCAGCTGAATGCTTCATTACGGTCGTAATTAAAGCCGTCGTGAAGTAAATTTAATTGCTTTGAGGACCGCAAAGAGTACATTGAATGCCCAGAGTATTAGTATAAGTAGTTGCAACGTCTGGTGGATCGCTGGAGAGCTCCACACAGCAAATAAGGCAAAATTAAATTAGTTACAACTCGGAAACAAGACCTTGGGGCAGAGTTAATTTAATTATTGTAAATTAAAATAGGTATTAGAAAGCGTATAAATTATTGTGATACTGAATGTTGTGACATTAATTTATATAATGTTTATTTTAATAAGTATACTGGGTGAAATTGAAACAAATCTGAAAACGCGAAAAAAAAATCGGCCGTTCCCTACATTTTGACGTTTTATTCGAGCACATGGAACAGCAGAATTTTGCGATTTCAGATTTATTCCCATAGTGAAAGTTGTTCATAATGATGAGTACAATGACCGCTTTAATTAATGCTTATGAATTCCATTTCACTCTGTACAAGTTAGAAAGAAGAACAATAATTCCTTTCTTTTTTATATAAGTTAGATAGAACAATACTTTCTGCGCCCTAACAAAGTGATGTACAGTCGCTAGCACATCAGGTTTCCACGAACATTCAAATTCTCTCAATCGATTCTGAACTTAATACTCGACTTTTTCGGGTTTGAAATCATTTAGAGAAATTTGTGAGTTTGGTATAACTTGATGCGCTGACGACCGTACTACTCAAGATAAAACTAATGAGTAATGAGTAAACACAACGCTGCTGTAACTTTTAGTTAAAGAATTCCTATGGCCTCCCAAGTTTTAGCGTAGTCTGTAACAATGTTGTGTTTACATTGTCCAAATACTCCCAGGTACATAAACTCACACCTTTTAGCTATGGGGAGATAGAAACAATAGTTAGACTTTTTTTTTGTTATGGCATCTCGCCGTTCAACCATAGGGTTGTCTACTGCTTAACCGGACACTATAGTAAGACATCTGTTACGCTCCTTCTTTACTCTTTTTGCTCCGCTATTCAAATAAATATGTACAGTACCAGGAATTAAGGAAGTCAAAGAATTGCAACTTGTATATACCGAGGCTAACGAACGAAAATAACAAGGAGTTTTAAGTCAGCGGATGAAATAAAAGACTTTTCAATTCATTTAACAAATAAATGACCCGATTCGAATTAATGGGATCGAAACTAAACAAGCAAGTAATTTACTACCGGAGTAATGCTAAAACAAAAAATATGTTTTCTGTAATTTTTCAACCACAATAAGAAAAAAAAAAGGCAAACTGGCTTTGAAAGCAGAGTGCAAAACGCAATTCTAGCCTCAAATACTGAGATCAAAACATTTTTACCCAATAAACCCTCTTTCGTCGGAGTTAAAAAGCGAAACGGAAAAAACCAAATAATGCAAAAGTTAAAGTAAAAAGAAAGTAGACATATTGAGACAAAACTGTTGACAGAACCTCCACATGTTTCAGTAAACAGTAATAAGACTGATAGGCATAAACAAGGAACTAGGGGCGGGCAACGCCGGGATGTTCCCGGGATCCCGGGAAACGCTTTGTCTCGACAAATAAATTGTTTTATGAAGTTTGTTCCGCAGATAGGGGGAAAGTATAACAAGTATTAATAAGCGAGTTATTCACGCGTTAGAGAGCTACAAAGGATTTGTACATACCAAAGGAACGATGAAATGTCTGTTTCTTTAATTGGGTTATTTTATAACTCATTTTGGTTTTATGTTTCGTCGTTATGTTCTGTATCGTTGTTTAAAATTTAACAAAAAAAAAAGATTAATTAATTAAAATTTAAAAGAAAAAGTCGTTTCTTAAGAAAATAAACAAATTATAGAATTTATTGCTCCCACAAGAAATATTGCAAAAACAATAATATAGGTATTAAAAAAGTTATAGTATTTTTTTAATAAACATGATAAAATACTAAAATTAAATGCACTTTGATTATACATTCCTAAGAAAGAAGGTATTTTAGTATAAATAATAATTTCCGTTGTCATTAATTAAATGTCGCCGTAAACGCCTGTTCCAGGTCTTGAATGAGATCTTCAGCATCTTCCAAGCCAACAGAAAGCCTCACGAGGGAATCCGTGATACCGAGCTCAGCTCGCTGTTCCGCAGGTATCGATGCATGCGTCATTATCGATCTAGAAACAATAATTAGATTGAATTAGTTCCATTTTGTATTTCGCAAAGGACAACGGCCATTTTCGGCAATTACTTTTTTGTCGGCTATTTTTTTTTCGTATCGTTGACAATTCAACAATGTATATAAAATTTAATTACTTATATGCTTTCAGTTTACTATAGCGAGATAGCCGATTCCATACAAGGTTTCAAGATAAATTATAAGAGTTAATATACAAAAAGGCCTTTTCACCATCATCTGGCTAGCCTTTTTCCAACTATGTTGGGGGTCGGCTTCGAGTCTAACCGGATGCAGCTGAATACCAGTATTTTGCATGGAGCGACTGCCTATCTGACCTCCACAATCCAGTAACTAGGAAATGCGATACCCCGTGGTAGACTAGCTGTCAGATTTTCGGGCTTCTGACGACCCGTAACGACTGTCAAAGATGCACAAATGACAGCCGGGACCAACAGCTTAACGTACTATTCGAGGCACGGAGAAGTATCGGTATGTAAAGACGGTCACCCATCCACGGCCATGCGTGGCTTAACCTGATTGATCGACCTATGCGGCTGTTAGTAGTTAGCCACGAGTTCCTCACAAAAAGGCCTTTTGTAAGAACATAATATTTTTATTCAACTCAAACCCGTTAAACATTCTTATTGAAGGCATGGCTTCTCTGTAGTCAATAGTGACTTAGAGTTTGGACACGATCCTTAAACCTTAACAGATCCCACCACCTATCCACCAGAACTTGTTTTTAACCGACTTTAATAAAAGGACGTCACGTTCTCAATTCGGTAGTATTTTATTTTAATGTTTGTTACGTCAAACTTTGTTATTGATAAACCGATTTTAATCATTATATTTTTTGTTGGAAGGGGTATACTGAGATAAATAAATTTAAAATAAAATATGGTCAAGTTCTGATGACTGTTTTTAATTCTGTCACAGTTATTAACATAATAAATTATACCTAGCAAGTAGTGGTTTAGGAATTTGTGTGGGACAGTTACCACAACTAAAGTGAAAAATAAATTTAATTTCGGAAGTCGGTAGCAAAAAAACGAAAACATCAACCAAAGACCGACTTCTGAAATTAAAATTATTTTTGTATATGGAAGTCGGTTGTTTCATTTGTATTCGTATCAGGTCAATATGCACAGCGAGACAATGTTTTGTCGTTATCGCAATATCTCCTGTCGAAACACGACTATAGCGTAAACCAAGGTATATTATCAGGTTACGGAGTGAGATCATCATCATCATCATTCTCCTGCCCTTATCCCAATTTATTTGGGGTCGGCGCAACATGTCTTTTTCTTCCCTATTTCTCTATTAGTCGTCATCTCGGTAGTCACTCCCTTCCTAGCCATATCATCTCTCACACAATCCATCCATCGTTTCTTTGGTCTTCCTCTACTTGTATAGCCATCCACATTCATGCTCACAACTTTTCTGACAACATTTACCTCATTCCTCCGCATAACATGCCCGTACTATGACAACCGATTTCCACACAACTTTTCAGTCACCGGTGTCACTTTCAGACTTCCTCTTATATACTCATTACATTTTCTGTCCATTCGCGTAACACCACACATAACGAGTGAGATCACGTTTTGCATATTCGCCTGATCGATATATAAAGTGGGTAATACTCTCACAATTAAGATGGGTACGTATTGCAATATCTAAAATTAAAAGAACTAACTGAGGCTGGCCGGCTAAACCGGTCAGCAAGACGAAGCTGCCGTGGCAAAAAAATATAGGTTAGACACCACGAAGGGATCGGTACAAAATGCAATATTACTGTACTAGAACAATGAAGGATGCAAGACCGAGCGAAGTAAGCTCGGGACTTGGGGCACCCCGACTCGGATGGATGAGGATGATGGAAGAGGATGGATGAATCCCCTTCGTGGTAATTTTTTTCTATAAACCACCTAGAAATAGGAGCCCCACGAAGAGGGACTCCGTCGACTGCACCTTAGGAAATCCAGGTCTTGTGCAATGTGCATGCTTGCTGCATGCATGACTGTGCAATCAGTATTTAAAAATTAGGTAATTAAATACACACATCAAAAGTGTCTAGGGATCAACATATATTTTTGCAATAACTTTTCTCTTGATTGATATTAATTTAAATTTTCTTTAAGGATTCATCAAATAAAGTGTTTTCGTTTGTCACAGTAACGATAAACCAAGTCACCTTTGCATTAATAAAGAAATTTGCCATTTTCCTAATAAAGGGATTTTTGACATTTGAACCACTAACATTAAAGTTCGAAAAAAAGACTGAAATAACAGTTTTCTTTAAAATTTTATTGGGTAACTTAAACAATTAATAATCCGTGTTTCTACCGCGAACACTAACAACACAAGAACATCGGTTTGGCATACTCAAAATGAGTTCATCCAAATCACGCTGTGGAATGGCCGCCCATGTTCGTTGCAACAACAAAAAAAGGTCTTCTTGCAACTGGATACCCTCCATATTCGGCAGAGCTCTTCTCTGTAGCATATCCCATGCATGCTCAATCGGGTTCAAGTCTGGCGACTGAGCAGGCCAGGGCAGGACATTGATGTTAGCTGCGGCGAGAGTCTGTCTTACAACTCTTGCGGTGTGCGGTCGTGCATTATCATGCATTAACTGAAATAAGGGACCGATTTGCACTTGTAGAGGAACGATGACGTCAGATACAATCGTCTCAGCATAAATTTGAGCGTTGAGGTTGCCTCTGATCCAAATCAACTCAGTTCTTCCGCCGATCCAAATACCCGCCCATACCATGATGGTTCCACCACTATAAGGATGGACTTCCTGGCAGGATTTTAATCGCTGTTGGCGTCCAGGGGTTCTCCAGTGTCGTATACGTCTTGTATCCGGTCTCATACCAAAACGAGACTCATCAGAAAAGCACACGAAACGCCATTGTTCTTCTGCCCAATTTCTGTGTTCAAGAGCCCATTGATATCGAATCCTACGATTGTGCATTGCTATAGGTGGTACCCGTAGCGGTCTTCGGGAATGAAGGTTCACTTCATGCAAGCGGTTTCTGACTGTTTGGTCGCTAATTAAGTTCCCTGAAGAGTGATGAAGCCTCACGGCTAACATCATGGCGGTTATTGTTGGAGCTCTTCGAGTTAAGATTTGAATGTATCGGTCTTGTCTCCGTGTCGCCAGACTTGAACCCGATTGAGCATGCATGGGATATGCTACAGAGAAGAGCTCTGCCGAATATGGAGGGTATCCAGTTGCAAGAAGACCTTTTTTTGTTGTTGCAACGAACATGGGCGGCCATTCCACAGCGTGATTTGGATGAACTCATTTTGAGTATGCCAAACCGATGTTCTTGTGTTGTTAGTGTTCGCGGTAGAAACACGGATTATTAATTGTTTAAGTTACCCAATAAAATTTTAAAGAAAACTGTTATTTCAGTCTTTTTTTCGAACTTTAATGTTAGTGGTTCAAATGTCAAAAATCCCTTTATTAGGAAAATGGCAAATTTCTTTATTAATGCAAAGGTGACTTGGTTTATCGTTACTGTGACAAACGAAAACACTTTATTTGATGAATCCTTAAAGAAAATTTAAATTAATATCAATCAAGAGAAAAGTTATTGCAAAAATATATGTTGATCCCTAGACACTTTTGATGTGTGTAGTTTCTTAGGTATGTACAAACATTTGGTTTTTAGATTTTAGGGATCTTGATCGTAGGTTATTTTACGTTAGTTCTTTTAATTTTAGATATTGCAGTACGTACTCATTAAGATATTACTCACGGGACTTCCGCCAAACTTTCGAATCCGCCCAAACTCTCAGCCAAAATGAACACTTCCAGTGAACTCAAGAGTTGTCTCGACTCTTTCACTTCACCGGTATGTTTGAAACTGAACACGCCTGAATGACCATACGTTTGCTTCTTGGAAATAGCGAGTTGCTTATGAGATGGCAGTTCTGAAATATAAAAGTTAGTATTAATACATACGTACATTGGATCACGATCCTCAGCACGGATCAATACATTAAATGAATAATAATAATATACATGTGTTTATAAAAATACACGTCTTTCAACTGTCTAGGAGGTTAGAACATAATTTTTCAATCATAATTGTAAATATTGTTCTTTGAATAATAATACATAATATGAGATAACAACATGCCTTGGTGGCACGCTAAGGGGTGGGTAGAGGTAAACGTACAGTATAGGTACCCAAAAAAAAAATTAGTTAATAATGTAATTCAAATTCAAATTAATTTTGAATTTGAATTTAATGTTGAGCTGAATAACTGCTACTGAGGAAATCCAGAAAGACAAAGCCAATAACACTAAACTTTTCTCGACTTGGACATTTAACCCAAGACCTTATACTCAGCAGCAGCTTGAAACAACTAGACCAACAAGGCAGTATTTTAACAGAATTAAAGGATCGTAAGGAAATAGTAGGACAGCCCTTGACTGCCGGAACGTAGATCCACACGAGTCACAATGGCTTTTGGAATTGTGTCTTAAATTACAGCAGCATACTTTTTTCTTTTCAAGTGGGAAATAATCAAATCCCCTCCCGCTCTGGGTGGAGCGGAAGGGAGTGTCAGACTCTTACTGACTAAAACCCATCCATATTCCTTCCTTAGCACTTTAAGTTCCGGGATAGCGATAACCCTTTCGGACAATCCCGCTGAAACCAGTATACCTGGATGCATAACTTCAGTCACATTGGGATGTTTTTCCAACCACTGAGCAATTTTCAATGAAGTCTCTCGATGGCGCTCCATACGTAAAGACAATGTTTTCAGACTCCTGTTGACTAGGTAACAGTCGAAAGGCGAAGGCACGATCCCCATTGCTGAAAAGATTAGATTACATGTCAGAATGAAAAAAAAAACATATCTTAGATAGGATTATTCAAACTTTTTTATCTGATCTATAAATGTATCTACTTAGCCAATATTACTACATCATTCGACTCCATTAAATAATCTTGTTATCTATTGATAATCTTATTTACGAAAAACATAAAAATAGTGTATCTTCGTGTCAGCCTGAGTGACAGCTTAATTCTTTTAATTGTCATCATTATTTCAGCTGAAATATGTCCACTGCTGGATAAAGCCCTCCCAGGCTTTACTCTCTTCAAATACACGCGAACTGGTTTTAACCATAATTTAGAAAATTCTTTTCGAAAGGTTTACGTGTATAATACATTCATATTTAACTTAAAAATAATCAAGAAATCTCAATGTATTTTCAAGTCGTCTAAACAAAACTCGCAAGAAGCAGTAGGGCACCGCTAGTTGGCACTTGGTGTAAATGTCTTTAGAATTTACTTTTTTCTCCGTAGTCCACAAGAAGAGACATGTAATTGACTTACAGACTAATATACTGTCCTTGTTCTGTTTGTTTCAGCTGTAAGTTTCACAAAATTCAAAAATTGGAATAAAGACAGAAAGATGACGTAAAAAGTCATATCAACTTACCAGTTTGTAAAAATTTAAGCCTTTTCGCTAAATCTTCACTGTTAGTAACCGCTGCGCCCATGACTACATCAGAGTGTCCGTTCATGTATTTGGTCAAAGAATACATAGTTATGTCCGCTCCGAAGTCCAAAGGCTTTTGTAAGTAACACGTGAGGAATGTGTTGTCCACTACTACAAGGATATCACTGCTGCGTTTCTTCACTATTTTAACAATCTCAGCAATATCAAGCACTTTTAAATTCGGGTTTGTTGGTGTCTCCATCCAGACCATCTGAAATTAAAGTACAATCAACGTGCTTTTCTGGTTCATCTACGAAAATCTCATTCATTGAAAATTTAAAATGGAACCCTCGCTACGCTCAGGTTTCAATACAATACTCGCGCCAAAAATCAACTTTTCAGCCTTGCATAACAAATAACTATTATTAGTCACAAAAACGCGGGCAATTAAGTCAAGTAAGCAAAAAATTGAAACAAAGATAATTATATTCAAGAAAATAAACAGAAATAGTCGGCAGCTGTATGTCATTTTTAATGAGTAGCGCATTATTTTGGTAACTTGATAATATTAGAACGTTATCTGCAAGTAGGTATTGATTCGATTTAATTTAATACAAGGTTAAACTTAAGTCGTTTTGAACCTCTTAAGGGGTCATTGTACTTATTATAACACAACTTTATATATTATGGGACCAAGCCTGAAATCGCGAGTTAAACGTCGAACAAAAATCGAATTTTCACGAAAATAAAAAAACAAACCTTAGTATTATCCTGAATTGCCTTTTCTACATTTTCAGGCTTTGTAAGATCTACGAATGTTACTTCAATTCCTAGTCTCGTTAAAACTGTCCTGAAATTAAAATCAATGTAAAACTTCCATTTTCGTTCCATTTACAAAATATTGAATGAATAAAATGCCCCATCTTAAAAAATAATTTGCAGTACCTGCCATAGCAAACACGATACTTTTAACATCAATATTTTTTTTACCGCCACCGAAGCATTACCAAAATGCGTCTTTTAATCATTGCTTTAGGTCGAATGTCAGACGTGTGTCATAAAACGAGACAAACTAATGCCTATGAGCAGGAAAGAATACAGGGCATTCCACGTATTTTTCACATGGAGGGAAAGTACCTTAAATACTGTGGATAGAAACGAACTGAATGAGGACTTCATTTTAATTTAAAAACAATACAAGATGCATCCAAAGAAATTAAATAATGGCCTGCTAGCAGCGGGAATTGAACCCGCTGAGGAAAGCACCTGTAATTTTATTTCTTCTAAATGAATTTCTTCTTTCTAAATGTATTTAAGGCACTTTCCCTTCAAGTGGCAAAGTCGTGGGACACCCTGTATTATTTAACCGTCACAGAAACATGTGCACACAAAAAGATAACTCGAATAGAAAACAAAAAAAAAACTGATTTAGACTTAAAACACAGAACATTAATAGTCACACAGCTGCACGCCGTGACTGTAACAATTAGGCTTCCACTCAGCATTATATTCTATGAGTTCTTTTTTTTAAGGCTGGGAAATCATCCAATGACTCCTCCCGCTCTGGGTGGAGCGGAAGGGAGTGTCAGACTCTTACTGACTAAAACCCATCCATTTTCCTTTCTTAGCCCTTTATGTTCCGGGGTAGCGGTAACCCTTTCGGACAATCCCGCTTACCCGGCAGGCTTGGCCCTGAGGGGCCTTCATATGCTGACATCTCTTTGCGGCGCGCGTGGAACATATACGCGCCGTCCGGCACTGGCCTGGTGCTGATCGGACGGTGAGTCACCCATTACTCACCGTCCGCAGGCCCACGCCTGCGGTGGCCGGGACTCGTCACGTGGCTCCCTACGCCCGGGGCAAGCAGTGGACACATGACGCTTAGATTTTTTTACCGACAGGAAAACAATAGGCAATAAAATAAAATAAAATGAACAGTAGGTACTTAGAACATGTACGGACAATTATATACGAGTAGTTTCAACCTTAATGAAGTTTCACTGAGAACCCTTGTCAATATTGGCATAGCTCAACGACTATACATTCCTGACTGGTTGACCGTATACGGACCAAAACTCGCTATTAGACTCAGTTTCGGGTGCATGATAAATGCAGTGCAATTGTTGGACCTGACCTGGTGAAATGCGAAAGGCAAAGTGGAAATGGAACTCGATGTGGCAAGTCCCTCACGTCAAGTTTATCACTTTCTTGTTTGTATTTCAGCTTAGGTTACATTTTGTTTTTATTCCCTTTTTTTCCAAACGATTAAATAACGATTTGTATGTTTTTTCCTTTTCAATTTTTTTTCCTATTTTATACTGTACGTACAACGCGTTGGGAGTTGTTCTGTACTGTTGTGCATGTACATTTAAATAAATAAATAGGTTAAGTCCAGCAGTGGGCCTCAGACGACGTGGGCTGATGAAGAGGTAAGGCCAGTTTTTTATAGTACAGGTAGTCTAGTGTTTCTTACCTTAAAAGACGATCAGTACCACCATAAACGTCGTCCATGGAAACAATATGGTCTCCTTTGTTGAGTAGCGAAGCAATTGTGGTGGTAGCACCAAGACCTGAAGCGTAAGCATACGCATATTTAGCACCTTCCAGTGCTGCTAGGCATTCTTCCAAAGTATACCTCGAAGGGTTTCCTGATCGAGCATATTTGTAACCCTACAAATTAATTGTAATTAATTGTATTATTTATATAGCTTTTGCCCGCGGCTTCGCACGCGTTTAATTCTTAGTACCACAATTCCCCTTTCCCCATATTGTGAAGATTTGCTGCTATCTTTGTAATATCTAAATTCATATACTACATTTTACGACTTCGCATTAGAAATCTTGAAATTATCAAAGGTACTCTAATATATTAAGTATGTTATTATACATGTCGCAGGTATATTGTCAAAGCCGTGATATTACAATTTCACTAGTGATATTATAATTAAACGGTAGATTGTCAATCGACTTCATTTCTTACAATATAACGGTCTGGTTTTAGTAACATTGTAATGTCACGGGGACACTATAGTGATATTATAATAAATCTAGGGATATTATGAATGAAGTTGACAATTGGAGAAGTCGAGCGTTCTGATTGGTCAAATCTTTTTCATTCGCAATTTGCAAAATAATAATAGTAAACATTGGCGCCTGTGCAATTTTCTGTCTGAAATTAATGTTTAAATAGTGTTTTGTGCATTTCTTTTCTTAAACATTTTCAAAATGTGGGACGGTGAACATTTGAAAGTGATTGAATTCACTTTCATTGTTTTGCAAATCGCGAATGAAAAACAATTGACCAATCAGAACGCTCGACTTCTCGCACTGTCTACTTCACTCATGATATACCTAGATTTATTATAATATCACTAAAGTGTCCCCGTGACATTACAATGTTACTAAAACCAGACCGTTATATTGTAAGAAATGAAATCGATTGACAATCTACCGTTTAATTATAATATCACTAGTGAAATTGTAATATCACGGCTTTGACAATATACCTGCGACATACATATAAACCTTCCTCTTGAATCACTCTATCTATTAAGAACTGCATCAAAATCCGTTGTGCAGTTTTAAAGAGAAGCATACATAGGTACATACAGACATTGGGACGCGGGAAGCGACTTTGCTTTATACTACGTAGTGATAAAAAGGAAAGATTTGTATGTAAGTATGTTTGTTAAGAATTAACTCCAAAACTACTAAACGGCTCTGGATGGAACTTGGAACAAAGATACATTATAGTCTCGAATAGCATATAAGCTTTTTATCCCGGAAAAATTTACGATTCCTGTGGGATAATTTCCTACATACACGCGGGCGAAGCCGCTGGCAAAAGCCAGTAATCTATAAGGTTTTACAAAGCTGAATTTAGATAAAAACTAGAATTAGATTTTCCCCTCGTTGATCAAGTGGCTGCAAGCCCGAAGGACTGCCTGCTAGATCTCCGGCTCGGGCTTATGGTTACCGGGCTGTTCCGCCCGAATTGGAAATTGAAATTCTCAGCGGAAGCACCGAGTCTGAGCTAGTTCCCCTATAGGGAATATACAGACGGAACCTTATATTATTATTCAGCTTTGTAAAATAGTTTTTTTTTAATATTGGAACGAAGTTCCTTATCGCGTGTTGCGAAAGGGGGCTAGATGGCATTAAGACCAAAAGTTGTAACGGCACTTTTTTTGGAGTAAAATATGATGTCTTTTTAATCAATATTTTTTGATTGGTTAATTTTAGATCAGATTTTTTTTTGAGTATTATAACTTAAAAGAAATAAAATGTGAGTACAATTCTTTCACTAATTAATCGAAAGGAAACCACCTCTCAAGTTTTTTTTATGTATGGCTTACAGTATGTCCTTCAGGAGCTTGTTTGAACATGGTAGACAAGGTGATAGGTGGCACCACTGCCCCGGAGTTCCATTTGTCAGGGTCCTGGCCAGCATGAATGGCAACAGTGGCAAAGCCCGGCTTATGCACCAAAAATCCTTTATTCTCCATCTAGTTATTAAAATAAAAAATCAACAGTGAGTATTAATTTAATAATACTAAGTTGACGACTAATACTACGTGACGCACACTCTTCCATTTTCCTTCAAATATGAAGAAGACATGATTACCTATTTATAAAAGGAAATCGAATACAAATGTGCAATAAATAACATTTCACGAAATTATGTTGATTGGCTACAAAACCACAATTTTATACACCACAAGCAAAATTGAAATCTAATCTTCTTCTTCTTCGTGTGGTTAGTGACTGAATTGAAATCTAATAATAATAGTTCTAAAAGCTACACAAAACTCGACGACAAAATTGTTATGCCAGAAAACATAACAAAAAATGCATCACTGTATACAAATTGAAATCAATTTAAATTCTCTTTTCAAAAATGTATTTGTTCTTACCTTCAATTCCCGATTCCAATATTCTTATCTTTTCTAAACTTGTTAACACTCCACCACTGGGACTTGAATGTCAATACCAAATGGACCGGCGCCGATATCAAATCGTCTATATATTGTATACATCCAGCACTTATCGATCACATTGATCTCTTGTTACTCACTCTGAAATTGATAACAAACACTTATTTACAAATACCTTTGCTCAGAATGGAAAACAACGAAAAGGTCATCACATTGTTTTATCTAGTTTGAGGTGAAATTCAATTATGAATAAACAATAAAATTGTAGGTATCGTTTCAAAATAACCTTTAAACTGTTATCAATCACTTTCTCGAATTGTTATTCAACTATTGATTTTAGGTTATCTATCTACTGTTGGTAGGACAAAAACAAAAGCTGAATTATTGTTAAATAACGTTATCAATCGGTTATCAACAAATACCTATTCAAGTCTATTTACAGATAAATGTGCGTCTTGAACGGCAGACGGTGATGTAATATTTTTGTGTTGACTGCGCTGTTGCCGGCCGGTGCGCGTGCGCTCATGTGATGATTCCCGCGCCCGCGCATCTCTGCCCTCGCCTCGCACACCCGCTTGCATAGTGACGTTCTCAAAATAATCTCTTCAGGAAATTCCGGAATATATTTCTGTTTTAGCAAGATTATTTTCGTGGTTTGAAATAAATAAAATAATATAAGCAAAATAAACAGAATAATAATATTTTATAAAGTCTTGCATAAATGTATAGGAACAGCTCATATTTTTTTTTTGGTTTAATCCCATAGTAAAAGTTGTTCTTAAAGATGAATACAATGCTCCCACGAAATTCTTAGAGTTAATTTTTTAACACCTTATATAGTGACTGGGTTGTGGAGGTATTCAGCTGCATCCGGTTAGACTGGAAGCCGACCCCAATTTATTTGGGAGAAGGCTCGGCAGATTGATAGTCTTGAATAAATTTCCCGGAAATTCACATTTTCATTTTACTATTACTAGCTACAAAAAAAAATGCTCTTGTCTGTTCCAGATAATCTTTTCTTTTACAATATCTACGCAGAAAAATACACCATATAAACAAATAATATTACTAAGAATTTGATGAAAAAAACCCTCGTAAAAACAAACTGTAACCAACGCTCCACCATAATGGTCGAGCCAATGTACTAGAAAACTGTTATTGCAATCCTTAAATACATTCTGTTGCACATCCGAACGAGACGAATCCAGTTCGTAATGGTACCACCGGCACTTTAATACTTGTTTTTTTTTTTTTAATTGAGCTGAGTTTTACTTATTACTTCTTTCATGCCGTAGAAGTTACTGTAAATATACATACAAAGATTTTTTTTGGTTTAGTTAAAAAAAAATGTATTGCGTCTGTTGCAGGAAATGACGTATGTTCTTTACTGTCTCATTATTTAGTGCGCATCTTTTATTTAGGTATGGAATTCAGGTAATAAAAAACTAAATAAATACATTAAATCTTTGTGCTGTCAGAAAATATGCAAACTAACTGAGTTTGCATATTTTCTGACAGCACAAAGATTTGCTAAACTCACTGAGTACCTCTGGAATTGTTTATCGATATCGACAAATTTTACACATCACTCAAAGTCAAAGTCAAAGTCAAATCATTTATTTCAAATAGGCACAAGTAAGGCACTTTTGAACGTCAAAATGAACAAGAAATAGAATTGATTCTAGTCGCCCCTTCCAAAAGGTAGTTTCGTGTGGAGAAGAATGGGCAAGAAACTCCACCGTTACTCTTTTAAAATGTTTTACAATGTTTTGTATACATGAATTATAACATTATATGTGAAGACGATGCACCCAGAATAAAAACACTACACCACAAAAGGTGAGAAGAAAAACACATATAGTAATGGTAGGTAACTTAAGTATGTCAAAAGTACATGGTGCTCACATATTTACAAACATTCTAAAAGTTAATATATAATAAATCAATCAATGTGTGAGAAGTTATTTCAACATGTTAAAATAGTATTTTATAAATAATAAATTATTACCTAATTTACTTAGCAACCAGTTTGATTTTGTCTAGACACTAGATTGCCCTGTGGAGCAGGACCAGCATGTTTCCAAGCATCCTTATCCTTGATATAATCCTCTAATTTGTAATATGCTTGTTTACAAAGTGTATTTTTAATGTGAGTTTTAAATTTTCTTTCATTTAATTGCAGAATGTCACAAGGTATTTTGTTGTAACATTTAACACAGAACCCCATAAAAGATGTATGTACTTTTGATAATCTAAAAAAGGGTTGATCTATTTTATCTTTATTTCTAGTATTAAAGTTATGCCTATCACTTATTTTGTTAAAAAGATGTCGATTTTTTCTTACATACATAATGTTTTCATAAATGAATTGGCATGGTACCGTCATAATATTAATACTTTTAAATAGTTCCCTAAGCGATTCGCGGCGACGTAGATTGTAAATAGCTCTGATAGCTCGCTTTTGCAGAATAAAAATGGATTCAATGTCAGCAGCCCGACCCCACAGTAAAATGCCATACGACATAATGCTGTGGAAGTAACTAAAGTAGACCAAGCGCGCGGTTTCTACGTCTGTCAACTGCCTTATCTTTCTAACAGCATAAGCGGCCGAGCTTAGCCGTCCCGCAAGAGTTGTTATGTGGGGACCCCATTGTAACTTGTCGTCTAGCGTGATTCCCAGGAAAACCGTCTGCTTAGTAAATTCTAGCTTTTCTCCGTTCAATATGATGTCACAATCGCTACTTTTAACATTAGGTAATTTAAATCTAATGCATTTGGTTTTTTTTTCATTTAGTACCAAATTATTTACCGTAAACCAATCTTGGACCTGAAGAATAGAGTTATTCACGTCGTCAAGATTTTGTGAGCGTCGATCAATTTTAAAAATTAATGACGTGTCATCTGCAAATAACACCATCTTCGGTTGATTTTGAAGTAATTGGGGTAAATCGTTAATGTAAACTAAAAATAGGAATGGACCCAATATCGAACCCTGAGGAACGCCCATTGTCATTTCCGACCCCAGCGAGTTCACACCATTTACTTGAACTTTACCCTTTCTATCTTTCAGGTACGATCTAAGTAAATCAAGGGCTGTATTTCTAATCCCATAGTGCTCTAGTTTCAGCAGAAGCGTCTCATGTTCTACGCAATCGAACGCCTTAGAGAGATCGCAAAAGATTCCAATGGCATCTTGTGCTTCTTCCCAGGCGTTAAAAATGTTCTTTATTAGGGTGACACCAGCGTCAGTAGTACAACGCTCTTTGGTGAAACCAAACTGTTGTTCATGCAAGATGGAATTTTTATTAAAGTGACGTAACATTTGATTGAGCATCAACTTTTCAAACACTTTACTGATAACTGGCAGAATTGACACAGGCCTATAATTGTTGGGTTCTTTACTATCACCGGATTTGAACAATGGCACTACTTTACTGTGTTTCATAAGATCCGGAAAGACTCCTTGGTCCACACTAGTATTAAATATGAAAGCTAAATAGGGCGCAATGGTTTCGATGATAGAACTACAGACTTTAACAGACATTCCCCAGAGATCCTCTGTTGATTTAATTTTAAGATCTTTAAAAGCTTTTATGACAGCCTGGGGGTTTGTATGCTGAAATGTAAATTCCATAGGACATGCCTTTACATTTTTTCTAAGTAAAGCAGCAGAAAGCGCTGCTGAGGAATTTAAAGATGCAGTAGTTTTAAGAGGAATATTAGCAAAAAAGTTTTCAAATTCCTGAGCTATTTCTATATCTGAGTTGATGCAGCCATGAGCAGTCTCTAAATTAAACTCAGTATTACGCTGCTTTTTCCTACCTGTTTCATTATTTATTATTTGCCAGGTAGTTTTTATTCTATCATCAGCTGATTTTATTTTGTTGCTTATATAAAGAGATTTAGCTAATTTGCACACACTTTTAAAAGTTTTAGAATATTTTGCAACATACTGATGAAAATTTGTATGATTCATATGTTGCTTGAGGCCATAAAGTTCAAAAAGTTTTGCCCTGCTTTTGCGAATACCTGGAGTAGCCCAATCGCTAAATAAAAACTTTGTGAAAATACTTTTAGTTCGTAGTGGAAAAGAGTCATTAAATTGCTTATTTAATAGTAAAAAGAACTCGGTGTAGAACTCACTTGGGTCAGATATGTTATTAAAATTGTGAACACCTAAATTACTGGCCAAAGAGTTATTGAATTTGTTTAAATTTGTACATGTAATTGGCCTAAATCTTATTTGAATTTTTTGTAAAGGTATATAGGAACAAAATGTTATTGTTTGTCCACTGTGGTCAGATGGCAACTTATTTAAAATGTCTTTGTGTAAGTATTCACAGTTACAAAAAATATTATCTATACAAGTGGCAGAAGAAGCAGTGACTCGGGTTGGTTCCATAAAAACATTGGATAAATCAAATGACCTAAAAAGACTTAATAATCTGACAGTATTCGAGTTATTTTCTAGTAAATTAATATTAAAATCTCCACATATGATTATTGACTTGCTACTAGTACTAAGTTTCTTTAACACATCTTCCAATACAGAATCAAACACAGATAGATTCTGGTAATTTGGAGGTCTGTACACACATGCTTATCTAGCTCAACACAGGACAATTCAATGGTGTGTTCAACAGACAGTGTGATGATATCTTTTCGTTCTTTGGATTTTATTGAATTTTTAACTAATATTAATGACCCACCATGTATCATTAGTTTTCGGCTGAAATGGCTAACTACACAATAATTTTCATAATTAATTGATACTACTTGATGATCTTTTAACCAATGTTCTGTTAAACAAATGACATCAAACTTGGTATTTTCCAAAAACAATTCTATTTCCAGTAACTTGGAAGAGCAACCTTGAATATTTTGATTTAATAATTTTAATGTATGTTGCACTCCATTCAGTTTATTATTTTTGAGAGTTATATTGCCAGAAGATACCTTTTTATTATTTTGTAGTAATAATAACTGGTTATTAAAAGTGGTAACTTCTGTTGTCCTACTGACTAGTTTAAAGAACTATCCAGAGTATCCTCCACAACTACAACCGAAGAGTCTAGAATGTCCATTTGAGTTCTAGCAGGAAGAGAATGCTCGACCTGTGTGTTCATGGCCTCCAAGGTTGTTGGTACTATAGGTAGATCCTCCTTCGTACAACATGATGAAAAATAATTAATCCCTATGTTGTTAGTATAACTAGGCAACACAGAGTCGTCCCTAATACTAGAGTTTGTTATATTAGCTATAACCTCATTAATATTATATGCTATCAACATAGCAATCTGATGTCTACATTCCCAAGACAGAGACAAAGTTCTCTGAGTTAATTTAACTACTACACTAGCGTCAATATTGTCATTGTCAATGCTAACGGAGACAAATTGATTGTCCACAATCATTATAAAACTGTAAGTATTCGTTAAAAATGTAAACCCGCACAATTACGGAATTTAACTGTACCTAAGCAATTTCCGGTACAATAAATATAAATAAATAATCCCGGGACTTTTCCCAACGTTTCTCACCCCTATACTGAACGTAATAAGGTAAGAGTATCAAAATGAGAAGCGAAAAGCTTGTATTTTGAGCCTAATGAACACAATCGTCCTGGAGAGAGACAAGCTTTTCGAATTTCCTTCGACTGACGACTATTGTTCCTTTTACTCTACAGCGACAACTACCCAAACGAATGCCAACCCTATATACTCAATTTTAGAATTGATGTTTGGTTAATAAGTGTTTGGTAGTTAAGACCATTTTATTCGAGAGCTCTAAACATTTTCTTTTAGTCGTATAAGCGATCACTTTAGTAGTTAATTGAATGTGATAATAAAAACAGCTCTTTACTTTTATTATGGTATGTCATGGGTTACGATATATTCACGGACTATTGCCCCTTAGTTAATTGATTCTTACAGTAGATACTTGGGAAAAGGAAAAATAATGTGCTGGATATTTTTTTTTTGGTAAATTACTCCATCACCACAAAGTTCCACCCTCTGTCATCCGTGGCAGAACTATGAAAATCTTAGGATTTATTAAAATAAATCTTTTTTTTTAGGGTGGGTCCTCATCCAATGACTCACTCTGGGTGGAGCGGAAGGGAATGTCAGACTCATACTGACTAAAACCCATCCATGCTACCTATTTACAAAACCTGATTGCTAAATTCTGATTAGGGTTTTTATACAAAAGGCTGTACGGAAAGTTTTTCAGCCCATTTCGAAGGCTGAGCCTGAATTACTCGCATTCTTTTGTTTCCAACAATTGTCTTGCGCGGGGGCAATTACATGACTTTTTACTTCGGCTATGCGCCCCATTGTATAGAGCTGAACGTACTTTCAACCGTTTTGTACGATGTGGGGCGAATGGAGTTGAAATGTTTTGACCAAGTGCATTAGAACATGTGTTTTGGACAACAATAGTAAATAGACCTTCGTTTCTCTTAGTTAAAGTCCCAATTGGCTATAGAATTTCATGAAAAGTATTGATAGTTACAGCTTTCGTTTATTTAGGGTAGAAAAAATCTCATTTAATTTTGGCCTTCGTATACATCCCAAACACATAGAAGCAGCCTGCTGGCTTTTAAATTGAAGCAAGGTACTACTAATTATGTACAAAATAAACATTTCCATATAATGTTGATAATTTTGGTCCCTGTAAGTTATTCTGTATAATATTTATCCTGGGTTGTTTATCTGTCCTGGGTTCGATTTATGGGGCGACAAAGTGTGGGTGTTTCAAGCTGGAAGTTCTTAGTAGCGAACTGGAGTTTGGATTTGTGCCCTGTTAACAGACGCCGTCCCCTATTACATGGGGGTAAAACATACATGACGAAAAGAGGGTTTACTACACCTCAGCCTAACCCTTTGGGGAGTATATACGTGGTGTTATGTTGTTTTTAACATGAAATGTGGAATTTGAATACCTCAACAGTAAAGACCCTCTCATGTAAAACATCATTACATTTCGATTCACGAAAAGAGCGGAAAAGTTATTTCAACCGAATGCAAAAACAGACACTTCTCCGGTTTCGTCAACACCCGAACATCAAACGATTTTACACACCCATTCCACCAACTGTCTAGAACTCACTTCCAGCTGAAACCCACCTTGAATACGTAGACCTAAAGTTCTTTTTCAATTGTTTACTAGTGAGATATTTGATAGACACTCGTTCAGTTACTTTCAGCTTTTTGATTACGCTGTTGGGGATGCTAGCGTTAGACTGTACCGTGTGACTGCAAGTGCAATTTGTACACAAAACAACTGTTGTGTGCGCTGTGTATACTGTGCAGTCAAGTCGATGTGATCGGGTACACTTGTACCGTCAAAGTAATCGAGTGCGCGAGCTTTGACTGCGTTTGTTGGAGAGTTCTGACAAAGAAGTAGTGTGAAATGAGTGTGAGGAAGGAAAACAAACAATCTAATTTCTAGTAAGACTTTATTCTAACACTTTTGGAGACGACAGTACGAGAAATGGTCAAGTGTGAACGTTAGAAATACATTTATATTACATTTTGGGGACGTTGGAAATGTATGTATGAAAAATTATTTTGGGAAACTTAGAGCTTGGGGCGATATCACCGCGTCACCGAGTCATTACACAAGATGGTAGGGATATCGACGCGTAAACATGGATTCAATAAATGATTCAAAAGCAAAGGAAAAAATTGTTGTTCCGTACAATCACGAGCACCAATATGTATACACTGAGCAACTTTAAAAAGTGATTTCCTCCTTCTGGATATGTTATAATTTTATGTTGTAATAGATATAGTATTTGGGAACCCATACTAATATGAAATAGGTTCTATTATCACAAAGTTATCGTTATTCCACGAGAAAATCGCTTTTGAATGTTTCTAAGTGTATACATAGGTATTGGTGCTCGTGACTGTACATTATGACCGCATAGGTATTGCACTTTTTTATGAAACAGCTGATTAATTTTTTGATCATGTGCGGAGTTCATGGTTACTCTTTGCACCTCGATGTCCCTGCCAACATAATATTTCAACCATTTTCAACATCCTTAACACGTTGAACGCCAACGGGGTCACCGTGTGTCCGACAAACAATAGTTTTTCTATTGTGTCTGCTGCGTGGCAGTCAATGACTTAAGGTATTCATACTCAATACTCCTTACACCACCATATCACCGTATTCACCCGTATCTTTGTCATATTTCATACTCCTTTCTCTGAGCATGAGGTCCTGGGTGCAATACCCGGTTCGAGCAAAGTGTAACATGGGCTCAGAGATAATTATCTAGCAAAATGCCCATCCCTTCGGTACATACAAGTTGTTTCTTTCATAAAGCTGTTTTCTCCCCAATCGTTATCCTTTACTTTCAATTAAACCATTACGAAATAACTTAGGTCCTCCATAAACACAGTTCGTTCCAAACTGGCCTTCCGTAACACTTACTCAACTAAACACTTGTCAAACGCAAACCGAACCAGTTAATTAATTAAATTTATATCTCTACATACAGTGGAGCGCTACAATGGTGACATTAATTTAACACACCATATAATACGTTTTCACTTTTTTGTTTTATGATGACATTATATTTCAATTAAACGTCATTATTTACGGATTTATTTAAAATGTTAGAAAATAGCATCTTAGAGCAACCTGTACTTCAAAAACTGTTGCACAGCGGTCATTTGCCGGGGTCACGGATACATTCGCATTAATAAAATTAAAACGAATTATCAATACTATTAGGATGAAACCACTGCAAAAAGTAGGCGAATTTATGTTATTATTTGGTTTGTTTGATTTTTTTTTCTTCTTTACATGACCATCGCTCTTGATTACTAGAACTAATGTTATTGAATATGATTGCCAATTATTATTTTATTGGAAATTGGTTTTCGTTTGTGTAGGAACTAAAGTACGCGCCACGAGAAGCTATAAATTATGTAAACAAACATCTTTTACTAAGTAAACATTTTATACTGCGAGATAATAATAAATTGACCATATTCAATCGACATGAAATATAGACGGGTTATATGAAAGTAACAACCTATTTAATTTAGTCGGATCATATTTTAACGACGCAAAGCGCTATCGTTTGTGTTTCTTGGTACCGGAACGCGTCCGTCGCAGGGATTGTAAACTATCGGGACGCCATTTTGAAATAAACGCGTCATTCGAGTTTCGAATGCGTACGAGTTTGTTTCACACAGAAATGGAAACATCTGAATCTGACGAATAATTATTCTTAAATAATATATGTTAATTAATATTTGTTACTCAATAATTTATTAAATCTTAAACAAATTCATTTTTTTTGTTGGTCCAAATGTTGTGAACTCCTGAACACTTGTTTACAAAATTTATAGCTTCTCATGACGGTTACTATAGTTACGAACAACAATAATGCTAACGATACAAAACGCAATATTTCCCGCGGATAGAGTTCAACGGATAGTCTTTTTCTGTGTGTCACTGTGCTTATGTAAAGAAAGAAACAAAAAATATTTATTCTGCACAAACAAAACGCAGCAATATAAATAAAAAAATATGTCAGACGTATGTGTGTATGTTAGAAATCAATGGTCAAATCTTTGGTTTTATAAGACTGACTGACCCTTTGATAGTTCAAATAAAACAATCGAATCCGTAACAATTGTTATTAATGCAAAACTAGTTTATTGTAGTTCCGTGATTAATTTAATTGTAGGGTATTTATTTTTTTATTTTTATTTTTAACACATACTGCACCGGTTTGACGTCCTCACGTCAACGTCGCCGGTTAGGGCTGTCGCTGAAAATCAGTGTTGTAGCTCCGTCTCGCATGGGGTCGAAGCATTATGCTGAGCGATGGCCGTTTTGCGCGAATGTGACGCATATTTCCCCATAACTTGTTTTTTTACTGCTGGTTTTTTCATGCGTCATGTTTGCCTTAAATAAACGTTATTTCTTTCTTTCTTTCTTGATTTAGGCGTACTTAAATAATCACGGAACTAAACGTTATTATTAAAGATGAGCTTAGGATCTAAAGAAAGACTTTGGCTACTTTTCATCATATTTTTTTGTTTTTAAATTTAATAATTAAATACATGAAGACAAAGTCGCGGACAATACCTATTTTTTATAGGTATTATCTATTCGTCCGGTGACCTCCAGTATTTATAGACCTAATAAATTATGCACTCGTAAAAGTTACATGATTAAACGATACATTATTTACACAACGCTTTGCGGTTGCAGTATCACGCATTGAATTTAGATCACTATAATACCACACCACAGAATAATATGTAGATTCACGACCTTCTCCAGTTATACTTTTTCTTCACCATCATCTGTCTAGCCTTTTCCCAACTATGTTGGGGTCGGCTTCCAGGCTAACCGAATGCAGCTGAATACCAGTATTTTACATGGAGCGACTGCCTATCTGACCTCCATAACCCAGTAACTGGGCAACACGATACCCCTTGATAAGACTGGTTGTCAGATTTTCGGCTTCTGACGACCCATAACGACTGTCAAAGATGCACAAGCGACAGCCGGGACCAACGGCTTAACGTGCTTTCCGAGGCACGGAGAAGTCTCGGTGTGTAAAGATGGTCACCCATCCACGGCCAACCCCGGTAAGCGTAGCTTAATCTGTTGTATCGACCTGTGTGGCTGTTAGTACTTAGCCATGAGCTTATACTGTTTCTTCACCACTGTTCTCATAAAAGAAAAAGAAAAACATTATGAGGAAAGCGGCACGTCTTAGAAACAAAAATTCGAAGATATGTGACATCTACCATCCCACACTAGGCTCGCGTGATGAATAGCAGCCCACTCCCCAGCCTATAGCGGTCGCGCGTGCGCTTTTTTCTGTGGGTGGGAAATCATCCAATGACTTCTCCCGCTCTGGGTGGAGCGGAAGAGAGTGTCAGACTCTTACTGATTAAAACCCATCCATTTTCCTTCCATAGCCATTTACGTTCCGGAGTAGCGGTAACCCTTTCGGACAATCGCGCTTACCCGGGTCGCGTGTGCGCTTGCACTCCCCGTACGAGAAGCGTGACTATGTTTGCGCGCGTTTTCACTCGCTGTATGAATCTGACCTTCTGGCCTATCCCGTGCCATAGCTTTTCAATCACGGTAGATAACGACATACATACGAAACGTGCTATTCCCCCGAATTGATAACCACACAATTTGTTTTTACGCGTACAATAGGGATTTAAAACGATGCTGCGTTCTGTTCTATTGTATTGTGCATGCAAAATGGAGATACGGTAAAAATATTTGTTATTTTAAAGGGTTTTAGAATAGCATCCAATCATCAATATTAGTCAGATGGATGTTCTGAAAAAATATTGGTTAGATTGTCAACAGGATTAATAGAGAGCTTTCATATATTGAATTTGCACGTTTTCGATTCAGTGGCTAGTAACCTGGTAACAAACAAAGCAGTGTTGACTGAATAACAGAGACACAAGATACACTAAATAGGTACACTATTTCACGTTTGAAACATACTTTCTATCGGCCAAACACACTATAGTGTATTTCTTTTACAGTGTCCAATTTGGTAAACAAACACGGGACGCTAATTCTGATTTTTCGTATCAATCAAACACTTTGAGTTAAGCATAAACGTCTTGAACTTTGAATAATACACTTAAGGCATGAGTTTTTTTTTAAAAATGCTTCAGAGACACATACATTACCTAGAAATCTTAATATTAGTCGCGACATTTGTTTACCAAATGAGACAACTAAAGAAAAATACACTAAACGTCTTAAGTTACATATCGGACTTCAACCTTTAAAACTCGAACGCCAAATAATGAAAACCGCTGCTCCATAATAAATCAATAACTATCCACTTTCAGGCGGTCATAACCGGTTTTAACTGGTCGCTTTCCGGCTATACAATGGACCGATTAATTACGTTGGCTATGTAATTAATTCTGGCGAACGCTTGTAACTTTGGCTGCAGTACCGCAGGCTGATCAGTACCGTTTGTGTGTCAAACACACAAAATATGATACCTACTTAATAAAAATACCAACTATGTTAGGGTCAGCTTCCGGTCCAACTGCAGCGGAATGCCAATAATTCATCAACATGGAGCGACTACCTATCTAACCTCCACAACACAGTTGCTAAGTAATGAGATACTCCTTGGTATGACTACATAGTCATCAGAGTTTCGGGCTTCTGACTACCAGTAACGACAGTCAAAAATCTACAGATGACATCCGGGACAACGGCTTCACGTGCTTTCCGAGACACGAAGAGGTTCTAATATACAAAGTGGAAAAATACAAAACGATCATAAATTAAACTGAGTATATTTAAATATACTCAGTTTAATCCCCAGCCTACAAACGAAAATTCAATCAAATATATCCAATAGTTTAGTCACTATAGCTAGTCAAAGATTGGCAAAACCCACAATCGGTCCACCACTATTATTAAGTTCGTTTCAAAAAATCACTTTTTAAAGGAGATTGTTCTACGCCCATACATTGTTCGCCCTGGAGCCAACAGCATAGAAAAAATCATTTTCTATTTGTAAATTGCCCTTAGTAGCCCATAAGAACAAAGTTTCTTCACGGACACTTTAGAGAACAGATTTATTAAAAAAAAACTAACAGATTTTGAGGTTATTTGTAATAAAAGAAAACTTAAGTAATTCCTTCTAAAACCTTCTATTTCTGGTTTCTACAAAGCATTAAACTTCAAACACAATAAAATATTACTGTAAATACAGTTGTATTACAAACAGAAACAAAATCAAAAACGCCAAAAGAAATTGCCAAATACAACACAACCACAGCCAGCACGTGAGACTCGGTGACACGAACCGACTGACGTAGTGACGTAGAGAATAGAGATGTTCTCTCGAAGATCAATCATGGTATATCGATGACCACCTATTTAAACTGTGGTTTTAGTTTAGTAGATCAATATGTCAAATGTAAATTCATTTGTTCCGTTTCAAACATAAACACGTTGTTGCTATGATACTACTTCAATTAAATGAATGCTAAAATAAAATATTTTGTTCCCAACGAACAATGTGAAACGTTTTAGTTTGCGACATTTAAAAATAGAGTTTAAGTACTTAAAAAGTAAAAATATGGCTACTGAAGTCGTAAATGACATTTCAATCGTTCAATGAGAGATTTTCTGACAAGTGAAAAAACATAGTTCAATAGATGGCGGGGGTAAAAAATACGTCTTTGTTTTACTGGCTACTGATAACAACAATAAGATCCATTAATAAGAAAGCTTATTTGATGTCAAAAACCAGAGACAGTGACGTATTTTTTACCAACGCCTCTTTTGAACTAATATTTTCTCACTTGTCAGAAAATCTCTCATTCGACTAGTAAGTACATTTTGTGAGTTTGTTTCATTCATTATATTTTCATCATAATCATGCTAGGCCATATTCATCATAAGTTCCATTAAAATGTTTACGGAACTAATTCCATGAAAAAAATATGCATGAAAAACTTTTATGTTGCACATTTTCAATGTTTTGGAAGTGATAAATATCTAAATCCATTATTTATCACTAGATATTATGGACATCGTCGTCGATATCGATATTTATGTAATATGAGCGAGAGCGACACTGTCAAATCTTTTGTGACATTCACATTGACAATTCCATGAAAGATGGCGAGTTTAGTTGGTAATAAAATAAATGAGGTCACTTTTATAAACCTATTAAGAATTAAACAGTGTCTGCTTGAATTTATTATTTTTAAAAAGCATATTAAAATACAATTAAAATTAACGTACACGTCAAATGTTTGTTGGTTATAGGGCGGTCTAGAACAATCTCCTTTCGGTGTTAGGATTTATTTGATAGTTCCAAAATAGTCCTATTATCTGTATCTTAGTATTGTCAGTGTTTTCATTTATGGTCGTATTGTTTTCTCCACATTGTATAATTGCTGGTCACCCATTCGCGGTTCTCGTCATTGTTGGCTTAACCTCCGATTGACCAGTGCATTTTTATTTAGCCACGATAAATAACAATAATAAATCAATATCAACCTGTACAATTTGTCCTACTGCGGGACAAAGGCTTCTTCTCATACACAGAGTGAACCAGAATTGATTCGATAGGTTCTTATTTCTTTGTACTAAAGCAGGCCTTTTGTCGAGCTATGAGATTGATACCTACAGGTCGATTTTTCTAATAACGACCTTTAGATACAACTATTTAAAGCCCGCGGCTAGGTCCGCGTGGTTCTTAAACCTATTTTTTTAAGTAAAATTCCGGGTTCTCTCCTTTTAACATCAGTTATCGGTCAATGAAAGTCCCGTCAAAATCTGTCCAGCCGTTTGAGGGATATTAGCCGTAACAAACAGGTAGACAAAATTAGAATAATTGTTCTTTTTATTATAAGTACCGTATAATTATACTTTCCTATGCATTAAATTTTAAATACATTTAATAAAACAGCTGTTATTTTGTCATTACAAACAGAAACATCAATTTTATTCCATTTTATAGATGTCGTTGAACATTGGGGAGTTCAATCGGTTCTTCATAATACGAAAATAACTTCCTGTAAACTATGTAAATTATTCACTCCGTTCACAAGACCAATTCTCCGTACTCAAATAATAATTCCACAAAATTAATATTTCATTCTAATAACTAGCAACATTTGAGCGTCGTCTTATTGGCATACATTTTAATTACGCCATAGAATTTCATATAAGAGCGACCTCAAATACTTGGTACAGTTTGCCAGCCCTTATTCCCTTCATTTGAGAAATTCTTTTAACGTAATATTACTTGAAGTTCGACGGTATAACTTTTACAATTTGGTCACCATGGTACGCGGTGGGTCTTTGTTATCAAGATGTAGGGTTGAAACTGTATAAGTTTGAGAATGTGCGAGAAAAACGCTTAAAGAATCTTGTAGGACAAGGCATCTATAGCGAACTTTTCGTCACATATAGGACGCAATTATTTATAGTAACTAACGAATTTATAAAGAAATATATATTTTTAGTGTCAGTTTTAATCTCACCGTGAATACTTGGGGGAAGTGAACGTGAAGTGAATCATAAATAGTGATGAAAAATAACGGTTGAAAATCAATTGGGTTTTAATTAAGTTAATAGAACGTAAAAACAGACTTCATTCCTGTATAATTATTTCTCAAATGTTTTCAGAAGTCAGTGTCTCCAAGTTTAGTAGTCTCAATTATAATCTCTACCAAATCATTAAGTTTCGGTCACGGGTCGCGACGACGGCTAAGTTGTTATAATAATGTCGTCTTTTGCTGAATGTGTTAGGTCCTTCCTTAACCCCTCAAATGTCGTATGAACCCCATAGGTTCATAAGAAAAATTCTGTCGAAACGACAATAAATATAACCGTATAAAACGTTAAGCTCTTCTAAAGCAAACGGCTAGGCGAACATCTGATGGGTTAAATCTGAGAAAAGTAAAACTTTGATTTGAAACTTTTATTATTTCTTTAAAATATAGGTTCAAATTACATTAGCTAGCAAAACTTAGAAAAAATTAAGCTTTGATGATATCTTTTTTGGGTCAACGTCCGCTGGTACTCTTGTGATTTGAAGTATGAATTGAGAAAGTCTGTTTGCTTTTGTTTTATCAAGTTATCGAAAACCAGCCAGTCTGTTTCGAACACAAAAACAGTGATTTTTTACATTGGCATGAAAATAGTGGGAAAATTAATTTATTCTTTGTTTCATTATGTCTGCGAAGTTTTACTACCTGATTTAATTTGAATCTGTTTATAAATAATAAAACTTAAGGATAGTAGTTTCACGGGTTGATCGTTCAGGTTAAGCTACGCTTGCCGCGGATGGGTGACGATCATTCCAAAACCCTCCGTAATTCAGAAAGCACTGCTGTCATTAGTAGATCTTTTACAATGTTGTTACGGGTTGTCTGAAACCCGAAAGTATGACAAACATAATTTTAATGTTTCCTAGTAGGTACCTAATTGGATTATGGAGGTCAGATAGGTAATCGCTCCATCTATACTAATATTACTATATAAAGAGGTAAAATTTGTACGTTTGTATGTAGGAGGTAATCTCCGGAACTAATGATCCAATTTCAATTTTTTTTCACTGATAGAAAGCTACATTATTCCTGAGTGATATAGGCTATAAATTATATTTATATCATACATATTAGCCGAGCTATCGCAATTTTCGTCTAGCAAGTCGGAAAGAAATACCTCCGAAAACAGCTTTCTATCAGTGAAAAAATTTTTGAAATTGGATTTCAAAAATTTTTTCACTGATAGAAAGCTACATTATTCTTGTGTGCTATAGGCTATAAATTATATTTCTATCATACATATTAGCCGAGCTATCGCAATTTTCGTCTAGCAAGTCGGAAAGAAATACTCGTACCTCCGAAAACAGAATTATTTGCATGCGCTGCCTAAACAGTTGTTTAAAATTAAAAGCAATGTATGGCAACCCGGTTCGCCTTAATTATTTCTACAAAAAAGTCCGCGACAACATATTTTTAGTCTTTTGTATTTTAACTTTTATATTTCGTTTTATGTTTTAAAAAAGTATTTTTTCGACTTACTTCTAATGTTAAAACAATAAATTTTCCGCGGACGAAGTCGCGGGCAGAAGCTAGTGTAAGATATTGGTATTCAGCTGCATCTGGTTAGGTTTGAAGCCAACACCAACATAGTTGGGAAACCGCTGGACAGGTGATGAGTTATGTGTGCAATATCTTTTTCAGTATTGTGTTTTTATAAAACCGTAAAACGATACCTTCTGTTATAAAAAAAACAAACTAACAACTTTAACTGCCACTAAATAGGTTTCAGTTTACAAAAGCCTCACTACAAAGGCCTAATTTAACAGAACGCTGAGGTGACAAATATCATAATTATGAGCGGTACAATAATCACACGAGACCCGGCTCGCACTTGGCCGCTCCGGATGATACGCTCGGCCTAATCTCGGCACACTCTCAAAAAAAAGTCTGCGGTTGACAGCACGTGTATCTTCGCAACCGACTTCAAAAAACTCGTCAAGTGCGAGTTGAACTCGCACTTGTGCGGTTCTTTGAGATAAACAAATGTTGCACCCATGTATACCTCAACTTCGTTTACAATGAAAACACGTATTAACTTGATTGCTTCCAAAAACTAACAGAGGGAGTTCAACTTAGGAAACGTATGTTCTTCTTCATTTCGTGTGGTTAGTGACTAACTTGGTGTCAGAGTTTTTATGCATCACACACACACACACACTACAATAAAAACAAAAGACAACAAGAAAGAACAACAATGATGGTTGATAAAAAACCGGCGAAGTACGATTCGGACTCTTACTTGTACGTACCAGTACACCTAGAATATTCAATACTAAATTTTTTTTTAAACACCTGTTTAAACAAAACATTTCTTGTATGGGTATATGTGGGTGTAGAATGTGTAGATTATATATTCAATGTTTGTTATTACAGAGGTAATAGACATAAAATCAATCTGTGAAAATTTCAACGGTTACTTATTACGGTTCACGAGCTTAAGCCCTCGAACAGACGATAGATGGACGGACAGACGGAAAGCGGAGGCTTAGTAAAAGGATTCGCTTGGAACACTTCTTGTACGGAACCCTAAAAAGGAGAATATTGTTTTTGAAGCGTTTTTTTTCACAAACCTTTGTTCCTTAGGTTTTTTTACGCATTTCAACCTAAACGTGTTAGTTTTGATACGAAACTGGAAAGAAAAACAAAAAAAGATACCTCTATCAAGTTTGAGGCTTTTGATCAAGATTGTTGCACCAATTTAGAACAACGCAATTTACTCAATAGCAACGTTAAAATCAGTGAGATTTCTGTGATTTATATCTATGTTACATAAGAATCTAGAGAGGAGCTCGTGGCTAAGTAATAACAGCTGCACGGATCGATCCATCAAGTTATGCTACGCTAGTCAAGGTTGGTCCGTGGATGGGTGACCATCTTTACATATCGAGACTCCTCCGTGCCTCGGAAAGCACGTGACTTAGCTACACATCACAGTCGGTGATCACGTCTATGTAAAATACTGGTATTCAGCTGCATCCGGTTAGACTGGAAGCCGACCCCAACATAGTTGGGAACAGGCTAGGCAGATCTATACATATAATAAAACAGTAAAAAAACAGTGTCTGTACATTGAATATATTAAAAAAAAAATTGAGGGGGGTTTAGAAACAGTAATAGAGCACGGTTTAAAAAAAAAATTTTGTCTGTTTGTTTGTACACGCTAATCTTCGGAACTACTAGACGGATTGGAATGTTTTTTTTTGTTGTATAGGTATTAAGTCTGGGCAACATATAGGCTACAATTTATCTTGGAAACTTGAACACCTGATGCAGAACCGCAACAGACCAGCTAAACTATAAGAGATACAAAAATGATACCGTAGCAAAAATTGTTCCACGTGATGAGCATTTTCTGTGGAGAGAATAAATTTGAAGATCTGGAACACCTGATGTGGAACTCCAAGAGCCCAGCTACACTATAACATATATGGGAATGACGTCTTAGCGAAAGTTGTTCAGCCTGATGAGCACTCTCTGTTGACGTATAAAAATTGAAGATCTGGAACACCTGTTGTGGAACTCCAAGAGCCTAGCTACACCATAACACATATAGGAATGACGTCTTAGCAAAAGTTGTTCAATCTGATCAGCACACTCTGTTGACTTATAAAAATCGAAGATCTGGTACACCTGTTGTGGAACTCCAAGAGCCTAGCTACACCATAACACATATAGGAATGAAGTCTTAGCAAAAGTTGTTCAATCTGATGAGCAGTCCCTGTTGACTAATAAAAATCGAAGATCTGGAACACCTGTTGTGGAACTCCAAGAGCCTAGCTACAACATAACACATATAGGAATGACGTCTAAGCAAAAGTTGTTCAATCTGATGGGCATTTCCTTTTGACTTATAAAAATCGAAGATCAGAATCATCTGATGTGGAAATCAAAGCTATCACTAATTTTACTGTGTAATTATAAAATAACATAAACTGAGAGTGCCTGCACGCGATGAAGGCGGTAACAGTTTAGGACTGATTTTCGATGACGACGGTATATCATTGAAAATTTGACTCTACTGGCCAAAACTCCTATTTATTTTTTTATTTTATCGTATGAATATGCCTTCGGGCTTATGTTGTTTGAGTGTTTAATTTCCTTTTCCATTTATCTTCGTGACACGGTAGCCTACCCGGTAACGCAGGGGAGCAGTCATTTTAATTTAGATTTTTATTGATCAGGTATCTTCACAATAAAACTATGACCATGCCTAGAAAGAGGTCAAATCTTTCCCAATGTTCCAAGAGAGCTAAAAGATTGAGGATCATAAGATCCCAAGAATCTACCGAAGAGCGTCAGGAGAGACTTGATGCTGTTCGAGAACATTAGGCTGCAACTCGCTCCGTGGAAACCTCTTCGGATCGCGAAGCACGCCTACGTCTCAGCGTATTTACGCATCTACATTCAGTACTCTAGAGACAAGTGGGGCACGTGATGTGCGACTGACCGCTGATCGTGAACGTAATGTATTGTCTCGCGAGTCGGAGACATTCAGATTCATAGAGAATTGTGCTTGAGTTCCAATCGTATCTACGCATTGACTTCTAGGTCTCTAGACACAAGGGGGGAATATAATAATGCGGTTACCAAAATGAAAACGATGACAAATGGACTGTATGTTTTGGTGGTTTTTGGAATGAAATAAAACTAAAACTCAGTGTGATAAACGATTTAAATGGGAAAAATGATAAAAAATAACATAAATGGCGCTGGCATAAGCAACAGGGTCCGCGTACGAAGTCGCGGGCAGAAGCTAGTTGTTAAATATGAACCTTCACTTCCTATTATCAGTAACGACCCGCCCTGGTTCCGCAATGTAAACTAGTTAAACTATTTGAGTTGAACTAAAAGATTTTAGGAAATCGCACCCGTAAGGGGGGTACAATATTTGAAACATTTAGAAAGTTTGTATCAAAATCTTATTCCTTGAGTTATTAACTATAAAGTTTGTCATGTTTTGTTTTTCTAAATAACCCCTTTAACAAGTGTTGGGGGCTGTCAAAGTTTGTATGGAGGAATTTTAACGCGAAGTAATCGGACCTCGCGTTAAAATTCCTCCATACAACTCGAAACTCAGTGTTTATGGCTAAAATTATAAAAAAAGAATAACGTGTATCAAGGGGTAGTCAATTCGATAGGGGATTTTACCGCGTGTCTTGGTTATCTGGAATAGATAGCTAAAACACTTTTTTATTCCGATATTGCGATATAACCCAACTCCACGCGAACGAAGTCGCGGGCAAAATGTAGTTGTATAGAATGTATAATCTGTACATATAAAAAAACAGTGTCGGTACATTGATTATATTAAAAAAAAATGAGGGGGTTTAGAAACGGTAATAGAGCACAAATCCAAAAAAAAATCTTCACAATAAAACTATAACCATGACTAGAAAGAGGTCAAATCTTTCCCAATGTTCCAAAGGAGCTAAAAGATTGAAGATCATAAGATCCCAATAATCTACCAAAGAGCGTCAGGAGAGACTTGATGCTGTTCGAAAACATCCGGCTGCAACTCGCTCTGTGGAAAACTCTTCGGATCGCGAAGCACGCCTACGTCTCAGCGTATTTACGCATCTACATTCAGTTCTCTAGAGACCAATGAAGAATATGATGCGCGAATGACCGCTGATCGTGAACGTCATGCATTGTGTCGCGAGTCGGAGACGTTGACGAAAAGAGAATTACGCTTGAGTTCTCAGCGTATATACACATCGACTTCGAGGTCTCTAGAGACAAGTGCGGAACGTGATGCGCGACTAATCGCTGATCGTGATTCAGATCTTCGATTTTGACGACCTCGTTGTCACTGGCATTTCAACAGGATCCGCGTACGAAGTCGCGGGCAGAAGCTAGTAAATAATAATATAATAAATTATGAAGTCGCGGGCAGAACTTAGTGTAGTACAAACATAAACCTTCCGATACAAATACTGTTTAATGAATTCGCGTTTTCCTGTGGCAATAGAAACAATATAAACAAACCAAACAGGATGGATTTCTGCTGATCTGTTTCACGGACTTGTTTCGAACAAACAAACAAATAACAGATTTTGACGGTAACAACTTTGCCTCCATGGATTTACGTTCCCAAAGGAAAGAGAGCGAACTGATTGCAATGGACGTTTTCCTTGATACAGCTAATGGTATAACTTGTAACAACATTGATAGATGGCGAGCAAATCGTTTTCTTGAAAGTTGTAAAGAAATGCAATTATCCAAGAAATAATGGAAAACGAAATAATCGCGTAGGTACTAAAATGATTTTTCCGGTATCGAATGCGATTAAGCACTTTTAGAATAATGTTTTCATGCCATAATTATATAATAGTCTTTTTTTTCATTGTTATGTAGCCGTATTTAACAGCAAGAACATCAGCTACCTGCCAGTGAAAGTCCTGTCAAAATTGGTCCAGCCTTTTCAAGCCTTTTTAGCCGAAACAAATAGACAGAACAATGTAAAGTCCAACTTACCGGTCAATTCTACGACGCACTGAAAAATCAAAGATTTAGTTTGATTTACACCTTCTTCTTCCCGAATTTTACTTAATACACATCGCAAACAATATTATATTTCTCGCTTGATCGATCGATCGAAATAGACATTTTCACAAAAGCATCAAATACAGATTTTTTTGTGATAAGTACATTAACCCCCTTACTGATAAACGTTGTATAGCGTATGTATAGGTACACAACGCATTGTCTTCTTCATTCAAATGTCAATTTTCTGAAGACTGAAAGAGAAAAATCGGTGTGTAACTGATATAATACGTTTAATAGTAAAAGGGTTAGTAAAAAGCTATTATTATATTGTGATTAAAAAGACACTACAATTTAATTTACAAATGAAGTTAAAATATAACTAAAATTTACTATACAAGCTAAGCCAATAAAATAATACTATAAACTTTTTTAAGGTTGGGAGAACATCAAATAAGCAGTCCCGCCAGTCAGTCCTGAGTGGAGCGGAAGGAAGTGTCAGACTCTTACTGACTAAAACCCATCCATGTTCCTTCCTTAGCCCTTTGCGTTCCGGGGTAGAGGTAACCCTTTCGAACAATCCCCCTGACCTAGACATAGGCTAATAAAAATATCTTAGCAAATCTTGGCTTTGTTATCATTATTATCGATTCATCGTAATATGCATTTTTTTTTATTTACCCTCCAAAACCATCCTCACACTGACCCTTCACTCCAGTGTTCCAGGGAAATTTCAAAATGGCAAATACCAAAGGTACCTGGTGTCAAACTACAAAACGTGAGAGTGTGACACGGGTTAAACAAAACTTCCCGTGGTACTACTGGATCGCTTCGTACTACGGGATTTTTTTTACCCGTGGTACTACTGGTAGTAATACTGGTACTATCTTCTTTTTTTTTAATTCTACGCAAAATATTCGAAAAATTGCCTGCAAAAAAAATGAATAATCTCGTATTCCGTGACCATGATTAATAGATATGGTAACACAGGCAGGAAAGAGTGATGACGTCAGCTTCGTGTTCTGATCCACGATGTTACTAATATCCAGGGACTGCCGCCATTTGTCACCAAAGTCAAAGTCAAAGTCAAATCATTTATTTCAAATAGGCACAAGTAAGGCACTTTTGAACGTCAAAATGAACAAGAAATAGAATTGATTCTAGTCGCCCCTTCCAAAAGGTAGTTTCGTGTGGAGAAGAATGGGCAAGAAACTCCACCGTTACTCTTTTAAAATGTTTTACAATGTTTTGCATACATGAATTATAACATTATATGTGAAGACAATGCACCCAGAATAAAAACACTACACCACAAAAGGTGAGAAGAAAAACACATATAGTAATGGTAGGTAACTTAAGTATGTCAAAAGTACATGGTGCTCACATATTTACAAACATTCTAAAAGTTAATATATAATAAATCAATCAATGTGTGAGAAGTTATTTCAACATGTTAAAATAGTATTTTATAAATAATAAATTATTACCTAATTTACTTAGCAACCAGTTTGATTTTGTCTAGACACTAGATTGCCCTGTGGAGCAGGACCAGCATGTTTCCAAGCATCCTTATCCTTTATATAATCCTCTAATTTGTAATATGCTTGTTTACAAAGTGTATTTTTAATGTGAGTTTTAAATTTTCTTTCATTTAATTGCAGAATGTCACAAGGTATTTTGTTGTAACATTTAACACAGAACCCCATAAAAGATGTATGTACTTTTGATAATCTAAAAAAGGGTTGATCTATTTTATCTTTATTTCTAGTATTAAAGTTATGCCTATCACTTATTTTGTTAAAAAGATGTCGATTTTTTCTTACATACATAATGTTTTCATAAATGAATTGGCATGGTACCGTCATAATATTAATACTTTTAAATAGTTCCCTAAGCGATTCGCGGCGACGTAGATTGTAAATAGCTCTGATAGCTCGCTTTTGCAGAATAAAAATGGATTCAATGTCAGCAGCCCGACCCCACAGTAAAATGCCATACGACATAATGCTGTGGAAGTAACTAAAGTAGACCAAGCGCGCGGTTTCTACGTCTGTCAACTGCCTTATCTTTCTAACAGCATAAGCGGCCGAGCTTAGCCGTCCCGCAAGAGTTGTTATGTGGGGACCCCATTGTAACTTGTCGTCTAGCGTGATTCCCAGGAAAACCGTCTGCTTAGTAAATTCTAGCTTTTCTCCGTTCAATATGATGTCACAATCGCTACTTTTAACATTAGGTAATTTAAATCTAATGCATTTGGTTTTTTTTTCATTTAGTACCAAATTATTTACCGTAAACCAATCTTGGACCTGAAGAATAGAGTTATTCACGTCGTCAAGATTTTGTGAGCGTCGATCAATTTTAAAAATTAATGACGTGTCATCTGCAAATAACACCATCTTCGGTTGATTTTGAAGTAATTGGGGTAAATCGTTAATGTAAACTAAAAATAGGAATGGACCCAATATCGAACCCTGAGGAACGCCCATTGTCATTTCCGACCCCAGCGAGTTCACACCATTTACTTGAACTTTAACCTTTCTATCTTTCAGGTACGATCTAAGTAAATCAAGGGCTGTATTTCTAATCCCATAGTGCTCTAGTTTCAGCAGAAGCGTCTCATGTTCTACGCAATCGAACGCCTTAGAGAGATCGCAAAAGATTCCAATGGCATCTTGTGCTTCTTCCCAGGCGTTAAAAATGTTCTTTATTAGGGTGACACCAGCGTCAGTAGTACAACGCCCTTTGGTGAAACCAAACTGTTGTTCATGCAAGATGGAATTTTTATTAAAGTGACGTAACATTTGATTGAGCATCAACTTTTCAAACACTTTACTGAGAACTGGCAGAATTGACACAGGCCTATAATTGTTGGGTTCTTTACTATCACCGGATTTGAACAATTCCGTCGAAGGAAATCGTCTCATATTATTTTGTTTGTTCGGATTATTATTATTTCGTGTTTGTTTTTGGCATTGGCCCATTTATTCAGCAACATTGGCTAATTAATGATTTTTGGTGTTTATACTGTTTGCCGCTCTGGGTGTATTATCTTACTAATTAAATTATATATCTAACGACATACATTGTTCCTTAGGAAAACTGACTTATTGTCTTGTCTCGGGTTCCGTACCCAAAGGGTAAAACGGAACCCTATTGCTAAGACGCCGCTGTTCGTCTGTCTGTCACCAGGCTGTACCTTATGAACCGTGATAGTTAGACAGTTTGAATGTTCACAGATGATGTATTTCTGTTACCGCTATAACCACAAATACTAAAAAACAGAATAAAATAAATATGTAAGGGGCTACCATATGAGTAACGTGATTTTTTGCCGTTTTTATAGATAATGGTACGAAACCCTTCGTTCGAGAGTCCGACTCGCATTTGGAGGGTTTTTTTTAATTTTCATAAATCTAAGTAAGTAAATATACCTAATATAAAAAGTCCTAAAATCTGTGCAAATTTTCGAAGATTATTTTATCATCAATCATAATTCATTTATCTAGATGAGTGTAGGTATCTAAGTTTCATTGATAAATTGGAGTAATTCATTTTAATCCAAACCAATCATTCATTTATTTTACAGCTAAGAAAATGCGACGTTGTCATATTTTACGTAAGGGTGGTGTTTTCACATTAATAATCGTGACTTTGTTGAATTGCTTTGTATGAAAAATGATATCAAAAAGATTATAAGTGAAAATTACTTCATAAGCCAGATGATTCTTTGATATTATTATTGTCTCATTCATACCGTAGAGTTGGAATATAAAAAAAAACATTGTTTAGAATGTTTCCAGACTTTTAGAAGAATATAATATTTAATGGAGTTGTCATCGTCTAATATGTTCAACAATAAACTATTTTTTTTTAATAAATAATTCATACTACTTACCTGAATATTTGCAGGATACAACATAGACTTTATTTTTAAACTATATCTTTAAACTTACACTATTGATCTTATTCTTAATTTTTTTTCTGTTTCGTGTACAAAATTTGTATTTCCTCTTCTTTTATTGTAATTTTGCATACCGGATGGTAAGATATGGTGATACCAAGATTGCGATAACTATTACATGAATGTAAAACATCTACACATTGTTTACCCATATTTGCGAATAAATGATTTTGAATTTGAATACTTTGAAACTTCTGCTTGATTTATCTATACTAATATTATAAAGAGGAAAGATTTGTATGTATGTTTGTAACGAGTTAACTCAAAAATTACTTAACGGATCTGGATGAAACTTGGCACAAAGATGGATTATAGTCTGGAATAGCATATAAGCTTTTGATCCCGGAAAATGTACGGTTCCCGTGGGATAATTTCCTACATAAACACGGGCGAAACCGCTGGCAAAAGCTAGTAATTAATATATCAAAATCAAAAGTCATTTATTCAAATTAGACTGAAAATCAGCGCTTTTTGAAGGTCAAAGTTACATAAGACAGTCTCCCAATAACGCCCACCCTTCACCACTTCCTAGTGCTTTAGCTGGGAAGAAGAAGTGGCGCAACAAACTCCCCAGCAGCATATGAATAATAATGCATGCATAAAATACATGATTAAGGGAAATTCCAATCCCAATAAGGGTAAGAGCTGCCAAGAAACTTTTATTGAAAAGAAAAAGAAATAGGTAGAACTCCACAAAGAATTGTGGTAACCTTGATATAGTTCGATATTTCATTACAAAGATTACGATCAGGAGTCGGAGAACTTAATTATGTATAAAGAAACTTTTATTTGCGTTAAGACACGTGTACAGGTTTTACACAATTAATATCTTCTAACCATTTGTCGTAATTCCCTAATTTAGGTGGTTCCGAAATTTAAGATTGAAGTTCAGACACAGATGTTAATAATGCGTGCGTAATACTTGCGTGTTTTTTTTTATTTTTCCATTGTTAACCCCGAACATATAGGGCTAAGGAAGGAACATGCATGAGTTTTAGTCAGTAAGAGTCTGGCACTCCCTTCCGCTCCACCCAGAGCGGGAGAAGTCATGGGATGATTTCCAACCCTCAAAAAAAACCCCTCTTTCTTTAAATCCTAAACAAACATCACATAATCAGCCTGTAATGTTCACACTACTGGTAAACTGGCCTCCTCTCTGCGAGAGGACGCGGGCCCAGTGCTGGTTGGTGGATGTTACATTTCTTCAATTTTTTTTTAAATTCTTGGATATGTTAAAAACAAAACAATGAACTTTGTTTTGATGATGTTATTAATCAATTAATATTATCTGCAATCACCTGAAACACAGGACTACCTAGTTCAGGCAGATATCATTAGTGAATTCGACATAGATTTCAGAGCACTTTATTTAACGGTTGTCCTTATAAAATGTTTTTCTATCTATAATGTATATATTTACAAAAAAATATGGTATAGGTAGTTTATCAGCCACCTCGTTACCATAACACAAGCATTAGGTTGTTTAGCTTGGGACTATATTATGGCGTTGTGTGAAATGTCCATAGATATTATTATTATTATCACATGTCTGAATAAACTTTATGTGTTTGTCACGATGCTTTCCTTCACGATTTTGAACAAACAGCACCAGGACTCTAAACCGATCGACACCTATTCTGCTTACCTCCATTGTGTCGCAGAAGCGTGAAGCCCCTCAGAGCTCCAGCGAGCGTTCCGGATGCGCCGAGACGATTCTGTGAGAGAGCCAAGAAAAGGTCGTAGTAAGCATATTTATTGTATCGTGAAATGTGAATCCATTTGTTATAAGCTCCCTGTTGAGGGATCCTCACTGCTCTGGGTTGGTTGGGGCTGAATAATTTATTATTAAATAAGGAAAAGTAAGTGTATTTAAGCGATGGGCATGAGTTAGCTCGGGTCTTGGAGGCCCTTGGCTGATTTTGCTAAAATTAGATCAGGCACTAGAAACAAAACTGAAAAAGGCTCTAAAAACTGAATTGAAAATGAGTCTGGGTCGTAGATTTGGAGACTCTAAAAAAGATCCATCATTTGATCGTTACAAATTTATCCTACGAAGTCTAAATTAAATTACTACGATACTACTTACATGCTAAATACATACTACGTATTCAATCTACCTAGCCTTTTCACAACCATGTTAGGGTCGGCTTCCAATCTAACCGGATGCAACTGAGTACCAGTATTTTACATGGAGCGACTGCCTATCGGACCTCCACAATCCAGTCAGTAACTAGGTATTACCATATTCCTTGGTAAGACCTGGCTGTCAGACTTTCGGGCTTCTGACTACCCGTAACGACTGTCAAAGATCCACGAATGACAGCCGGGACCAACGGCTTAACGTGCTTTCTGAGGCCGGAGGAGTCTCGATATGTAAATGGTCACCCATCCACGGACCAACCCCGGTAAGCGTAGCTTAACCTGATAGATCGATATGTGCCGCTGTTATTACTTAGCCACGAGCTCCTTAAATACATACTACGTATGTACGTACAAATGAACATAACCTTGTATTGTGTTGAGCTGCACGATTAAAAACAAATGAGTTCAATGACTGGTTGACAGGCCTATACTTAATCTGTATTGTTTATTCCTCAAAAGACCGTTTCAGACACCAAAATTACGTCACGACATTAAAATCGACTGCGACCTCTGAGTTTGTTTCCGCCTTTCTTCTGAGAGCAGTCAGTTGGGTAACGCCGACATCTCGTTTAAAATAAATAATTGACGTGTAAAAGTGTTTCCAAAAACCTATTTAAGTACAAAAATAAAATCATTCAAAGAGAAACAAATGAAAAATTACAAGATCGTATTAATTAATGTTTGTATCAGCAAAAAAACAGTTAGGTATATTGCATCAGCGTAGTATAAAAAACAAAATAACCGAATAAAATTGAATGTTTAAAATCCTTATAACAACAAATATTAAAAACAAAGTCAAATACATAATCATCATCACGCTGTTTCCTCAAAGAGTTAGGCACATTTGTATCTAAAGTAGATACACCCACATTTCGCCAGTTATATGTATTAAGGTCCCATGTTATAGGGAGTGAACTTATTGCCATCTTATTGAGAAATTCCTAAACGAAAACCCGAATAACACTTTGTCCCACCTGAGCATCGAAACCAAGTCATGCTCAGCAGTAGTACTTGCAATGACTAAACCAACGAACCACTTACATAACATTGTATAGAAAAGGGGAAATGGATTAATTACTTACTATAAAAGTATTATTTTCTTCTGGGTGCCACAACCCAGAAGATAGGCAGTCACTCCACGTAAAACGCTGGTTAGACTGGAAGCCGACCGCAACATAGTTGGGAAAAGGCTAGGCAGGTTGATTTGGTAAATAAACTGCCCCAAGTTTCTATTTACCCTTCGAATATTCTAGCATGGTGCAAAAACGAAAAATTAATTATTTTACAAAAAATTGCACTTCATTGCAAGTAATTCGTATTGAAAGAGCATAACAATATCCGAAAAACCAGAAGAAACTATCCAAACTAAGTTTTACGAGAGAATTGTGAAAATAACAATAAACTTTACTGCATTTTAAATAATTGAGAACTCTTTGTGATGTTTAGATTTAAAAAAATACACCAAATCAATCAAGAAACTATCTAAACTAGGTTTTACGAAAGATTCGGGCAAATAATTGTAATTTGCCCGATTCTTTCATAAAACCTAGTTTTACTAAACTTTACTGCTTTTTACATAGTTGAGAACCCTTTGTAATATTCAGAATCAAATAAATACACTAAATCAAGAACAGAAACGCGCGCCAACGACACTAAAACGAAAACTTTATTTAAAGTTAAAATATCTCGCGATTTCCCTAGAATCTTTCTCTAAACATTATCGCAGTCTCTTTGTTTGGTGACATCCTAAAAGTTTACTCGACTGCGCTGAAGGTAAGAAGGTAATACGTTTTACAATACGATGTTACATATTATACGTATTAACTGGCCTGGAAAATACGAAGGGAAGACGGGAAGACGCCATTTCTATTTCTTGAAAGTGAACCATTTTCACATTAAACATTCTGCTTTCTTCGTTGTAAGCCAATTTTTAAATATTATAAATAATAATACTGAATGTTTTATTCATTTAAATTTTATTGCGTTTTGTAATCGTGCGTCGCGTTGAGCATTAATAGCCGACACACACCAAACTTTGGTTCTACTTTTTGGTTCAACTTCATCAGTATTAAAATCTGTACCTACTATTTAATGATAATATTGAATTAGAATGTAACTACTTAGTATAAAATTATATATTACTTGCTTCTGCCAGCAGCTTCGCCCGCGTGGGTATCTGAAATTATCCCAAAGGAACGTACTACCAGAATAAACATTCTATGTGTTAATCCAGGCTATAAACTATCTGTGTGCCAAATTTCATCTAGATCCGTTCAGTACTTTTTGCATAAAAGAGTAACAAACAGCCATACATCAATACATCCTCACAAACTTTCACGTTTTTTTTTATATTAATAGGTACAACCAACACACATTTATCTATTTTCTCTCATCGTTGATTTTCTGTCATACGTATTCTAGTAAACTATTAAAGTCTTATAGACCAATGCATTTTGTGAATTAAATAAACAAAGACAAAGTCAAATTAACAATAATGATAACGAAATTAGATAAATCCGAAATGTATTTAATTGGCATATGCTTTCGAAATGTCACGTGATCAATCGTTTTCGATCGCTAAGTGACAATGTCAAATTGTGTAACGAAACTTGATCAATATTCCCACACAAATGCGTTGACAAATGGCGTTCTTGACAATGGGAATCGCTGAGATAATGAATTTTTTTTCTTAAGTGACAAAGTAAAATTTTGTTCTGACGAAGAAATCTAGGCCCCCAGATACCTTTAATTCTATTTACACTCAAACTTAGTGTCAACCCTTTTTTTAAATCTTGAAATGATTATTTTTATTTTATAAAATAGAACCAAATAACCTAAGATACCAACCCTTTTGTAGGCAGTAAAACAGTTTTACTGGATAGTTACTTACTCACACTTCATTGCCTCACTTTGCTCCGTATTTCAAAGATAAAAGCCTTTAATAGGGTCTCGTCTATTTCCGAGTCGGAGGAGACGACTTCAAGATTGCATCAGCTTTAAGAGACGGTACGATCTTCATTACAAATAAGAAACTAGTTATTATATTTTAAGCTTCTATTTCCTATACATATCTGGTTTGTTTGGTACCTTGATAATTATTTATGTACTACTTTTATTGCTATACATCGGACACAGACAAAACATACAGAGAGTTCCCATTTCCCAATATTTTTAGGATGTAGGTATCTTTAATGATTTTGTAATTAATGAACCAGAGTACCTTTATCACTATGCGGGATTGTACGGAACATAAAGGGCTAAGGAAGGAACATGGATGGGTTTTAGTCAGTAAGAGTCTGACAGTCCCTTCCGCTCCACCCAGAGCGGGAGGAGTCAAAGGTGATTTCCTACCCTCAAAAAAAAAGAGTACCTGAATCATAAATTCCACCTACCTACCATTTCACTTTACTTGTATTCATGGTGGCACCTCTAGTTTTTTCGGATTCTTCTCTTGCAATTAATATTATAATTAATTTTTAGTTTTGTCCAAAAGTGGAACTGTCATGAAAGGTTGGTTGTTCTAGCATAAGTAATTCGCATTAATTAAATACACATCATAATTTTCCTGTGCGCGACGCAAAAGTCAAATCCCTCCCAACCTAGCTTGTGCCGAGCTTTAACGAAGCTACTAGTTAAATTTCCAAAACAAGCCACACATCAACAATATTTTGACAATGTTCAAAAAAACGTACGAATAAACGGTAAATACACCATCAGTTTTAAATATACTCCATTTGTTATAGCATTAGACAAAGAACGGCTAAATACCAACACTTATTGTGTAATATTGTAGAAAATACTGCACTTTAGAGTTATTTTTTATTTTAAACTGTAAATACATTGTAGATAACATTGATTGGAGTTTATTGTATGTTTGTATCTAAACAACGATAAGGTCATACTCGTTATTTGTCTAATGTTATAATTAATGGAGTAAAGGTACTCAATAGTCTCCTCTATAGACACATATCGTAAGTTTAAACTGTTTTATCTAAAAGTATCGGCAGACATTCAATACGACTGATTTTTTCCGCGCTTTCTAAATAGAACGCTTTAGTCTTTGCAGGGCTCAGATGGCAGAACTAGTGTGACCATGATGGCCAGGCGATATTAATTGCTTCTATATCTTTTTATACCATACATACTATAAATTAAAGCCGCGTTCGTGTCTGTGGACATAGATCTGAAGTGAGATGATATTAGAAGTGAGATGATAAGAAATAACTAGAGACCAGTGAAGAATATGATGCGCGACTGACCGCTGATCGTGAACGTCATGTATTGTCTCGCGAGTCAGAGACGTTCACGGAAAGAGAATTACGCTTGAGTTCCAAGCGTATGTACGCATCGACTTCTAGGTCTGTAGAGACAGCCACGTGACGACTCCCGGCCACCGTAGGCGCGGGCCTGCGGACGGTGAGTAATGGGTGACTCACCGTCCGATCAGCACCAGACCCGTGCCGTACGGCGCGTATATGTTCCACGCGCGCCTCAAAGAGATGTCAGCATATGAAGGGGCCCCTCAGGGCCAAGCCTGCCGGATAAGCGGGATTGTCCGAAAGGGTTACCGCTGCCCCGGAACATAAAGGGCTACGGAAGGAACATGGATGGGTTTTAGTCAGTAAGAGTCTGACACTCCCTTCCGCTCCACCCAGAGCGGGAGCAGTCACTGGATGATTTCCCAGCCTTAAAAAAAAAAAAAAAAAAAAAAAGGTCTGTAGAGACAAGTGGGGCACGTGATGTGCGACTGACCGCTGATCGTGAACGTTATGTATTGTCTCGCGAGTCGGAGACGTTCACGGATAGAGAATTGTGCTTGAGTTCCAACCGTATCTACGCATTAACTTCTAGGTCTCTAGAGACAAGTGGGGAATATAATAATGCGGTTACCAAAATGAAAACGATGACAAATGGACTGTATGTTTTGGTGGTTGTTGGAATGAAATAAAACTAAAGCTCAGTGTGATAATCGATTTAAATGGGAAAAATTATAAAAAGTAACATAAATGGCGACCCCGTTGTCGCTGGCATAAGCAACAAGGTCCGCGTACGAAGTCGCGGGCAGAAGCTAGTAAGAAATAATTCTTCTTAAGAATTATAGGTGCCCTACCTATAATTCTTAAGAAGAATTATTTCTTAATGAAAAGTATCACCACACCTTTTTCCATCCCAGTAGCGTTTTGTCATCGAATATGACAGACTCATACGACTTCTGGAGGGCTCTTTTTTTTGAGGGTGTGAAATCATCGAATGACCCACCCTTCCCGCTCTGGGTGGAGCGGAAGGGAGTGTCAGACTCTTACTGACACTCCCTTCCGCTCCCGCGTCCTAACCAAAAGCGATCGTCGCGCTCTTTTATATGAATATGTGATACTCGCACGAGCAATCAAGTTTCGTATATACGTCATTACATGTAAACGATCGCGTTCTCGCGCGACAGCTGCTTTCTGTTAGGACGCAGGGTTACAAATAAAATTCGTTGCTTTACATTTAGACCACGAATACAGGCTAAAATTATTATTTGTAGTGAAGCTGATTAATATAATCTCAACGTGCGTCATATAAATAAAACAAAAGCATTGGGAAATCGAGAAGTTCCAATAATAACAAGTTAAATTTATTCGACTGACAGTTAATAATAATTGAACATCAAACGTCATTTATTTCGCTGAACTCGTCAAATAAAATGACTGTGATTATATTAATGTTGTAAATAAAATTTAAATCAATGTTTTCTGTGAATTATTCGGCAAACAATGCAGATTCAAAGTAAATAAATATTCATACTTGTTCCGTAAACATTACAGTTGCCTTTAATTTCATTATTTTATTGTTGTGCCAGTTTACCGCTTGGAGGTGTATGTATATTGTTACTTGCGTATAATATTTTGACAACATTAAACCAATTTTTGTTTTTTGCAACCGTAGTTCGATTTTAAAGTAACATTTCACTGTATAGTTTTTTTTTGGTTTGGAAATCGGTTGATTTTATATTTTCGCATTTTTAATTCTAGTAAGGCCACACAAATTAGTATACGTGCTATGTAAACAACGTGTCGTGAAGATTTATAACATCATCAACACACACAAAGTGGTTTGAATACGTGTTAATGAAGCGAACTCAAAAACTACCAAAGCAAATAACTTTCACACAAGATACCCGAGCACGAGCTTTATTTAAAAATGATTCATCGTCGAAGTCTGTTAAAATCGTCCAGAAAACATGAACGCCATCTTTTCATCAAAAACATTGCTTTGCACTCAACTTTTGCATGTCCTTCAAATAACGCACATCCTCACATTTTACGACGGCTCTGTCCGACCTAAAATTTGGCCGTCACCAAGTCCGTAGTCCAAAACCGAAGACTACATTTTCGCGGCTTTAATAAAAACGGATCCCGGACTGTCCCATTCAATGCTGACTAATGGCCTCCGCACGGCACTCGCCCCATCTCAATTTACTTTCACACCATTGCTGCACTTTATTTTTCCTGTATACCTACAATAGTGGTTGCAGAAGTTCAAGTCCTCGCAAAAGATCCAAGTTCTAAATTATAGCCCACGGACCCCAATTAAAATTGTGGAGAACGAGCTAGAGCTGACGGTATTTAACTTGGGAACTTCCAAATCGTGACTTGCAGATTGCACTTTTAAATTCAATTAGATTTCGGTTGCTAAAAGCCGATGAATTCTTTCCATCTTCTTAGCCCGTAATGTCCCACTTTTGTCCAAATGCATCTACTTCCCTTTTGCGCACACGTCGACGTATTAATAAGTTTTTTTTATTTTTGGTATTGTATGACTCCAGAGGACGAAACGTCTAGCGACCGTGACAACAAACCAAATCAACCATATTATTAGTTGAACGTATTTGCAGCGGCTAACAGTTTTAGAAGACAGCTGGCAGCATAAAAACTCCAATCACGCCACTCTATTACAAGTCATCGCCACTTCTTGTACTCCTCCGGTACCTCGGTGACAAGTGTGTCGGAAAGAGTTGCTATAGTATAGGACAACGGCATGCCACCTCGATCCTTGGCCGGAAGCAGAGGCTAATTAAATAATTACGTGGGCAAGTGAACCTAGGCCAAGATCTGGCGATAAAAACGTAGGCAGGCCATCAGTCATGTGGTTGATGAATTGGTCAAAGTAGCAGGCAAGATTTGAATGCTGGAAGCCCAAGTAAGTCGTGCAATGGAGAAAACCTACTCTCAGCATTGGGTGGACATGGGTTGAAGAAGAAGAGTGACTGGGCTTTCTGATCTTCATTCTACATTTCTCAGCACAGTGCATGCCGTGATTTGTGGCTCATGGGATGTCTGCGGTGGTTTATTGTCCTTACGGTCCACTGGTGCATGCATCTTCAGGTTCCTGTTACCGAAGCGTTCTGAATTTTAAGTGGTTTCCCAGTTTGTTTATTTATTTTTCGCTAGTGGAGGAAATTGGTTAATTTAATCTTACGTGAACACTTAAGAACTTTACTGACGCTTTTCTAAAAGTTTAGTCACCGGGAATTGAATGTAGTAAAACAATTCAATAAATAAAAAACTATACAAATAAACGGAATAAATAACAAGCAATCGTTTAATACACACATAATATATTTATGTGTGTATTAAACGAGGAGATTTGTAATTTTATCAGCCGAATATAGACAGTAATGTTTTTTTTTAATGGTGGCTTGTATCAAACCCAAATCTATATAGCCTATTGGACGACTGAGATGATTATTACGACGCAAATTAACTTACGTCATATTATAAAGAAAACTCCATAATCGCAACGGGCACCACTTATGATAGCACACAGGTGTCTCATCCCAAAATCCTAACAGGACGTGTTCACTGGCGAATAAAAAAAGTTTCCCGCCGTAAAACAAGATGGCGCTTGGCGACCAGCCAGCGACGTTCAACTAGAGGAGCTATACCTCAATCTTAAACCCCCTAACTTATGGGCGTACGTGTCTTCGGGTGATAGGATGGTTTCCCGTGATTTTATCTTGTGCGTTCTCTTCGGAGGATATTGTTATTCTTGAAGTACGTGACGTAACGGGCAAGTTGGTGCGAATTGCCTGAGGTGGTTGGACCAAGTTTTCCGTCAACCTAAGCAAGTTCTGCTTTCGACGTTTAGATTAATTCGTAGAATTAGTTGTTGTTGGAGCTAATACAGGTTAAAGGGAAATCGACGCGCAACCTATTGCAATGGATTCAGTACATACATCATTTTATAGTTATTTTAATAACCGATGATATATTTTAACGCCCGCCAAGGGGAGACCCCCTTGGACTGGATAAATGAAGACAAAAAAAATATTATCAGTATTTTTAACTAATATATTTTAAATAATTTTAACAATTTAAGTAACTTTATGTGCCGGCAACTTTAAGAAGTCAGCAGCATTGGTTTTCTTCCATAGCAACTTGCATAACAGCCAAGTACTTGTACAGTACAGTCATTTTCATTTGTAATACTAATCATATCCTTGGACATTTCACACAACACCTTACAGTCCCAAGCTAAGCAACCTAATGCTTGTGTTGGCTGATATTATAGATATAGAAACACCCAGACCCGGAACAAATACTTGTAGGTCGTACAAATATTTGTTCCGTGCGGGAATCGAACCCCCGACATGCTACGCAGTAATCAATCGCTCAATCACTGCGCCAACCGTGTCGTCGTATTAGTAGTACCTCATCATTCTCCTGCTCATATAGCATTACAAGTATTCTATTATACTTCACTTCTTATCGTCACCTCGGTAGTCAATAGACATTCCATTTCTAGCCATATCATGTTTCACGTATATAGATAGTGAAAGAATTAACTGTACGAACGAATCTCAAGGTTCATAACCTTTTCATTTTCCCGACTGCGCCTAACTTAAAGAAAAACCAATCTCGCTAACAATACAAGATTAAAAAGAACAAAACCCAACTCTTGTTTCAAAGCTAAAATGTTTAATACCTACATCTCCTTCCCTTAGTGCTTCGCAGTATTTAATATTTTTAACGAGAATGTTGAAAATTTTTTCGCGCAGACAAAAGTGAAATTAACGAAACGCTGAAGTTTTTTTTTTTTAAGTCATAAAGCAGAGGAGGAGGTGTCGATGAAAGCGTTGAGGATTTTATGTTAATTGTTGAAAGACCCAGAATATTTTTTAGGGTTAACTCGATAAAGGCGAATAACTCTTTGATGGCGTTTCTGATAAGATTTAGTGGATATGCTGTTTTTTTTTTATTTGTATAATAGGACATCCCAAACGGACAGATTTTTCTAATTAAATTTCTAATTTTTCTAATTGAAAATGAACCTTATGCTTTTGTAATAAAGTTGAAAAACTACCCAAAAACTTTGACAGATTGGGGTAGCACATCAGTGCTGGCCTCTGTACATGAAGGTCACTGCGTAACGATGCCGCTGCTTCTCTGTAATGTATTAATTTCTCATGCATACACACAACTGCACTTACTCATTAAGATTACCTTGCCCGCAGCATAGGAAATGAACTTACTGTCCTTACTCCAACTATATAAGCCACTATGATGCTTTTTTTTTTTGAGGTTGGGAATTCATCCAATGACTTCTCCCGCTCTGTGTGGAGCGCAAGGGAGTGTCAGACTCTTACTGACTAAAACCCATCCATTACCACCCATCCGTTCTGGGGTAGCGGTAACCCTTTCGGACAATCCCGCTTAAGACATTATGTTGCTAGTCTTGGAATTTACTTCGCACTACAAACACCCTGTCCCTATAGAAATATGTCTCAATTATGACGCAATTAATCGGACAAATTGCATCGGAATTACCATCACAAATTTGAGTTACTTTTGCCCCTTGAATAAAAACTATCTGCAAAATGCAGTTCAAACGTCAGAAAGCATGAATGCTTTACAATAGCATATACATATACAATGTAAAAACTATAAAGCAAAGCAAACTCTGCTGACAAAAAGATTCCAAAGTTCTCACAGACAGAGAACCAACAATGCAAATACAATCCCACTTGACCAAAATCTAGCAATAAAACTTTCCAAAGAGAATAAAACAACAAATCCAGACGAATGATCTAAAATATACAAATGAAGAGCAACCATTTTGAACTCACTCTCCCAGAAATACTTCACAAGTTAAGGTTTTAAAATCTTGAATATTTATAGGATTACATAAAGAGAAACTTTCAAGACTGAATTGTTGTGGATTGAAGAAGTTTTCAAAGTATTTTCGCTTTATGCAGCAGTTTTGAAGATTCTACTTTCAACAGGCAGTGATTTACAAGGTGTTTTTTTTATATCCCATAACTCTAGGGCGTGAATAAGACTATATAAAAAATCAACATTTTTTTTGTTTTCCATATGTCTTACCACATTTATAGTGAATTCAAATTATATAATTCTTTTCAGTTTTGACTTGTTATTCTCTCTTTGTATTAACTGCAATAAACCGACTTCCAAGTAAATCGGCTCAATACCATACTCTGCTCAAAATCAAAAGTATTCTTCATATCAATTCAAAATTTTAAGTTTGTTCTCATGTTTTCTCCGGTTAACATTTTAATGAGTGTTTATTTTGCTAATGTATTAAAAGGAAACGCGATACACATGTCGACGAGATTGTTACATTACTTGGCACATTGTTAATTTTAGCGAGCAAGACATTGTTGACATCAACTTCACTCTAAAACCTAATTCTCAATGGAAAGAATGTATGAATGTACTATGTATATCATTGGGTTTATGTAATTTCCCAGTGAATCTAATACCCGTATTACAGAACCTCACTCAATACTCAAGCATTGCTTGTGTCTTGATTAAAGCCATTTGATTGGTTAAAATTAGTTTTAAGTAATGCTTGGGTCTTGAGCGTATGCTTGGGTTCTGTAATACGGCCCTAAGAGCCATAGCCACTAAAGTTACTATCCAAGAGTCTACCTGTGTAGGAGTGCCGGCGCGGAGCGTGTGTCGGAATAGGCCTGTGCCATTTATCAGCCTGCGCAAGCGAAAGGATGCACCATCAAAAGTCTATTATTTCGAATAATACCGGTCTATCCCATACATGCTACGACCAACCTGTGGTGGACCCGCACAGGTAGACCGTACAGTAGACCTTAGGGTTTATGGTATACAGTCATAAGTCACGCCCAAGAAATCATAACTCTGCCTTAGTTGTCGCAAAGTGGGAAAGGATAATAATCTTTGCTCATTCCGTCTCAAAAAACACATGACTGAAATGCCATCCTATCCCAAAATATAGCCCACATCTACGTCATCATGACCATTATATCATAATTCTGTCATACTATAGCAACGTGGCACATTCTCGTTGCAAACTCGCTAACTCCAGACCAAAAACCGCTCGCCAACTTGAACCACGTACATTGTACAACTACCGGAATTCGTTTGTTTCAATCTGCCGGAATTCCATAACTGAATCGGATTTTCAAATCCGTACGTTTTAAACGGATTCCGCGCAAAAAACGTTTGGAATTTAATTGTGGAGCCGCTGGTGAGATTTTAGTTTTTTCGTGTTTGACGTTTTTCTGTGGAATGTAAATGACATTGGTTCTAAAGTGACGTAGTAATTGGGCTTGACACAATGTTGAGTGATTATGCTGGCGTTTGCAAATTGTCAAACAATCTGCCTATGCTTTTCCCAACTATTTTATGGTCTGCTTCCAGTCTAACCGGATGCAGCTGAATACCAGCATTTTACATGGAGCAAATGCCTATCTGACCTCCTCAACCCAGTCAGTAACTGAGTAATACGATACCCCTTGTTAAGACTGGCTGTCAAACTTTCGGGATTCTGACAACTCGTCAAAAATCCACGAATAACAGCCGGGACCAACAGCTTAACGTGCTTTCCGAGACACGACGTTTGCAAAGTATATTTGTCCATAACTTCAACTTTCAATGACGGAATATACTTACAAAAAGTCTCAGTGACCCGGGACGGCAAATTGGTAGCAGGACTGTGGCTCTCAAAACCTCAATTCCACAGAAGTTTTCCGTTCATCGGGTACGTAACCTATACAAAAAGCAGTAACTAAGTACTCAGTACTCTTAATACTGTAGATAGAAAGTTTTACTCAAAGAAAACATTCCTTTATTTTTGAATAGAAAGAAAACTGCATTCAAAGATTTTCAAAAATTCGCTTGCCACACCCGGGAATCGAATAGATTTAATCTGTAAATAATACAACCTGTACTTTTATTGCATCGATCCTTAGGATCAATTATAAGGATGAAATCTCTCTAACAGACTTGATAAATTAAATTAAAGCAAAAAGTTAACAAGTTAAACAAGTTGTATTTTGCTGCTCACCATCAGATGTGTCAATTTGGCAAAACATTTTATTTGTTCATATCAAAATAACTTCTTCTTTCAGAACGATAAAATTGAATACCATCTATATGTATCTAACACTAGCTTCTTCCGCGCGGTTTTGTTACGTATAGCCTTCCTCGATAAATGGGCTATCCAACATAAAAATATTTTTTCAATTCGGACAGTTCCAGAGATTAGCGCGTTCAAACAAACTTACTCTTCAGCTTTATAATATTAAGTATAGATAAACTAAGGACAAACGCAGTATAATCTTTTTAATGTGACCGTGTCTCCGTGGCAATAAACTATTTTTTCTTTCTGTCTTTCAATCCATCTAAACAAGCCCCTTATCTTACCCGATGACTCGCAAAACTAGTAAGCAGCAATTTTGCCCTTCTCCATAAAATACGGATGTAAAAGAGCGCACACAATAAATCAGGTTTATTGCTCAAGTTAGTGAGGCATTACCAGAAGTTTGCGACCTTTGTGTAAAAAATATTTTATGTTGCTCCAAGAGATATACAAGCTGTGATAAAAAAGTTTCAATTGGAGGTGTTGCTTTAAATTATGGGATACTGTTTTATTTACTACAGTAATTTTGCTACTGCAAGAAAGATCTTGTAAAAGAAAAGAAACAGGCATTTCTTACGACTCTAACCGATCTATTCTGTGTATGAATTAATTCATACGTAAAACTATAAAAGGCAGGCAGAGACGATGCAGTGCTATGCTTCGTAGCCCAGTGCTACGCGCCGTGCTACGGCGTAGCACGCAAAGGTTTTATTTTGTGATTTTGTTCTCGGTTTTTTTTTTATAAAATCACTAACTCGGTTCTAACAGCATGGCAAAGTGACAGTGAGCCACTCGTATAGGCTAGGTAATACGTCCCAACCGATGGACCCAACATTTGTTTCAAAATATGCATTCATAGGAATGGAATGATTGTATTGAAAGAGCTGATTGTTTTGTTTTTATTGAGAGTGGAAAATCATCAAATGCACCCTCCCGCTCTGGCTGAAAGCTTAATGCTTAGGTGTAAGTGAGACAGAAAACGTGTATTATAGACTAAGGATAACGAGGAAGATATTTAAAAGGGTAGACTGACAGAGGCTTTTAAACAACGGAGACAGACGTAAAGATGGATAGTTTTTATGATGTTATTTTATGTTTTATACTAGTTTTCTTGTACAATAATAAACTAGATTGTGGTATTTTAAGTTCTTTCTCTGACCGTAGCCGTATTCTCACATATCCTATCTGACGTCTCCTCTTATTGTAAACACGGATATCGAGGTGATTTAATCCCAAAAAATTTAAAATAATATATTAAGCAATTCAACATACATTATTAAACACGTTCAATGGTATCGTTTCCACCTGGGACGACCTCCCTGACGGAAACGGATATCTGAAATTGTGTATTCGCTGAAAAAAGATACGTAGCATTCTGAATAGCCAATAGAGATAGAAATCTTTGTCGGATTCACAAAATGAAGCTGTTTTGCTTTTAAAGGACTCCGTTCAAAATTCGATTTTTAACGCGATTAAAAAAAAATGGTTGTAACTTTTTTTGTAAAAGAACTTTTTGGTTCCTAGGAAGGTACTCCTAGTGAATCGACTTAATATAATAGCATAATTAGCATATAATGATCCCAATGCTGGGACACAGGCCTCCTCTCTGTGAGAGGGAGTGGGCCATAATTCACCACGCGGGCCCATGCCGGGTTGGTGGACGGCACATGTTTCTGAATTGTTGGTACATACCGGTTTCCTCACGATGTTTTCCTTCGCCGTTTTGAAAGCAATGGTGGTGAAATTAAATACACAAAGTAAAGAGACTGCTTGGGTTCGAACTCAAGACCTAACTCGTAAGTCGGGGCCAATACACCTAAATGCATATTATTTTGAAATACAGAGGCCACCACATCAAGTTACCACAATCTGTCAAATTTCTTTGATAGTATTTCAATTTTATTGCAAAGACATAAGGTTCATTTTTAATCGAGAAAATTTGACAGTTAGCTTGATGTGCTGGCGTCTGTACCTTAATTAATCTCAATCTGCTGAACCTTTTCGCAACAATGTTGGAGTCAGCTTCTAGTCTAACCGCATGCAGAATTTCACAAGGCGCGACTGCCTATCTATTCTTTTGGAATAAGTATGTACCAAGAATAGATTCAGCAAGCGTTGAAAGTTGTGATTAATTTACGAAAACATAAAAAATCTTCGTATTATTTGAAATTAAATTCGCCAGCAAATTAAATTGGATGAGGATTCCGAAATTACCTTTTGTTTATCAATAGATTCCTTTCCAACTCAAAGTCAAACTTCTAACCGGAACCTTTCCTAACAAATTATTTTAGGTTTGTCTTCGAGTCTACTTCCTTCTTTCTTTTTCGGTTTCTGACTAACCTGGTTTCAAAGTTTTTATACTGCCCATGGGCCTCAGACTAAGTTTCACGTGCTGTAGAGAAATATCTCTCAGGCATGCTGGTTTATACGAGGGATTGTCCGAAAGGATTACCGCTACCCCAGAACATAAAGGGCTACGGAAGGAACATGGATGGGTTTTAGTCTTCTCTCTCTCTTTAGTCTTCTTAAGTCATTGGATGATTTCCTACCCTCAAAAAAAAAGTCATACCGGTTTCCTCACTATGTTTTCCTTCACCGTTTCATAAACAAGTGATAATTATACAATACGCACATGAATCCGAAAAGTCAAAGGTCTTGGGTTCGAACTCGAGACTAAGACTTGGCAGTCCGACGGTCTCACGCTATAACTGCTATGTAAATACAGTATATTACATGAAACGACTGCCCATCTGAAGAGATAATAACAAAATTAATAATAAAACAGCCGGATAACCGTCGGTAAAAAACGTGCCAATGTAATAGCTCCCTTACGATAGTAAGGCATGGATAAAGGCCGTAGAATCAAGCAATAAATTAATAACTTAAGTCTTTCAAAGTTTTTTTTACAGAAAAACACTCCAGCGGTTCATACGAGGAACATTTATTTGAATATTAGATGGATTAAGTACTCTTATTTGCCTAGGTTTTAGGTATATGAGACATAAACAAAATGAAAAACTTAGTGCTTGCAGAAACCGTTTCACAATTATTAGCAACCTCGGATTTACAAGCTTGAATCATTGACATAGTCCTGATACATTTATACATTAATATAAATAATCTTATATATAAAATTTCCATGTTACAATGTCAGTTACCGTACTCCTCCGTAACGGCTTGACCGATTTTTATGAAATTTTATATGCATATTCAGTAGGTCTGAGAATCGGCTACTATCTATTTTTCATACCCCTAGGTAGGTTGGGTAGAAGATAGGTATCATAGTTAAGGACGGACAGTACGACGTCTGCCGGGTCAGCTAGTAATTATATGTAAATATTTTTATTCAAAACTAAAGTTGGTAAAATATTAACAATTACACTTTTTTTTTTAAGGCTGGGAAAACATCCAATGACTGCTCCCGCTCTGGGTGGAGCGGAAGGGAGTGTCAGACTCTTACTGACTAAAACCCATCCATGTTCCTTCCGTAGCCCTTTATGTTCCAACAATTAACAATTACACTAAGAAATCATTTACAAAGAAAATAAATTTAAAATTTACAATCATTTATTTATATTGTAAGGTGCCAGCTGGACCTTTCTGTAAATATCTCACCGGGAAACTTAGATGAAGTGAGCTGTCGTTCCACCTTTTTTTTTTTAAGGCTGGGAAATCATCCAATGACTGCTCCCGCTCTGGGTGGAGCGGAAGGGAGTGTCAGACTCTTACTGACTAAAACCCATCCATGTTCCTTCCGTAGCCCTTTATGTTCCGGGGTAGCGGTAACCCTTTCGGACAATCCCGCTTTGTCGTTCCACCTAATTTATTTATTTATTTAAATGTACATGCACAACATTACAGGACAACTCTTAAGGCGTTGTCACTACATAGTATAAAACAAAGTCGCTTTATCTGTCCCTATATCCCTATGTAAAACTACACAACGGATTTTGATGCGGTTTTTTTTAATAGATAGAGTGATCCAAGAGGAAGGTTCATATGTATAATAACATGTACTTTCCGTCATCCACGCGGGCGAAGCCGTGGGCAGAAGCTAGTACAGTATAAAATAGACAAAAAAAAATACATTATACAAACATCTCGTTTGAAAGTAACAATAAAAAACTAGGGATAATGCGGCTTATTGGACGACTCGCACGAATTTAACTCGCACAAAACGTGCGAATCGACTCCTTTAAAAAATATTATTTTTTCTGTAGTCGATTCGCACAAAGTTTATTAAATGGGGTGCGAATCGACACCTTTACAAATATGTAGTAGGCTATTCGCACACATAATGTTTTTTTATGAAATGCAGTTACGATAAAGTACACTTGAGTACAGAAGTAGTAAGGTCAAATGTGTTTTACTCGTAATAGATAGATAATAAAAACACAATCTAAAATATCTGTATTTAAATTAAAACTAAGTACTAAACAAATCAATACAAATAATATAATAATAATACCGATTTTCCTTACTTTCAAGTAAATGTCTGTTATTTAAACTTCGATTATTTTTTAGTTTTATTTCAGTGATGGCTGAATACGACTGTACTTTAATTTTTTTATTCCTTAAAATGAAATGTGTGCGAATAGCCTACTATATTTTTGTGAGGGTGTCGATTCGCACGCCAATAAATAAAATTTGTGCGAATCGACTCCAGAAAAAATTATATGTTTTAAAGGAGTCGATTCGTACGTTTTGTGCGAGTTAAATTCGTGCGAGTCGTCCAATAAACCGATAATGCTAGGGAATGAAACTTTTGACAGCTCACGCTCAATTTCACATCTTACGCATAAGCTATCAAACAACTAAGCATACATATAAATATAGTATTCTAATAAGTGCAACACCTGTATTCATTGCAAAAGTAAGCTAAGATTGTAACATAAGTCCTCCTTGGATCAGGTAGCTAAACTTAGGTTAAACTTAGGCAAATTAAGTAATTAACAGAAACCTGCAGACTCTCCAAGTTAGTGGTAACTTAAACGTAACTTAATCCTCAGTCGTAACCTTATGTTAATTCAAACATGAACTTAATTCGGGTATTCGAGTCGTCTAAGTTAAAATTAAGTAAGTTTTCCGTTTATATTGTTCGTGTACTAGATCTGGTTACTTATTTAAGTTATAAAATTACTTTTACTTTGTATGTTTTCTAACAGAAATTTCAGGTAAATGATACATTTTTAGGGTTATATTATAAGTTTCTTTCATTGCATCAAAATTACTTTAGAAAGTTAGAGCTAATTGCTTTTAAGTATTTTCCATAGGTAACATTTAATATTATAACAGGCCGCTAAACACTAACTAGACTATCGTTATAATAATATCGTTTTAATTGACATTTTTTCAATTGGTTCATTTCTTTTATCCTAGACTTTATTAATTATGATAGTAAAAAATAACCTGCTTACTAATATTATATTTGTATGCCGATTATTGGCCGAACATACAGATCAGCTAAAATGTATAAATAACACCTTTTTGTACTTATGTTCACAAATAAAGATTGATTTGATTTGATTTAATAATTATTTAGATCCTCAGTTTATTAAGCAAAAGGTATCTTTTTGGTTGCTTTATCATTATACGTAAATACTAGTCGCTTGATTCTGTAAATCTCACCATGGAAACTTAAGTGAAGTGACCCTGAAGTGAGCTGTTGCTCCACCTGATGCTAGGGATTGACCCAATTGACACTCACTTATTCACTTCACCTGCGTTATCACGGTGAGATGGTTATAGAATAGCATTACAGCTCACTTTAAAATCTCTTCACCTTCGTTTTCACTGTGTTATTTTAAAGAATAGCACGTTACAGATCATAAACAACTATCTCTACCGGCGACTATTCTTCAGAACAAATGCAATTAACGAACCTTTTTTTCATTACAAGGTTTAAAGTTAAGTAATGTTTAGCGACTGATTAACATAACATCAATTTTTGATGTTTAAACCTCACATAACTTTAAACAGCGTTCATAATAAAAGGGGTCACAAAGTTAAGACTTAGAACTTAGTTTAAACCTTTAGACTTTAAAATACTTGGTGGCTCGATTTAGGAAGTCCGAGAGTGTAGTTTTAAAAACGGAACCATTCCTTGAATTACCCACAAATTAAAAAAAAAAATGCAACCTTTTTATTGTTTTCCGCTAAATGTGCCAGTGTGTGTATTCTAAAAGAGTGTCCATGGAGTTTTTTACCCGTTCTGCTACATAGCAATCTACTACGCGTTGGTACGGGCAACTAGCTCCGTGTTTTTGAGTAAAATTATTTGACAATTCAACAGTGCCTATAAATAGTTTAATTGAAATAAATGCCTCTAGTTTTAATTTGAGAAAAAAGTTTTCGAGCGAGATTAAGTCCTTACATTTCGCTTCCAGGAATTGAGGGCTGATATGCCTGTTATGCATAACTAGGAAGGTATGTATATTGATGTACCTACTATTATTGCCTGCAGTTGAAACCACAGCCGCGACTAATAACTCGTGCTAATCTAATTTATAGTGCTAACGCAGTCAGCTATCCGCAATCGCAGTTAATTAGTGTGAATTAGTAGGTTATCATCAAAGGTTGAGTTACGTTAAGCCTACCATAGATACTTATTTTGATGCTCATGTTACCTTTATATTGCCAGCGTCTTCGCCCGCGTGTATGTAGGAAACTATCCCACGGGAACTTTATTGCTTAAGTATATGCTATTCCAGACTGTAATCTATCTTTGTGCCGAGTTTCATCCAAATCCGTTAAGTAGTGTTTGAATTTATTCGTTACAAACATACATACAAATCTTTCCTCTTTATAACATTATATAATAATAATAATAATCACACTAATATTATAAAGGCGAAAGTTTATAAGTGAGTATTTGTGTGTGTGAGTTTAATACGTTTAATATTTAGATTATTTTATAAATGCATATTTGCAATTTTCATTTGGGTCAAATAATTTACATGCCAGTATTGATGTTTTTAAGCCTACTATATACTACTTTATTTGACACTATAACAATATGCATGGACATTATATTAACATTTCAATTAATATTTACATTCTGACATTCTTTATCAATCATACCGGTAACTGATGTAATGATATGACATTTTTTAATTATGTTCCTAATGTATTGTGAAATGTAATATTTGCAATTAATTTATATAATCAGACAATTTTTGTAACGTAGGTATTCTGAATTTAATATTTGCACACCACATAAATGGTAGAATGTAAATGGGCCATATTGATAATAACATCATACTACTTTGTAAACCTACATTTAGCAAATAAAGTATTATTATTATTATTATAGTATTTTTTTTTCTATATAATCTATTCGTTTCTGGCACTTACCCGCCGCTGCCGCAGCATCGGCGGCACGCGGCAGTTTGCATGGTTGTCCGTCCTTCACGCTCATACGGCTCAACGGATCTGGATAAAACTTAGCACAGTTTTTACCCCGGTAGTATGTTTCCTTGGGATAATATCCGACATCTACCCTGGCGAAGCCGCTGGCAGCAGCTAGTATGTAAATAATACAATGTACTTATCTAATGTAAAAATTAAATAAAACTTTTTCTATACAAGCTTCTATAAAAATGATTAAGGCAGTATTGTCATAGCTACGGATGTAGTACCTACTTATACAAAGTTACAACTGAACAGGCCAGCAGTTAGTTATTAGCTTTCATGATTTTAATTAGCTTTCATGAATCCACCTCAAACCTTATTTTAATATAAGCATTTTTTTCAACATACTAATTGAGAACAGCACCATCTAGTAAAAAGGTGCTGAATTTAAGTGAAAACTTGTGAACATTGAAACGAGACGAGTAGGTAAGTAGCAGAGCACCTACCCGAAGTAAAAACTTGCAACAAAAACTGATAGATGGCGCCACAATTTCAACAGGTGATAAAAAAACTCTTTTTAAAAGCAAGCCTTTAATGTGGTTTTAATTAAATAAAAATTACGAAATAAATTTCAACCACTAACCTTTATTATTTTCTTTAAAGCTTAAAACTTATCTTTAAGTATAAGACAGTACAGTTACACAAAACAACTTATACAATTTGAAGTTTAACTTAGTCGAAATACAGTTCGAAATTAAAAAAATATTTAAATGCTTTAAAACTATAGATATACCTGGTTTTGTAATAAGGTCGATTATATTAATTGATAATCAAAATAGATTCACATAGCTCTACAGCTAAAACTAAAAGCAGTGATTATGTCTACAAATCATTTAACAAATGAGAAAATTGCTCAAGTCCGTTCGAGCAAAACCGGCCTACAGCCAAACATTGTAATAATAATATGTCATTATTACGAGCTTACTCAGACAGTTAGTCGTCCCAGCGAACACATTGGGGCAATATATCAGATTATCATAATTAGGGCTAATGTCACTAATTAATGGTAGAACATCAAACATTATATGTTATCTCACTCTATACAGCGTGTTACGGAAAGGGTATATAATATATGTACCCCACATAATTATGTTGATAAGTCGATCAGTTCACCAAAAATTGATTCAACATATTATTATTAGTTGCCAAGCAACGATTGGCAAATAAATTATTTGTCATTTTATCGTTACACAACAACAAGTTTGTCAAATAGTTCACTTAGGAAAATAACTATCCGATAAACCTTTTTTAATAAGGTATTATTTGAAAAAAAAAACTTTTTTTTTCAATTTATCGCACAAAACAACGTTTGGAATAAAAACGTTTTACATATTGGTTTATTGTTACGCAATTTCTTTTTAAAATCCCAGACTTGTGTAGATAGAAAAAAAGTTGTATAGCAGTCTACCTAGAACGGAACTAGTTAGATTAGACTAATTATTTAAAAAAATGGTTAGGTTAGGTTATGATAAAACTGTGACCCCATACGCACAAGGCACAAGCCGAGCGAGCGAAGCGAGCGGTGCCGCGGTAGCGGCGGTTAAGTGCCAGAAGCGAATAGATTATATAGAAAAAAAATACTATAGTAGGCTTAAAAACTTCAATACTTGCCTGTAAATTATTTGACCCAAATGAAAATTGCAAATATGTACCTATTTGGAAAATAATCTAAATATTAAACATATCTAATGATTAATTATCATCCAACATTAAAAAAAGGATAATTAGTGAAAAGCGTTGATTTTCAGTAGTAACCCTAAGTAGTTATCGTATATAATTTATGGACACTTTATGAGATCATTATAAATAACATACAGATAAAATTGTCAAAACAATCGACCCGAAAAATAAAAACTCATTATATGCACGTAAATGTTGGCTTATCAAGTCTCAGAATGAAATAAAACGTTACAAAGATTATTCCTTACTTACTTATGTGAGATTCTATTGAGATTGATTGTTTGTTGTAAGGAAAATGCGAAAGCGTAATACGAATTTTGCTTTAGCATTTATCCTAAATTAGATTTATGTAAGCCATTTAGCGAATCCAAAGGGGGCACGTTGGACATGGCCGCGATTTTTTTCCTGCTTTTTATGGATGGTGATATGTGTATACAAAACAAACGAAGACGATGGATGAACTGAAAGAGGGTGACTACCGACATGACGAGTTGACGACAAATAGAGAAGTATGGCAGAAGACATGTTACGCCGACCCCAAATGAATATAATATGTTTATTTGTACACTTAGAAAAACCAACATAAATACGCAAGAGTAAGAGAAAATTGAGAAGAGTTGTAAATTAGAATCACATGAAAGGGCGAACTGATACTTCCTAAACTAGACCAAAGGTTATGTTTTGGAGCCAATATGTCTCCAGGTGTAATGGCATACAACTGGTATTTACTGTCGTGCAGGTATAATCCTACTAATATATTATATTACTAGCACTTTGCCCGCGGCAATGGACAAGGACCCGTTATTTTTCCCGGGATAAAAAGTAGCCTATGTTACTCCTAGAAAACTAAGCATTCCAACGGTGAAAAGAATTTTTTGAATCGGTCCAGTAGTTTCGGAGCCTATTCATTACAAACAAACAAACAAAAAATCAAATCTTTCCTCTTTAAAATATAAGTATATAGTAGATAAACGCGAAAGTTTGTGATGATGGATGGATGTTTGTTACTCTGTCACGCAAAAAGTGCTGAACGGATATGGATGAACTTTGGCACAGAGGTAGGTTATAACCTGGATTAACACATAGGATACTTTATATCCCGGTAGTTCGTTCCTGAGCGATAATTTCAGACATTCATGCGAGTGAAGCCACTGGCAGAAGCTAGCAATAATATAAAAATATAATTTTGAAAGTGTATGGTTGCCGGCTTTAGTCAACCCCTGATCCGTCTTTGAAGTAAAATAGCATAAGCAAAAGTTATCTGTTATAGGTATAAATATTACCTACGTAACAAATGTCAATATTGGGTACCTACTTTTCGCCATCCGAATCTTAATTTTTCCAAGTTCCTAATATCGATAATTTATCTCCGCATTGCTTGGGTAGCATTTTCAGACATCCGCCTATCTGACTAGAGCTAAAGTGACGTCACACGACTATGTGTACAGACGCCAGCACATCAAGCTATCCTTAACTGTCAAATTTTCGCAATTAAAAAGGAACCGTATGTCTTTGCAATAAAGTTGAAATACTATCAAAGAAATTTGACAGATTGTGGTAACTTGATGTGCTGGCCTCAGTACACAAGGCTGACCTGTGATCTCTTCTGAGAGTCTACAGAGTCCAATATAGAAGTAGTACGCTGCTAAACAAAAACTAGCGGGAATTCGAAAGTGAAAGTCAAATCACTTAAGTACTTCAATTTGACTATTACACATAAGAATACCAAAAACAAGACAAAGGGTCTTGACAGACAGACCGACAAACAACAAAGTGATCCTATAAGGGCTCCATTTTTACATTTAGAGGTTCGTAACCCTAAAAAAAATGAATCGAGTCTCGTTGCCTTCCAAAAGATGCATATTATTGCAGCATATTATTGTTCGAAATTAAGAGCTTGCATATTATTGTCATAACGTATCTTTCACAAAATCTTTAACTTTAATAGGTATGTGTTCTTTTATTTACATGTTTGTTGTGATTAATTAAAAGAAAGTAAAGATCAGTAATATGAATATATTCATATCTGCGTGTTACGCGTAGAGATTATGGCATCATTAGTTATTTTAATAAAGTACTCATTAGTAAATAGACGTTCGAATGTACCTCTTGCTATCTAATTATAAACAACACGCCACCACGTAGCACAAAGACCAACTTGTTATCACTTTACTCGGTAATGGAAAAAAACAACAATTGGTTTTATGAACTTTATTTAAAAACACTGTCTAATACCTAACTGGAACGAATTCTATCTCGTCTTTCAGATCAACAGCGTAAGTAGTGGCTTCTACTGTGTTCCTGTCGGGAATCTCATTGGTTTTCAGCTCGTTTTCTTTGTTCAAGTCTCCTCTGCCCAGTCCAACGTCAACATCCTGAACGCCTTCATTAGCGTTTGTCTCAATCTCTTCCCGACTGACCTCAAAGAGCGGCTGTACTGTCGCGTCAGAATGCGATTGTTGTTCGGTAGTCGTGATAACCTCCGTCGGCTTCACGACCACTCCATCCTTTAACGGGAACGTAATCTTCAAAACTCCTTTCTCGAAGATCCAGTTGCCAGTCACGTTCACAGTGTCAGGCAGAGTCCTCACATCCAGGTAGTTCCTCTCACTGCCTTCTGTGTACTTGTGGTTCGCTTGTATCATCAGCAATCCTTCGCGGGCCTTCACTACGATGTCTTTCTCGTCGAACTCTGGCAGGGAAATCGTTATCTTGTACTCGGTACCTTGGACTCCTTCTCGGGACACGCTGGTGGGGAACCGGCGGGAGAAGTCAGCTAGCATGTCGTCGAGTTCCTTCAGTTCCTTGGACAGGTCGGTCCAGAACCTTCCGGTGTCGAAGACATTTTCATTGACGTACGGATGATTTCTCATGTTGTAGTTAGAGAAGTAGGGTTGGGGTCTGTGAGGCCCGAACGAGAATTCAAACTGTGGGGCGGCGAACGCCCCTGCGATGAGACCACACAATAATAAGGCGATCATTTTGTCTCAATGTTCGTGAATCACTGGTGTGCGGGTCTGAACACTGCGTTTTATATGCCCGGACGTTCAGGTCATAGGTTATCCATCCTTATCAGCACATTCTGGACTGTGCAAACAATTTTGTCTGCTCTGAACAAGAGGTCGGGGATTCTTAGAAACACAATTGCTTTGTCTACTCATTTACGACAGTATGTTGTATTTCTTAGTGTATACTTTCGCTTAATTTTGGTTCGTTTGGTTAGGTGTTTAGTCGGTATTGATACTGTATTAAGATATGCCCCCACAGTCGGTCATATAATTATGTAAAATTACTACGCAGTAATATTCAACTTACCTACGTCTTTACTATTTTCGTGTAGGAACATGAACATTATGAAGTAATAATATATAATATGAAAGAGTGCTCATGCAAATCCGTTCTTCTCCATAGGAAACTACTTCGCTTTAGAACGGGCAGCTAGCGCCATTGTTCTGATTGAACGACTTCTATGGCATTTCAAAAATTGTTAAATTGAAATAAATGCTTTGAGTTTGAGTCTTGTGACATCCCAACTTCTGGCATCTTACAGCAACTTACCCTAAATTATCAGTAAAAGCCACGTGTTTTTATAAAAACAGTTTCAAACTGCAGTTTTTAATCTATATGTAATCAAAAAAACAGTACCAAATACAGTTTTTTTGGTTATACCTCTGTTTTACTAGCGTCCATCAGTTTCTGTAACATGCTCACGACAGGACATGATATTAAGTGTACCTGTATAATAAAATTGTAAAAAACGACACCACGTCTGTACAATGGAAATATATAAAAAAAAGGTAGCAGGGGTTGTTATTTTATCGATGCCGAACCCGAAATTGTAATTAATTTATTTTTTGTCTGTTTGTCTGTGTGTTTGTGCACGCTAATATCAGAAACGGCTTATTCGATTTAGATGCGGTTTTATATATTGCACTAATATATTGTAGTAAGCTTCACTTAACATTTAGTGACTATTTCATGTCAATCGGTTCATAAATAAAAAAGTTATGTCAATTTAAAGAATCACGGCGAACATTTGTTAAGTTGCTGCCCGAAAAGTCACTATTCCACGCGGGCGAAGTCGCTGGCACAGCTAGTAAATAAATAAATATCTAAGGCGTAATTAACAAAACCAGTGTGCACCCGTCCTTATACTTGGGTACCGTTAACAAAAACAAAATGAATTGTTTACATTTAATTAAAAGACATCTGTTTCGCTCAATGAATCATATTTTATAATGAAATCATTAAATAATGACACATTTTATTTACTAGAATATTGCTCATTAGAGAGCTAACAAACCGTTCATGCGTACGTATTCCATATCATCATCTGGCTAGCTTTTTCCCAACTATGTTGGGGTCGTCTTCCAGTCACCGGGTGCAGTTGAATAACAGTATTTTACATGAAGCGACTACCTATCGGACCTCCACAACCCAGTAACTGGGGTATACGATACCCCTTGTAACACTCAAAAGGCTATCTGATTTTCGGGCTTCTGACGACTCGTAACGACTGTCAAAGATGCACAAATGACAGCCGGGACCAACGGCTTAACGTGCTTTCCGAGGCACGGAGGAGTCTCGGTATGTAAAGATGGTCACCCACCCACGGACCAACCCCGGCAAGCGTGGCTTAACCTGATGGATCGACCTGTGCGGCTGTTAGTACTTAGCCACGAGCCCCTCCTCCTTAAGTATTCCATCTAGTTCTAGACAGTTCTTTACTTGGATATGATAACAGAATCAGTGGGTGCAATATTTATTTATTGGAACGAAGTTCCTTATCGCGCGTCGTGAAAGGGGGCTAGACGGACAAAATTAAGACCAAAAGTTGTAACGACACTTTTTTTGGAGTAAAATATGATGTCTTTTAATCAATATTTTTTGATTGGTTAATTTTAGATCAGATTTTTTTTAATTATTATAACTTAAAAGAAATAAAATTTTATTACAATTCCATCACTAATTACTCGAAAGGAACTTTGTTCCATCCGGGTGTCCCGTGACACCTCTCAAGTTTTTTTTAACCATTTATGTACACACATAAAAACAGACAAGAACAAGGGAGCAGGAAATACGTACAAAGGTGACGCTTATTTCTAAAGAAATCTCTTCCAGCATACCTGCGATAGGAAAGTAGATAAAAGAGATGTAGACAACGTGTGTAAGATTTAAAGAGAAAAACATAATACACAAGTATAAAGAAACAATTCACTAATTTAAATATAAAAATATACTAACAGAATATAATATACATACTACTAAAATAAATATCACTACAATATACATAATATTATAAGGTGTTAAAAAATTAACTCAAAGAATTTCGTGGGAGCATTGTACTCATCGTTACGAACAACTTTTACTATGGGATCAACCCTGAAACAATATTTATATTGTGCCTGAAATGCAGCTCATTTTTTTTTATGATAGCTACTTTCTCGAAACGGCACCTAATTATCTCAGAATAGATACAACAGACGCCAGCACAGCAAGCTATCCCAAACTGTCAAAAATATTCCCAATTGAACATGAACCTTATTTCTACGTAGTAAAGTTGAAAATATATCAAATAAATTTGACAGATTGCGATAGCTTGATGTGCTCGCCTCTGTACATAGCCTGAAATACACATGCTATGTAGTAGTATAAAAACATGCTAAATTCAAGCAGATTCCTTCTAGCTCACAAAAGCTTGTCTACAAATAAAAAATAAACAAAATACTTTTATTCGCGTCAAACTTCTATGATAAATATATTATTTCCTACGATACGTGCATTTTCCTAAGAAGTTTTTGGTTAAGATATCGATATAATGGAGCAGATGCTACTGCTTTAGTTGCCAACTTCTTCTTCTTTTCGTGTGGTTACTGACTAACCTCGTGTCAGAGTTTTTATGCTGCCCATGGGCCTCTGACTTAGCTTCACATGCTGTTGAAAAATATCTCTCAGACATGCTGGTTTCCTCACGATGTTTTCCTTCGCCGATTTTTAAGCTAGTCATAATTTATACAATACGCACGTGAATCCGTAAATTCAGAGATGCGTTCAAACTCGAGGCCTATGACTTGGCAGTCCGACGATCACACCACTAGGCTATCACTTCTGTGAATGAACACGAACACAAAAGAGCGAGTTAGACGAAAATATTTAATTATAAGTACGTCTCGTCCACGCAAAACGACCATAGCTCAGCATAATGCTGCGACCTATGTGAGATGGTAGAAAAAAAGTATGATATATTTTCATACTTGGAGATCATGCTATTATTAATAAGCATGCTATTTTAGCTAGCAAACAAGCATGATTTTAATAGCATATGTACACGCAGCCCCATAACCATACTTGTATTGAAATTTAAGATTGACGTGGCCACAATCGACGTAGATTTATGACTCTCCGATATTTGTTGTTATTGAAACATTCGGAAAGGTTATTATTATAACGTGAAATATAATATTTAGCTCTGTCGGGGTTTAATTTGATTGGACTTAAAGGGGTATTACCCGGAGTTATAGTCGTCTAGCTGATAGCATAGGATGAACACCTACGTGGCCCCTCTGAACCCTCCCGTACATATCAGCTTCGGCCCGGGCCTTAATGACAAAAGTTATTTATGATATCATATCAAATGTATAAATATCAAAAATACTATTTTTATTTTTTTTGTCTGCGTGCTGTGTCTATCTGTTTGTTCCGGCGGCCGCCCAAACGAAGTTCTTTCCTATTTTTTTGCAGTTCGACATAAAAAAAAAGTTTTAAACCTGGGTCTAACAATAAATTTTGTTCTGGTATAACGCCAATAATTAAATTCGTTAAACACGTATTCTTTTGTACTCAACTCACGGGTGACAGGAACATATTCTCTAAGGGTCAGCTCACACCGAGTCGCGTCACTGCGCGCACATTTTAATAGAGCGACTCAAAATATAACTTTATATACTACACGAAAGGATACACCGGATACACGTTTCATTGCAAGAATTCAGAATACGTTGCATCACGCAGCGCTGCGCCTCGATGTGCCTCCCCTTGTCTACCGACTTGTCTATACTATTCCATCCAGACTTCGTGTAGAATTCATGCAGTTCGGTCAACGGGGCGAGGCATCTCGCTGCGCAGCGAGGCATCGTGCTGCCAACAATTTTACTATGCGCCTCGCGACGTTGTGATATTTTGTTTAATTAAAGAGTGTCCATGGAGTTTCTTGCCCGTTCTTCTCCATAGGTACCAACTGCTTTGGAATGGGCAACTAGCTTCATCTTTCTGACTGACCGACCCCTTGACAATTCAAAAGTGCCTGTAATTGGTTTATTTGAAATAAATACTTTGAGTTTGAGTTTGAGTTTACGGCTGCCGAGGCAGCCCAAAGTCGCCCGACGCTGCTCTCAAGCGCCCGAAGCCGCCGTAAGGCGCCCGAGCTGTACCGAGCCGCACCGATGCCCACCGATAGTGGGCGACTGGGCGCCGGGCCTACCTCGGAATCGAACTTGGATCCTAGCATTCGCGCTTGTTAAGTTTTGTCATTCACGGTTTTTTTAACGCCATCTATTGGTTAAATTATGAACTCAACAAATTTTAAGTTATTACTCCTTACTCGTTCGGACACAGTTACTCAAAACTTAAAGAGATGGCGCTAATCTCAAATGAAGCTACTTTTTGAATGGCTACCTCTGAAACTGAAATGAAAATGGTCTATTGAAACATTTGAAACGATTGATCTAGACTTTGACTTTCTTGTCTATATTGTTTACAGTTTTTCTATGGGAAATAAAACAATTGAATAGCGTTTAATGACTATAACGTCATTTATTTATACATATTTCGCATCACTTAAGTACAAAAATAAAAGTACAAAAAATAATCGTAGACTCAACGAACACAACACAAAATTAGCAGAGCACGGAATGATAATAAATTAAAGTTAGGTAAAAACTAAACACGATGAACCTTCTATCTTCTATCCTTGTTCTTCCTTGTTGTCTTCCTGCTTCCTCACGGGTCCAGTGTGAACGATTGGCACCACCCTCTCATTAGACTCCTTTGGTTTTGGTTGTAAGGGCGCCGTTATTGACAAAACACCATCCGAGGACAATTTAGACATAACAGTGTCTGCATCAATACCTTTAGGTAACGCATACCGCCTGGTGAAGCTTCTAGAAATAAATCCATGTTCATCCTCCTTTTCTTCGTGCTTGCCTTCAATCACTAAGAAACCATCAACTGTTTTGACTGATATTTCTTACGGCGCAAAGTGTTGAACGTCTAAATTCACCTGGAATTTGTCCTTGTCTACTCTGATTCTGGAACCGGTGTCTCGTACTGCAGCATAAGAGTTCCTCCAGGGTCTGTAGTAGTCCCCACTGGTTCGGGGAGCTGAGATAACGACTAGTTGGTCTTCTGGTGTTAATCCCAAGCCGAAGTGTTGGTCAGGCAGGCGACGAGGGTGGCGCCTGGGACGCTCGTATTCGATTAATAATGGATACAGCGACATTTTCACTGGTTTAGTAATATTCACTGGTTCAGTAGTAAACGTTACCGATTGATAATTCACTTGGGAATTTGCTTTGAAAATCTTCAATACACTGCGATACTTTTTGTAGCACGCTTCAACGTTGTCGTCTGAATGAATGCCGGTCAAAAGCTGGCTTCATATTTATATTGACGACAGCGCCATCTAGTAACAAATAGAATTTTCTGGAAAGTGAGTCTAGAATGTGGGCGATGACTCGCGCTTGCGATAATGTTTCAGATGTTTGAAACATTTTGTCAACACCAGTTACTTCTGCCTTTAATGTTTTTTCTTACATGGTTTATTTAAAGATATTATAATAAGATGTCCAGCTGCACATAAAATAGTAAGTTTGTAAAAAAACAAAACGTGTGCGGGCGGGATATCCCTCTCAGGTACGAAGTTTCTAACACAATAATTAGACGCACTTATGCACTCGTAAACAAAAGAGAAAATGCATTGAGTTGAGGGGGCATTTCGCTTTACCTTATGTGACGATTTCTACTATTTTCTACCAGTCAACTCCTACCGCAAGCCACGTTATGGAACTTTGTTCCAGAAAGTACATCCATAATTGAGAAAAAAAATCTTATTAAGTATTAAGCGATGATGAAGCTTTTCCTACCGTACGTCTTTTTTTTTTTTTTTTTTAAGGGGAAATCATCCAATGACTGCTCCCGCTCTGGGTGGAGCGGAAGGGAGTGTCAGACTCTTACTGACTAAAACCCATCCATGTTCCTTCCGTAGCCCTTTATGTTCCGGGGTAGCGGTAACCCTTTCGGACAATCCCGCTTACCCGGCAGGCTTGGCCCTGAGGGGCCCCTTCATATGCTGACATCTCTTTGAGGCCCGCGTGGAACATATACGCGCCGTACGGCACGGGTCTGGTGCTGATCGGACGGTGAGTCACCCATTACTCACCGTCCGCAGGCCCGGGAGTCGTCACGTGGCTCCCGACGCCCGGGGCGTCTCCCGCGGCGGCTGGGACGGGAGGACCTTTCTCTCTCCCATCCCGCCATCCTACCGTACGTCTGAGGTCAGAAAAAAAAAATTACGTTAAGGTAGACTACGTAGATAGGCTTTTCACTCCATCGCACAACCTTAAGTTGATGCCGAATGTTATTTAGCCCTGACAGTGAAGCGCCACCTGGTGTCGAGTAGTGGACAACCAAATTCTAGAAGTTCTCATTCCAATCAATAATAACATTTTCTCGAAGCTATTTTTAGATAGAAAACTAGGTACGGTGCCTACCTTACCTACCTTAGATTTACTAAACAAAGGGATTTATTTTAACATTATTAGCTTGGTTATTTACCTACCTTACTTGCGAAAAGTAACAATTCGGTGAAGTAGGTAGGTACCTATTGTTATTCTTTGATACAATATTGCAACAGGCTGGCTGTGTACACGTGATTTAGAAAACAAACAAAAAGCACACACCCATTCATCAGTTTTAACAAAATTATGAAGCATTTCTTTACACACATAGAAATTGAATACTGTTGAAAGCACTCTAAAGTACCTGTTATGAAGAAGTTTTAACAAGGGTCTAACTATTACCCATTTCGACAATAAAATGTAAGCTGTCCCAATACATTTTTCGTTGAATGGGCATTAACTTATTTCTAGAACGGCTGTTTATGAAACCTTGAGTGTAGGCATTGCTTTAAATATTTATGATCAGAAAATCACATAACTAAACCAATTCCCTACGTTTTATTGTAAGACAGATAGAAGTAAATAAATAAATTTGAATTTGAATTCCAACCGGGGTATATCATGATTCATGAATCGCAACCGGTCCCTTTAATGGGGATCATGTACCTATTACTAATTTATTCTTTTGTTGCCCCTTGTCTTATGAAACATGAATTGGGGTCCAATGTCTTTAAAATACCTAATAAGGGTTTTTATTGCTGTTGCACAATATTTGATGATGATTTTTATAGTTTACTAACTGACTCGACAGACGTTGTCCTGCCTTAACTATGATAACTATCTCCCTTACCTACCAACCCTTCCTACCTACCCTACCTACTCTAGCTACCCTACCTACCTAATCACTGTACTTAATCACTTAGGGGTATGAAAAATAGATGTAGCTGATTCTCAGGCATATTGAATATGCATATAAAATTTCATAAAAATCGGTCAAGCCGTTTCGAAGGAGTGTGGTAATTAACATTGTGATTGTGTTCTTAAGTATTTTAGTTTTTTAATACATATTATTACCAAAAAAAATTGTACGCCGTCACCACGGTAATATAATCTATACAGTATTGTAACTCGCCCGCATCTTTGAAATAAATGCCTACAGCCGCGCGGTACGTAAACATGCGATAGGGCTGCCTGCCTCGAGCATTTTAATTACATTTGCCTACTTTATAAACAAATAAAATACTTTGTGAATTGAATAAGAAGTGTTCAATAAAAATGCGTGTTGTTTTTTGATTCGTAGATTGAATTAAAAAACCATGGTTATGTTTGAATAACAAATCGGTCTCATAAATTTAATTTGTGCCTGAAAAATATTTGCGCCTCGACTGAGACGTCTAATTAAAAACATAAAAAATCCGCATTGTAATAATAAAGCTTAATTAAAAATTGATTTGGGAAACATGCAACCAAAAACAGCACAATATATCCTACTCGTCATATTAAATATGTACTTGAACTTATTTTTTGTGAAAAAATCGCGCGGTTATTGTTAAAAAAACAACACACCGTCTGATCGTCACTGCGGCACAGTCGCGACTGTCCGCATGCCCAGCGCATGCCGCGTTCGAGACGCTCGCTGTATAGATAATATTACCGTGCCGTCGCTGCTCAACATGTAGGTGTTTTAGGCCAAAAATAAATTATTTAATCAAAAACTTGATCGCCAAATCAAAAAGCATTATAGTAATTGGTTTATTAACAATAGTTGCTTTCTTTTAAGTCGTTCAATAACATAACAACATCTCATAAAACATATTATTCACTAAATATTATTTTAAGTTATCGGGCTCGTGGCTAAGTAATAACAGCCGGACGGGTCGATCGATGAGGCGCAAACACTCCCACTATTTTTATCAGGTGCTATTCTAAGCTCAGTGCCTCCGACACGCCACGTGTCGGAGGCACTGAGACACTCGCTTCATGTAAAATACTGATATTCAGCTGTATCTGGTTAGACTGGCAGCCAACCCTAACATAGTTGGGATAGGGCTAGACAGATGATAATTAAATATATCTATGTTGGCTTCGGTACAGTACTTAGCATTCATCAATCAACTATATAATATGTATACATCTTCGTATTTTAAAGTGTGGTGCATTTTTTTATTTATTTATTTAAGGAAAAACAAACATTAGCACAATAAGAGACAGTTACAAAATCTAACATTTTGTACAATTATGCTACCCACTACGTTCTCCATAAATTACCATTTAAAATACTTAAAACTAGCTCGTACGTAACACATATACTTCACCAAAATAGCATTGTACAGAAAAAAAATTAAGTAAGTATTGTACAGAGCCCAGTAAAGTGTAGGCCTCGATGCACCATCCAAAAAGTCGCATCAAATGCTTAAGGGGAGATGAATGGATAAGGCATCGGCCTCCTAAGCCGAGGATTGTGGGCTCGAGTCCCACCAGGGGTACTAATGTGCTTTTTGAGTTCCGCTCCTATTTATTTCACTTTTGCAACATTCAGAACAAAATAAAAAGTTATCTCTTGATACGTTTATTTGTTTATATACTTACATTTATCCATCTCTCTCATATTATACTTAGGAAAAACCGAAGTAAGTCCTATCAAGTCTGTAAACTATCAATATCTTCAAATGTAATGAGTACCTTTTTAAAGCCCATACACTGCCATGAACTCGTATGAGTGTTGAAGGCACTGAGCTTAGAATAGCTTCCAAGCTCATTCTAGTGCAATGATAAATAAATTTAAGAGGGAACTCTATTGGGTCTTTCTACATACAAACGCATTCCGCTGTTTTGGATAATGCCTCGAGATGATTTTTCCAAAAAGGTCTAGGGTTAGGACGTGCCGCTATCATTTCCTTTTTTTCCGACACATAATCACTAAAAGAATTATAACAATCCAGATGCCCGAAATCCCGATCACGTTTTTACTGCCATGTTCAGACGACTATCAGACAAATTTGATAAGTTCCTAACCAAAAAGAATAAATATAGTTTTCTAAAAATTTTGAAATATTTTTTTTACAGCGGCATTTAAAACGTCTTTTGTAGAAAAATTCAGCCTGAGCTGCAGTTGTCCTTTTCAAACCTTACTGGGAGAGGTGCTCTGCACGATGCACCTCTTTCTTCAGATATTTATTTTTCAAATTCCTCGAGACTAGACTCCCTCTTAATAAATAAATGTTTTCATTAATATAATTATAAAGTGAGTTGGTGTACAGTAGCATTGCCAACTAAAAATAAAGCTTGTATTTTAATGTGTCGGCGTCGATGCATCATTTAAAATTATTGTCATATCAAACATAAATAGGGCGCTGAACTAGTGAATTCGAGAGTGGAGTCAGTAAGTTATATCGATCACGCCCGTCCGTCTGACTGCGAACTATCTATTATGTACATGCCTAATGTAGGTACTCGTACATTTATTATTGTTACTGTTTCGCTTTAACTTTGTAGTTCTTTGTGTTTGTGCGCACTCCCAAGTATCATCTATTACTGAATGCTACGCATAGAACAAAAGTGCACGAAGTATTATAGAGTTAACTAGCTTCCGCCCGCGGCTTCGCCCGCATAATATTTCGACAAATTATACACATAAACCTTCCTCTTCAATCACTCTATCTATTAAAAAAACCGCATCAAAATCCGTTGTGTAGTTTTAAAGATTTAAGCATACATAGGGATATAGGGACTTTGTTACCGACTTTGTTTTATACTATGTAGTGATGTTTCTCTCCATCACTCATGTTGATTAGCAGGCCCTCGCTATCTATTGAAATGCGTCCAGCGACTCCCAATTTTCTTTCTACATGACTATCAACTACTTTAGATTGCCCCGTTGGTCTAGTGGTTGCAAGCGCTGCTGCTGAGCATGAGGGTTCGATTCCCGAGTCGAACAAAGTGTTACTAATAGGTACGATTGTTTCAACTGAAATTTCTCAGTAGCAGCCTCGCTCCCTATTACATGGGACTAAAACATAATTGGCGGAATGACGGTGTATTACAGGAACATACTCCTCTATCTAATCTTTAGAGGATTACATGCGTAATATTAAGTCAGCTTAGATACGTATTTCAAGATATGCGAGGCGTTATTTATTTATTAAAAAACTAGCTTCCGCCCGCGACTTCGCCCGCATAATATTTCGACAAATTATACACATAAACCTTCCTCTTGAATCACTCTATCTATTAAAAAAACTGCATCAAAATCCGTTGTGTAGTTTTAAAGATCTAAGCATACATACAGACATTTGGACACGGGAAGCGACTTTGCTTTATACTATGTAGTGATATGCACCCGGAACTCCTTCTTCCTCTCCACAGCGATTTATATTTCCTAAAAATACCATTATCATACTGGAATATGAGTTACTGGACATCATAAATAATACATTAAGTACAGAGGCCAGCACATCAAGTTGCCCCAATCTGTTAAACGTCTTTGATATTTTTTCAACTTTATTACAATACCGTAAGGTTCATTTTAAATTGGGAAAACTTGACAGTTTGGGTTAGCTTGATGTGCTAATTATATTGTGCCTGCTACATACATGATTTTAAGAAATAATTAGAATGTTAGATAAATGAGTATAATTTATAAGCAAACTTTTTGCTGACGTTTTTTGGCATTGACTGGCTAGACAGACGGCAGCCATTTTGCGCAGAACACTATGCGCAATAAAAGTTGATGCGAAAACGTCAGAAGCTGACCGGCATTTCTTTTTCGTCTTGAAAAATACTGAAAATAATGTCGTTATTCCCATTTCTTCTCGATATAGACCGCCCTAGGCGCCTAATGGACCAACATTTTGCATTGGCATTAACGCCTGAAGACATTTTGACGATGGTAGGTCCACAATCCCAGATGTCAAATGAGTACTACCGGCCCTGGAGACAATTGTCAGCCCTGCTGCAAGACTCTGGATCAACCATAAAAGCTGATAGGGCGAAGTTCCAGATCAATTTGGACGTGCAGCACTTTGCGCCTGAAGACATAGCGGTGCGAGCTGCTGACGGATTTGTCACTATTGAGGCTCGCCACGGCGAAAAGAGAGATGAACATGGATGGGTGTCTCGTCAGTTTACGAGACGATACACCTTGCCTGAAGGCTGTAGCGTTAACGCTGTGCAGTCTCGCCTGTCATCGGATGGAGTTCTGACCGTCACCGCGCCTCTCGAGCGATCCCCAGCTTTGAACGAACGTGTCGTACCAATCATTCAGACGGGACCAGTGAGGATTCAGTCTGATGGGTCAAGAGCAGAAGAATTAGGAGATGGAGAATCTCCGTTGAAGGAGGAAAACGGACAGTAAATGCAGTTGCAGCTGTTGTGATGGGCGCAACGCCAATCTTATAATAGCTATTTTGTTTGTTCATGACCCTCAATGGAAAACAAATTAAATGTGTGACACCATCGTTTGCGTAATGTGCACCTGATATATTGTTTTATTTGCATTCCATTAATTAATTACTTGCCGATTTTCTGTAGGTACTTTTCGTTTTCATCACTTAAACACAAAAATACATCTATGACATTCGAAAACGAAAAGCTGTTGTCGTCGGATAGTTTTTGTCTACCTTCAGTAGGCTATTAATTCCAGTAACGACACAATTCACAAGTCACTAAGTGCCAATTACTCGAATAATAATACGAGACGCGGGCATCGCATCTAAACTGCGTTCAAGAGCTCATTCAACAACAATAATTACACTGGCGCTCTTCAACGCGGTTTAGATGTGATTGCGTTCAGTTTCATTGATGAATTCATTTTGTAAGTGATTACAGTGAAAGATCGGTTTGTGCTTTGGAAAAATGTGAAAAAGAGATGACAAACTGAAACTACGTGTGTAAACCAGGTTTATCAACAGTGTGCAGTGCAAATGTCCCAAAACTAAATCATGTGTAGGTCCTATTCACCTAGTCACCTATTCATTTAAAGATTTCTACATACCTACCTACATTTCATTTTTAGACATAAAATTAAAATAAAACAAAAGGTATATCTTTACGTTTATTTAAAACTTAAATTAAAAATAGGCAAATAATTATAGCACAGATTCAAATCAGTCTTTGAAAGAAATTAATAATACAACGATTATTTACAAATTCACTTTTCTTCTGCCTCCACAATAGCTTCCGGATTCCCGAGCTGCTTCTTGACGGGCCCTGTGTGTGTGATTGGCACTATCTTCTCTCCGGTCGAAGGCATGGCTAGGACTTTGGGTGCTGTGACGGTCAGTACACCGTCTGATGATAATTTTGACTCCACAGTGTCGGGTAAGCATCCTTGTGGAAGAGCATACCGCCTAACAAACTGTCTTGAAATATATCCATGCTCATCCTGCTTCTCTTCATGCTTTCCTTCAACGATCACCTGTCCCTTCACCACCTTGACGTTTATATCTTCCGGTGCGAAATGCTGGACGTCCACATTAACCTGGAACTTTTCGTCATCCGATGTGATTTTACCGACGTTGTTCAGCGCAAGCTGGTTCATCGCTGATGAGAGCTGTTCCATTGGCCTCATGAAGTTCTCCCATGGACGGAAGGCGTTCTCCCAAGGGTTGAGAAATGATGAGCCGAAATCACGAGGCATCAGCTGATTAAATGGTGAATATCCGAAGAAATTCTCAGGTCTGTAGAAATCTCTCTCCATCATGCGGAACGGCCTTTCAAGATCGTAGAAGTAAGGAATTACCGACATTTTTGTTCTCTTTGCTTGATTGTTACTTTAAGTTTTGAACAGTTCACTTTCTTCGTTAACAACTGCCGGGTTCCACCCGTTCGCCGTATTTATATTGGGGCGACAACAACGCCACCTGTTATTGGTGGGGAGCGTCGCTTTCGAGAAAGAGCTCCAAAGCGAACGTTGTAGAATAAGCGAGAAGCATCTCGTGGGTTGATGGTTCTAGAAATTTCAGAGATATGAGCCGAACGGTGTCGTTGTACTTTAAAATAGCGCCATCTTGTGACGAGTAGCTAAACTATATAAGTAAACAAAGAAGAGTGTAGACTCTGTTTTAACACACATAGACCTACTTGGTTGAAAAAATAGTTATAATATTACGAACACTATTAATGAATGGGAAGAAGGCGCAGTTTATGTATGGATTATTATTAAATTGGGATAAGAGCAGTCTGAGCAGTAGGATAATGATGTTATTATTCGTATTATTCTATACATTATTTATGTTAAGTGTACTTACCCACTCAATAGATAAACTGTGGCAGTGCCGTAATAACTTACTAGTTCAGTACCTAACTTCTACTATATAAGTATTAGGTACTCAGATAATAGTTGAATACTTACTTGAATTTTTAAAAGTCAGCCCTTAGGTACCTAAATAGGTAGTTAACTTCAGTCATGCTGTGTTAAATGCTAATTAATACAGCATTTAAATGAACACACATAAAAATAACACATACATTATAATGGGTTTGAATAGGGATGCAGGGGTGAATCAAGACGAAAGTTTAGACATTGATTTTAACAGTCAAATACCTAATACAGCTTGTGAGCAAAAAGGACTCTTATATACTGTATTATTCGATTCCCGAACGGAACAAATATTTGTACGACCTGCAAGTATTTGTTACGAGTCTTGGTGTTTTTCTATCTATAATATTTATGTATTTACAAAAAAAAATGTATATAAGTAGTCTATCAGCCATCTCGTTTCCATAACACAAGCATTAGGTTGCTTAGCTTGGGACGATATGGCGTTGTGTGAAAATGTCCAAGGATATTATTATTATATTATATTATTATATTGAAAGATTAGGTGTCCTTGTTGTCAAACAACTTTATTATTTCAAAATTAAAATCTATTATAAAGTTTCGTTCCGAATCACCTTTGCATCCCTATACAGCCCGTTTTACTGTACCTTCCAACTTATCTAATTTTATTGTAATCTCATTTAGGATGATGACTTATTTCAGTTGGCGTTCGTTTGGAGGGTATGCCCCGTGGATTTGCGATTGGCTTCAGTTGTGCGGTTAGCAGGTTCTTGCACAAGACAATTTTTAGAATTACGAGAAAACCAAATACATTTTTTTAATGTTTAAGTAGGCAGATACAATCATTATTTTAAAAAAATCTAAAAGAAAAATAATGTATTTTTTTGTTTACACGTCCAGACACGTGCTATTTAAACACCGAATCACCTGTTAATTATATCCAAAGTAAAATTTAATATAACTATATAAAGTTTAATATAGTTATAATAATAATCAAATCAAATCATTTATTCGCATAGAATGTGGGTATTTAACAAAAAGTTGGTAAAAAAAGTATATATTGGCCCGTGCACATTCTGCCTGGGTATTGGCATGCAAAATTTAACAAATTAAGTTTCAACTTATGCTAAGGAACACCAAATAATTTCAAAGATAAGTTTCAAATTTAAATGCAGTTGTAACACCAATAGTATAAATTAACTTTGGCCGTTTTCAGGTACTAGGTAGGTAGGTAGTACTAGTAAAACATTTTAAATATGATGACAATAAGATTTAATATTTATGGCTGGATTGTGCGAGTAGCAATAATATACAGTTAGGTAGGTATATGAATTAAAACAGTCGTTGACTTTGTCGGTTACTGATAAATTGTATACAGGCTGTCACAACATCGTTTGAAAATAAAAACAAAAAGTATGGTGTGATGTGGTAGGTATTTGGTATCAATTGACGTAACTTAGTTGTAGCTCACAACTAACAGTCCGGGAGTTAAGTGTTAGTAATTTAGCTAATACTATGCATTGAAAAGTAAGTCTTAAGTTTTGAGTATCGATAAAATTAATTACCATGTCCTGACTCCTGTCCACGATACGATATCGGTAAGCGCTTATTCAGACTTACGGAATCCGTTGTGGCGTGTGTGTGCGCGAAATATCCTGGTAACGACTATTGCATTTGTAATTAACTGACTGAAACTATTATTTCTTCTAAATCAAAAATAAGCTCTTTGCTTCTTTCGCGTGGTATGTGACTAACGCGGTGTCAGAGTTTTTATGCTGCCCATGAGCCTCTGACTTAGCTTCACATGCTGTTGAGAAATATCTCTCAGACATGCTGGTTTCCTCACGATATTTTCCTTCACCGATTTTCAAGCAACTGATAATTATACAATATGCACATTAATCCGTAAAATCAGAGGTGCGTGTCTTGGGTTCGAACTCGAGACCTATGACTTGGCAGTCCGACGGTCACACCACTAGGCTATCACCCCCCAAGTGTGCCCGATTATTAAATCGCTGTGTAGTGTAATTGTACTTTAATTACTAGGAAGAATTGTTGCGCGTGTACTTCGCACTCAACAATATTATTGTCAAAAATTGGACAATAATATTGTTGAGAATTGCGAGGTGACGACACAAGGAGCTCGTGGCTAAGTAATAACAGCCGCACGGGCGGATCCATCAGATTAAGCTATACGCTTGCCGGGGTTTCTTTGACAGTCGTTACGGGTAGTCAGAAGCTCGAAAGGGGTATCGTATTACCCAGTTAGTGACTGGGTTGTGGAGGTCAGATAGGCAGTCGCTCCATGTAAAATACTGGTATTCAGATGCATCCGGTTAAACTGGTAGGCGACCCCAATATAGTTGGGAAAAGGCTAGGCAGATTGATTGTCGTGTAATTGTGGTTTCGGTACTAAGAAGAATTGTTGCGCGCGTACTTCGCACTCCACTTATTGTCCATTGTGCAGTGCACTGCATCGTATCGTTTCTGAGCACCCTGTATAGCATCTGTTTATCATTAGGGCAATGCCAACGCGCTATCTATGCGCATTGCGCTGGACACTAGTGCGCCTCCGACCGGCCTGCAGTGATAACGAAATTATGTACTCTATGTATTTGCCTTGTTTTATATACTACTTCGTTTTGTTATATGGGTATGTAATTTTACTTTTTCGGAGAACCAATTTTTTTTTTAAGAATGTAGTATGGATGATGACGTGAGATGATGATGTATGTAGATAGTATCTTAATGTAGGTATCTTACAGTGTGTATAAATAATGAAATAAAATGAATAATATGTTTTTTTGTATTTTGTTTTAAGTTTGTAGCCTTTTAAGATACCTTTCATAAGTATTCAGAAGAATTTATTTTGGGTTAGAGGATTATGATTTTAGTTTATTTTAACTTATCATGTAAGGGTTAAATTTCCTATTAGACAGGTACTTGCTATGGTTGTGATTCGTAATTAAATTCTAATTAAGGTTAAATTGCTTCAGCCAATTATTTTTACCTTATTTAGTTTATGAATTCCGGATTAAATTAATACAATGGGTCAACTATTACATGAACTATCACGACACAAACTAACCTACAGCAAAATTGAGATAAAACTGTTTACAAAACAATCAGTCAATAATTGTTCTATAGAAAAATAGGTGATACTGAAACAATAAGTACTTTAGTTGATTTATCTTTCATGTTAATTTATATGTATTTACGGTTTTATGCAGCTAACTAAGTGTCTTATAATGAAAACCGGATAATAACACCCAGAAAAGAGTCTAGGTGTTATTATTATCCGGTTAGACTGGGAACCAACCGTAACATAGTTGGGAATAGGCAGATGGTGATGATTCACGGTTTTATACATCTGTTTTTTTTTCATTTTATTACAAAATCCACAGCTCTTTAATAATTTTACTTAGAATAAATAAACTACTGTTACAGCCAATTACGGATTAACAATTTAATAACTAAAGTTATGCATCAGAAACAACCTGAATAAACAGAATGAAAAGCAGTATAGGATGGGTAGGGCACGCCACGATAGTGGCGGTAAGGCCCCTCTTTGAGGAGTGGCTAGAGAGGCGTCACGGCGCCCTCACCTACCGCCTGACGCAGGTCCTCACCGGACATGGATGTTTCGGGAGGTTCCTGCACATCATCAGGCGGGAGGAAACGCCCGGGTGTCACCACTGCGAGGATCGCCCAGAGGACACGGTAGAGCACACGGTGCAAACCTGCCCCGCATGGGCAGAGCACCGCCGTGTCCTCGTAGAGGCTATCGGCGGCGGCGACCTCTCGCGCCTGGCCCTGGTGCAAGCCATGGTCCGGGGCGAGAGGGAGTGGGAGGCAGTCACCTCCTTCTGCGAAAAAGTTATGCTCGCGAAGGAGGTGGCGGGATGGGAGAGAGAAAGGTCTTCCCGTCCCAGCCGCCGCTGGAGACGCCCCGGGCGTCGGGAGCCACGTGACGACTCCCGGCCACCGTAGGCGCGGGCCTGCGGACGGTGAGTAATGGGTGACTCACCGTCCGATCAGCACCAGACCCGTGCCGTACGGCGCGTGTATGTTCCACGCGCGCCTCAAAGAGATGTCAGCATATGAAGGGGCCCCTCAGGGCCAAGCCTGCCGGGTAAGCGGGATTGTCCGAAAGGGTTACCGCTACCCCGGAACATAAAGGGCTACGGAAGGAACATGGATGGGTTTTAGTCAGTAAGAGTCTGACACTCCCTTCCGCTCCACCCAGAGCGGGAGCAGTTATTGGATGATTTCCCAGCCTTAAAAAAAAAAAAAAAAAAAAGTATAGGATGGGTGGGTGTGTAGGTGAGTGTGAAGAGTTGAAGTGATATATGGATACTATTTAGATTGATTTGTTAGTTCGTCATAATTTATAGAAATTGCTACTAGGTGCCTGACCTTTTTTGGAGTTAAATATTTCTGTTTCTTCGGGTTTGCTGACTTGTTTTGTTATCTTACCTACCTACTGAACTTGGAGCTTCCCCACGCCCACGTTAATATCAATCTCCTTTGATTTTCAATAGAATATATTATAAGTAAAATTTAGATATATTTAAATGATTACAAAACAGCGTTATCGTTTTAAACTCATGAGTATCTATTATTATTTATCAGTGAAGGAAGGCCAAGGAAACGATGGATGTATTGTGTAAAAGATTATATGGCTAGGAAGGGAGTGACTACCGAGATGACGACTAATAGAGAAGTATGGAAGAAAAAGACATGTTGCGCCGAGCACGAATAAATTGGGATAAGGGCAGGAGAATGATGATGATGATGAGTACCTACCTATAACTAGATAAGTACGTGTTACCTACCTCCTACCAGGGATGTTATGGATATGAAATTTCGGATACGGATTGGATACGGATATAGGAATGATTAATATACCGGATACGGCTACGGATATGGATATGAAATTATTTCGGATTATCCGTTAGTTTCGGATAATTTCGGTTACGGATATTAGATTATTAAGGAATTTGAAAAGTAGAATACAAATAGCAAATAAAAGGGTTATACAAATAGACCGCTGACCTTGCCTATTGCTTGCCTATTCCTTTTTTGTAGTCTCAATTAGGCGCCGCCCCTATCCGATATTATCCGAAACTTTTATTACGGATTCGCTTACGGTTACGGATATTTTTTTTACATCGGATATCCGAAAGTTTCGGTTACGGTTACGGAGCTCGCTAACATGCCTCCTTCTCATAGCAACTTTATTTTTCAGCGCGAGTTCAAGCGATCCCCACAATGTATTAGATTCACAAGTTTGCTTCACCAATGGATTTGCGTTTGGGGTGTCAACAGCTTCGTACCAAATAGAAGGGGCTTGGAATGTGTCAGGTATCTAATTTACAGTAAATAACACAACAACAGATTAAGCAGGATAACAGAGAAAGAATTGGCGAAGGAATGTGGCTTGGCGTGGAGGGCTCGCGCGTACTTTTTTGCTCTGGCGTTCAAAGGGTTAACGATTCCAGTCATTGGTTGCTTCAATTTTCAAGTACGCTACGGGCAAATACCGTGTAGCCTGTAAATGGGGCTTAAATCACTCACACCCATCTCTGCTAGCTCTTACCCCTTTACGTCGTTGACACTCAGTGACCCGCAATTCACCTGCCTCATCTGCCTAGCCTTTTCCCAATTATGTTGGGGTCGGCTTCCAGTCTAACCCCATGCAGCTGAATACTAGTATTTTACATGAAGCGACTGCCTATCTGACCTCCACAACCCGGTAACTGGGCAATACGATACCCCTTGGTAAGACTGGCTATCAGTTTTTCGGGCTTCTGACGACCCGTAACGACTGTCAAAGATGCACAAATGACAGCCGGGACTAACAGCTTAACGTGCTTTCCGAGGCACGGAGGAGTCTCGGTATGTAAAGATGGTCACCCATCCACGGCCAACCCCGGCAAGCGTAGCTTAACCTGATAGATCGACCTGTGCGGCTGTTAGTATTTAGCCACGAGCTCATCAGTGACCCGCAATTACCCTTAAAGTCTCCAGACTCCGTTGACTCCGTCGCGCGGTCGCCGTACAGTCACTGACAGTCACCTTGTTACAAGTACAGCAGCCATCTTTGTTGACTCCATCGCACCCTGTTACGATAGTTGAACAGATACACCACTTACAAATTCACTCCTCACAACTCTGTTACTTTGTTACCTCAATCACACCTTCTTGACCCAAATTCTCTAACTGCCTCCAATCAACGATCACATCAATATGTGAGCAACTCGTCACCCGTCAAAATTGTGACTGCGACCTTCACTTTCCAGGAAAAGGCGAGAGTATATGGGACAGGTATACCCACGAGCACCCCGAGCGGATCTTCGACCACCAGAACGGGGACATTGCTTGTGGATCCTACTACAAGGTGAAAGAAGATGTAAGGCTGATGAAACAGCTAGGACTTAGCTTTTACAGATTCTCCATGTCCTGGCCGAGGATACTGCCTAATGGGTTGAGCAAGTGAGTTGTTGAATTTTGTTTCATAATTGGCTCTTTGGCGGTTCCGTACACCCAGTTCTATTATGCGGATACATATTGGTGAAACGTAACTAGTGTAACACAACACAACAAGGCGAATTGGGTTTAATATGTGTTACATTGCATGTTACGTTGCACCAATCTGTACCCAGCATTAGAGAAAATATAAGTGCAGGAACAATAGTTATTTGTTATGCAAGGCTGGAAAGTTGATTTTTGGCGCGAGTACTTCTATTGAAACCTGAGTAAGCGAAGGATTCTAGGGTTGAACCATGAGCGAAGCGAGTGGTTCAAATATAGAATCCTGAGCGTAACGAAGGTTTCAAAGGTACGAGACGCAGAAAAACTTTGCTGCCGAGCGCAACACACAATTTTTCACCTCACTACAGCGAGGAAACTGCTAGGTGCAAGAAAACAGGCGTTGTTGAGTTTTATTTTGTTCGAGCGTCTCAGGTACATTGACTCATGTGAAGAAAATAACAGATACTTGGCAATGTATCTTATGAGTTACATAAAATATCTCCAAAATAAATACCCTGTATTCTGTTCTATATCCTACTTGTCCTCTAAGGAGAATGAAAGAAAAACCTAATTTAATACAAATAACTAACTAATTTAATACATATTTATTTTTGCCAAGCAAAGGATTAAATAACATATTATATTAGTATTTATTTTATTTAAAAAAATAAACTTAAATTACTACACAATTGGGTATTTGACAGGGTAGTATTTTTATGGCATATTCAAATGTGACGTCACAGATTTTTTTAATCAAATGGAATACTTATTAACATTAATTCCAATTTTACAATTATATCCTCGCAAAATATTTAATTTCTGTACTGTGATGGAAGTTTTTAAGGTGAGCGGTATTATTTAATATTTTATTTTAGACCGTGTCGTGCATTTTCAGTGGACTGGCAGTATAGAAAATTATTAAATAGAAAGGTTCGAATTTTAAAAACTCTTTCCACGCTAGAGAGCAAAAATCAATTTTCGGCTCAGATTTCGAATGACAAACAGACTCTTTCCGAGCCTGTGAGGTGAAATAGTTATTTGTTATGCAAGGCTGGAAAGTTGATTTTTGGCGCGAGTACTTTTATTGAAACCTGAGTAAGCGAAGGATTCTAGGGTTGAACCATGAGCGAAGCGAGTGGTTCAAATATAGAATCCTGAGCGTAACGAAGGTTTCAAAGGTACGAGACGCAGAAAAGCTTTGCTGCCGAGCGCAACACACAATTTTTCACCTCACTACAGCGAGGAAACTGCTAGGTGCAAGAAAACAGGTGTTGTGTTGAGTTTTATTTTGTTCGAGCGTCTCAGATACATTGACTCATGTGAAGAAAATAACAGATACTTGGCAATGTATCTTATGAGTTACATAGAATATCTCCAAAATTAAATACCCTGTATTTTGTTCTATATCCTACTTGTCCTCTAAGGAGAATGAAAGAAAAAAACTAATTTAATACAAATAACTAACTAATTTAATTTAATACATACTTATTTATTTTTGCCAAGTAAAAGATTAAATAACATATTATTTTAGTATTTATTTTATTTAAAAAATTAAACTTAAATTACTACACAATGGGGTATTTGACAGGGTAGTATTTTTATGGCATATTCAAATGCGACGTCACAGATTTTTTTAATCAAATGGAATACATAATAACATTAATTCCAATTTTACAATTATATCCTCGCAAAATATTTAATTTCTGTACTGTGATGGAAGTTTTTAAGGTGAGCGTATTTTATTTTAGACCGTGTCATGCATTTTCAGTGGACTGGCAGTATAGAAAATTATTAAATAGTAAGGTTCGAATTTTAAAAACTCTTTCCACGCTAGAGAGCAAAAATCGATTTTCGGCTCAGATTTCGAATGACAAACAGACTCTTTCCGAGCCTGTGAGGTGAAAATGTTTTTTTAGCACCTCAAATTTAGTTGATTTAGAATTATCTCCATGCTGCGTCATATAATTCTACTGACCTCATAAAAAGGATTTATTACACGCTAAAAGTTCGTCGTTGGCCTATTACCTAATTCATTAGACAATTAAATATATTCAAAGACGAAAATGGTATTTTAAAGCTTATTTGGCACCCGACCGTAGTGACGTTGATCAAATTTATGCATAATTATTAATTAACCGGCAGCAGCGGTTCAGACAAAATTATAAGAAAAGGATTAAATTAAAATCAATAGACTGTGACGCGCTACGGGTATGAAATGGTAACCAACACACACCAGACGATTTACTTGCCCAAGTCTGCGTGACGCGCAAATGACTCGGAACTTGTGCTAATTCATACCACACACGTTAATGAATGCTGGTACAAGTCCCAATTTGCGCGAGTATATCGTTACGACTGGCTCTCATTACACAAAATGACATCCCATTATTAAGCGGCTAAAGTAGTTAGTAATCTACCTGTAAACATTTTCTTGGAGGATATGTTATTAGATTGCCATCCACACGCTGAGAAGCAGAATAGTTTTCGTAATTATTGTAACAAAATAATTGGTACAGTCGCCATCAAATCAAGTTACCACAAACTGTCAAATTTTCTCAATCGATTTTGAACTTAATTCCAAACGAATTAAGGTTTAAAATCATTTGGCGAAATTTGACAGTTTGGTATAACTTGATGCGCTGGCGACCGTACATGCTTCAACATCTTCTCCCCAGCTATGTAAACGAGGATGGCATCAGATACTACAAGGAGTTGCTGGACGAGCTGCAACGCAACCACATCACGCCTGTCGTGACGATGTACCACTGGGACCTGCCGCAATGTCTGCAGGACCTCGGCGGATGGACCAACCCGATTATGGCGGAGTACTTCGTGGATTATGCCCGTGTAAGTACTGTCTTGTCTGTTTTTGACAATTAGGTATATCATGACTCATCATCTGCCTAGCCTTTTCCCAACTATGCTGGGGTCAGCTTCCAGTCTAACCAGATGCAGCTGAATACCAGTATTTTACATGGAGCGACTGCCTATCTGCCCTCCACAACCCATGCAGTAACTGTGCAATACCCCTTGGTAAGACTGGCTGTCAGACTTTCGGGCTTCTGACTACCCGTAACGACTGTCAAAGGTCTACGAATGACAGCCGGGACCAATGGCTTAACGTGCTTGCCGAGGCATATCCTGACTCGTAAATGAGTATGAGTATGAATATCCGTAAATAAGTTGCAATCAACAATCATGTAGGAACACCCACTACCACTTCGGCTAGACTACAAGCATGCTAATTCTGTAATTCCAGTTCTTTTCCCGATAATTACTTTTATGATCTTACCGTTCAAAGAAACTCCTAGCATAGCCCTGTAGGTACATAGAATGCTGTGCGTCCTTGAATTTGTAGTCCACATTTCGGCACCATATGTCAGACTGGTTGAGGACATTAGTCTCCAAATATTACGCGAAAGGCGACGAGAAGACTTATTTTAACTTTTATCAACCGTAGGTTCTTCTCAACAACTTTGGAGACCAAGTCAAGATCTGGATCACGTTCAACGAACCGGTGTCATTTTGCCAAGCTGGTTACGGTGGTGACGACGCTCCGGGAGGCAGGTCCAGTGGCTTCGAAGACTATATGTGTGGCCACAACGTGCTCAGAGCTCACGGCATGGTCTACCGTATATTTGACAAGGAATATCGAAAGAAATTTGGAGGTACATACATATATCTTAACATAAGCAGGTATTGCCCGAAAGATAGGCAGAAGTTTACGGTATCCCCACATTTTCCAAGGATGTAGTAGGCGGTGAGCCTATGACGGTTCGGTCCCATCCAAATTTCGGGCTGCTATTGGGAGTTTCCTAAAGGACAAAACCTAATATTTTGCTCGACCCTTTCCCCATGCTTCGAGACCACTAGAATAATGAGGAAGCCGAACAATGAAAAACATAGATATAATACTTTGGCTAAATTTTGACTGGTGATGACCAATATAGGAGAATTCAAAATATCTCTTTATATGTTCCAGGTCACATGGGCATCACGATCTCGTTCAGTTGGTTGGAGCCAGCCACGACGTCTGCAGAGGATCAGAAAGCTGCCGAAACAGCTAGGCAATTCAACGTGAGTTAACCTTGGTTTGAAGTGTACGTGTCTTTGTTGCAGCAGAATTTTCATGTATTATTTCGTTGATAAGAAGCGTTTTCAAGTGTTTAACTTTCTAAAAAAAGACATGGCGGAAGTGCAATTTTTCCTTGAAAAATTTAATCTTCAAAATGAATGAGGCGATTAACACACGGCACCGCTTGACCGCGCGGTAGGATCAGTTTGCGGTAGAAACGAGCACCGCTCGACCGCGCGGTCGGCCGGTGTAGGTACGTGTGTTAGGCATCAACGGATTTCTTAGAGACCAATGGGACATGAGATCCGCTTCGCCGCGGTGTCGTGTGTAAATCGCCTAAGTATTCATTTTTCATACACTTTTTTTATTTATTATTAGACTGATGAATGAGATAGTTCAATTTTCTTTTTCCAGTTCGGTTGGTTCGCGAACCCAATCTTTTCCAAAACCGGCGACTACCCTCCTATTATGCGAAGCATCATTGATACCAACTCTAAGCGGCAAGGTTTCCCTCGTTCAAGACTTCCCTACTTTACTCCTCAAGAAGTGCAGATGATGAGAGGAGCCTACGACTTCCTTGGCCTGAACCATTATACTACGTATCTTGTTCAGCAAGGGTCCAGGAAGATTCGGACTCAGCCGTCGTACGAAGATGATATGAACGTTAAAATTCATCAGAAGGCAGATTGGCCAAAGACTAATTCTACGTGGTTGAAGGTACACATTTAGGTATAAGGTGGACCGTGAATTTGAAGGTGGTGGATGAAAGTGGCTAAAGACTTAGCTCAGTGGGTTGATGGAGGGGCCTATAAAGGGGGAAATAAGTCCAACTGTAGACTGCCATGAGCTGATTATGGTAAAATATGGGTGTGGTTTTCGAGATGTCTGTAGATTTTTGTACTTATTTCATTTTTTTTTTTAATATCTATGATGAAAAGCCTGTCCTTCTCTAGGTTCCAGACTCCCTACCTATCTCTTTCATAACGATCGGTTCAGTGGTCTAACCGCGAAAAGGTCAGTTACTTACGCATTTCTAATATTGGTAGATATAGATCTCGTACCTTTTTGACTTGGGCCTAGTTATCATACTAAGAAACACCTAACTTTTCGCAGATAGTACCCTGGGGCTTCCGGAAGACCCTGAACTACGTGAGACTTAACTACAGGAACCCCAAGACCCTTGTGACTGAGAACGGCGTGTCCTTCGAGGCCGGTCTACACGACACGAAGAGAGTCAACTACATTGACGCGTATCTACGCGTTTTGCATGCAGCTGTCTATAAAGACGGCTGTTCGGTGATAGGGTATACTTACTGGAGTCTTATCGATAACTTTGAATGGACTAGAGGATTCTCGTGAGTATAAAATTTAAAAGACATTAAGTAAAAACGCATAATCAGCCTAAAATGTTCCTGTGACACAAACCTCTTCTGTTCGTTAAAACGAAATTAAGTAAAGAACGGAATTTAAAAATGAGGGATATTGATCAACCTCGTTGCAGTCTGCGGTGAACCCAAAAAGATATAATTCTGTATTTGCAGCCGAGTACAATACTACGTACGTACTCGCCAATTGATTTAAAACAAACAGATATTTTATAATATCTGGTATGCTAACTAGCCTATTATAGGTTTGAGCTACACGATGACTGACGCATGTATGCTATCTGTTGGGGCAGGTCTACGCGAACTTCTTTAAAAGGCCCTTTCAGACATGGCCCTGCAATTTAACTCGCATAAAATCTGTATAATATAATGTTTGCACTAAAAAAGAGACCATGACCTCAGAGTGTATTTCGGAATTTCTTCTCAGGGAACAGTCACAGCTAGGGAATTCCGGCGCCACCTAGCCTTAAAATATTGACGTGTAAAAGTGTCTTAAGAGATACACAATATATACTTGCAGAAATAAACATTTCATTTCCTAATGGCACATATAAATTTTGCTTTGGGAACTTGGATGACTGTTCCATTGACTCAAAAATTAAAACCACCTCTATTACACACCAGTTACAACAGGCTTTTTATTAAATTACCTAAGCAGAGACATCCAACGAGAAAATTGCTTTATAATTCTTTTTTTTCTGTTTCAGTGAGCGTTTCGGCCTTTTCGAAGTAGACTACAACTCGCCGAACCTGACCCGAACACCCCGCCTCTCTGCCAGATACTTCACCAACGTGGCCAGGACTGGATGCTTACCAAATAACTTTGCAGACTACACTTATAGCACTGATGAATATTTGTAACAAATGACAGTGTTTTTTACAACTCTTTAACTAGGAAAAAAAATTGTGGTATTACACACGAGCACTTTTGTACCGCACACTGCATTTTCAACTCTCGGCGTTGGGGCGAACGTTGATAATCGAACAGACCGCTATGAAACAATCTGGAGCGCGCAAAAAAACGCTATGTTGGACTTTGGCGCGTTAAAAAAGCGCCCGTGCGCACAGCCACTTTATCGTAATCAGTGATAAAGAGATTTTTAATGACTAGGAGAAACGAATCTCTGGTCTAAACTTAAGATATTTGTAAAATGTTGTATGGTGTAATTATTATTAGCATAATCAGCCTATAATGTTCCCAATATTGGGAATAAGGGCTTTTTTTTTTTAAGGCTGGGAAATCATCCATTGACTCCTCCCGCTCTGGGTGGAGCGGAAGGGAGTGTCAGACTCTTACTGACTAAAACCCATCCATGTTCCTTCCGTAGCCCTTATGTTCCGGGGTAGCGGTAACCCTTTCGGACAATCCCGCTTAAGGGAAAAAGGGCTTGTACTCAAAACTGCGATGCGACATCGCATCGTAAAATTCTGCGAGCTCGACACTTGATAAAATAAGAATTTTTGCGATTTGCGAATTCGCATCGCAGTTTTATGTACAGCCCATAGACCTCTTCACGGCGAGAGGTTTGGGCCGTAATCCATAACTCAGATCCGTACGTGTTGGTAGATATTGCATGCCTTCGAGTTTTTGGTTCTGGAACATGCAGTTTCCTCACGATGTTTTCCTTCACCGTTTTGAGAGCAGTGGTGATTAAACAATTTACATAAAGTAAAGGGCCTGTCTGTTTCGAACCTATGACCTACAAATCGGAAGTCGCGGTCGTTACAATTATTATTATATGGATCTCAAATACAAACCACATACAAAAACATATTTTTCTTCTACGGTTGGACCATATTATGTGATTCTATTGCTTGCATCTCAGAATGACCTTAAAAACACTTAGAAAATAAATAATAACATGATTCCAAAATGTATTCATTTATTGATTTCTCTTTATCCATACTGGAACAACTTAAAATTATTTAACTGCTTACACAACTGAACCATGACAATTCAGCTAAAGTTTACTTACTAATAAATACTACGCTATATACAAATAAGTATTTACTATAAATAAGTATAGTTACATAAACTTTTACTTATAAATTCGGATTTTATTGAACATGGCGAGTTGACTCAAACTCGTTGGAAAATGTTTTTTTTGCAATAAAAACTTTTTTATAAAAAACTTTACGGTTAGCAAAAATTTTGAAGTTCATTTTATAGACATTTTTTTGAACTATTTTTTTATTATTGATATTTATTATTCTGTTTTTTTATTTAAAACAACTTAAATTATAACAGTGCTATAAAACCCTCAATTCTTAATATTTTATTGTCTTCGGGTAATACGTGATAATATTCTATCTTAATATCATCATTAATTAATATCTTTGAACAAAGTGTTAATGTTTACACATAGCCTCTTATTTGATTTATATTTGGCTGTAGCCTCACACATATTAAATATACCTATTAGTAACAACTTTTATTGCTTTAACGTTTATAATTAGGTAAATACCATTTTTGTTTTGACCAATGTATAAAACAAAAATGATAATTTGTAAAAATCCTCATTGTTATTGCACTAAAAGCAATGTACTGACGGCAGCACATTAAGCTATTCCAAACTGTAAAATTTTTCCCAATTGAACATGAACCATATTATATTGTAATAAAGTTGAAAAACGATCAAAGAAATTTGACAGATTGGCGTAGCTTGATGTGCTAGTACTGTACGTTCAACAAATTGAAATTGTGTGCATATTTATGCATGCAATAAAACAAAACGCAATATTAAAAGCCTAAGCACTCTATTCATTCACAAAATTGTGACGTTTTTAGTGTGCAAAATTAATGCATTCATAAAAATGCAAAGGATAACTTGGTTGACAAAAAGAATACTTAGTACCATACGTTTTCAACAAATTTATGATACTACGCAGGAGGTGGTTGTGTTCTAACTATAATAAATACTGTGGCACAGTGTGCGCCGGCGCTTAATATCAACTAGTTGAAACTTTATACGAAGTTGGCGTGGCTGGTATAAAGGCAAATGGTTTATCTTAATATATCTCCTAATCGTAATATTATTCAAAATAAAGGCACAGTTACTCTGAAAAAGTCTGGAGAAATTTTTATAACAACTTACACTCAAAGGGATATCATTTATCAATATCAATTATTTTTAAACAAACAAAAATACAATATTTTCCGTTATTTTTATTGGAATATTGTGCCTAAGTTTGCTACTTACTCAACTTTTCAATCATAGCACCGTTATAGCACCAAAAACTTTTTGCATCGACAACCTCTTTGCTCCACTACCAACCTAACCACGCCAACGGTTACGCGATCTATTTACAAATAATTGTGTACCAACATTCAGGCTTGCGGCATCTTGCACTGGCTGCAGTCCTCCATGCCGTCGTTGAACTCCTCAATCTGTAGCGTCATCTCGAAGAAGTTGTATTTGTCGTGGACTAGTCTGGTGGCCTCTTCCAGAACTTTCTGGGGACTTACTCCCGTTCCTGTGGATATAATGAGGGTAGTATAGTGTTTGCAATGTGGTTACAATGTGGCTAGTTTTTGCAGACAGATCGACTCCGGCTCTGACAGTGACGTTGCTTCATTAAAACAAACTTCAAAATACTACAGAGTCTGCCTAGCCTTTTCCCAACTATGTTGGGATCGGCTTCCAGTCTAACTGAATGCAGCTGAATACCAGTATTTTACATGGAGCGACAGCCTATCTGACCTCCACAACCCAGTATCTGGGTAATACGATACCCCTTGGTAAGGACTAGTTGTCAGATTTTCGGGTTTCTGACGACCCGTAACGACTGTCAAAGATGCACGAATGACAGCCGGGACCAACGGGTTAACGTGCTGTTCAAGGCGCGGAGGAGTCTCGGTATGTAAAGATGGTCACCCATCCATGAACCAACCCCAGCAAGCGTAGCTTAACCTGATGGATCGACTTGTGCGACTGTTGTTACTGAGCCACAGCAAAATACTACAATTAAATGAAAAGTGCTACTCACGGATAGCCAGATGCGCGGACAGCGCGGTCTTGTCCAGCGACAGCGCCCACATGCGCAGGTTGTGGATGCGCACCACGCCCGGGAGGGACAGGAACGTGTTCGCGACGTCCTGGGACGAAGGTATTGGTGTTTATTGACACAGGAACCGTAAAATAACTGCGAGGAGTCGCTGTATAACGACCGAGTTAGGCGATTTACACACAGCACCGCGCTCCACCGCGGTAGGCGGTGAAACGGATCTCATGTCGCATTGGTCTCTAAGATATCCGTTGATGCCTAACACACGTACACACACCTAACACACACGGTGCTCGTTTCTACCGCAAACTGCTCTTACGCGAGCGGTGCCATGTGTTAATCGCCATAACGACTATAGACATCGAGCCGCAACTGTGGTTTTCAAATTCAAATTCTTTTTTTTATTTTGTGAACACAGGGTACAGTAATGTTTTAAAAAATGTTTGGTTCATCCTATGTTCCGCCGAAGGCATAAACATATACTTGAACACTCAAAATTAAATCTATACTATTATTATAATGGTGAAGAGTTTGTTTGTTGAACGCGCTAATCTCTGGAACTACTCTGCTACTCTAGAAAAATCTTTTTGTGTTGGATAGTCCATTCCAGGCTATAGTCTATATAACATCACGCTACGACTAATAGTAGTCGAGGATCGGGTAAAACTAAGCGGGAGCAACTAGTCAATTATAAAACTAAACAATCTCATAAAATGTCAGCAATGTTTGTTTTTTAGACATGATACCAGGACAGGATAGCAAAATTCGATAGGAGAGAATAAAGTTACCTGGAAGTCAACGCCTCTGGGTGATCCTTCCATGAGCACCAGTAGGGTGTCCTTGATGATGTTGAATGTGGTGATCAGTACCAACACGGAGAACAGGAATGTGCAGATCGGGTCCACTAGGCTCCAACTTGGCTGTGGAAAGAAAAAAAAATTATAGGCTTGTTTAAGGTGTGTATTTGCCAAAATATTATTAAGAATATAAATAAAAAATCAATTGCTGTTCGTTAGTCTCGCTGTAACCGTTGAAATGTTTGTCGTAGTCCAGGGAAGGTTTAAAAGGTGACAAAAGTTAGGTGGGTAGGTAAGGTGGGTAGGTTAGGCAGGTAGGGTCGGCAGGTAGGGTCGGCAGATAGGGTAGGTAGGTAGGGTAGGTAGGGTAAGTAGGTAGGGTAGGAAGGTAGTAAGGTAGGTAGTTAGGTATGTACTTAGGTAGGTAGGGTAGGTATCATAGTTAAGACAATTAGACAAGACAACGTCTGTCGGGTCAGCTAGTTAAAAATATTTTTCAATATTATTTGGCTAGACATTTAACTATAGACCAGTGCCGATAATTTTTGAAAACAAAAAAAAATAAAGTAGGATGAAACCCACTGGTCTACTAGGACACTTTTACATAAAAAAAAACGCGTTTTTAAATGGTGGTGCGTACACCAGCTCGTATTATCACCACAAAGTAAATAACAACGGCCGCTATGAGTACTCCGAAGCTCTGCAGGAAGTCTCCGAGCACGTGTATGAATGCTGCTTTCACGTTATAAATTATAATGACATAAGGGACATGTGTCATGTCGTGTGTCACCTTGAAGTAAATAACAACAGCCGCTATGAGCACTCCGAAGCTCTGCAGGAAGTCTCCGAGCACGTATATGAATGCTGCTCTCACGTTATAAATTATAATGACATAAGTGACATGTGTCATATCGCGTCTCACCTTGAAGTAAATGACAACGGCCGCTATGAGCACTCCGAAGCTCTGCAGGAAGTCTCCGAGCACGTGTATGAATGCTGCTCTCACGTTGATGTTCTCTTGATGATGTTCGTGCGAGTGAGATGTTGAGCTCTCTGCGTCTGAGTCGCCGCGTTCCTTCTGAAAGTGGAATATAAATGGTAGTGATTAAGTGTTGGGCCGAGTATGCTTCAGTTTAGATTTAACTTTTGTTTTTGCTTGCTGATTTGTCAAGCGACCTGAATTGGACTTTTTCTTAAGAAGTTTAATACTTTTTGTGTCCTTGAGTTACATAATATGGATGGAATCAAAATCTGCATAGCCTTTTGACAACTATGTTGGGGTCGGCTTCCAGTCTAACAGCTGAATACCAGTATTTTTCACGGAGCGACAGCCTAAGTGACCTCCACAAACCAGTCAGTAACTGGGTAATACTTGGTAATACTGACTTTCGAGCTTCTGACAACCCGTAACGACTACCAAAGATCCACGAATGACAGCCGGAACGAACGGCTTCACGTGCTTTCCGAGGCATGGAGGAGTCTTGATATGTAAAGATGGTAACCCATCCAGGGACCAACCCCAGCAAGCGTAGCTTAACCTGATGGACCAATCCGTGCGACTCTTATTACTTAGCCACGAGCTCCTCTAATTAAGTCATAGTAATCAACATTATTAAATGAAGCCGAGATGCATTCTTCGCGATCGCCTTCCAGCTACCGCACTAGCCTTACAATTGGGACATCAAATCAATACAGCTTTGAAGTATCCAAGGAGTTTCCATATGTTCTCTCAACCCTTACCTTGTTGTTGAGCACAGGGTTACTGCCTCCGTGCGAGTGTCCGTGCCCGCCACCGCCGTGGCTGTGTCCATGCTGGTGCAGCGTCAGGCCCATGCTGTGACACACGTATACATGTTAATTACATGCAAAGGAAACTGGTTCTTATGATTTCTATCTTAGAGCCTACTCTCAGAGCTCTTAGAACATTCTTAACTTAACAACTAACTAAAAAACAGCGCTTTGTATACACTAGCGTATTTAAAGCCAGGTCTAAACGTGTGTAGGGTGTAACGTATCGTAAATTCTACGTGTGGACGGCACTTCGTGCATTACATGTAACGCTCGGTCTCTCGAAGTGCTCAAACATCTAGCTTTTTTTTTCTGACTGACCGACCCTTTGACAATTCAAAAGTGCCTGAAGTCAATTCGCTTTTAGTTTATATGTCGTCCACAGCATTCGCATCGTATAAGACGATACATAGATATCTTTACACAGTGCACACGTGTGGACCTTTTTTTTTTGGGTGGGATATCACCAAATAACTTCTCCCGCTCTGGACGGAGCGGGAGCCCGTGTTAGAGTTTTACTGACTAAAACTGAACCGTGTTCCGTCAGTTGCCTGTGACAACCTTGCGACCCTGGCGGGAAACGTCGGGTCCTTTTTTTTTGAAGGTGCGAAATCATCAAATAACCCTCCCGCTCTGAGTGGAGCGGAAGGTAGTGTCAGACTCTTACTGACTAAAACCCATCCCTGTCCCTTTATGTTCCGGGGTAGCGGTAACCCTTTCGGGCAATCCCACTCTCCCGACAGGCTTCGGCCCTAACGTGATCCTTACAGCTTGGATCCTCTCTACTGTATCTCAATGTACTCACACAAGGTTGACAGCGACCCCCACAGCGGAGGTGATGAGCATGACCATGGCGTTGATCTCGAACTCCTGGTAGATGACCCTCTGGACTGCCATGTACACAAGTATACCCGTCACCACCCAGATCAGTAGCACGGATGTTAGAGCACCTATGACTTCTGCGCGGTACCACCCGAAGGGCATCCTGGAAGAGGCAAGTTACATGTATTAGGGCACGGCATTCCAACAATTAGAATTAACACATGCTATACCCCATTTATTAGAAAAAAACATTCAAACAATAACGGCTAAATAACGTCAGAGTCAAAGTCAAGAAAGGCACTTTTGAAAGTCAAAATGAACAGGAAATAGAATTGCTTCTAGTCGCCCCTTATAAATGGTATAGAATAGAATATTTTTATTTGCGTTGAAACATGGTACAGAGGCCAGCACATCAAGTTACCACAATCTGTCAAATTTCTTTGATAGAATTTCAACTTTATTGCAAAGACATAAGGTTCATTTTTAATTGAGAAAATTTGACAGTTAGGGATAGCTTGATGTGCTGGCGTCAATAATGGTGTTAATACTAGGGTAATGTTCTACATGTCTCGCCAGTGACTGATATACAAATATTTTAAAGAAAACCACTTAATAATTATGTAGCATTAATTATTATTACAGTGTTGTCAGACTAATAATAATCTCAACACAAGTCTTACAAAATAGTAATTTAATTTTTTCACAATGTCTATGTCTAGTTTTTCAGTAACAATGTTTGACACTTACTTTGTTTCTTATGGAGAAGAATGGGCAAAAAACTCCACCGTTACTCTTTTATAATGTTTTACAATGTTTTGTATACATGAATTATAACACTGTAGGTATGTGAGGACGATAACGACAGTTTTAATTTTTTTTTTAATAGCTTGAAAAATTAAAACGAAATAGTAATAACCGTTGTCTATAGTTATAATATATGGAGTATAGTTGAGAAATAAAGATGATATTAGTGTCACATAGTTAACGTCTCAATCTGATGGGTAGCATGTCTGAACCTTGCAACACTTAGTACTCTAGCTATGTTTAATAGCGACCCAATTACCACTAAGCCACGGTGCATTATGCTATGACTGACCAAAATAGGGACATATGTCATAATGATATAGCATTCTAGATTTACCAGTCAAAGATAAGACTTACCGTCTTGTAGCAGGCCTGCTCGACACCCACAGTGAAAACAGCGATATCATAAAACTAGCGAAGTCTGTGAGGAGATGGGCAGCGTCCGTGGCTATCGCTAAACTGTTGGATAAGTAACCACCTGCAAAGTGAAAAATATAGATTCAAACATAACAACATAATCATACAGGCCTCCTCTGTATTTTAATTATGCTAACAACTTCAAAGAGGGGTCGTTTTTTATTCAATGCGTTTTTCATGTTTCATGTCCCTCCTGACTGGAATCGTCATTCTATGCAGCTGAGATGAGAATGCTTAGAAGGATGTATGGTGTTACGCGAATGGATATAATAGGTAATGAGTACCTATAGCAAGTCTGAAAGGGACACCGGTGACTAAAAGTTGCGTGGATATCAGTTGTCATGGTATGGTAATGCTATGCCGAGGAATGAGAAAAATGTTGTCAGGAAAGTTTTGAGTATGAACGTTGATGGCTTTACGAGAACGGGAGGAACAAACAAACGATGGAAGGATTGTGTGAAAGATGATATGGCTACTAAGGAAGTGACTACCGAGATGACGACTAATAGAGAAGTATGGAAGAAAAAAACATGTTGCGCCGACCCCAAATCAATTAGGATAAGGGCAGAAGAATTATATGTAAGCCATGACCGGTATAGAAATATTAGTATTCCATACAATGTAATAATTACATAAGTCCCTTTGATATTGTAATCATGTTTCATGTAGGTAAACAATAAGACAATTGGACACGCGCCATTTTCGATAACCCACATTATACACGGCCTTATTTGAAATTCTTATAACGTAAGAACCTATTACTGACAATTTTGCAAGCCATTGTTTTCAAATACGCATTTTTATTGCAATATAATATAATGGTTTTATGTATTGCTGCTCGTTGACGTGTGTTTGCCTGTAGCAAATTAACAAATCAACCCATAAATCAAAATTTACCAAAACGGGTCGCAGGATGAATGTCTAGAAATGTTGTGACTACTGAGATAACAGATATAAAGATGGCATGCTGCATAAACAGCTTATAGTGTTCTCCCTGTTTGAACACAGGCCCGATCTGATCCAGCTTGTCCCTAGCTGTCCTCCCCCAGCGACGCCCTAAGCCGAGGTCGGTACCCTACAGGGGGTGCCGTTAGTCGCTTAGTTTGTAAGTTTTAAAGCCCTGGTAAGTTCGGTTAAGCAGTAGACAACCTCCTAAGCTGAACTGCAAGATACGCCTGCCAAAGTATAGCGCCTGCCAGGGTTCGAACCTCGACCTTCGAGCTATAACCAGTATAGACTTTAATTTCGGAAGTCGGTGGCAAAAAAAGAAAATACAAAACCATAGACTCCGACGGTTGTTTATTTCGGTTAAAAAAGTTTTTTTAACAAGGTTATTTCAACTAATAAAGGTTTTGTGGACCGCATGTCGTTGGTAAAATTATATCAAAGAGGTTTTTACTTACCTACAATTTCACCTATCATAAATACAACACACAGTATGCTGGCTATGATCAACTTTCTTCTCGCCCGTTTATCGATTTCTTCATTCCTAGATCTGTGGCAATGTCCTGAAACAAATTGTTGATCGAATGTAATAAAGTTAGATTAAAAAAGTAAAAGTAGGTAACAACCTAATGTATGTATGTTCATGTTTTAAAAAACATTTAATCTTTAGTGTCTCGAGTGTATTGACTCCATATTGCTGGCGCGATTGCCTGATACTCCAATCCATGATCATGGCGATTGAACACTGTCATTGAATTATGGGCCGAAGCCATCAACTCGAAGTTGCTAGGTATGAATGGAAGACGCATTGCGTTAGCAACGAAAATTTGGCAACATAAAAACGAAACAACCAACCGTCATCATCAAATTTCAAACCAAATGTTGTAAGCAGATGGGACAGTTTACTAATAAATCCGAAAATGCACAAAAAAAGAAGGAATCTAAAGGATGTAGTGCCGTATTTTAATTGGAACTCAAATTGTCCGTGAAACGCTGTGGAGATGTGCAAATAACTACAATTGTTTGAGATACCGAGTACGGGATTCTGGTTACAGAAGTGTTATACGTGTGAACGAACCTTGGTTGAAAATATGTATGATGCAAGACTACCAGAAGGTTTTTAGTCAAAGGCAGCGAACACTGCTGTTTATATGAAAAACAGGTCCGATCATCAGGACTGCAGAACAGAACAGCCTTGGAGATTTCGAATGGTGCCAAGCCAAATATCAGTAACAAAATGAGGTTGTTAACTTGTATCTTAGAAAAAAAAATGTTTTTGTCTGATATCTAACTAGTATTTCATTAGAACAATCAACATTATTATAACTAAAACTTATCAAACGAGAGCTGATAAGAATAGAAAACATAACACTGTTTAAACACATGTGCGTGACGTCAGTAATTGTCATAGAAATAATGGGAATTACTGATATGTAATTAACTATTAGAAATAGAGGAACGTATTAATAACACGAGCTTGATGAACAAAACTGCTTGCAATGAGCACAGTTTTTTGGAATGCAGCAAACAAAAGATGGAATTCAATCAATCTGCCTAGCCTTTTCCCGACTATGTTGGGGTCGGCTTCCAGTCTAACCGGATGCAGCTGAATACCAATATTGTACATGGAGCGACTACCTGTCTGATCTCCACAACCCAGTCAGTAACTGGGTAATACGATACCCCTTGGTAAGACTGGCTGCCAGACTTTCGGACTTATGACTACCTGTAACAACTGTCAAAGATGCACGAATGACAGCCAGGACCAACGGCTTAACGTGCTTTCCGAGGCACTGAGGAGTCTCGATATGTAAAGACGGTCACCCATCCACGGACTAACCCCGCCAAGCGTAGCACCTGATGTATCGATCCGTGCCACTGTAATTTAGTTAGCCACGAGCTCCTCTCTGCACAAAAGTATATATTATTTATCTAGAAAAATGTGTTTGTTTTCTTTATCATAAAATCACATATCAGAGATGACACCACAAAGTAAACAAGTTTGGTAGAGTAAAGCTATGGGTGGCTCAAACATGGCAGACGGTATGTAAACTGATATTAAAGGGAAGTAATCCGACCTTTGAAAAGTTACAAGACCAAGTGGAGTGAACGTAACAAGCTGTTCCCTTATGAACGGACTGGAAAGGACTAAATCGCATCGAAGAAAAAATGTAATTACAATTAAACCGTAAGAATGAGTATTTATTAATCTTTAAGTACCTGCTTGAGTGGAACACAAAATATGTACATAGCATTACGTGTTATCGAACAAAATGAATCTTTAAATGTTATGTATGTACTGATTTTGTTACACGTTTATCTTAAATTTTACAATATTTTCCCGAGCATGACATTGCTTTGTAACAGTTGACATTTATCTCATAATATTTATACTTGGTTTACGGTAGATTTAAGAAACTCCAGCTAAAGCAATCGGGCTTCTCATAATTCGCAGATTTCTAGCACTTAACTTTTGCCAAAGACTTGAACACTGCATTGGTTCATTGCAGCCTAAGCTTTATCTATGAGACTGATCACTGCCTCCACAAGTGTATCAATCAAATCTAAGACCTTTTACTTTACGATTTAAGGTTCCAATTCAATCAACCCCAGTCCCATACTCACTTTCAACCTCTGATATGCTCCCAGTGTGTCCGTCCCCATTGTCTCCATCGGTGCTGGTTTCTATGACCGCACAGCAGCCTGTGGATGGGTTGCCGTGCACACAGAAGATGACCCGGCGACCCCGCGCTGGGCTGTCGGTACCGTACGATACTTTGCCCTCTTTGAACCTGGAAAAGAAAGAGAAGACTTTGAGTACATTGTAAAAACAGTTCAATATCAGTTGTCGAGGCCCCAGCGCCTAATTCCTAAAAAAAAAACGTTATTTCAGACGTATATATGCTCTTGCAATTACATAAAAAACGAAAACCGAATTTAACGTATAAACACGACTCAGGTGGCACGGGCACGAAAACATTTGTCGTATTGATCCGACTGGGCGGTAAAAAGGTTATAAGATTAACCGTGGAGCTTCTTGCCGGCGCGCATGTTCGTAGTGAAAAGATCAATTGAAACCTTGCCACTAGCTTCTGTAGTTTCATAAGTGTCTATGTAGGTTTATGTTGAAGAATATAATTGGGTTTTTGACAGGGTAGTCAATAACTTTTATGAATTATCAAAACGCGGAATTTGTACGTGATTTTTGATTAATTTTTAGATTTTTGATTTAATGGAATCCCATTTGATCCTCTTATTAGCGTTAAATGCAATTTTTACAATTAAGTATGTATATATTTTTTTTATGATTTACAAATAAATCTTTGACTTTGACTTTAATTATTTTCGCATTATATGTAATTTCTGTACGGTGATGGACGTTCTTAAGACGAGCGGTCTTTTGTCTGTGATTTCATATTATTTTATTTTTGACCGTTTCAAATAGTCAACTGTACTTTGGGTACCTGCTATAAGAATATTACAACGAAAATGGCCATCCTTAACCTTAACCTTAAAACTGCCTATATTGATTTAAAGACGGTTAACCACATATGACGTTGTTTCCATTAAACAATTTCCATCAAAAGAATGTAAAAAAGGGTTCTTCGAGCTATAGAAGCTGGAATTTGTCATATCACAGGTAAATGAACAAATTGATCTAGCAATTGAGAATGAAGATGTCTTCCTAGCAAACAAAGAGGATGCTGGCAACCTCGTCACGCTAGAAGATGTTGTCCCATTATCTTGTAATATTACGATTGAAGATGATGAAATAAATCATCAGTTACGTTCCGTACGAAGCAGTGATAGCCTAGTGGTATGACCGTCGGACTGCCAAGTCTATAGTTCGAACCCAAGGCACGCATCTCTGACTTTCAGATTCATGTGCGTATTGTTTAATTATCACTTGCTTAAAAATCAGTGAAGGAAAACATCGTGAGGAAACCGGTATGCCTTTTTTTTTTTTTTAAGGCTGGGAAATCATCCAATGACTGCTCCCGCTCTGGGTGGAGCGGAAGGGAGTGTCAGACTCTTACTGACTAAAACCCATCCATGTTCCTTCCGTAGCCCTTTATGTTCCGGGGTAGCGGTAACCCTTTCGGACAATCCCGCTTACCCGGCAGGCTTGGCCCTGGGGGGCCCCTTCATATGCTGACATCTCTTTGAGGCGCGCGTGGGGCATATTTCTCAACAGTATGTGATGCTATTTCAGAGGCCCATGGGCAGCATTAAAACTCTGACACCAGGTTAGTCACTAACCACACGAAAAGAAGAATATTAGTTACGTTATGATTCCAAAGAGATAGTGATAAAATTCTTGATTACAACACTCCACTCAACATAGATCATAAATCACACGTATACACGGTGATATACCTGATAATTTTAAATTGAATTAAATCTTTAAAGTAGGTCGAGGGACTTGAGGTCAATTGATCGAAGGTGAAGAGCATTTAATTGAAAAACCCGGGAACTAGACGGCTGTTCGGAAAAACGGCATTCAATTGTTTCCGCTTCATGCTTGTTCGCATTGTTGATATTTGTGCTTTGACCCGTACAGCATTTTGAATCTATTGTCGTTTTAGATCAAATTGTCGCCCGAATTACGTGTATATTGTAAGAGACTAGCTTTTGCCCGCAGCTCCCCTCGTGGAGGTCGACAATTATTCCATAGGAACGTACTACTACCGGTGTAAAAGTATCCTATGTGTTCGTTATAGTACCCTGGTTATAAATTATTTGCAACTATAGAAAGTTATATGTAAGCGTTCACGCTGTTTATAGCTAAAGCACTAAGAAGTAGTGAATGGTGGCAGTTTAGGGAGAGGGACTGTCTTATGTAATTTCATGTTTGAAAATTGTTGATTATCAATCTAGATTGAATACTTAACTAACTTTTGGTTTTTGAGCGTATTTCTAATGATTGAAATTATTAAAATACTATCGTGAATTCATGCAAGCCTAGTACTTTTTTTGTTACTGCTCAGAAATTGTTACCAACGTGTCGTGAACAGTAAGTACAGAGGCCAGCACATCAAGTTACCACAATCTGTTAAATTTCTTTGATAGTATTTCAACTTTATTGCAAAGATGTAAGGTTCATTTTTAATTGAGAAAATTTGTCAGTTAGGGATAGCTTGATGTGCTGGCGTCTGTACAATAATACCGTCCATATTTATTTATGCAAACAACGTTTTTAAAAAGTATGCTCTGCCCTAACTCAGGTCCGCATGTGCCAAATTTCATCCTAATCCCTTCAGCCGTTTTAGCGGGAAAGACTAACAAACAAACTCACTTTCGCATTTTGAATTGGAGAATGCTGTGCCAGTAGTATAGTCATGTCAATTTGTAAATTCACACACAGTTTATCTTCGGTCTAGTAAACAAGTCTCAATTTTGAAGTCATTACCAATTTTCGGATAAAACTAACAAGCGTTTTATCACCTTTGCAGATTGGATAAAAGCTGAGAGCTAAAGTTCAGGGACTTAGTTAATTCTGAAGCCAATTTGAAAATATACAGTGTGTTAGGTTAAACGAGGGACATACTTTCAGAGGGTACTATACTCATGAAACTGAACAACTTTGGCTACGAAAATAAACCATACATTTTGACGAATTATGCGAACATAAATGTATTGAACAGCTGTTTTTTTTTCATATTTCAGAGTTGGTCCCATGGACAAAGTTGTTGACTTACATGAGTACTATACAACCTGAAAATATGTACCTCTTTTAACCTAATACACTGTATATGACAGTAAAACGATCGGAAAGAATGAACGATATGGAATGAAGAGGAAAGAATAAATGAGTTGAATACCATAATTCTGAGTTAATGGGGATGCGCCAAGCCCGGGAAATTCAAACGTTCTTAGGTTTTCCGCAATTTGCAGGTCAGTGCCAGGTTCTATGTTGATAAAAGTCGTTCCGTAGAGTAATTATGAACATAGGAAGATTGTATTGACGATATTAATCATCACAATTCCTTCCCACGCGGAGCTGATGGATCGACCTGTGCGGCTGTTGGTACTACAGCCGCACAGGTCGATCTATCAGGTTAAGCTACGCTTGCCGGGGTTGGACGTGGATGGGTGACTATCTTTACACACCGAGACTCGGAAAGCACGTTAAGCCGTTGATCCCGGCTGTAATTTGTGCATCTTTGACAATCGTTACGGGTCGTCAGAAGCCCGAAAATCTGACAGCCACTCTTACCAAGGGGTATCGTATTGCCTAGCTACTGGGTTGTGGAGGTCAGATAGGCAGTCGCTCCATGTAAAATACTGGTATTCAGCTGCATCCGGTTAGACTGGAAGCCGACCCCAACATAGTTGGGAAAAGGCTAGGCAGATGATGAATTCATTCCCACGCGGGCAGCAGTACAACATAAAATACTTGGTGAATTAATTTCCAGTTCATGTTTACTTCCATGCGGTGGAATATTTCCGTAAACGACCAATTTTGAGTACACAGACAATAGATAATCAGTGGTCATTGACAAACAAATAGATTATCCAATATTATCCAATTGTGCAGCTTGTCAATCACCGCATAACAACATGTTTTATGGCTATCAAGTCATCAGGCTAACTGTTGTTTTGTCCATACAATAACATCACGCCCTCATTCCCCGAAGGGTTGAGCAGAGGAAAGGGTTAGGTTGTTTTGTGCCTTACTATTAACCCATTACATGTTCGCCTATTAAAAGCCATTTGCTATAAGAGTTCAACGATTCATACGGTTATATTCATTGTAGCTTCGAAAGCAATTTTCCTTATGAACCTATGGGGTTCATGCGACATTTTAATACCTACTGCGATATCGCGTTCTGTGGTTTGGTTTTTTTTTATCAAACGGAAGCGATATTACATTCTCGTTGTTTTTTACCGCCTTGTCTTTTGCCTTGACCTCGTCTGTTGTTCTGACTTCTAAACTTTACAGTTCCTGAAACATTTACCAATGTATTTTTTTGTTCCGCGGTGGAAAGTCCTCATCAGTCTCGGATGTCCTCCGCCTTGGGTGCGGAGAGGTGTGTCAGACTCTTACTGACTAAAAGTAAAGACCACCCCGATGTTCCATCTCACGTCTACGTATTGGTTCTTCCGCAAGCCGCAGGTCGAGGCAGTGACCACTTCGGGTCTTGTAGAGCTATAGTCTGTAAATATCTCACATTAAAATGTAGGTGAAGTGAGTTTAAGCTGTCAATAGTGTCAATCCCTAGCACCAGGTGGAGCGACAGCTCACTTTACACTCACTTCACTTAAGTTATCACGGTGAGATATTTACAGTAACCTCTTTCACCTATAGTGTATTTCTTTAACAGTGTCCAATTTGGTAAACAAACACGGGACGAAAATTCTGATTTTTCGTATCAATCATACACTTTAAGTTGAGCATAAACGTCTTGATCTTTGTATAATACACATAAGGAACGAATTATAAAAAAATATTGCTTCAGAGACACATACAATACCTACCTAGAAATCTTAATACAGTGCAACCTTAATATAACGTACCTCAATATAACGATTTCCTCGATTTAACAAATTCTTCGTAATCCCCTTGAATTGTCTATAAGAGTCAATGTAAAATATACCTTTACATTGCGAACATTTTTGCGAATAACCTCTTTATAACGAATTTTCAACTGTCAAGAAAAAGTGTAAGTAAATACCTCTAATTAACGAATTTTGTCAACCCAAAACCTTTATGTAACGTTCCCACCAATGTATGACCCTTAATCCCATAGTATGTGATTTATGTCGCGACAGGTTTCGACACGCTGTTCTCCGTAAAACTATGTTTTTACCTCTTTATAACAAAGTTTAGACCAACGTAACCTCAACATAACAAACCTCAGTTTAACGAATTACTTGATATAACGAATATTTACTTGTTCCCTTCCGATTTGTTATATCGAGGTTGCACTGTATTAGTCGCAACATTTGTTTACCAAATGAGACAACTGAAGAAAAATACACTATAGGTATATAGCCCATATTTAAGCAAATAAATACTTTGAATTGATTCAAAAATGCTTTATGAAAATCAGTTTTTCAATTCTTCATTCTTCAATCAAAGTAAGTAATTGAATAAACTATATAGAGGAAACCTTGAAGATAAGAAACCTCATACGATACAGTTTCTGGTAGCCTGAAACCTTGGCATACCTACACCTCTTTATGCTATTTTAGACGACGAGACGGCAGATGGCAGTTCGCTTGTTTTGAATAATATATTTAATATAGCATATATTATTAAGAGCTTGTGGTTATGTAATAACAGACGCACGGATCGACCCATCAGGTTAAGCTACGCTTGCCGAGGTTGGTCCTTGGATGGGTGGCCATCCTTACATATCGAGTCTCCTTTGTGCCTCGGAAAGAAATGTAAGCCGTTGGTCCCGGCTGTTGTGTATCTTTGACAGTCGTTACGGGTAGTCAGAAGCCCGAAAATCTGACAGCCAGTCTTACTGTGGGTTGTGGAGGTCAGATTGGCAGTCACTCTATGTAAAATACTGTTATTCAGCTGCATCCGTTTAGACTGGAAGCCGACCTCAATATAGTTGGGAAAAGGCTGGGCAGATTGATTTATGAAGCATACTACTCTGTCAAGAAAGTACCGGGAAAAGATCAATAATACACAAAATGTCTGTTATTCATCCAAATTTATTTTATCACCTTCAAAGTATGCTCCTTTAGAAACGATACACTTGCGCCAACTAATAATCCATTCATCAAAACATTTTTTAAACGCTGCTTCCGGAATTGAGTTCAGTTCTCGCCGCGAATTCTCCTTTATGTCTTCTATCGATTGAAAACGGGTGCCACGAAGTGGTAATTTGAGTTTAGGAAAAAGAAAAAAGTCAGCAGGAGCCATATCTGGTGAATATGGTGGTTGCTGGATGGTATAAATTTGTTGAGTGTTTGGTCAAAAATTCGTTCACAATGATAGCCTTGTGCGAAGGCGCATTGTCGTGGTGCAAAATCCAAGAATTTTCTTTCTACAAATCTGGCCTTTTTCGTCGAATTTGCTCTCTTAAACGCCGCATAACGCTCAAATAATATTCTTTATTTACCGTTACACCTTCCGGTAAGAATTCAGAGTGCACAACACCGCGATACTCAAAGAAAACAGTCAACATGACTTTGACTTTTGATCGACTTTGGCGTAGTTTTTTCGGTTTCGGTTCAGTTGGAAGGCGCCACTCCGAAGCTTGTTGACTAGTTTGCATGTCAAACTCGTAAACCCACGTCTCGTCACCAGTAACAATGCGTTTCATGAATGTTGGGTCCGAACTGACTCGTTCTAGCATGTCTTCAGCGACTTTCATGCGATTGAGTTTTTGGAGAAAATTCAGATCTTTTGGGACTAGCCGAGCAGCAACATGTTTCATACCCAAATGATTAGTTAAAATGGTACGGATCGACTCGTGAGATACAGAAAGTACGGCGGCTATCTCTCACAGAGTTGAATGGGGATTTTCAGTCACTATTTTCTTCACTTTTGCGATGTTAACTTCAGTTGCAGACGTTGACAGCCTACCAGAGCGAGGCAAATCTTCCATCACATCTCGACCGCTTTTGAACGCTTTGAACCACTCATAAGCACGAGTTTTTGATAAAGTCGATTCACCGTTAGCCTTCTGTAACATTTTCAGTGACTCCGAACACGAAATTCCATTGGCGATGCAAAATTTAAGACAAACTCTTTGTTCGATATTTTTGTCCATTATGAAATTCGCAATACACACTATATATGATATTACTAAAACCAGCACTGTATTTAATATAAATAACAAATGCAACTCAAACTCCGCGCCAAAATGGAAAACAGTTGTGCCAATCTAACAACTACAAAAAAACGAAAATTTGAATTTGGAACCATAAACAAATCATCCATTCCCGATACTTTTTTGACTGAATGTATATCATTGCCATTGAAGCAAGAATTGCCTTCCAATAATTTTTAACAAAAAAATCCCTCAATCTAGGTTACTAGAGCAAGCACGGATTGTCTTTGTATATATTATATAAGCACCTTACACATATTCCTATCTCTTTGTATAACTGTAGATAATTAGTATTAATTGTCAATATAAAGCGATGTATGTATTTACATGCAAAACATGTGTTATCGTGGCTAATTACTATACACAATATATTATAGTATTATATAAACAATATACCTTATCGTTAGCTAACAGCACTATCGCGAGATTAGAGACTTAAATTTCATTTGAGTGAATCGGGCGATGTCTACTAAAATTTAATTTAAACATTTATATGTTCCATTTAAATTGGCAACTGGTAGCAGTGATAGCCTAGTGTTGTGACCGGCGGACTGCAAAGTCACAGGTCTCGAGTTCGAACCCAAGGCACCTCTGATTTGACGGATTCACGTGCGTATTGTATAATTATCACTTGCTTAAAATATCAGTGAAGGAAAACATCGTGAGGAAACCAGCATGTCTGAGAGATATTTCTCAACAGCATGTGAAGCTAAGTCAGAGGCCCTTGGGCAGCATAGAAACTCTGACACCAAGTTGACTAACCACACGAAAAGAAGAAGAAGTTGGCAACTGAAGCAGTAGCATCTGCTCCGTTATGTCGATACCATAATCAAAAACTTCCTAGCAAAATGCAAATATCATAGGACATAATATATTTTGCCAATATACAGGGCAAAAGAGTCCTCGCCATGTTGGGCCACAGGGCAAACAGAAGTAAAAAAGTATCCTACGTGCCCAAACACACAAACAAAACACGATCAGTCTTTCTTTCTTCGTGTGGTTAGTACCTAACCTGGTTTCAGAGTTTTTATGCTGCCCATGGGCCTCTGACTTAGCTTCACATGCTGAGAAATGTTCGTGTGTTCATGTTTTAATGTTAAACACGATCAGTAAGTGATACGGTACACGTTACCCTTACAAAGTTATGACCCATTTCCCTGTGTATTCACGAATTTCCTTGATAAGAAGATAACCACGTTTTCAGATTATTGTTCATGTTATTCTTATGACACGACTACATGACGTGTCATAAGAATAACATGGTAGCATTTTTTACTGAATATAGAAACAAAGTTTTACTTCAGTTTGAGATACAAAGCAGTGTTTTCTCGGACTTGTAGAAAAAATAACGGTGGCATTAATTTAACACACGGGTAGGGCTATTGCTCATTAATCATATAAATGTTTATAGGTTATAATAAATTGCTAATTGAAAAAAAAAATCAAACAAACTAAATAATAAAATCAATTCGCCTAATTTTTGCAGTCTGTTGTTTCAACCTAATAGTTTTGCTTATTCGTTTTAATTTAATTAATGCGAATTTTATGATCCGTAATCCCGGTAAGTGACCGCTGCGGGATAGTTCTTTAAGTACAGCGTTCCTCTAAGATGCTATTTTCTAACATTTTAAATAAATCCGTAAATAATAACGTTAAATGGAAATATAATGTCTTCATGAAACGAAAATGTGAAAACGTATATGTGTGTTAAATTAATGTCACCATTGTAGCGCCTCGTTGTATAGCTTCATATTAAGTATACAGTGTGTTAGGTTAAACAAGGGACATACACACATCAAAAGTGTCTAGGGATCAACATATATTTTTGCAATAACTTTTCTCTTGATTGATATTAATTTAAATTTTCTTTAAGGATTCATCGAATAAAGTGTTTTCGTTTGTCACAGTAACGATAAACCAAGTCACCTTTGCATTAATAAAGAAATTTGCCATTTTCCTAATAAAGGGATTTTTGACATTTGAACCACTAACATTAAAGTTCGAAAAAAAGACTGAAATAACAGTTTTCTTTAAAATTTTATTGGGTAACTTAAACAATTAATAATCCGTGTTTCTACCGCGAACACTAACAACACAAGAACATCGGTTTGGCATACTCAAAATGAGTTCATCCAAATCACGCTGTGGAATGGCCGCCCATGTTCGTTGCAACAACAAAAAAAGGTGTTATCAGTCGACTTTGGACACGTTACCGAAGCACTGGTACCGTGGCTGAGCGCCATGAAGGACGGTATCGCTGCACCACACGGAGACAAGACCGATACATTCAAATCTTAACTCGAAGAGCTCCAACAATAACCGCCATGATGTTAGCCGTGAGGCTTCATCACTCTTCAGGGAACTTAATTAGCGACCAAACAGTCAGAAACCGCTTGCATGAAGTGAACCTTCATTCCCGAAGACCGCTACGGGTACCACCTATAGCAATGCACAATCGTAGGATTCGATATCAATGGGCTCTTGAACACAGAAATTGGGCAGAAGAACAATGGCGTTTCGTGTGCTTTTCTGATGAGTCTCGTTTTGGTATGAGACCGGATACAAGACGTATACGACACTGGAGAACCCCTGGACGCCAACAGCGATTAAAATCCTGCCAGGAAGTCCATCCTTATAGTGGTGGAACCATCATGGTATGGGCGGGTATTTGGATCGGCGGAAGAACTGAGTTGATTTGGATCAGAGGCAACCTCAACGCTCAAATTTATGCTGAGACGATTGTATCTGACGTCATCGTTCCTCTACAAGTGCAAATCGGTCCCTTATTTCAGTTAATGCATGATAATGCACGACCGCACACCGCAAGAGTTGTAAGACAGACTCTCGCCGCAGCTAACATCAATGTCCTGCCCTGGCCTGCTCAGTCGCCAGACTTAAACCCGATTGAGCATGCATGGGATATGCTACAGAGAAGAGCTTTGCCGAATATGGAGGGTATCCAGTTGCAAGAAGACCTTTTTTTGTTGTTGCAACGAACATGGGCGGCCATTCCACAGCGTGATTTGGATGAACTCATTTTGAGTATGCCAAACCGATGTTCTTGTGTTGTTAGTGTTCGCGGTAGAAACACGGATTATTAATTGTTTAAGTTACCCAATAAAATTTTAAAGAAAACTGTTATTTCAGTCTTTTTTTCGAACTTTAATGTTAGTGGTTCAAATGTCAAAAATCCCTTTATTAGGAAAATGGCAAATTTCTTTATTAATGCAAAGGTGACTTGGTTTATCGTTACTGTGACAAACGAAAACACTTTATTTGATGAATCCTTAAAGAAAATTTAAATTAATATCAATCAAGAGAAAAGTTATTGCAAAAATATATGTTGATCCCTAGACACTTTTGATGTGTGTACTTCCAGGGGGTATAGTAGGTACTCATGAACATTGCCATAGTCAAAGTTGTTTATTTTCATGAGTACTATACCCCCTGAAAGTATATCCCTCGTTTAACCTAACATACTGTAGACATCCATACACCCGTCAAGTGTTTAAAAAAAATCTGGTCAGCAAAGAAGCCGGACAAACCGCTTCCCGAATCTCCTTCCCTATACAAAACAACAATCATCTGCCTAGCATTTACCCAACTATGTTGGGATCGACTTCCAGTCTAACCGGATGCAGCTGAAAATCAGTATTTTACATGGAGCGAGTGCCTATCTGACCTCCACAACCCAGTAACTGGGCAAAACGATACCCCTTGGTAAGACTGGCTGTCATATTTTCGGGCTTCTGACGACCCGTAACGACTGTCAAAGATGCACAAATGACAGCCGGGACCAACGGCTTAACGTGCTTTCCGAGGCACGGAGGACGGGTACGTAAAGATGATCACCCATCCACGGCCAACCCCGGCAAGCGTAGCTTAATCTGATGGATCGACCTGTGCGGCAGTTAGTACTTAGCCACGAGATCCTATCCATAACAACAATCTAAATCTAAATTATAAATATACTACTACCTGCTCGATACATCATATTTCACATTTTTATCAATCACTTATCGTCATCGACGCTAATATAAGTTATCTGATAACTGCTATTTAAGGGCAGTCGGGTTTAACGACCCAATAATATAGTGCCACTTATGACCTTGTTCGGGGCGAAACGGGAAACGTTTCTTTCACGTGATTTAGATAAGGCAAAGTTTGTAGTAAAGGATGTTTGTCGTGGATGGAATGTGTATTTGTAATGTCCTGCCAGACTATTGGCTATTGGCCTATAGGCCTGCCTATTGCCAATTGGCCTGCCAGCTGTCATGTTTGCCAGACGATCGCGGGTAAGCCTTTTAAAAGATGGGAAATTATCAAATGACTCCTCCCGCTGTGGCTGAAGCGGAAGGGAGTGTCAGACTCTTACTGACAAAAACCCATCCATGTTCAGTCCTTCGGCCTTTGTGTTCCGGGGTAGCGGTAACCCTTTCGGACAATCCCGCTGACCCGAATCGCGGGTAAAAGACCCTTTTTTTTTGAAGGCTGGGAAATCATCCAATGACTGCTACCGCTCTGGGTGGAGCGGAAGGGAGTGTCAGACTTTTACTGACTAAAACCCATCCATGTTCCTTCCGTGGCCCTTTATGTTCCGGGGTAGCGGTAACCCTTTCGGACAATCCCGCTTAGGGTAAAAGACCTGGTTCAGACTTTACAAATACCAGGGAAGTACGGCGCGACAGGGAGGAGCTTCACTGCGTATACTCAACAGTGGGTGGAACAGAACTGGCAATGATGATGATGATTGAAAGCTGCAGGTTTTTTTGTTACGAAGACAGAAACCGCAGTGAATATTTTTTTAAACATTAATTCTTCAGCCAGTTGATTCTGGAAACATCTCACCGTGAAAACTGAGATGGAATGAGCTTGAAGTGAGCTGTCATTCCCCCTGATGCTGGGGATTTCAGACAGCTGAAAAGTCATCGGAAACATTTTCATATAAAGACAAGCATAACTTACAGCTACTTTTCAAAAATCTTCCAAATTTAAACCAATGATAATGGCGAGTTGACCAAAGCTTAGCTACCTGAGGGTGGTTGCAGAACACCTGGAGAGTCCTATATGGAGGCATTGGATCCGCCTACATATAGAATAATTTTAGTGGTATTTTAGTTAGTTTGTTTTATTATTTTGTGTTTTACTAACTTAGTTCTTAAGTGCCCGTGTAATACTAGCACTCTATGGACTATCTTGGTCTGAAATAAACTTTATTATTATTATTTAGCAGCAACAGCCATGTGCTGTGAACTTCAACTACGTATGAAAAATTTCACACGCAAAAAGATAAATCATATACAAACCCAATATGAAAACAAGATGGAATCCAACAAAAACTTCATCATCCGTATTACATAGCTATTGTACGAAACGCAAAATAGTGTCTCTTGTGCATCGTGGGATCGTGGGATCATGTATCGTACGGTGACCACTGCAACATGTGAGTAACAGCACACGTGGTCACAAATAATACCATTTTACAGACAATGGACGTAAGTGCTGTTATCATAATAATGGAGATATTATTTCTGCGTAATGGGAGTTTGAATAGATTAGAGGAATGTTGCTGCATCTGCTTGTACTAAAACATTAACAGATATGTCAATGTTTTAGGCTTATTAAGGTTAAGTCAAAGTCAAATCATTTATTTCAAATAGGCTCAAGAAATGCACTTTTGAACGTCAAAAATGAACAAGAAATAGAATTGATACTAGTCGCCCCTTCCAAAAGGTAGTTTCATGTGGAGAAGAATGGGCAAGAAACTCCACCGTTAGGTACTCTTTTAAAATGTTTTACAATGTTTTGTATAGGTTGAATTATAACATTATTTGTGAAGACGATGCACCCAAGGATGAGACTCTACCCGCTGTGGATGGAGCGGAAGGAAAGGAGTGTCAGACTCTTACTGACTGAAACCCTTCCATGTTCCTTCCTTAGCCCTTCGTGTTCCGGGGCAGGGGCAACCCTTTCGGACAATCCCGCTGAAATGTCTTACGCTAAGGCTTTTTTTTAAGGCTGGGAAACCATCCAATGACTGCTCCCGCTCTGGGTGGAGCGGGAGTGTCAGACTCTTATTAAGTCACTATTTTGCTTATGTATTTTTTTGTCTATTTGGTATGCATGACTTCATTTCACTGACAGTCTCATTCTCATGATTCATGTCACTGACAGCTGTAGGCTTTCTTTTTCTAATGGGAAGCTAAATTATGCCCGAGTCATAAGGCTAAATTTAAAATAATAAAAATCACGCGGATGAAGTTGCGGGCGAAGTGCTAATTATTAGTAAAGATAGATGAGAATTAGATACCAGCTTTCCACAAAGTGGGAGGCAGTCACCTCCTTCTGCGAAGCAGTCATGCTCGCGAAGGAGGTGGCGGGATGGGTGAGGAAAAGGTCCTCCCGTACCAACCGCCGCGGGAGACGCCCCGGGCGTCGGGAGCCACGTGACACGACTCCCGGCCACCGTATGCGCGGGCCTGCGGACGGTAAGTAATGGGTAGCGTAGCTCACCGCCCGATCAGGACCAGGCCCGTTCCGGACGGCGCGTACATGTTTCACGCGCGCCTCAAAGAGATGTCAGCATATGAAGGGGCCTGTCAGGGCCAAGCCTGCCGGGTAAGCGGGATCGTCTGAAAGGGTAACCGCTACCCCGGAACATAAAGGGCTACGGAAGGAACATGGATGGGTTTTAGTCAGTAAGAGTCTGACACTCCACCCAGAGCGGGAGAAGTCATTGAATGATTTCCCAATCTCAAAAAAAAAGCCTTTACAGAAATGCGACTGAATATAACAATCACCATGAGAAACAGTCTACCACTTCTGGAGATGTATCACAAAACAATTTTGGCTGATAGTCTAAACTTGAGGTGCTAAGAAACTGCGTACACAGCCATCAATTCACACAATAACTTGTAAGTATCGGGTAAGTAATTGGTTAAAAGACGTTCTATATACGAGTACTGTAAGTCTGTGACGTCAGTGGGCTGCAAGATATCATAATATACCATTTCCATGATGTATTGTTCACTCGTATTCCAATGAACAGTCATTGTCAGTACCTATTGTATTAAAGACAATCACAGGTTATTTTTGACAGTTCGATCATATGCTTTAATTTCATTGTGGTCGAGCGAGATAATGGATTCTAAATTTAAAATATTCGCCGGTAGTTTAATATTTATATGGGAACATCCTTCTAATATTATAAATGTGAAAGTTTGTGAAGATGTTTGTTACTCAATCACGCAAAAACTACTGCATGGAGTTGGATGAAATTTGGCACACAGATAGTTTATATCTATGGAACACAGGATTATTCCGATAGTTTCCGAGGGATACTTTCCGACAGGCATGTTCATTTGAAGTTCAAAAGTGCCTTTCTTGTGCCTATGTGAAATAAATGATTTGACTTTGACTTTTGACGCGCGCGAATCCGCAGGAGCTAGTACCTACTATACATTTATAAATAGCCTGTTATTTAAACTCAAACTCAAAGCATTTATTTCAAATAAACCAATTACAGGCACTTTTGAATTGTCAAGGGGTCGGTCAGTCAGAAAGATGAAGCTAGTTGCCCATTCTAAAGCAGTAGGTACCTATGGAGAAGAACGGGCAAGAAACTCCATGGACACTCTTTTAAATCAAAATATGTTTACAAAAACTGTGTTACATCATTCATGTTGAAATTACACGTGAGAACGATGCAGAACTTAATAAAAGCGTCCATAATTACAAGTTTTAAAAAAACAATTCAAAATTATTTTAATTTTAAAACAGCCGTGGCAGCTAAGAGGTGACCAGTCCCTACTGACGGCGCTCGTTCATGAACATGACACATGGATTAGCACCATTCAGCTCAACCATTTTGATGGGAGCTAAATTATATAATCATATTACAGTAAAACAAATTACACAATATCAAATCAAAATATACACAAATACAATTGTACGTTATTCTATTTAATTAAAATAAATGTAAATGAATCAAATTTTTTATTTCTTTTTTCGCTTTTGCTCTGCACTATGGTGTGAGCCTTAGTAAACACGCTACAACCGTTGAAATACGCCCGCATTGCTGAAAACTACTGTTACTGCGTAAACGTAAAGACTCCCGTAAAATTTCCATTAAGTTATCATAGAAATTGTTCTTCACAATTATTTAAGTACGTCACCTACACTACCTACTTATAATCTTGACTGTATTGCAAAACGGTAACATTACTATTAGCCCGAAACCCTTAACCTTTTGAACTCCATTGTCACATATGCGTGAAAGCACTTTAAGCCGTTGGTCCCGGCTGTCATTTGTGGATCTTTGACAGTCGTTACGGGTCATCGGGTCATACGGGTCAAGCCCGAAAATCTGACAGCCAGTTATGACTAGGCCCAACCTACTAACCCAGTAACTAGGCATTACGATACCCCTTGGTATGCCAAGGGGTATCGTAATGCCTAGTTACTGGGTTGTGGAGGTCAGATAGGCAGTCGCTTCATGTAAAATACTGGTATTCAGCTGCATCCGGTTAGACTGGAAGCCGACCCCAACATACATAGTTGGGAAAATGCTAGACAGATGATGTTGTTCTTGACAAAGTAAAACACATAACAAGGAAATAAAATGAACAAAATAGTACTAATCCTAACATAGATATGAGGAACTGTTATCAAAACGTTGTCAGAACTAAGCTTGCACTAAGGTCACCTGTTATTGTTCACCTAATTACATACCTATTCTGTTTTAAACACAAATACATACTTTGTTCTACTTCTACAAGGTCAATTTAAATTAGCTAGCGAAACTGAAGTTATACTTATAAAACATGATAGAAAAAGAAAAAAAAATTGGTTGGTATCCTCTACCGCAGTTAGTGTAGTCACTTGAAATATCAGTTTTTTTTAGTAGGTATACTTCACAGATAGATTTTTAAACCATAAAACAAAAGAATACCGATTTTTTCAACTCTTACTTTAAGTAGGTAACACCCAGCGGTCGTCGACCCCAAAAAAAATCTTCAAATCTTTTTAATTTGTCTTGTTTAGATATAATTTAATTTGACCCCGTATAGTATGATGATTTTCTACAATAATTGAATGCAGTTTCAGTACTAAACTAATCTGTAGACAACCCAGAATTAATTTTTTGCCGAAATTGATTCATCAAGCAACTCAAGCTCAAATAATTTATTTAAAATAAGCCAATCACAGGCACTTTTTAATTATCAAGGGGTCAGTCAGTCAGAAAGATGAAGCCTGTTAGTAGCCCGTTCCAAAGCAGTAGGTACTTATGGAGAAGGGGCGACTAGAATCAATTCTATTTTTTGTTCATTTTTTACGTTCAAAAGTGCCTTTCCCTTGCTAAATTGAAATAAAAGATTTGACTTTGACTAATAACGGGCAAGAAACTCCACGGACACTCTTTTAAATCACTTTTAACAACAAGAACCTAAAAACTACAATAATTATTTCACAGGTAACATTTAGATATTGTGTAGTGTATTTAACAACACTTATCTAATAGATATTACATACAGGGAATAAAAAGTAAACCGGGCGAGGTCATTAAACGGGTAAACAACTGAACGTGGCCATTGATGTTCTGACAAGCATTTCCATACGACGAAGAAGGTAATTAGAAGGTAAGACGAAGTCTGAAAGTGACACCGGTGACTGAAAAGTTGTGTGGAAATCGGTTGTCATGTTACGCCGTACGCGGAGGAATGAGGAAAGTTTTGAGTATGAATGTAGTAGGCTATACGAGAAGAGAAAGACCAAACAAACGATGGATGGATTGTGTGAAAGATGATATGGCAAGAAAGGGAGTGACTATCGAGATGACGACTAATAGAGAAGTATTTAAGAAAAGACATGTTGCGTTGCGCCGACCCCAAATATATTGGGATAAGGAATGGTGATGAAGAAGAAGGTATTTCGAATAGTAGACTGAGTGATGGACTATTGGACAATGATGTCAAGCTAGTTTAGGCTATTGTATACGGTTTGATCAAAACAATATCCAAACAAGTACCGGCTAATTGATATTGTGATAGTTACAATAGTGAGATTGGTTACAACAATTTTTTGGTTATGAACTGATGATATTGATTCACGGAATGCATTCTGAGTTCTTCTCACTTCTATAAAACCATAAGTATTAATTAATCTGTACAAAACCTGTTACAAATTGATTAAATTTCAATGAGCACGCGTAACGCCAAAACGTACTATGGTTACGTGTATGAGCAAAATAAATATTTTTTTAAATTCTTCTTTCTTTATTTTTCATGTGGTTAGTGACTAACCTGGTGCCAAAGTTTCTATGCTGCCCATGGGCCTCTGACTTAGCTTCACATGCTGGAGAGAACTATTGGTTTCCCCTCGTTTTGTAATGTTTTCTTTCAGCGATTTTAAGCGAGTGATGATGAACGTGGGACAAGTGTAGGTTGGTATTAGGCATATAAAAGGAACCAATGCGTTATGGATGGGAATATAAACCTTATTTGTAGGTTAAGATTTCCAATGTAATTTTTCTGTACGCACGAGCGCTTTGCAGTATAGTATGATATTTTGGAATGATAATAGAAGAGTGGGTACTTAGTCCATAGGATGGTCTTCTTCTTTTCGTGTGGTTAGTGAGTAATGTTGAGAAATATCTCTCAGACATGCTGGTTTCCTCACGATGTTTTCCTTCACCGATTTTTAAGCAAGATATTTTTGCATTAAGTTATGTTGTTGTTTCAAAAAAATATGCAATGTCAAGCTCAATGCATTATACATCGTGTAACGACAGAAATGTATCATCCTTTACAATAATTAAAATCTAAAACTTACTGCAGCAATGGTTTCGTGTCTGTCATTTTGCTCCAAAACAAAAAACACTACACAGCACTATGAAACACTATTCTAAAAAAATATACGATCAAGAATCAGTGAAGCAAGCTGTCATATTATCTTCGTAACCGGGTGAGTACTAATTTAAATCTAATAGCTATTAAAGCTATCGCCGCGTTATCTCGAACATCGAATGAGCCACTCCCTGCACAAATTGTAGGTAGATAGTGCAACTGCGGGCTGATAACGTCATGTTATGGCGGTAACCGTATACAAATAATGCTGTATTTAGACAGATTTTAGACGAGGGTAAAGTTACAACACTAGCTAATGTATTGAGTACGCGTGTACTAGATTAATTCATCACATTCGCTGAATTATCGCAAAATATTTGACTAAGCAGATTCTGTTAGATGTTATTACATTTTTTTGTACTTTGTTACATACAATGAATAAGCATTATATAGGTAATTTGTAAAATTATTTTCAGTAGATTACAGTGCTAAAATTAATTTACTTTTGTGTATTTTTTTATCATTTATCATACGGATTATGTAGTAGTCTGATAGTAAACGTTGTAATAATTAATTCTTTATGTAACAGTAGCGTGAAATGTGAAAGTAACACCTAATGTAGGTTCGTAATTGTCTCTAGTTTGATATACAACGTGTATTCCATGTACAGACGCCAGCACATCAAGCTAACCCTAACTGTCAAATTTTCTCAATTAAAAATGAACCTTATGTCTTTGCAATAAAGTTGAAATACCATCAAAGAAATTTGACAGATTGTGGTAACTTGATGTTCTGGCCTCTGTAGGTACCGTCTCATGGAAATATATAAAGCCTAAGTAATCACTGTATTTGAGAATGTTGGTTCACCTGTTATTGGCAACTGTATAAGCCCATAACTGTTACCACTATTTGTTATATTTTGTATACAGAAGCTGTTGGTGTACCTTTATAAATAAATATACAGGATAAGTAGGAAAACCCTAGCTACCACCAACACAAAAGGGAACTTCTGTAAGTTGGCCACATTGGACAGGTAGATTTTATAATATATCTGTCCAATTGGCAAATGGTTACGAGTATCCATTTCAGGCAGCTGGCAACATTCTCTAATTCATCAGCCATATCGTCAAACAAAACCGTCTAAGGCTACATAGCACTTCATGCAGGTTCTAACATACTACCAAACATTTCCCCTTATACTAGTTTAAACAACTTATTTAAAAATAATCACGGAGCCCTCAAATCGAGCATCACCACGGTCTTAAGCAAACATAACCATATTTCAATTCACAATGTTGCCTATCTTATCACTAAAATGCCCGGATTATACAAATAATCGACGATTATCGTTTATCTACCGACTATTCGGACAGGTTACGAAGGGGAGACATGTTTACTTATGTTTGTCAGTCGCTTGGCGGTAAAGTAAAATAAACGATAATGAAAAAAATAACCAGCATGACGCAACGCTTGTCCTCTGTATTTTTGATCGCGAAAGATCGGATTATACATTGCACTATACTACGAGTATCAAATCAAATTAAAAGTCATTTATTCAAACTAGGCTGAAAATCGCTTTTTGGACGTCAAAATTACATAAGATAGTCCCCCAAAACGCCCACATTTCCTAGTGCTGTAGCTGGGAAGAAGTGGCGCAACAAACTCCCCAGCAGCACATGCAAACAATATCGATTTGTTACTGTTGTTGTTTCCTACCTTTTTTTTTTGAGGGTAGGAAAACATCCAATGACTTCTCCCGCTCTGGGTGAAGCGGAAGGGAGTCTCCGACTTTTACTGACTAAAACCTATCCATGTTCCTTCCTTAGCCCTTTGTGTTCCGGGGTAGCGGTAACCCTTTCGGACAATCCCGCTTACCATTGTTTTCCACCTAACTTCTTAGTTGTTCAATAAGTGAGTTACAACAGTACTCTACACTGTACACTACTTTAGTACTCTTCAATAATTTTAGGGTTGTTTTAGCCTGTGTTGTCCCATTGCAGGGCAAAGGCCTCCCTTTCTTCTTTCCACTCCTCTCTCTTGACCTAGAGTGAACTAATCCTGTCTGTAGGCGTTAAACTTGTCTCGCCATCTTCTCCTAGGCCTGTCTCGATTTCGACGGACGTTTTCTGGGACCCACATGGTGGCAAGTTTGGCCAACGAATTGTTCGACAAGCGGCAAACGTGTCCGGCCCAGTTCCACTTAAACTTGGCTGCTTTTTGTGTGACGTCGGATCTTCAATTGTTTAAAGTTATTTTCCCCAGAATCTCAGTTTGACATTGTTGAAGCACATGCTAAAATGTTTATCGATCACAATTTACAGCTTGTAATAGTGTGAAATTTATGTAACAAGTAACACAGAAGTTTGGAGTTGTTTATGGTTTCGTTTATTTCCACACAATATGTGTTCAAAACTCCTTGATAAATCTTTCTCGCTAATTAAGTAGTTACCTCTTTACAGCAAAGGACCAAATTAATCCCCAAGGTGCAAACGTAATCGTGTGGAAACGTAATCAGTGTATAATTAGCGCCTATCACACTTAGCACGTTTATCTAAGTAATTGTGTGAAATGTATGCTATTTTAATTGATGAGGCGTGATCGTGACCATGTTGTAACATTCATTAATAAAAGAAGGGTTAGTACTCATACACACGAGCGGCACGAGTCAACGGAAGAGGCGAATGGCTGAATTCAGTCGACATTATTATTAAATAATTTTTTGAGGCTGGGAAATCATCCAATGACTTCTCCCACTCTGGGTGGAGCGGAAGGGAGTGTCAGACTCTTAGCGACTAAAACATCCACGTTCCTTCCTTAGCTTTTTGTGTTCCGGGGTAGCGGTAACCCCTTCGGACAATCCCGCTTAATTAATCCATTGCTGGACATAGCATAATAGGCCTACACTCTTCCTACTGCTGGGACATAAGCCTGGGCATGAGTCTCTGCGAGAAGGAGAGGTCCGTCACCTACCACCCACCCAGTGCGAGTTGATGGATATGACGTCCTCCACCCGCTTCAATTTTTTTGCTCTAGGGCATGCCGGTTTCTTCACCATGTTTTCCGTGAAGGAAAGCTTTGAGAGCAGTAGTGGAGAAAATATTTACACAAACTAAAGCGCCTGCCTGTGTTCGAACCCACGACCTACAACTTGTAAGGCGAGGCAGTTAGCTTAACGTGCTTTCCAAGGCACGGAAAGGTCTTGATATGTAAAGATGATCGCCCATCCACGTGACAACCTCGGCAAGCGTAGCTTAACCTTATCGATCAACCAATGCGTTACCACTAGGCTACTACTGCTCTTTCGAGGTAACGCTAATATACCAAAAGTTTGATCAGTCAATTATGGCAGTATTTGCACTGAATTCTTCAGCAGAGGAGTGATAGTGCGAACAGCAGTGATAGGCTATCACTGTGGTGTGACCACCGGACTGCCAAGTCATAGGTCTCGAGTTCGAGCCCAAGGCACGCACCTCTGATTTTTCGGATTCATGTGCGAATTGTATAATTATCACTTGCTTAAAATCGGTGAAGGAAAACATCGTGAGGAAACCGGCATGCCTGAGAGATATTTCTCAACAGCATGTGATGCTAAGTCAGAGGCCCATGGGCAGCATTAAAACTCTGACACCAGGTTAGTTAATAACCACACGAAAAGAAGAAGCAGAAGCAGCTCAGATACAACTAGATGTATAATAATGTAAATAAGTAGGTACTATGGTATTCGTGTCAAATAGGTAGTAATGTCCTCAATGAATTACTAAGTGCCCATCGCGAAGCCCGAGTATTTAATTAACCTTATAATATGACATTAGAACTGATAATTTAAGGGTCTGTTGTTGTCCTCGTCGGACATAGCTAGTATAGTATACTAATTTATTAGTAATGTACTACACACATCAAAAGTGTCTAGGGATCAACATATATTTTTGCAATAACTTTTCTCTTGATTGATATTAATTTAAATTTTCTTTAAGGATTCATCAAATAAAGTGTTTTCGTTTGTCACAGTAACGATAAACCAAGTCACCTTTGCATTAATAAAGAAATTTGCCATTTTCCTAATAAAGGGATTTTTGACATTTGAACCACTAACATTAAAGTTCGAAAAAAAGACTGAAATAACAGTTTTCTTTAAAATTTTATTGGGTAACTTAAACAATTAATAATCCGTGTTTCTACCGCGAACACTAACAACACAAGAACATCGGTTTGGCATACTCAAAATGAGTTCATCCAAATCACGCTGTGGAATGGCCGCCCATGTTCGTTGCAACAACAAAAAAAGGTCTTCTTGCAACTGGATACCCTCCATATTCGGCAGAGCTCTTCTCTGTAGCATATCCCATGCATGCTCAATCGGGTTCAAGTCTGGCGACTGAGCAGGCCAGGGCAGGACATTGATGTTAGCTGCGGCGAGAGTCTGTCTTACAACTCTTGCGGTGTGCGGTCGTGCATTATCATGCATTAACTGAAATAAGGGACCGATTTGCACTTGTAGAGGAACGATGACGTCAGATACAATCGTCTCAGCATAAATTTGAGCGTTGAGGTTGCCTCTGATCCAAATCAACTCAGTTCTTCCGCCGATCCAAATACCCGCCCATACCATGATGGTTCCACCACTATAAGGATGGACTTCCTGGCAGGATTTTAATCGCTGTTGGCGTCCAGGGGTTCTCCAGTGTCGTATACGTCTTGTATCCGGTCTCATACCAAAACGAGACTCATCAGAAAAGCACACGAAACGCCATTGTTCTTCTGCCCAATTTCTGTGTTCAAGAGCCCATTGATATCGAATCCTACGATTGTGCATTGCTATAGGTGGTACCCGTAGCGGTCTTCGGGAATGAAGGTTCACTTCATGCAAGCGGTTTCTGACTGTTTGGTCGCTAATTAAGTTCCCTGAAGAGTGATGAAGCCTCACGGCTAACATCATGGCGGTTATTGTTGGAGCTCTTCGAGTTAAGATTTGAATGTATCGGTCTTGTCTCCGTGTGGTGCAGCGATACCGTCCTTCATGGCGCTCAGCCACGGTACCAGTGCTTCGGTAACGTGTCCAAAGTCGACTGATAACACCTTTTTTTGTTGTTGCAACGAACATGGGCGGCCATTCCACAGCGTGATTTGGATGAACTCATTTTGAGTATGCCAAACCGATGTTCTTGTGTTGTTAGTGTTCGCGGTAGAAACACGGATTATTAATTGTTTAAGTTACCCAATAAAATTTTAAAGAAAACTGTTATTTCAGTCTTTTTTTCGAACTTTAATGTTAGTGGTTCAAATGTCAAAAATCCCTTTATTAGGAAAATGGCAAATTTCTTTATTAATGCAAAGGTGACTTGGTTTATCGTTACTGTGACAAACGAAAACACTTTATTTGATGAATCCTTAAAGAAAATTTAAATTAATATCAATCAAGAGAAAAGTTATTGCAAAAATATATGTTGATCCCTAGACACTTTTGATGTGTGTAGTTTGCCGTGAAGATGTATGAAGATCAACTTGGGATTCAAGATTTAAAACAAATGCAATATTGATTAGTGATTACAACGTCGATAGCCGCATTTCAACCTCGTTCTTATTGGTCTGATGCGCTTGCGCATTAGAAAAATGCTTCGAGAATCATCGTGTTGTTTCCACAGGACGAGTCGTCAAATCCGTGAAAGGTACAGTCGCCAGCACATCAAGTTACAACAAACTTAAATGTTCTCAATCGGTTTTGAACTAAGCAGTCAACGTTTTAAGGTATAAATCATTTGGAGATATTTGATGCGCTTGCGACCGCACTAGATATTCTGGAGTGTAGCGGAATCAAATCCTCACTTTGAACAAAGGACGGCTAGAAAAAGTATTAGCTTGAGATATCTTAAAGTGTTTGTAGTCGAATGGAATGAATGAAATCGACTGAATGTACAATAAATGGCCAAATATTTTAGGGGCCTGCTTCGTAAGTCTAGTGGTCGCAGTCTCTACTGCTGAGCATGAGGGAATGGGTTCCATTCCCAGGCATTGTTATCCCTCTAATTTTTTTCGCGAAACTGGCCGAAACTGATCCTTCGTTCAGATACTAACTATAAGTACACCAGTGCCCAGCCCTTCGGCGAAACAAAGCGAAATGTTGTTTATTTAAATTATTCCATGATTTTTACGTTGCCGAGAAAGGAGTTCCGCCATTTTAGATTTCCATTAGATGAATCCCATAACGTATTATATGAATATTAGTTCAGCTGTTTAGACTGTGGGTGGTAATATGCAAAACTGCTTAAACGTACAATATTTTTCGCACCAATGATGTATTCGCGTGAAGATACTATTTTCACGACCATTATCACCGTCCAAATTTACAATTCAATATTATTATAGTTTTTAACAGCAGCAGTGCAAGCCTAGTGGTATGACCGTCGGTCTGCTAAGTTATAGGTCTCGAGTTCGGACCCAAGACACGCACCTCTGATTTTACGAACTCATGTGCGTATTGTATAATTATCAATTGCTTAAAAATCGGTGAAGGAAAACATCGAGAGGAAACCAGCATGTCTGAGATTTATTTCTCAACAGCATGTGAAGCTAAGTCAGAGGCCCATGGGCAGCATTAAAAAAACTAACACCAGGTTCGTCAATAACCACACGAAAAGAAGAATAGTTTTTAAAGTAAACAAGTCCTATTCGAAACGGTCTGTGTTGTGACATTTTTAAATAAAGAACAAAAGATGGCGAGCATGCAGCTGCCTTATGACCTCACCTGAGTGCGCGCGTAAAACATGTGAAAATTTGTTTGTCACCGCACATAATCATATACTCGGTTGATTAAATAATTATGTAGTACGTGTTTGTGTTAAGTTGTTAAGATGGATGCGAGATCATTTTTAAGACATTTCACCTAGGTAGAGCATCAAAATCTATTTCTACCTACCTTTCTCCATATTAATATTATAAATTTGAAAGTAACTTAGTCTGTTTGTCGGTATGTTACCTTTTCATGCCAAAACCACTGAACGGATTTTGATAAAATTTGGCAGAGATAGATTGCATCCCGGGGAACGACATGTCATAGGCTACTTTTTGTCAAACATATCTTCCAATATTGCGATATAGCCGGACTCCATGCGGACGAAGACACGGGGAAAAGCTAGTAGCCAATAATTGAATCGAATCTACGAGGGACATAGAATGTCGTATAACAACAGACTTTTTTTTTGTGGATGGGAAATCATCAAATGAGTCCTCCCGCTCTGGGTGGAGCGGAAGGGAGGGTCAGACTCTTACTGACTAAACCCATCCATGTTCCTTCCTTAGCCTTTTATGTTCCCGGGTCCGGGGTAGCGGTAACCCTTTTGGACAATACCGCTTACCCGGCAGGATAACAACAGACCTACATTGTTTTTTTTTTACTTTTCTGTGGTAAATTTATCTTTGCCAATAAAGTACAGACATTTACGATAGTCAAGCATTGCGGTCGGACCAACCGCACATGTACTGATACCGGCGCAATTCACGCCCCATACACATATAGAATGAGCATGAGCAGTATTACTTACTTCCGATGGTAAACTTTCTACTTCTATGTGAAGTAGAAATCGAGAATCATAAAAAAATGTACACCTCTAGATGAGTTTCCATTTTACATTAGCCATAAAACAAATGAATTACGTTCAGTTCTTAGATATTTCATACTAAACGTTATACGTTCTACGCTCATAGAAGACTGACACGGAATTCAAATGTCCTAGTGTTCCACAAACGATGGAACACTTATGTAATATGATATCTGGGCGTAACCTGTCAACAGCGCGGCGGTGCTATTCTGTAACAATCTCGCCATGAAAACGTAGGAGAAAGGAGCTCTCAATAGCGTCAATCCCTAGCAGAAGGTGGAACAATAGCTCACTTCACGCAGACTTCACATGAGATAAGTTTAAATAATAAGTTTTCACATGAGATTTTTACAGAATACTTACACCGGCTGCACGTTACAGATAGACGCTAGTGATGGCGCTAAACACGTAGCCGAATTTAGTTAGATTGCCGATTGCCAATTGCCATTGCCGCAATGAACAAATATTAAACGTGCGTGCTCAGAAAATCAAGAATAAACCTAAAGTAAATAACAGTTGGTCCCATGGAAAAGAATCGCCCAGAATTTTATGGTGTATAGATTTTTGTCGCTGATTCTTTCAACTTATGAAAACAATAGTGTTAAGTGAGTCTGTTCGAGGCGATAAAATAAAGTGTTAAGCGAGTCTGTGCAAGGCGGTTGTCTGTGGTGCGACCTATATTACGGTCAAAGTATGTTGGCGGTCCTGAAGTTATCTGGTTAGCTGCGCAAATGGATCTTTTAGGAACGAAATTGTCTATTGCGCAGTTAATCGGCTAACTTCAGGACCGCCAATACGTCGACCATACTGTAACAATAGAACGATCAACATGAAGACCTTAGATCTATCATCATTTAAATTGTTTTGGTGCATCGGTTGAACGTCTATTGTTAGTCAAATTGAATGTCGCTCATGACAAGATGCATAATACATAATATACTCTAGATCGTTGTCTTTGTACATATTATAATGCTACCCGTAGTAAAGCAATGACTAGGTCCTATTGAAAAAAGTTAAGTCTAATATCGTATGATCCTCACAATTGATATCCGAATCCGAAAAATCCTCCAAATTTTCCATTACCTAAACTCTAATTCAAGACTGCAAACACCTCGTTGTCAGTAATCGTAATGCTACTTAAACAATTGTTTCGTCGATCAACAAAGATAGTACAGACGCCAGCACATCAAGCTATCCCTAACTGTCAAATTTTCTCAATTAAAAATGAACCTTATGTCTTTGCAATAAAGTTGAAATACTATCAAAGAAATTTGACAGATTGTGGTAACTTGATGTGCTGGCCTCTGTACATATCCACATTCATAAAATCTCGGTAAAAGTTAAGATTTGCAGCTCCCGCCAATTAACTACCATGTTTTTTCATTTCACAGTTCAGTTGTAATCATTTATTTCAAATAAACACATTTGAAAGTCTAAATTAAATAAAAATAGAATTGTTTCTAGTTGCCCCTTCCAAAGGGTAGTTTTATATGGAGAAGACTGGGTAAGAAATTCCACTGTTACTCTTAGATTTTTTTTTACAAACAAAATTTTGTTTGATATTGTATGGGAAGACGAATAAAATAACTTGGTATAAGTACCATAAAATATGAAAATATAAAAGTACATATTTATACAAAAATTGCTATGACAACTAAATTCATTATGTGCTAGATACTACTACATACTTATTGGTGCATTCGACAAGTCATCAACGTGATTTCAAATAGCTATGGGCAAGGGTATGTCCTCTACTCTAAGTATATGAGCTCGGTCGAAAGACCAGGTACACTCGATGATTCATACATATCAAACAGCAAATTATATCAATATTTTCGTTCTTTAGCATAATATTAAGGACTAGATTCATCAATATTATGAATAATTTTGGAGGTTAACTTACAATAGGTACTTAGATCGAAGTAAGGTGAAGAATATTGAGAGGCTTAGGCGTAGTTTTAAATTAAGGCTAACGAGTAAGTGAACTTTTATTATACAACTATTTTTATTTTGGAATTCAAATTTCCCGAATCAATAAATACGTCTAGAAATGTTAGATACTTGGCAGAAATCTAGCTAACAATGTAAAGGGAAGAATGTAATCAGAGTCCTAAATAGATTAATTGAGGACCGTTGGTTCTTCGACTGAATACCAGTATTTTACATGGAACGATGAAGCGAGCATACCTATCTGACCTGCACAACCCAGTTACTAACTGGGTAATACGATATCCCTTGGTAAGACTGGCTGTCAGACTTTCGTGCTTCTGACTACCCGTAGCGACTGTCAAAGATCCACGAATGACAGCGGAAATCATCGGTCTAACGTGCTTTCCGAGGCACGGAGGAGTCTCGATATCTGAAGATGGTCACCCATCCAGAAACCAACCCTGGCAAGCGTAGCTTAACCTGATGGATCGATCCTTGCGGCTGTTATTACTTAGCCATGAACTCCTCAGAAAGCTACCAATTGCCTCGATAAAAATTATAATTCAGTTTAGCTATCTTTCGCAACAACATTGTAGAAAAACAATGTACAAAATAGAACATAGTACAAAATTCATTAGAAGGCAAGTTCAGAACTAGCATGTTATCAACACTACGTGAGTTTTCAGGTACTTCGAAATGCGGCTATATCGCGCCGTCGTGCACTGCACTCTTACTAGTCAGCAGACGATAAGAGAAATCAGTAAACATATTGTATTTCAACAAATATTCCTGAAAACGGAATATAATATTAAAAATCCTGGGTCAAGTGGCATACTTTTACACGGTGTTTCTTATTTCTACAACGACTTTTAACGTTATTGGCTGCTTTTCGGTCGTTTATATCAGTCCCTTCAGTATCTTTGATTTTTGAGGCGCTCGTGGCTAAGTACTAACAGCCGCACAGGTCGAACCATCAGGTTAAGCCACGCTTGCCAGGGTTGGCTGTGGATGGGTGACCATCTTTACATACCGAGACTCCTCCGTGCCTCGGAAAGCACGTTAAGCCGTTGCCGTTGGTCCCGGCTGTTATTTGTACATCTTTGACTGTCGTTACGGGTCGTCAGAAGCCCGAAAATCTGATAGCCAGTCTTACCAAAGGGTATCGTATTGCCCATTTACTCAGTTGATAGGCAGTCGCTTCATGTAAAATACTGGTATTCAGCTGCATCCGGGTAGACTGGAAGCCGACCCCAACATAGTTGGGAAAAAGCTAGGCAGATGATGATATTATCTGTAATTTTTCCATCATCGTCATCCCTGATAGAATGTCACTTAGTAGGCTCTTTGGTCCTTAGAACATAAGAAGGACCGGTCTCTTGATCCATGACTTGGTTTGTGACATTTCACAGTTGTCATTTATATTTATTTTAATTACTAACATTATAAAAGAAACACTTTAACAATTCGAAAACTGGGTCAACGATAAGCATAGAATTTATTATATTGTTCTGAAAATTTGATACTTTAATGGCGTCAAATTCTTGTTAGAGTTTGTTAGATAAGTCATTGAAAAATTACATTGACATAGAAACCTAAATAGAACTATGGTATAAGTTATCCCCTTAATCATAAACAAGGCAAATGGTTTGCCTACACAATTTATAGCTTAATAATATAGCTTAAATATGGCCTGTCCATATTATTTTTATGATTGTCTATGAAACAAGGTGACAATGAAGCTAAATTACGATTTTATTATATTATGTTTAAGATGGTGATGTAAGTAAGAACCATCGAAGTTATTTTTTTTAAGTTGTTTTATGCAGTACCTATCTATCTTAAAAATGGTTGAAATTCAAAGAAGAAAGACAGAAAAGAAAAAAAACATCATCATCTGCCCAGCCTTTTCCAAACTGTTCGTGTCGGCTTCCAGTCTAACCAGATACAGCTGAATACCTACCAGTATTTTACATGGAGCGACTGTCTATCTGACCTCCACAACCCAGTAACTGGACAATACAATACCCCTTGGTAAGACTGGCTGTCAGTCAGCCAAATCGGTTCAGCCGTTCTTGAGTTATAAATAGTGTAACTATTTATATATATGTATAGACTTTCTTTTATATATATAGACTAATTCAAATTAGAAACCATAAACGTATTTTGAACTGAAAAAAAAACAAAAATACGGCTTCACTAGTTCAAGTAAAAAATTGGGTCCTTATCTACATGAACTGGTCAACGTTCTTTAAATTAGCGCTGGCCTTGCACCAAATTAGTTTGTGCAGACCTGTTATAATTATGTACCTAGACTTTTCTTTAGAATTACCCCAAAAAATTATAAATATAGTGTTCATACAATTTTGTAATCCGTTAACACATATTGGTGACATTTAATTTTTTCCTGCTTGACAAATCTATAATATAAAAATAAGTCGGGTTTTCCTTCCTGACGCTATATATAACTCCAGAACGCACGAACCGATTTCCACGGTTTTGCATTCGTTGGAAAGGTCTCGGGCTCCGTGAGGTTTGTGGCGTAGGTAGGGTAGGGTAGGGTAGGTAGGGTAGGTAGGGTATGTAGGGTAGGTAGGGTAGGTAAGGTATGTAGGTAAGTTTGTAGGTAGAGTAGGTAGGTAGGGTGGGTAGGTAGGGTAGGTAAGGTAGGTATCATAGTTAAGACAGGACAACGTCTGTCGGGTCAGCTAGTTATTAATAAATGTTTATTTCCAAGTGCAAGAGGAATTGAAAGGTGCTATAATTAAGTAGGTAATTGAATGATTTCAACCCTAGAGAAGCGAAAAAAAATCATGACTATTTAAAATCCTTGTTTAATAGCTGCGATAAAACAATTTGACAGATATGAAACAGACTCAAGCAGTGAAGGCTTAACGGGAGGTCATTTAAGTAGAAACTACTTAATCCATACTTACAAGACCACTTGTTGGTAACTGATAACATAAATACTAATTGTTTATCTGTCAATTACTATTAATTAAATGTAATCGATTTGAAGTGTCTGAGATAACACTATTACTTTACTTGAATGACAATTTTGAAGGTATAAGTGCATTGTAATGAGTATGCAGTGCTATCTATTTGATGAGTATGAAAGGCTTACGGTGAATGTCAGATTATTTTGATGATGAATTATACTGGTATCTGTCTACAAACATGCTTGTCTGCTTTTACAAGGTTAATAGAACTCGAGAGTGTTGATGTGAGGTGCATTGGCACTACCTACTCAAAAGTTAACTACTGTTATTTCAAGGTCGTGTATTCCATATTGCTATTTGTTCACATACTTTAGTAATAATTCTTCAGTGATGAATTGAAAATTATTAAGATTTTTTAATAATTATTGGGTATTTGAAAGGGTAGTCAATAACATTACTTTTAAATAATTGTCAAAACCCGGCATTTGTATGAAATATAACAATGTGACGTCACAAATTTTTTTAATAAAATGGAATATTTATTAGTATTAAAAGAACTATTACAATTACAGCTTTTCGCATAATATTTAGTTTCTGTCCAAGTTTTTAATTTGCTGGAAACCTTACTGACAGTTAAATTAATTATTGATTGAAAAAAACTTTTTTTTTGTAATCATATTCCAACAGTTACAGTAGATGTTTTGTTGATAGTTTTGTAATCAGTCATTCAGAATATTGATTGACAGCGGCAAGTACTTGATTGATATTGTAGGTAATACAAAAATGATTATGTCTGATAATATTTGATGATTCAAGATCTAATACGTGCGGGATGCAGCTCCACTGAGATAAAGCTTAACAGAATCCAGTATCTCAATTGCATATTGTTGCATTTTTATATTTAAATGTTTTGCTTGTTTGTCAAATCTCATTCATAAACTTGAAAATTGTGACAAAAATATTTTACATCAACACAAAATTATGTGAAAATTTTGTACCCACTTAATAATATTTTTTTAAGGATTTTACTATTCTTGTGGTACTTTAAGTACTGATTAATAATATGCATTGTTTACTGATGATAGATGATTAGTTGAACAAACATAATTATTATTATCCTAGTCAATTTGTTAATCCTGTTTTACAATTAAATACAAATTAAACATAATTATACTATGTTTTGGCAACAGTAATTTTAATTTCTTTGTTTACTTCTGGTATTATTGTTTACACTTGAAACAAACTAGTTATTCTATACTAATATTATAAAGAGGAAAGATTTGTATGTATGTTTGTAACAAACAAACTCGAAAACAAGTTAACAGATCTGGATGAAACTTGGCACAAAAATAGATTACAGTCTGGAATAGCATAATAATATACGCTACCTTTTAGCCTGGAAAAATGTACGGTTTCCTTGGGATAATTTCCTACATACACGCATTTGTGGAACAATTTGGCTTACAATAGATTTGAAACATATGATAATTATTTAAGTAATGTAGTACCTAGGTTTACTTATTAATACAGCATAAAAATGTAAAAAATCGTGCTATCGGGGGAACCCTTACAGGAACAAATATAGTTCTAAAAAGGGATTTAAAACCCAAAAAATTTTCACAGCTGCCATATAAAATTTACATTTTGACCAGCAACCTTTCTGTTAACAACAGAAAGTCGCATGGAGGGTGCATAGTGAGTTTTCGTTACGTGACAATTTCTATTTGTGAATACCTTTGCTTTTTTTTTTGATCAAGGATGCCCCAACCCCATCTTACTGACTAAAAGACATCCCAGTGATCCCTCTCACACTTGCGTGGGTCATGGGAACATAAAATCCTTCCGCAACCCCGCCTGACGCCTACCTACCTACGGCAAATTGATTATAGAACATCAGTCCAATAGTAACAAGTAGGTAGGTACTTACAGGACATACAATAAGTCTTCATCAATTAAAAAAATGGCAGCCTATGTAGTTATTTCCTTCTGTGTGGTGTAATATGACTTGCCAGACTGAATTTTGGTTTAAATACCTACCTGGTCACAATTAATGCAATAGTGGCCAAATACATAAAGAGAGATCTAAGCTATCCTATATCTTAGATGACATTACTAAATATTTTATGGAATCAATTCTGAACTCACATCTGAAGTTTAGGTATGTTATAGGTACAGTATTTAATTGAATATTGTTATTGTTAACAGCTGATGATTATTTTTTTTAATACTTATTAGTAGGTACCTACCTACTAGAAATACCAAATAATTAATTATTGTGATTGGGAAAAATTTCCATCTTAATTATGACTTATGTTTTGTAAACAAACGAATAACGTGAAAAACTGTCAGCACTTTTCTTTAGATGTAAACAAACATCACACGTCAAAATAGTGACAGAGGCCATCAAGGAGATGATTTAAAATTCTAATTTATATTACCAGCATTTTGTAAACAATAAACTCACCCGTTCATAGTTGTGTGACCTCCTTGCTCCGAGACTCTGTTGCCGACTAGACAGCCTGGTGTCTCAGACTTCTCTGAAACATGATGGTCCTCAACGTCTTCCAATATCGCCGCTCGATCCGCATTCGTTTTGTTCAACTTATCACTCGACAAACTTTTCGATCTATACCTCCCGTTTATTGGCGCCAAATTCTTATCAGTAAACGCACTAAAACTATTCAACTTCGTATCGTTTGCATATTTATCGCTAATTATATTAGATGACATTTCGTAGCCGTTAAATTATGCGCGCACGTCAACACTGGCTGTCAATCTCAGCTGCGACGCAACACGACTGACGTTCCGCGAAGTAAAGCTAACGTTTTGCCGGACAAAACAATGCTACACACGACCCACTGTGGGAGGACACTGCACTTTATTATACTTTTAACTGCAAGTGGAATATTTAAATTGGTCGAATTATAGTGACAGATCCGCATGTGAAAAAACGTTTTGTTTCAATGTCGGAATCGGAACATTAGCTGGGGTGAAGGCGAGGTCTATTGTGCGATCCATCGCGCAGTCACCAGAGCTCATCTTGAATAGTATGACAATAAACACTAAATAGGAAGTTTATTTCTTCTGAAAAGAAGAAATAAGGAAGACAGATTTTGATAATTTTAGAACAAAAAAATGGCTATATCCGGATGCCTAGATAATGGAACGGTTTTAGAGGTGGGAAGGGGCGGGAACGTAACTATTTACTGATTTCCGGTTAGTGTTGAAAATAACTGGACTGCCTCGGTGGTCTAGTGGATGGTCATAGCTGGACATAGGATCAGGGTTTCGCTTCCCGGGTCAGTCAGATTTTTCAATCTGCCTTGTCTCCGTAGCAGTTTGGAGTCGCATTCGTTGAGCCCGGTTCATGGTAATAGGCTCGTTCACTTATTACTTAGGACTTAAAAAAAGGCAGCGTATTGTACCTATTATAGGTGCACCTCTGCCTAATCCTGCGGTGAATATTATTATATTTTTTATTTTTATATTACTTTTATTTTTTTCTCTTTCCAGTGGTGCGTGATAGCAGCCTTCTTTTATTACTGATGTACGGTAAATATTATAATACACTACACCTCATAATCTCAATTAAAAATCGTTTACCTGTATGTATATTTTATTCAATTTGGTAGCAATTTCCGTAATACATACATAAATTAAACTTACATGTTTCTGTAGGTATTTTGTGTCAATCCCAATGTGATTGTTCAGGCTCAATTTTATTTAAAAGGTGTCTGGCAATGATTTTTTTACATTACGTCGCTTGTCTGAATTGAAATGCTGTAACACGTTATTCCGAGGCTGGACACTTGACCTCAAAAGTACGTGCTCTGCTTTCAAACTCTTGTATAACTCTGCCTATATTTTCACAAATTTTCCTAGTATTTTACAACAAGCAAACAAGACTTGTATCGACACACTTAACATAGATTCTAGTAAATTTATACTAGGTAAGTTTAGTACCTATTTACTTGGAAATATAAACATATTAATTCCATAGATAACGCCTTTTAAACTTGCTGTGCCACATTTTTATTTAAGATGCCTACATATTTTGAAAAAAGAAATAGCTGTAAAGTTAATTAAAAATGTGTTTAACAATATCTTAAAAACATTGTTTACTTATCGTCCACGTAACTAGGTAAGTTATAAGTAGGTACTAGGTACACTGTCGTTTTCTATAAGTCAGTAAGCGTATTTTGTAGTACGGCATTTTATTTGTAGCGCAGTGTGTCAGTTAGTTGTTCATAAAGTGTTATTTACATAAGTAATAATGCTTAACCCCTTTCTGAGAATTGACCCATTTCAACAAATTACCCCATGCAAAACTGTGTGGCCCTGTGATCCTGTCAATCGTCTTCTTCTTCACGTCTCTGGCACCACAGTGACAGTTCCGGTTTTTTTTTTTGTTGACGGGTGAAAACTTTAAAAGGCGCCTGGACTTTTGGGGAAAAGATCAGGGAGTGTGGGATTCTTACCTCACTAAGCACCCGGGTGACCATTTGACGACTACCAGCACGTGTAGGGGCCCTGTTACCTTTTAAAAGACGACTCCGGGACCTCCGCTGTGCAACGCCTTTTAGAGCACATCCCTGAGACAGTGACAGTACTACTTACCTATTTATAATCTCGTTCCCATATAACTTCGCCACTCTCACGTCACTATTGTTCGTGGCACTGAGGTTATTCATTAATAAGATACATACCTAATACTGAACGTCGTCGTAATCGCTTCCACGCATGCTTTCGTCCTTTTTAGGGTTCTGTACCCAAAGGGCGCGGACGGAACAACAACGGACACGGAACACTATTACAAAGCCTCTGCTGTCCGTCCGTAACGACCGTCCGTCTGTCTGTCAGCGGCCAGCGGGCAATATAAATGGCAATGCTAAATTTTCACAGATAGTGTATTTGTATATTTTGTATAAATAAGAAATACAATTAAGTTAAAGTTGCATCCATAGGCTCGCCCCCTGTTACATCGAACTTAAACATTGCTGGCGACATGTAGGTACATACATAACACATTAATGACAAACCATTCGGGGAAAACAAGGCGTGATGATATGTCATGTTAAACATAGTTAATAATTAAAATCCCCATACAAGAAACGTGTTTAATTATTGTACGGTGGTGGTACGAAACCTTTCGTACAAGTCCGAATCGCACCTGGTTGGTTTTCAGAAGTTCCGAATAATTAAGCTTTAAATCTTTGACGTATAACTAAGTAGAAACAGAGGCCGTCACATTAAGTTACCCCAATCTGTAAAATATTTTCTTTGATAGTTTTTCAACTTTATTACAAAAGTATAAGGTTCATTTTCAATTGGAAAAATTTGACAGTCAGGGATAGCTTCACATGTGCTTGCGTCTGTACATACATAATCAAACTACCACGGATACTATTACTAACTATACGTTTATATAACGTACGTATTTTCTTCTTTATTTTCGTCATGATATAAATTAAATGCGTCAGGCTAATAATGTGTAAGTCTAACGTAGGTACCCAGTTACAGCGAGAATGCATCAGTTTATCTTAAATTAGAAACAGTAACAAACCATTGCTAATAAGTAATTACACTTTCATTTGATTTGATTTGACGTAACGTTAAATCTTCATAATTAACGCTACGTCAGTACTGATTATGTTTTAATCATATCAAATGGTTTTCATCAGTCATAGCCAGATTGACGGAGGTAATGATGCAAACTAAAATATAAGAAAAGAAAAAGATAATTTCTACTTGTTTGTAGTAAAGCTACAAAATAATAATACCTATCTACAATGTAAAACTAAAATATTTTGTTTCCTATCGATCGGTCGAGTTTACCTAGGTGTAAATAATTCACGACCTAGATCGAGCTAGGCGAACGTGACGATGATTAAAAATATTTATTGTGACAGTTTAACTATTGCAGAAAAAAAAGTGGTGTCTATAAATGTATGTTCTATCAGAATAGACTAAAGAAAATAAAGGTGGATTGTGCTGGAAAGAGATGATTAATAGTTACATAGCTAGGGAAGGAGTGCATTTAAACACTACTCAAAATGGGTAGTCTAGGGAGCAAGCAGACTAGATTAAATTATTTACAAAACTTATTAGAAGAAATACTGGCCAGAAAGACTTGTAAATGTTGGTTGAACCTGCGTTCAATAAATTGTTCGAAATGTAAAAACAAAACTAAAACCATAAGGCTTGTACATACAACTGCGACGCGACGCGATGCAAATCCGCAAATCACAAACTTACCTATTTTATCAAGCGTCGAGCGCGCAGAATTTTCAATGCGACGTCGCATCGCAGTTTTATGGACAATCGCCAGCACATCAAGTTACCACTAACTGTCAAATTTTCTCAATCGATCTTGATAGATATAAGATTTAAGATGATCTCTTTCTGTTCCTGGTGTCAGAAAATTTGATAAAATCACCGAAATCCGAAATAGGTATATCGTATACAAATCTATTTAACCGTAATAAAAATCATAAGAACATTACACGTAACCATTGCATGTTATTCAACAATAAAACGTTAAAAAAATAACGTAATGAAAACGGTTACAAACATATTATTGCTATTTTGACATTCAATAATAACTCAACGCTAAAGTGTATGATAATGAACATGTCATTCCCACATGAGTTCCAGACGTGTGTGTTATGTTATAGTAGAATGTCATTTTATGCGATGGGGTACATACTTACATAAATAACAGCTTATAGGTAATTAATTAATAATAATAATGATCGTAAATTAAGGGAGAAGCGCCAGTGTAGCCCGCGGAATTGTCCGAAAGGGTTACCGCTGCCTCGGAACATAAAGGGCTACGGAAGGAACATGGATGGGTTTTAGTCAGTAAGAGTCTGACACTCCCTTCCGCTCCACCCAGAGCGGGAGCAGTCATTGGATGATTTCCCAGCCTTAAAAAAAAAAAAAAAAAAAAGGAAGGAACAGGGATGAACTCTCAATGTGAAATCAAACCCTCAAATGTGAAATAAAACAATAAATATAACCGTTGAGCTTTTTTAAGTAAACGGCTTCTAATAGCTTAGGTGTACATTTAATGGGTTAAAGTATTGTATTAATTGTTTTAGTGACTACAGTTCTATTATATATTAGGAGGGATCCACGCGCGAAGCCGCGGGCAGCAGCTATTTACAAATAATATGGATAGTGTCGTTTCGATGTGCCCCCATTTCTTAATGAATTTGGTAATTTTGGGGGTTATGGGGCTTATGACTTAATGGCTGACATGGATTCCTTTGTAGATTGGGACAATCTTGACAGACAAGTCAAGTACTTATAGGTTTTTAGGTCTCATTTATAGGAAGGATGGGTTTCAAAGCCGTTACAAAAAGTTAGGGTTTCTACCGAAATAATTTGAGCAGGGTTATCTAACAACAGATCCTATTACCTACTCAACTTATAAGTATGTGATTAGTTTTACTTAGAATTGTAAAACTTAGGTAATATTATTTACCTACTGAATTTCATGGTAACAGTTTGCGTGTAGATGTCCCTTACATACAAGGTGTGCCGTGTGCAGGCCCAGATTCTTTGATCACATATGATTAGTTCAGGTATCGTTTACATGATCGATGATTGAGATACAAGTTTTGAGACCACAAGTTACTTGTGACTGTTGATAGAAAGTATTACACATATAATTGATTGAAACGGTCAAAAATAAAATATGATTTAAAATCTTCCATCACCGTAGCAATTAAATATTATGCGAAGATATAATTTTAAAGTTGCATCTATTGCTAATAGGTATTCCATTTGTTTCTAAAAATCTGTGACGTCACATTGTTACATTCCATACAAATTACGTACAAATTCCGCGTTTTGACAGATCATAAAAAGTAACTTTATTGACTACCCATTCAAATACCCAATTAGGTATAAACAGGGTGGAATTGAATTCATGGGCAATATTTTCAGGGGTCGTTATACTATGAGAACACACCCGAAATCACAAAAAAAATCAGCTGTTCCCTACATTTTGACGAGTTATGCGAGCATTGTATGGAACAGCTGTTTTTTTTTTCGCGTGTGTGTTTTCATAGTAAAAGTTGTTCATAATTAGACAATACGTCGCATTGTTATCTACATTCCTATAGTTTCAGTTGATTGGTGAACCACAGATAAGTAGGTACCTAGTTCGTAAAAACCATGGTCGTCACAAGGTGACGTTTTTAGTGGTTGCCAGTGTTTTTCACACTTGTAGCGACTAAGTTAATAGAACGAATAAATTAGAGCATTGATTCTTTGTTGCCATTGGAACTTTGTAATGGTCATCTTCTTTTGTTTTAAATCTTGAGTGGTTAGAGAGAAGCCTCATGCAGCATGAAGGTTGGTAAATGACATAACATACAGCTGATATCGTTAATACTAAAATATTATGTCTAGATTTCTTGACAATACATTCTAGACATTTTTTTAAAGAAAGTAACAGAATATAGTTCAAAGGTGATGCTTTCTAAAGAAATCCCTTTCAGCATACGGTTTTCGATAGGAAAGTAGATATCATAGTATTATAACTTGATGCCAAACAACACTAGGAATAAAAAATAAATATATAGGAGAGCCGTGATGGATAAAGGGATGACTACCGAGATGACAACTAATAGAAAAGTATGCAAGAAAATGAAACATGTTGCGCCTGCCCCAAATAAATTGGGATAAGGGCAGGAGAATGATGATGATGGAAAGGAGGAACGTAAAGTGAAGAAGGAGACGATACGTCTTCATAACCAGTTGCAGTAATCAGCCTATAATGTGTCCACTGCTTGGCCATAGGTCTCATTTCGGTGAGTAGGGTTGGGACATAATCTACCACGCGGGCCCAGTGCGTGTTGGTGGATATCACATGTTTTCGAATTATTTTTGGTCCTAGACATGCCGACATTCCTCACGATGTTTTCCTTCACTGTTTTATTGCTCACTAGCTTCTGCCCGCGACTTCGTCCGCGGAAAATTGCGATATACTGTAACTGTTTAGGCAGCGCATGCAAATAATTCTGTTTTGGAGGTATTTTTTTCCGACTTGCTGGACGAAAATTGCGATAGCTCGGCTAATATGTGTGATATAAATATAATTTATAGCCTATAGCACTCAGGAACAATGTAGCTTTCTATCAATAAATTTTTTTGAAATTGGATCATTAGTTCCGGAGATTACCCCCTACATACAAACTTACAAATTTTACCTCTTTATAATATTAGTATAGATAAAACGGTGGTGATGAAATTAAATACACAAAGTAAAGTGCCTGCCTGAGTTTGAACTCACGAACTACCACCACCGACCAATCCAGACCAGATCGATCACCAGAAGCAGTTACTGCCTTTTATTGCTAACTAGCGACCCACCCCTGTTCTGCAATGTTTCTACGACTGGAAGAATATCGAGATTTCTTAATCATATTAGGTACTTATGATGTGTACAGTACATCTGGAATAATTTAGCTAAACGATGGCGAAAACCGCATGCAATAAAAATTACCTCGCGTAGTTTAGAAGAACAACGGTCACATAGACAAACACGATAAGCGACTTTAATTTATAATATTTATGGTGTAACATAGATTCCACTTTCCCCGTTCATATTTTACCTATATCCGTATTAGACCGTGCTGTAAACATAATACTAATGAGCCGCTCGTTGGCTTCTAATAAATCGGTTATATGACGGCAGCATCCGTTGATAGCATCACTCTGCTTCCGTTTAGTTCCCTATCTACATTACGTAAGATGCCATATTTCGTCATATAGCATGGAGTATCTCGTCTTTTATGGTGACAAGTTTCTGCAAATACACATATTTGTTTTGTTTTTTGAGGAGCTCGTGGCGAAGTAATAACAGCCGTGCAATCCGTCGTGCAGCCGTCGATCCATCAGGTTAAGTTACAGTCGAAGGGGTTGGCCTGTGCATGGGTGACTATCTTTTAATACCGGGACTCCTCCGTACCTCTGAGAGCACGTTAAGTCGTTGGTCCCGGCTGACATTCGTGGATCTTTGACAGCCGTTACGGGTCGTCACAAGCCCGTCTGACAACCAGTCTTATCAAGGAGTATACTATTTATTACTGACTGGATTCTGGAGGTAAGATAAGTAAAAGAGAAAGATACTAAAATTCAGTTGCATCCCGTTAGACTGGAAGCCGAACTCAACGTAGTTAGGAAAAGGCTAGGCAGATTGCAGATAGCATTTTTGTTTCAACTTGCTTGCTCTATGTAGGTATCTAACTAATTGATGGTTAAAAATTAACAGAGCAGGGTATGAACCATGACCCCTAACCTCCAAGAACACAACAACAAGATATTGATTAAAAAATTGTTTTCGCGGCATTAAGGCATTTCTCTAGCTAGCATCATGATTCAGGTGAATCTGTAACGATAATATATGTATAGTTAGTTATCCTTTATTATGGGAAATCATCAATTGACCCCTCCCACTCTGGATGCAGCGGAAGTGAATGTCAGACTCTTACTGACTAAAACCCATCCATGTTCCTTCCTTAGCCCCATGTTCCAGAGTAGCGGTAACTCTTTCGGACAATCCCGCGGATAGTTAATTACCCTGCAGGACCATCTGTGAAATATAAAAGTCATCACCAATCTATCCATGACCAATATTTGTTCATAATTTATATCAATTATAGTCCCGTGACTTGTTACTGTGAAACGTTACAGGAAATTAACTTTTCTACACGTTCGATATTTCTAGATCTGTCGCTACAGTGACTGTCAGCTGTTTTGGAGTGTCGAGGCCACGGTCAACAAACGACCTTTTCCTTCACGTACACATTACGCTCCTTCCATGGTGGTCAATGATTTTCATCACGCATTATGTACTTGGAATACGTTGTTACGTGATTTTATTTTCACCATAACATGCTCGCCATCACGTTTTGATGGTGAAACTTGAAATTTTACTTGTCAGTATAATCATGGGACATGTTATGCCTTTTATTTATTACTTAAAACTATATGCACAATAAAAAAAAATACCCTACAAAGAAGACTTAATGGCCGAATACTGTCTTTTAAATGCTTTACTGTTGCAATAATTTTTAAATTAGTTTCGAAGTCAATGTCTAGTTTAATTGTTCATTATTTTGTAACACTTTGTTTCTTAATGATTTTATGAATACTTTACACTACTATGTGTATGTGTGTGTAGTATAGAAGGTACTCAATTAATATGGATTGGGCTCTCCCTCCGTTTTCTTGGCGGTTTCTTCAGCAAGGTACGAGGAACGATAGCAATGTAACAACGCATTATATTTTGTCAAAAACTCTTTGGTATGTTGTTGGACTATCACGTCAGAACAAGAACTCTGCCTCTAACCAAACACTTGTATCAATAACGTCAAATCCTTGGACAATTCCACCGTCATACATCTTGTTATCAAATCGGTCCCGTCACGTCGCCGTCACGCCTACGACCTCTATAATCGTGAAGCGCACGTCCTCACACATCTAGTCCATACATAAGTGCATCCATGCTATCCATCAATATTACAGATATTACAGAAGATCCACATTAAAATATAGGCTACGTGAATATCGTCACATAGAGCGTAAGGCGTAATTGTATGAGAATAAAGTTGAAATTTCAATGTTCGTCTAAAAATACCTTGCCATGCCATGCAGCTAATGAGTCTTCACATTGAAAAACTTTATTTCCATACAATTAAATTAAATTTTTATTCGTCAACAATACGTTGCCGTGCCGTGCCGCCAAAGGGCGTTGGACCTATGTAGACACACTGTAACAATCTAGAAACTCCTCATGACATAATACTGACATAGTAAGTTCGCTGTTCTGCTCTATTTTGCTACCTGTTGTTCTAATCTACTGCAGTTGCTATGCAAAGCCAAAGACTTAGTCTTTCTGTTCAAGTAATCGTTACTGGAACAAAAGAGAGACAGAGCTGAGACGCTTTACTTTGTGTAAATCATTTCATCATCACAGCTCTCAAAACGGTGAGGGATAACATCGTCATAAGGCACCGGCATGTCCTAGAACAATGGTTCTGGCAAGGCAAAAGATCGAAGACATGAGACCGTTACTATAATCAATTTCCCTGCATATTTAAAGTTCTTCAATTATCTGAATTTTTCGAGTACCGTCACCACCTATCACTTGTACCTCTCCTATTCTAACTTCTCATTCTTTGTAGAACCACTGTCTTTCTTTTTCGTGTGGTTAGTGACTAACCCGGCGTCAGAGTTTTAGGCTGCCCATGGGCCTCTGACTTAGCTTCACATGCTGTTGTGAAATATTTCTCAGACATACTGGTTTCCTCACGATGTTTTCCATCACCAATTTTTAAGCGAGTGGTAATTTATATACCATACACACATGAATCCACCATTGTATGAGTTGTTCTTCTGATATATTTCCATCGTTGTTATCTTGGCCACCTCGCGCCACTAAAGTAGTCGCACCGTATCGCACGCGCAGCTAATTATTCGTAACAATAAATTGAATAACCGCCTCAAAACTTGATTATCACTGTTACTGATTCATGTGCAGTCACGTGACAAATATGTGGCCTTGTTTTTTCAGTTATCTAATACGTTCCTGTTCCAGGTATAACATTTGTTATAAGTATTTAGTAGGTCGTAGTGCTATGATACTTGCACGTTACTTATTTTGTGTCGACACTGATCAATACTGGCCTAATGATCTGTTCACTTTGGTTTGGTATTTGGTAGAAGATGCCCTTTTGATAGGGTAAGAGGTAATTATGTTGTTTGGTCATTTGAGCAATAACAGTTTAACTTGTATCATCTACTAGCGGCAACCTGTGCGGCTCCACCTGCGATTAGGTGGAAAGTCATACAAACTTCCACCCCCTATTTCACCCCTTTACGGTGGTCTTCTTCTTATTTACGTGTGGTTAGTGACTAACCTGGTGTCAGAGTTTTTATGCTGCCCTTGGGCCTCTGACTTAGCTTCACATGCTGTTGAGAAATATCTCTAAAGCATGCTGGGGTTACGGGGGTAGTTTCCTAAAATCCTTTCTTAGCTGACGTCTCCGACTCATAATCTACTTCTGTGCCAAATTCCATCTTCTTATAATCAAAGAGATTTTGTGATTAATCAGTGGGTGACTGACCAATCGCTTCTCATTCAGTCAAAAAAGTATCGGGAATGGATAATTTGTTTATGGTTCCAAATTCAAATTTTTGTTTTTTTTGTAGTTGTTAGATTGGCACAACTGTTTTCCATTTTGGCGCGGAGTTTGAGTTGCATCTGTTATTTATATTAAATACAGTGCTGGTTTTAGTAATATCATATATAGTGTGTATTGCGAATTTCATAATGGACAAAAATATCGAACAAAGAGTTTGTCTTAAATTTTGCATCGCCAATGGAATTTCGTGTTCGGAGTCACTGAAAATGTTACAGAAGGCTTACGGTGAATCGACTTTATCAAAAACTCGTGCTTATGAGTGGTTCAAAGCGTTCAAAAGCGGTCGAGATGTGATGGAAGATTTGCCTCGCTCTGGTAGGCCGTCAACGTCTGCAACTGAAGTTAACATCGCAAAAGTGAAGAAAATATCGCGGTGTTGTGCACTCTGAATTCTTACCGGAAGGTCTAACGGTAAATAAAGAATATTATTTGAGCGTTATGCGGCGTTTAAGAGAGCAAATTCGACGAAAAAGGCCAGATTTGTGGAAAGAAAATTCTTGGATTTTGCACCACAACAATGCGCCTTCGCACAAGGCTATCATTGTGAACGAATTTTTGACCAAACACTCAACAAATACCATCCAGCAACCACCATTATTCACCAGATATGGCTCCTGCTGACTTTTTTCTTTTTCCTAAACTCAAATTACCACTTCGTGGCACCCGTTGTCAATCGATAGAAGACATAAAGGAGAATTCGCGGCGAGAACTGAACTCAATTCCGGAAGCAGCGTTTAAAAAATGTTTTGATGAATGGATTATTCGTTGGCGCAAGTGTATCGTTTCTAAAGGAGCATACTTTGAAGGTGATAAAATAAATTTGGATGAATAACAGACATTTTGTGTATTATTGATCTTTTCCCGGTACTTTCTTGACAGAGTAGTACATATAAAAATATGAGCTGTTCCATATATTTTATTGAGTTACGTGTGTATGTATAAATGTATGGAACAGCTCATATTTTTTGGGTTGATTTTTTTTATGGGTTGATCCTATTGTAAAAGTTGTTCGTAACGATGAGTAGGTACAATGCTCCCACGAAATTGTTAAGAGTAAATTTTTTAATACCTTAGACGACCTACTAACCCCTTATAATTATGTATATCGTCAATTTCAATGCGGCTGTTACCACTGACCTTAGGACTCCTCCTAGAATTATTCTTTTAAATAGCATTACTTTTAAGCTTTTTAGCTTATTTTGTCATAAAATCAAAAAATCAAAATCAAAAGTCATTTATTCAAATTAGGCTGAAGATCAGCACTTTTTGAAGGTCAAAGTTACATAAGACAGTCCCCCAAAAACGCCCACCCTTCACCACTTCCTAGTGCTTTAGCTGGGAAGAAGTGGCGCAACAAACTCCCCAGCAGCACAGCTGTCTGTTTAGTTGGAAGAACTTGACTCTACACACTTATCGTATGAGAAGTAATTAACATTACGAAACACATCACATTAAAATCAATCATTTGCCACATGTCAGCTAGCACACGTCAATATACCAATTAAAACAATTAAATCTGACTGTACTCTAGCGTAAATTTTAAAAGAAAAATCAATCAATTAATTGCTAATGATTACTAACTAGGATCAAGATAAATAAATATGATCAATCATAAAAGCAATATGAAAAAAATTGCTGAACCCATACTTAAAAGTAAGCCATTCAACATATTCCAGGGCCTGAATAGCCGGGGCATGCTGAAAATACTTCATCTATCACTCATGGAGGCTCTCTGACAGGAAGACTAGGCACAGATGATGGTGGGGTAGATACTACTACCAACAGGTCATCATCTGCCTAACCTTCTCCCAACTATGTTGGCGTCGGCTTCCAGTCTAACCGGATTCAGCTGAATACCAGTATTTTACATGTAGCGACTGCCTATCTGACCTCTACAACCTAGTTACTGAGCAATACGATACCCCTTGGTAAGAATAGCTGTCAGATTTTTGGGCTTCTGACGACCTGTAACGACTGTCAAAGATGCATGCAAATGACAGCCGGGACTAACGGCTTAACGTGCTTTCCGAGCCACGGAGGAGTCTTGGTATGTGAAGAAGGTCACCCATCCACGGCCAACCCCGGCAAGCGTAGCTTAATCTGATGGATCGACCTGTGCGGCTGTTAGTGCCCACAGGTACCTACTAACATTACCCAACGCTAAATCAAAATGTTATCATTCCACAGCATTGTTGATCGTTTCTCGTTTGTTTGCTATTGTTGCCAGCGGCGCCAGCGCAGCGTAGTTCCCTGAAATATAAGCATGACACTTCATCGTGTCACGAAATTGTGTGATTATAACGCGCATACTAATAATACATCAGGCAAGCGTAAGTGCTAAGTGGAATCATGGAATGAAAACATTACAATTTTTTCATAATTTTATGACTTTTTAGCTAGTAAAACTATATGTATACGAGTACCTATACCTTCCTTTTTAATCATATCATCTATTGAAATCGATTTAAAATACATTTTGAAGTTTAATAGATCTAAGCGTACAGAGGGTTTACTGCGGGGAGCCACTTAGTTTTATACTACAATAGCTTTTGACAGCGGCTTCGCCTATGTGTATGTAGAAAATTATCCCGCGGGAACCCTGGGTACTCTGTGGGTTACCGTACAGTTTTTCGGGATAAAAACTAGCATATGTGCTATTCCAGACTATAATCTATCTTTGTGCCTAATGTCATCCAAATCCGTTTAGTAGTTTTTGAGTTTATTCCTTACAAATTTTACTAACATACAACAATTCAAATCTTTCCTCTTTATAATATTAGTGTTAATGTAGATAGACATAAAGGAGGCTACCCTACCCGGAAGAATGGCTTGTATTGTATTCACATGGCAACCGCAGTTGGCAATTATAGCATCCTGATGACAATTGTTACGACAATTTACTGCATAGGCCTACGTTGTGTCGTACGCTTATTGGCTGCAAATGCAGGAATACATACATTATTATGTTGATACCTATGGCTATCATGTAAATCATCACGCTGTAAATAGAACACGGCCACGCCATAGCTTCCGCACCTAATTGTTATCATGTCAGCAGGAAAATAGAACCTGAGTAGGTCAATCAGCCCACAGTGAACGATTGAAGGTCCAGATCTAAGAGCCTTGAGTGAATCTGAGTCTTATGACATATATATATATAACATCTGAGAACTACCGATCTGTGAACACGCTGAGAATAATTGGCGCTCCGACATAATGGATGAACGTCTTTTTGCAATCGTTTTTTTAGTAGGACATCTTAAAGGAAATCGAAATATTGGTCAGCAAATGCTTCTAGTTATTCTTCTTCTTCGTGTAGTTAGTAACTAACCTGGTGTCAGAGATTTTATGCTGCCCATGGGCCTCTGACTTAGCTTCACATGCTGTTGAGAAATATCACCCAGTCATGCCGGTTTTCTGACGATGTTTTCCTTCACCGAGTTTTAAGTAAGTGATAATTATACGATACGCACATGAATCCGAAAAGTCAGAGGTTGGGTTCGAACTCGAGACCTATGACTTTAGGAGGGCAGTCCGACGGTCACACCGCTAGGCTATCACTGCTTAATGCTTCAAGTGCTCATCGTTCACGGCAAAGTTAGTTAGTTCAGGGGTTGGCCACACCTAAGTGGGGCCACACTGCAAGAGAAACCACTCGCATTATTCAATATTACAAACAAATAGTACGCCATATTTAATTGTTATACAATATGATCTATTTGGCTGTGTCGAAAGGAAAGTATTTGCGCCACCTGGGTCGGTGTGCCTAATTGTTATGCCTGGCCTATTGTGGGTAGCGTGTTGATACTGACCTACTAACTAAGTGTATTACATTTTATTCAACAAGTGCAACTTGAACCGTGGCCAAACTTGGAACTAAAGTGAAAAATGTATGGAATCTGACGTTTCGTTTGACAGCTGTCATAGCAAGTGCCACTCTCCGATGTCAACTTATAATGGTCGGTCCATTTAGTTACGTGATGGAATGTCGCCATTTGTTTAATTTAGTTTATTTTGTGGTAGGTTTATGTGAGATGGATGAAATATGGAGTTTATTGGTGGGAGTCACGCATTGTTTAACGTGTGAGTGATCGATTATGTGAACTGAAATGAATAAAATATGTGGTTCCGATGACACAACAGATACCTACTGCAACTGATGCAAGCAGTGAGTAGGTATTGTTAATGGTTGTTACCAGATTAAATTCAACAGTGTTCTGCAACAATTAATCTGGTGATAATATGGAGCAGAATTTCAGATAATCAATCAACTCAGCCTATGGCAGTCCGCTGCTAAACATGGGCCTCGCTTGCTTTTTGCGGCGAATTCTATCGCTCGTGGAGACAGTCCCTAATAAATATGTATATTTAAGGGTTTCAGTGTCGGCCACAGCTGAATATTTATGAGAAACAGATAAGTGACTGAACCCGTTTTTGCTTTTCTATTTAGGGAACGAAGAACGTTAATAAGATGGATAATAGAGCGGTTTTGGCCGCACAGAAAGGATAGTTATAGCAATTGCGATCTGCACAGCATAATCAGCCTTCGATGTTTTCTCTACTGGCTGTGAGAGGGGGTGAACTGCAATCCATCACGTGGACCAGTGCGGTTTGGTAGATGTCACATGGCTTCGGTTTCCAGGTCATGCTGGTCTTATGATATTTTACTTCTCCGTTTTGTGTGCGTAACTTGGAATACAACTTATCTCTCTGTAATTTTTAACATAGAATGGGTGTGGAGGTCAGATAGGCAGTCGCTCTACTAAAAATAAGCAGGTACTGCTTCCGGCAAGTAGACTGGAAGCAAACAAACTTAGGAAAAGGCTAGAAAATGATGATGATGATATCTGCAATTTTTTTGTTATTTAATTTACCAAAGAGGATTTCATCTATCTTCTACCTCCTGCTAACTTACGGCTAAATGGTAAGCATTTAATGAATAGATAACATACAACATTTTCTGTTACTTGGATCTCAAATAAACATTGCTACAGTCGATTGTTCAAGTAATAACAACTATTTCTCTATATTTGTGGCAATTAGAGATCGTCGAAGCGTATCTAATAAATAAAAACTAAACGTTTCCTGTTCCGACTCCGCCATTTTATGTTTTTGTCGCGGAAATACTTCCGGCAAGTACCTACTTAGAGGTTGACAATAAATTGAAAAAAATACAAAAGTTAAAATAAATATGACTCTTAGATTCAATTCAATGTAGGAATTTAAATTGAGAAAACTATGTATTTAACGGAAATATAACAACAAAAACATTGTGTGATTTCAATGCATTGTGCCTTACATCACACATACTTGATTGCCGGAAGAGAAAGTCGCAAGTATAAGATAGGAAGAGGACAAAGTAATTCAAGTCATTTTCTCGGAGCATGTGGTGCCTGAGAAAACCTTTTAGTAAAAAGTATTAATTCGAACAGTTGCGTAGTTATTTCTAGCAGGCGCATCGTCTTATCAAAAAATTTTATACATTTCCTAGCGGTTGCCAGCGGCTCCGTCTGCGTGTATGTAGGAAACTATGCCACGGTTACAATATGCCGGGATAATAAGTAATTATAAAATAAAATAATCTTTATTTCGGACGAGTTACATCCAACGTGAGTTAGTAAGCGATGAATCTTATATTTATGTTAGTAAACTTTAATATTTAGTTACAAGATGAACGTTCGAGATGCACCTACGAACAATATAATTTATTATTGGAGAGTCGTATCTGCCTGCTATGGTCTTCAGGATCGAGTTGGGGCTGGCAAGCACTCTGCAGAGAAGCAAGGCCGATTTCCGTCTGACGACGGCATGGAAGGTATATTAATAGGATATGCTTAAGCAATGTTTTTAAATTCAGGCGCTAGGCAGCAGGGGATAAATGGAAGATCGAACGCGCCTATAACTTTGCACACAGCAACGCACTGACAACAATTTGCTATTCAAAAACATTCAGGAAATGAATTCGGCGCTGAGAGAATGCCACACGTATTATTTTATAATGTTGTTAGTTTGATTCGTACAGTCCAAAACTTACCTCCCATATATACATTCACACTTGCCTTTGTATCCGTTAACGTCGGCCCAGTCAGGAAGAGTGTCGTTTTTCTGAGTCACACCATGGTCGAACATGACCCGATTGTCTGACCCTGCCCTTGTATATGAAGGAGGTCGTCCGATTCTGTACCATCCCTAATATAGTCCACGGGTATAGGAAATCGGGGCACGGCTTGCATATGTACGACGACCTTATGAAGTTGTCTGTCTGGAATTAAATAGATGGGTTTTATATAGGTACCTAATTACTTGATTGTGAGATGAGTTACGAGTGGGTACAGTCATGAGCGCTAATATGTTCACACCTAGCAAAAATCAGAAGCAATTTTCCTCTAAAATCACTATGTCAACTTTGAGATACGACATTTTAGGTATACCTATGTCAGCGGGATTGTCCGAAAGGGTTACCATTACCTAGGAACATAAAGGGCTAAGGAAGAAACATGGATGGGTTTTAGTCAGCAAGAGTCTGACACTCCTTTCCGCTCCACCCGGACCGGAAACATTCATTTGATGATTTCCACCCTCAAAAAAACAATGGACCCCTATGGTTTTGTAAATGCAAAGCGTGTGACAACATACAATTTCATTCAATAATAATGGAGAAAACCACTTGTGAAATTAACTAACTGTATACATATTTTTCCTCGTCACTGTACTTACAGCTGCCATTGGACATAAGATTCAAGTACCTTGTACCTTGACCACGACCGCTCTTGTAATCCAAGAGCGAAGCGAAGAAGAAAAATTTATAGGTAGGTTGGTGCAGTAAATGGGTTGACAAGACTTAAAGTTACGTTATCCATTAAGAATGATTTAATATTTGTAAATATTTTTTGTTTTAGTTTCATTCTAGGGTATTTATTTTTATTTTTAACACATGCTGCACCGGCTTGACGTCATCATGTCAACGCCGTCTGGCGCTGAAAATCAGTGCTGTGGCTCCGTCTCGCATGGGGTCGAAGCATTATGCTGAGCGATGACCGTTTTGCGCGAATGTGACTCACATTTCCCCACAACTTGTTTTTTTGCTTGTTTTTTACTGCATCATATTTGCCGCAAATAAACTTATTTTCTTTCTTTTCTTTGTTTAAAGAAGCAACAAAAAATCTAAGTTCTACTCCAGTCTTGTAGCAAAAAAAAGTATTCGAATCACATGCTAAGGGTCATCGACCTCTTTAAACTAAAATAGTGGGTATCTGCCAGGTAGGTGAAGCGGTAAAACTGGTACAGCAATAGCCTTGTCTAGACTGGCTTAGATCCATTATTACATTCATCATAATTATTAAACCAAATTAATTATTTACAAAAACATATATTTACCACATCTAATAAAACTATGGCGACATCTATATCGCCACATGCGAACTACGCATCACACTGTCGTCACGCAAAATCCTGCATCGCGCGACTAATATCACTACATAATAAAAAGCAAAGTCGCTTTCCGCGTCCTAATGTCTGTGTATGTATGCTTAGATCTTTAAAACTACACAACGGATTATGATGCAGTTTTTTTAAATAGATAGAGTGATTCAAGAGGAAGGTTTTTGTGTATAATTTGTCGACATATTATGCGGGCGAAGCCGCGGGCGGAAGGAGAAACGAGCCAAATACCCAAGTGTGATCCGGTGTGATCCTTCACCACCACCTGGCTTTCAGAGAGCAAATAAGGTCGGTTCGTTCGCGTTTCCTTTGCTCTTAGTAGGCTCTTTGTCACTCACGCGCATATTGCGCATCCTCCCCCTTTTATGTTTGCAATATAGATCTACAATTAGCTCTTATGTTAATGTTTGCTTTAAATTATAATTATTATTGCTGGCTTACAATGCTATATTTAAGTTCTCGCTATTGACTGTTTAATCACTGTGATTGAGTGCTTGGATATGTGCCCTTTCTACCTTTGTGTGAATTTCTTGCCATTGCATCTTCTAAACAATATTGTGTATATGAGTGTTGCCATGCACCTACTAAGATTCTGGACAGGAGGAATCAATATAATGTATACATAACCGTCAGTCGAATATTATTATTGCAATCTACACACATTCAACGAATCTAACAGACCTTCATTAATGTACAGCCTTCATTAACACCTTGGCTGCTGAATATCTAAATATATTGATTACTTCGATTACCACATTGGTTGCTTGCATTTGTATAGAAACAAACAGTTTCCTTATTTTAATTAAATCCAGAACCAAGCAAATACAAATTAATTGAAAAACTCATTTATTCGAACCACAACAAGAATAGAGAAGTTTTACTAAAGGTACGATAATTATCTCATATCTTTACTTCCTCAGGTATGAGCGCAAGAGATGGACTCCGATGCACAATGCAGCAGTAAACATGGTTATTTTAATACTACTGTACACGTTGATCTGTGCCATCCACCTGTTAAACGGACCTTCACTGAGGAACGTTGGCCACTCACACGCGATAACATCATCGAACGTTTGCGCTTGTGGTCGCAAACAGCCCATCAGGTGTAAGTACGCAGAATGTCCGGCTTCCAGCGCAGCAGCCACGTCCCCTTCCCCGAAAATGTCCAGAGCTCCCCATTCTAAGAACTTCGGGCTTCCTCTGGTCGTCAAATTTCGCAGAGCAACGTAATCTCCGCAGCGCGGCACAAGCACATCAGCTATAGCTGTCTCTCTGTACATGATAGGATCAGCCGCTTCACTACCAAACAGTTTCTCCATTTGCTCCAAGACAGCATCTTTACTTTCTTTGTTATCCTCTCGCACCATGAGATAACCAATCAGCCCTGAGTATTTCTCCTGGCTGCCTGTACTCGACAACCTGGGTCTCTCCATGGCCCAGATGATGGGACCACGCATACTGAATATATCACCACTATAACCCTGTCTACTCCAAAAGTTATCCGCGTATAGTAGATGAAATTTTTTTGTGCGACCAGGTATCAAATCACGAGTAATTTTTCTAGTTTCTTCTGACAGCAGTTTATCTTCTACTTGGATGTCGTGCAGTTGGTCCGGTCTCAGAGCCATCGCTAGCAAATTGCAAATGTAAGTAGTCTCGCCTTTTCTTGTTTCTAAGATGACCCGCTCAGAATACATGCGAATGCCTTTGATGGATATACCTTTTAATGTAATATTAGCTACACTTTTTTGAAGTTTGCTCGCGAGGCGTCTTCTACAGTGTGCTAGAAGTTTTTCCCGAAACCTGGTGTTGACTCCACCAAGGTGGTTCTTGGTACTGCTCGTTCTATAACATTGATGGAGATAGAATAGGAGTGACACACTGTGAGCTGGAGCCCCACAGACTAATCTTACGATAATCCTCATAATGTCCTTAGAAGTAGAGAAGATGAGAGTCTTGCAAATATGATCCTCCATGGTCGTCTGGTCATAGTACAACAACATCTTTCTCTCCTCTGCTGTGTTGATGATGCTAGTTTGGAACAGATCTGACATGCACCTATCTAAGAACGTTTGATACTGATTTAATTCAAATTTCTCGACAAAGTTCAAGTACTCAAAGTCGTGTACGCTGTTTAGAAACTGTACAGTGCTTCCGTTAGGATATTGGAAGAGCTTCTGTAAAGGAATCCTTTCCAACGACGGTTCTGGGGTTGGCATAGGATCTGACTCGTCTTGGTATATTGTTATTGTTTCATAATTATCTACTCCTTCTGGATAAATGATTGCGTCTGGTAGGGGCACTCTGAAGTCTTTAGAATATTGAAGAAGGTACATTCTGGCTACGTTGTCAAGTACCTGTCTAGCGGTTAAGTCATCGCGATCTCGTCGCCGAACATATTCAGGGTCTGAGTCACTGTCATCATGAGCAACTTCCGGGAAGGCTACGTTGCCTTTAGAGAGTGATTTGAGTTGAGGTGGTGCGCTCAGGTCTATAAGCACGATGTCCATGGTGTCGCCAAACTTCTTCATCAGTTTGTGCGCGGCCACCATGCCCGGGAGAGTGCGTCCTAGGACGATAACGTCAGCCTTTACACTTTTCTTAACCATTTTAAAAACTTATGAGGGCACTTACTTAATAATTCAGTGTTTTTTATGGGACGGGATGACAGTTACAATGACGTACGACGACCTAATGAATCTATCTGTGGAATCTATAAAACTATGGATGGAATTTGATTAGGACCTGTTTGGATTTACATTCCGAAACAGTGTGCCTTTGATTAGGTCTTAGATCAAACCTCGCGAACTTAATTTGAAACATCAAGTGAAAGGTACCTAATCATTCACAAAAGATATAAGACACCCATTTTAAATGGTAGATTATACAGGTTGAATTTGTATTCATGGGCATTATTTTAAGGGGTCATTGTACGGAGGCCAGCACATCAAGTTACCACAATCTGTCAAATTTCTTTGATAGTATTTCAACTTTATTGCAATGACATAAGGTTCATTTTTAATTGAGAAAATCTGACAGTTAGGGATAGCTTGATGTGCTGGCGTCTGTACCTAGCTAATGGACAAAAAATTACTGATCTTCTCAAAGTGATGGTCAAATAATGGTCGTGAAGACTTACCTAAGTAAGAAAAAAGCCTTCAGGTAGGAAAATGTCTAAATAGCAAAAGTCAAAATGACAAATGCCAATGGTGTCAAACTATAAAATGTGATAAGAGTGTAAGATGGGTAAAAAAAAATCTCATAGTACTACTGGATCGCTTGGTAGTACTATGGGATTTTTTTTACGCGTGGTACTTGGGTAGTTCTACTGGTAGAACCACGGGCAACAAACCAATAAAACAATAAAATTCCTTACATTACCACCTGAGCAGTATTTAACACATCGTAGAAAACACGAGTAGGTGCTTTATCAATGAGAGTTTTCATTTTGCGCCACCAGTTGGCGCCACTTTGACAAGAGCTCTTCCAACTTGTCAATGCAATTTTATTTGTCAAAACGTAGTTATAAAAACCGTTTTAGCTCAAATTATCCTTTCTCAAAAAGTCTTTTTCTCCAATTGTCCTTTCTCTAAACGTCCCTATCTCAAAATGTCCTTCAGCCAGTATTATCACCAACAGACATGCAAGGCATGACATGATTATTGAACATCATGGATAGTGTGTTTATGACGCCTGTTAGACGATCACTATCTATCGAGTCCCGATGACGTCAAGACTGTCTGTGTTTGCACAGAATGATAACCTGATTGCTACACCCTCATATTGTTATTTTAAAAGTATCTTTCTTCTTGTAAGCTGTGGCGAGACAGTGCTTCCTTACCCACTCCATTCGTTCCACTTGCTGAACGTCTCCCTCCTGGGTGCGACTTGTCTTGGTCAACTTGGAAGGCTTTAAACAGACTCCGGACCCAGCAAGGAAAACCTGCTCGGATGGGGATTCATAGACAGCTCCGCCTTGGAGTGTAAATGTGGTGCTGTTCCACAAACGATGGGACACTTAATTTCATGTCCTGTGTGTCCTGCCGTATGCACGTTACAGGAACTGATGGACGCTAGTGATGGCGCTAAACATGTAGCTGAATTCTGGGCCGAGGAGATATAGATTGCCATCGACACGCTAAGAAGAGGAGTATCTTTCTTTTAGACATACGCTAAACTGCCCTGGAAAATGACATTATCACTATTCAGAATGGGCGACTTGGCTAGCTTGCAGCGTCCTCTAAGGCGCACACTGCACCGCATCACGCAGCGTTGCGCTCCCAGTGCGTGTTCTTACGTTGCTTGGAAGTATCTCTCTTTGCATTGAAAACACGCGTAGTGCAACACACAGGAAACTCATTCACGCGCAGTGCCATGACTTCGTCGCCACGCACCCCGCAGCGTATAACTGGACAGTGTGTGAATCGCCTTATCATAGGGTATGGCTGTTCACCCTCTATAGGGCTCAGAAGACACCAAGTTTGCTATTGAAATAAGACAAGTCTAAAGGTACATATTTTACACACTTCTTGAGTTCTCAGTGGTCCCCGTGAGGAACCATGCAACGATCAAATTTGAGAAGAAGAAACACATCCCCCATTCCATACTAATATTATGAATTCGAAAGTAAATCTGTCTGTCTGTCTCTGTGTATCATTCTGTTGTTCTCTGTGTTCACGCCTAAATCACTGAACAGATTTCGATGAAATTTGGTGGAGAGATAGATTGCATCCCGGGGAAGGAAATAGGCTATATATTGCGATAAAACCGGACTCCATGCGGACGAAGACGCGGGCAAACACTCCTGGACTCCATTGGTTGCTGTAATCATCCACCACACAGGCCCTGTGCAGGTTGGACTTAAAATTTCCGGTTAAAAGGCATGCCGGTTTCCTCACAATGTTTTTGAGACCAGTAATCATGAAATAATTTACAAAAATATCAATTGCATGATGTCAGGTTTTGAACCTTCGAACCTACGACCTATAACTCGTTAGTCACTGCCGTTTCCACCACACGTTCCACTAAAATCCCCTAGATCAGTCTCCCAGGGGACTACACAACACTGTATGTTCCATTACGATGCCCAGTGCTAGGGATTTTATAAGTACTAATAAGTACTGTTCCTATAAAGTCAATAAAACATTTATAAGGTGCAGGGGCCACCACTTCTCGGGGAAACCAGGTAGACCTTAAAAATAAACTGTGATACTTTAGAAGAACCAGGAAAATTCATTGTAAATAATATGCTGCTCTTAATACATTCTACTGCATTATCTATGTAATTCCCAATTCCAACAGTCATATACACTACATCATATTTATGATTAAGTTCTATAATAAAAAATGAGCAACGTCCTCCATAAACCGCAATGTATTTCTAGCAATAACATGCTCAAATAGATCAATACCATTAGACACGAAACCACAGAACTTCCATATTTATATTACTTCGCCATCATCGAAAATAATTGCATACTCACAAATAAAGCTAGCAAAAATAACAGTGCATTTGGCAACCAATTCAATTACTTGGTTTTACTCTTTCTTTCTTTATCTTGCGTTAGTGACTAACCTGGTGTCAGAGCTTTTGTGCTGCCCATGGGCCTCTGACTTGATTTCACATGCTATTGAGAAATAACTCTCAGGGCAGTCTGACTAAGCGGGATTGTCCGAAAGGGTTACCGCTACGCTACCCTGGAACATAAAGGGCTAAGGAAGGAACATGGATGGGTTTTAGTCAGTAAGAGTCTGACGCTCCCTTCCGCTCCACCCAGAGCGGGAGAAGTCATTGGATGAATTCCCAGCCTTAAAAAAAAGGGCAGTCTTACGGTCACACCACTTGGCCACCACTGCTGTATTTATATACATATGTACCTACTACTAGGATATTTGGCAGCGACGGTGACATCTCGCGTCCGGCCCTGGTTTAAGCTAGGGAGTGGGAGGCAGTCACCTCCTTCTGCAAAGCAGTTATGCTAGCGAAAGAGGTGGCGTGATGGTTGAGGGACGTTCACGTTCCAGCCGCCGCGGAAGGCGCTCCGGGCGTCGGGAGTCGCGTGACGCCTCCCAGCCACCGTAGGCGCGGGCCTGCGGACGGTGAATAATAGGTAGCTTACCGTCCGATCAGGACCAAGTCCGTGTCAGATGGCGCGTTCGTGTTCCACGCGCACCTCAAAGAGATGTCAATGAACACACAGTTTTAAGTCATTGACTGCCACGCAGCAGACACAAAGAAAAACTATTGTTCGCGGCTCACCGGTGACCGCGCTGGCGCTCAACGTGTTAATTGTCAATTATGTAGTTCGTCTCATCTCGACACAATAGCAGAATATCAATAAGGCGGTAGCGAAGCTATCTTCTCAAGTTGCGACCTACAAAAGGACATGTAGGTCCAAACTAGGGAGTTATTAAGCCATTTAATACCATAATTATACCTACATCCCTCATAACGTTTCTGAAAATTTATATTTTTTACCTAGGCAGATGCCTCTTGTCGGTCGATTCTGGTGAAGTGAGCTGTCTTTCCTAATGCTAGAGATTTCCACTATTGACAGCTCACTGTAAACTCATTTCACCTACGTTTTCACACGTTACGTTTTCGTTAAAGTGAAGGGAATAACTTGCATAAAACCACTGACAACTGTTATCACCATTCAATATTCACTCCAAACTGTTAGGAACAATAATTTGGCAGATACTATGTAGTTATCTTAAATGTATTCATTTCATGAACTGGTTATGTCAAACGGAATTGTAAAGTCTTCATGTTATTAACGACAGTTACTCGAATGTTTATTAATAGCCAATTATATTAGACAAGTCTCTGACGGGTCCTAGAATAGATTACTAGTAAGTGCTATCATGCCTATTGGTTAGCGTATTATGGTGATACGCATATAACATAACATGAGCAGATAAATCTATGTAACGAAATAAATATAATTGTAATAATTTGCCTAAAGAGTTTCTTGTTAGTCATATATATGTAGGTACTGTCAACGCTCAGCGGAGCGCTGACGATACTGGGTTATTCAAACTGGTTTATGGAATAACATGGGTGGGTTTTATGATAAATCCATAAATGATAATTTTTGTAAATGGGTTTTCACAAACTCAAACTCAAACTCAAAGTATTTATTTCAAATAAACCAATTACAGGCATTTTTGAATTGTCAAGGTGTCGGTCAGTCCAAGAAATGAAGCTAGTTGCCCATTCCAAAGGAGTAGGTACCTATGGAGAAGAACGGGCAAGAAACTCCATGGACACTCTTATAAACAAAATATGGTTACAAAATATTGGTTACATAGTTCATATTAATATTATACATGTGAGAACGATGCAGAACGTTAAAAGCATCAGATATAAAATATGTAAAAACTATTCAATAGTTAAATTAAAACAAGCCTTAGCCGCTAAGAGATGACCAGTCCCTACTGACAGCGCCCGTTCACGAACATGACGCATATATTAGCACCATTCAGCTCAACCATTTTGAAGGGAGCTAAATGATCCAACACACACGCCACCATCGGCGAGACATTAAAGTGAGCATGGCATACTCTCAGCCGCCAGGGCATATTCAAGTCAATGAAAGACGCACCCAAACACTTTTACACGCCAATAATTTATTTTTTAACTAAATGAGGGTGGCGTTTCCTGACTATTCTGAGAAGATAGGCCGAAACAAACTCAGAGGTCACAGTCTCTTTTAATGTCCAGACATAATCTTGGTCAAATCATGCTACATGGTCTTCGCATGTTTTGACCAAGATTATGGTTAGTGTTTTTTTTTTTTTTGAGGGTGGAAAATCATCAAATGACTCCTCCCGCTCTGGGTGGAGCGGAAGGGAGTGTGAGACTTTTACTGACTAAAACCCATCCATGTTCCTTCCTTAACCCTTTATGTTCCGGGGTAGCGGTAACCTTTTCGGAAATGTGCTGTTGAAGAAAGACCTCTACAGATTGAGTGGCCCTGTCCAGTCAGAGCAAGGATTTGTCATAAATCGTGCAGCTCAACTCAAAACTTAACTATGTTTTAATATACCCTCTACCTTTACTATCTTGTTGACCTTTTTAAAGTGTGCTTACGATTAGATACGCTTCTGCACTACCAACTTAAACAATAAAATAAACAAATCTGTTTACAGTAATTAGAGAGTGTTCAGTGTCGGTGTGTCGACGCGAAATTCTGTCTGACGTGTTGCAATTCGATATGTGGACACAATAGTGATTGGATAATCATCTCAATGGTAAGTCATTATAGTCTGTACATAAATCATTATGTAACCTAAAAATACACACAATTTTGATTTCTGAAAAACAAAACTCGTTTTTCGTCAAAAAACCCCACTACCTAATATTAAAAAAGCCGAAAGTTTGTGAGTGTGTGTATGTGTGTGTTCGCATGTTTGTCACTTCTTCACGCTCAAACGGCTAAACAGATCTGGATGAAACTTGGCACAGAGGTAGTTTATGACCTTTTTTTTTTTTAAGGCTGGGAAATCGTCCAATGACTGCTCCCGCTCTGGGTGGAGCGGAAGGGAGTGTCAGACTCTTACTGACTAAAATCCCGCTTAAGGTAGTTTATGACCTGGATTAACACATAGGATTTTATCCCAGTATTACGTCTCTTGGGAAAATATCCGACATCCCCGCGAGTGAAACCGCGGCGCGGGCTTGTCTATACATATAATAAAACAGTAAAAAAACTGTGTACATTGAATATATTAAAAAAATAATAATTGAGGGGGGTTTAGAAACAGTAATAGAGCATGAATCCAAAAAAAAATTTTGTCTGTTTGTCTGTTTGTCTGTATGTCTGTTTGTTTGTACACGCTAATCTTCGGAACTACTGGACGGATTGGAATGATTTTTTTTTGTTGTATAGGTATTAAGTCTGGGCAACATATAGGCTATAATTTATCTTGGGAACTTGAACACCTGATGCAGAACCGCAACAGACCAGCTAAACTATAAGAGATACAAAAATGATACCTTAGCAAAAATTGTTCCACGTGATTAGCATTTTCTGCTGAGAGAATAAATTTGAAGATCTGGAACACCTGATGTGGAACTCCAAGAGCCCAGCTACACTGTGACATATATAGGAATGACGTCTTAGCAAAAGTTGTTCGGTCTGATGGGCATTTCCTGTTGACTTATAAAAATCGAAGATCTGGAACACCTGTTGTGGAACTCCAAGAGCCTAGCTACACTATAACATTATATAGGAATGACGTCTTAGCAAAAGTTGTTCGGTCTGATGGGCATTTCCTGTTGACTTATAAAAATCGAAGAACTGGAACACCTGTTGTGGAACTCCTAGAGCCTAGCTACACCATAACACATATAGGAATGACGTCTTTGCGAAAGTTGTTCAGCCTGATGAGCACTCTCTGTTGATGTATAAAAATTGAAGATCTGGAACACCTGTTGTGGAACTCCAAGAGCCTAGCTACACCATAACACAATATATAGGAATAACGTCTTAGCACAAGTTGTTCAATCTGATGAGCACTCTCTGTTGACTTATAAAAATCGAAGATCTGGAACACCTGTTGTGGAACTCCAAGAGCCTAGCTACAACATAACACGTATAGGAATGACGTCTTTGACGTCTTTGTTGTTCAATATGATGGGCATTTCCTGTTGATTATAAAAATCGAAGATCAGAAACATCTGATGTGGAAATCAAAGCTATCACTAATTTTACTGTGTAATTATAAAATAACATAAACTGGGAGTACCTGCACGCGGTGAAGGCGGTAACAGTTTAGGACTGATTTTCGATGACGATGGTAGGTATATCATTGAAAATTTGACTCTACTGGCCAAAACTCCTATTTATTTTTATATTTTATCGTATGAATATGCCTTCGGGCTTATGTTGTTTGAGTGTTTAATTTCCTTATTCCATTTATCTTCGTGACACTGTAGCCTACCCGGTAACGCAGGGGAGCAGTCATTTTAATTTAGATTTTTATTGATCAGGTATCTTCACAATAAAACTATGACCATGCCTAGAAAGAGGTCAAATCTTTCCCAATGTTCCAAGAGAGCTAAAAGATTGAGGATCATAAGATCCCAAGAATCTACCGAAGAGCGTCAGGAGAGACTTGATGTTGTTCGAGAACATTAGGCTGCAACTCGCTCCGTGGAAACCTCTTCGGGTCGCGAAGCACGCCCGCGTTCTCAGCGTATTCATTAGGTCTCTAGAGACCAGTGAAGAATATGATGCGCGACTGACCGCTGATCGTGAACTTCATGTATTGTCTCGCGAGTCAGAGACGTTCACGGAAAGAGAATTACGCTTGAGTTCCAAGCATATCTACGCATCGACTTCTAGGTCTCTAGAGGAGGAATATAATAATGCGGTTACCAAAATGAAAACGATGACAAATGGACTGTATGTTTTGGTGGTTGTTGGAATGAAATAAAACTAAAGCTCAGTGTGATAAAAGATTTAAATGGGAAAAATTATAAAAAATAACATAAATGGCGACCCCGTTGTCGCTGGCATAAGCAACAGGGTCCGCGTACGAAGTCGCGGGCAGAAGCTAGTATACAATATTTCCAATAATATTCAGATGAGACTTACATGAAACTTATTGGAAATCGTATACAGATTACGAAACAATTAACAGTTATTATGAATTTTATAGTAAAATAGGAACAAATTGAGGTTTAAACGCAAGTAGTCCGAAAGGAACATAAACCCCGGCACATAAAGGGCGAAGAAACGAACATGGATAGGTTTGAGTCAGTAAGAGTCTGACACTCCCTTCCGCTTTAACCACAGCGGGAAGAGTCATTTGATGATTTCCCACTCGCTAAAATAAAAGTAGTCTGAAAGGGGCGTGTTCATGGTCAAGGGCCGTAGGAGACCTGCCAATTTTTGCGACTTGACAGAATGTTCTTGTAAATAGTCGATGAAATACCTACTAATAAGAATCAGTCATACTATTTGTAAGAAAAATCTGTTTAAGACTTTCTAAAAATATAAACATTGCAGATACAGTAACATATTGACGTAATAAACGTGATATAAAACTTATCTTGCCATTACAAGCCACAGTAATTGCGCAGGAGCATCTGCATAGCCATTAAGTTGTTAAAGCTTGGACATTTCTATTAATTATACTTTTTATGTGCATTGAAATAACGAGTAATATAAAAATAATACCTATTCGTTGCAAAAATATGCAATAGAATATTTTCATATGTTAATTTTTTTTTTCACCGATGAATTGGTTATATTGATCCATTTCAGGAAATATTGAATGCATTATCCCAATTACACTATATCTTTTCCGAGTAGAGTAAGCGAAAATTATAGCGACGCGTGTCGCATTTCTCTCTTGTATCCACTAGCGTTATTGGAAAAGTGTGCATAGTGGGTCAGGCATTCTACAGAGTTGGTACGACCGAGGGGCTTTCCTTTAAACTGCCTATACTAGGTACCATTTTCAAGCTCTGTACCAAAAATCTATTAAATATAGAAGCAAAGTTTAGTCGCAAGAGATTCTTAAAGTTTTTGCCCCGTTTGAACACGACGTATCTTTCCCTAACAGCTGATTATGTTTGTACGCATAGATCATTCACCTTAAACGATAAATCTTAGTATAACCTACGATGCGTTGTTACAAGGTCAGTTTTTATTTCCAAAGGCTGGTTGCGTTTTACTCTGATTTGTAAGCTAATTAAATCGTTAGAAAAACAATAAAAAATTGTGCTTTTTATTTTTATACCGTATCGAATTAATACTAAACACGTATAGTATACGTAGTGTAATTTAATGTCCTGCTGTCATATCAACTGTGTATGGTTTGCGATGCATGTGCATGTCCAGGTTACTCAGGACTTATATTTAAGCATCAGCCACTCGTAAATACTATATTAATGCAGTCACAGCAATTTCAATTAACAACCTATAAGTAAATAAAGCTATTTAAATCCACCACAGCTACAAGCTAGAAGCTATTTAAGAGCCACTAAACATAAAACCGTAAGAGTACCTTTTATCTTAGGACATAACTCGAGACTCGAATTGCGTAATATAATTAGCAAAATCATTAAGATAAATTAAGTAAGTATCGTGGCCAGTAGTGGCCATGCGGTAGTGGTTCCGATACTTTACTTAATTATTTAAAAACGGTGAAGAATCACATCGTGAGCAAACTGGCAAGTCTTAGAACCAAAAATACGAAAACTTATGACATCCACCAACCCGCACGGGGTCACGTGGTGGACTATGGCCCACTCCCTCTCACAGAGAGGATGCCCATGTCGAAACATAATAGGCCGATTATGCTTATGCTAAGTAAGTATAGGACTAGCTGCAAGATGAAGTAAGCAGTAGCACACCATTTAAAGACTCATCATCTGCCTAGCCATTTCCCAACTATGTTGGGGTTGGCTTCCAGTCTAACCGGATGCTGCTGAATACCAGTATTTTACATGGAGCGGCTGCCTATCAGACCTCCACAACCCAATAACTGGGCAATAAACCCTTGGTAAAACTGACTGTCAGATTTTCGGGATTCTGACGACCCGTAACGACTGTCAAAGATGCACAAATGACAGCCGGGACCAACGGCTTAACGTGCGTATGTAAAGATGGTCACCCATCCACGGGAAAGCCCGGCAAGCGTGGCTTAACCTGATGGATCGACCTGTGCGGCTGTTAGTACTTAGCCACGAGCTCCTCACACACAATCTGAAGAGTAATTTGTGATATAAACCACGAACAGCCGTGGATTCGAAATGGAAACGCTAGGTCCACCTGGAATATTTTTGGACTTGGATAACCTTGATGGAGCCAGCAAGATCCCTCTTACACCTGGGACCGATTTTTACTATTTAGGAGCTGGGTTAGGAGAATACAAGCACCGAATACTGTATCTCATTTCTGTATCCAGTTAACCATACGCCCGAGATGTCATAATGATTCATTGACTTCATCCACCTGGCATTTACTCCTTGGTAACAGCCTATCTCATAGGTACAGTCCGCAACACAGTTACCACAAACTGATAAATTTTTCTCAATCGATTTTGAACTTAAAGTCAACGAATTAAGGTTTAAAATCATTTGGAAATATTTGACAGTTTGGTATAAGTTGGTGCGTTGACGACCGTCTATTCGTATAGGCTGTAATAATTTCGTGCGATATATTCAGTTAGTACAAATAACTCCACGCCACAACTACACTTCGTGAGTAGATTCATCATCTTGATTAATGACTGAAGATCATTTTGTATCACTGTCTATCTATAAGTTTAACACTACCTATGTAGATATGTTTATCTATTATAGATATCAGAGTTGTGAATATCATTTTAAATTGACCAGTAATAGTAGTATCGCAGTACTCTTCAAGCGTGCCACTTGATTTTCGGTAGCACTCATTTATTATGCGCGTAGCAACAGTATAGGTACTAATTTATTAATCAATCCGTGCTCGAATTCTCGTTGTGGCATTCAACTCGATCCCGTTTACTTCTCAATTAATACTCACAGTCAGTGTCCCCTATAAAATAGTAGTGTGGAGAGCCGTTGGCAACCGAAGTCAAATGTCACAAAAACAACAAATTCGTCCAGATTGGCAATTAGTTGTCATACGTGTTCTTCCATCACACAACAAATTAATGACTTAACTAGTGGTGATAAGTGGTATCTCAGGGGCATCATAGCAATACTCGTGGTGTCTGATAACATCGCCTTAACTCCCGGCCGTCGTGGAATAGGAGCCGGCGCTACAACGTGCGCGAGAGCACGTACGCCACCCTCGGTGTGCGTGTGCGTTGTATTACGGGAATATGGACAGCTGATCTATTCTACAAAAAATCACACCATGGAAACTTAGGTGTAGTGAGCTATCATTCCACCTCTCTCACTCACTTCACTCACATTTTCAAGGTGAGATTTTCACAGAATAGCTCGACTGATGTTTGGAACACATGGGTTTTTATTAGCAACTGCAGTGTTCTTTGTTCTTTGCACAATCCAATTGTACGCAACTCACTCACACTTACAATCCCATTATATTTTGAAGGGGATTCTTAATCCATGGTTTCATTTTGTGTTTGTATTTGTCTGTTCCACAAACTAAATAACGCAATGTGAACATATTTTTTTATTAACATATTATGCAATTGCTTGCTGGTTTGGTTAAATTGCCCGAAAGAGAAGGACGTTTTAATATCATACTTGTGAGTTAAGAAAACATTTGTTTAGTACCAAAAAATTATATTACCACGTACTCGTAGTAACTGTTGTAATTTCGATTAAACAACAATTATATGTTTTAATTGACAATCCAAATAAAAGAAACTCCTCCGACGAAAGTATTCAATATTTCTCAACCAAATACAAAACTCGCTTTCACAAATCAACCTTGCGACTTTCCGTACCGTCCGAAACATTGGAAACGTACTTTTATCTCGTATACAACGCGAAATGAGCGCGTTCCCATTCTAGCCGGGCCGGACGACTCGATTAGTCGATGATTCGCAATAAAATTTGCGATTATAACGACGAATGAAATAAGAGATAGTTTGCCGGAGATTAAAAATATGTACAACATGCTTGAGAACTTAGCGCGATTGTGTGTGTCTAAGAAAAGACTTCAACGCGTTTTGTGTAGAATTAGTAAAACATTCTTGAAAATGATTGAGTAATATTGTGGTGTTGCTGTCCTTTTTTGCCCTTGTCAGAAGGAAAGAGAACGATGCAGTTATTTTTAGAATAGCAGGATCATGAATTTAATAATCAAATGAGGCGTTAAGGATAATTTGATTGTCATTCGTTTTAACTAGAGTTTAGAAAATATGTTAATACTCCTTAAGTATAGTTAATAAACCGTTACATAGTAATATAAGTGTTAGGGTACCTAGATGTGAAAGTTCTCAATAACTAGTAGGTTAAATGTGAGGTCACGTTACTGAAAATATTGCCTTTCACTTAGGCAAATGAAGATTTAATGATAGTAGATACAATTGGAGTCTTAATTGACATTACAGTTATAGTAGCAATTTTATCTTTGAAGTTTATGATTATGAGAATTAACTGAATGGAATTATCCTTTAATATTGGAACTGGAATTATACAGACAGACGCTTGTGGTGATATATAAATAAAATTATATAGACTATAGCATGTTATTTTTGCATATATGTTCCACGCGCGCCTCAAAGAGATGTCAGCATATGAAGGGGCCCCTCAGGGCCAAGCCTGCCGGGTAAGCGGGATTGTCCGAAAGGGTTACCGCTACCCCGGAACATAAAGGGCTACGGAAGGAACATGGATGGGTTTTAGTCAGTAAGAGTCTGACACTCCCTTCCGCTCCACCCAGAGCGGGAGCAGTCATTGGATGATTTCCCAGCCTTAAAAAAAAAAAAAAAAAAGGTGTACTAATAATAGCTGAAAAGGGGTCATTGTACTAATTAATATGAAAAACTTTAACACGTTGAACGCCAACGCGGTCACCATGTGTCCGACATACAATAGTTTTTCTATTGTGTCTGCTGCGTGGCAGTCAATGACTTAAATACGGGCTCAGCCCTAAAATTGCGTAAATAAATCAGTGTTCCCTACATTTTGTCTAGTAATTATTATTATTATTATTATTCATTTTATTATGTAATATAATATATTGTAATAAACCTAGGTGTATGAAACTGCCAATATTATTTTCTTGATTTCATGTTTGCATCAATAAGTAGTAAAAATTCTTCGCAGTGATGAGTACAAGGACTAATTTTCAGATTTACATTTGTTTCAATAACAACTTGAATCGGTCATGATGGCTTAGTGTCAGTGACGTAGCTGTGCATTGTAGAAATCAACTTTCCTCACCTAAATCTTAGCTTTAATGGACCAAGTCTATGACCGTTTCGTTTATAACATTGTACTACGTACTAGTACGGTCTCAGAGTAATATTTGTGTAAAAAGCGGTGTGTAACAGAAATAAACGTCATAATATTTACCTAACTACGTTGGTTGACTCTCGGTTTAAATTAACAAACAAATGAAGATCTAAGGATTTTACTTTCATTCGGCATTGAAAATAAGGCGTTGAGTAAATAACTAGACTGACTGAGATATGGTGTAGCTAGAACTATATAATGTAGCATTGCATTGCATAGCATTATAATTAATGCATACCTACTAATACTAATAAAGAGTGGTGAAATCGAATATATGTATACACCTTTGTGTTTCTTTGTAACTTTGTATTTGCAAATTTTTACTTCTTTGGCGAAGAGCAACATTTGTAGACCCCGTAGGAATCTTAATTCATTTTGTCTGACTGGTGAGGTGAGGTAATTGCATCGTTATATTTTTCATACCTCATAACCTTGGAAAGATTCTGTGTACCTATAATTCTCAATCTAAGCGCAAAAGTGCATAATGTCTATTCAATAATTTTCTATACTGCCAATCCACTGAAAATGTATTACTTATTTCCTATCAGTACGCCAACCTCATTTTTAGAACAATCGCACTGGCCGGCACGACGATTGCATGAAAAAAAAACTTTCAATATTACCTATGGAATGTCCTAACACAAGCATTTATTTTGCTTAAAGGGTCATTCCTAAAAGTATAAATGTAACTAATGTAAGTTATTGAAATAAACATTTTTTTTTACCAATTGAAGCAATTCTACTTTTAATTTTAAAAGTAAAAGACACTGATTAAATATTTTATTAAGGCTGTTTTTCTCAGCTTTAGTGAAGTGAAAATTTTGAATTTACTAATTAATTTAAGAATGGACATTATTTACGTCTATTGCCGACTGCATAGTTATTTTTATAAAATTAATTACTTATAAAGTTAAGCTATGCTATTCTGGTCCCAAACAAATTAGGGTAGAGACAAGAAGATGATAAATATTAAATTATTGACCCACATTTATCTCTCTTGCAATTTAATAGAATACTCTTCATTATATGTGTGTACATGTAAACACCGCAGTAAATTACAGGTATAATAGTATTCCTCAGCAATGTTAGGTATGGTCACAAATCTCGCTCTGACAAACATAATATCCTTGGACATTTCACACAACGCCATAGCGTCCCAAGCTAAGCAACCTTATGCTTGTGTTATGGTAACGAAATGGTTGATAAACTACTTATATACATTTTTTTTTGTAAATACATGCATATTATAGATAGAAAATCACCCAGACCCGTAACAAATACTTGCAGGTCATACAGATATTTGTTCCGTGCGGGAATCGAACCCGCGACATGCTGCGCAGCAGTCAATCGCTCAACCGCTGCGCCATCCACTCGGAAATGTTGACTGTAGAGAAATATGTATCTCTAAATTATGAGGCTGTACTAGAGCACCACGTGCATGACTTGTGACTCACGTAGTGCATGTGTCCAGCCCCTACCATCCTGTCGTCTCGGCTATCAATACATTCAGAGTGTATCAGGAAAGTGTGTTTATATTTAAGGGTGTGGTATCGTAGTGCTCAGTTACTGGGTTGTGGAGGTCAGACAGGCAATAGCTCCATGTCAAATACTGTTAGCCTGAAAGCTGATCCCAACAAATTTAGGAAAAGCTTAGGCAGATAATATATGTGCATATAGACATAATACTAACTTTTTGAGCATTTGTTAAGTTTTAATAAAACATCCAATGGTTATTTCTCAACAGCATGTGATGCTTAATCAGAGGCCCATGGGCAGCATTACAACTCTGACACCAGGTTAGTCACTAACCACACGAAAAGAAGAGAATGGTCTATTTTCTCGTACTGGCTACATAAGCTATGTCATTGGGATGCATTCAAAGAGACCCACTTTCTTCTTTTTCGCGGTATTGATAATGTTATTTAGAATTCGACGGCTTTGATAGCGTTACCGTTGGGTTCGCAAAGGTCTTCCATAGAACAGGGCCACCACAACCTCTTATAACTTAATAAATAATATTTTAATATTACTTTCAGTGGGAAAGAGATAGCAGCAATACGCCCTGCATAGCACCGTCTCATTCTCACACTGAAGTAATATTAAAATAATATTGCATTACAGCAGTGATAGCCTAGTAGTGTGACCGTCGGACTGCCAAGTCACAGGTCTCGAGTTCGAACCCAAGGCACGCACCTCTGATTTTACGGATTCATGTGCGTATTGTATATTTATCACTTGCTTAAAAAATCGGTGAAGGTAACCATAGTGAAGAAACCAGCATGCCCGAGAGAAATTTCTCAACAGTATGTGAAGCTATGTCAGAGGCCCATGGGCAGCATAAAAACTCTGACACCAGGTTAGTCACCTCATCATTCTCCTGCCTTTATCCCACGAATGAGGTTAGTCACCTAATTACACGAAAAGGAAGGAATATTGCTACGAGAGATGGTGTCTATATTTTCTCCTCCACATGAGCTATTATACTCGTAAACTTAACGAGCGAAAAAGACTTTACCATAGACTTAGTTGAAAAGTATGTTTATTGAGTATTTAATATTCTGAAAGTGTCCAATAATATCAGTGTGTTGTCCACTGAACGTTTAGCGACAAACAGTTTTCAAGCATGTCTATTTCAATGTAACCTTTTCGTTTGGTTCTCTATCGCATCGTATCGCAACGCGGTCTCTATACAAAATCTTGATAATGTCGACAAACGATAATGGCGTTTGTCAGATTATTGACAGTCTAGAAATCGTTACAAGCCATTTTGCTATCTTGTACACGATGACTTGATAGTTCAAGTTATCTGTGTGTTGATATTTTCTCATATGAACTATTTTTTTTTTTTAAGGCTGGGAATTCAGAGCGGAAGGGAGTGTCAGACTCTTACTGACTAAAACCCATCCATGTTCCTTCCGTAGCCCTTTATGTTCCGGAGTAGCGGTAACCCTTTCGGACAATCCCGCTTAATATGAACTAGATTTATGCAAAAATTTAATTATAATAAGTACCTAGTATGTGATAATAACAAAATAGTTAATAAGGTTAGGTTAATAAGTTTAGATTAAGAATAGTTTTGATAAGTACAATATCGAATTAGGTATACCCTGTAAGGATAGATGTAAGTTGGAAATAAATAAATAAATAAATAAATTACTTATATTATGTAACTACGTTGACTTACTTGACTTAATGTCGTATATCCCCTAGATGGGGCAGAGATCATGGACAGAACTCCTCCATCGCGATCGATCTTGAGCTTCACGTTTCAACTCGCTCAATGTCATTCCAAAGCTCGCCGCTTCTACCACAATGGAGCGACGCCAGGTTTTTAACTACATTAGGTATTCACTAAATGGGTTTTTGAGGATGTACTGAAGGTTTGCCTAGTTTTAAAATAGAATAGATAGTAGATCTAAAATAATGCTTTCAATACCACCTTCGTTTTTCTTCAAGAAAAGGAGAAACGAAGAAATTCAAAATAGTCCATTAAAACAAAACTGTAACTAAAAACAAACCAAGCAATTCAACCAGGCTTAAACCTACATGAAGCCTTCACAGACCAAAAAGGCCATACCAACATAATAAATCTCCAGATAAAATCATACAACATTTTGATAGCCCGACTTGACCATTAACGACCCACCATATACGGTCCCCAACCAATCGCAATCCGTCCTCATTTGCAAAACAAATGCTACAGATGCACATCAAATAGAACTGACAGTATAATATCTAAAACACGGAAGAAGGCGGTAACCCATCCATTTCCAAGCCTGGTTAATTGGCGCTTCAATCTAAATCATTTTCTTTAATAACAAGGTGACAATTTCACGCCTATCAGATCGTTTAAACGTATAAAGGATGGAAGGGGAAAGCACCTGTTGCCGGCACAGGGTTTATTTTTTTTTAAAAGCTGTTTATATTATGCTTGACGTGTTTAAATAAATATCAACTATTGTGTTCATGTATGACGGAATATTTCCTCAACTACAAAGAATTTAATATTAATTATACGAGCTTGTAAATTAAAAAAAAATGTTGATTCGTTTACCTAGGTCAGCCTCTACTGATTAAGTTCAGCAAATTCGAAAAGACCTAGGTATCGTTAGAAACAATACATTCTTATTGACAAAATGATAATACAGCTTTTTTTTTGAGCGTGTGACGACACTGTGCGTCACACAAAATCCTACATCGCGTAAGCAGAGTTTACCGCGCGATCTAACATATATACTCAGCCCCGACTAAGAGTTTATTTATTTATTTGAGTTGTCGGGCAGTAGCCCGCCAGACGCAACACCTGTCTGGTTGGAGGATCCTTTTCACCCTGTTTCTCCATTCCCACCAAACTGGTGACCACGACGTGATCCGTCTGTCGTCAACTACATCGATCACATGTCTAGGTAGGTACAACCATGTTATGACATCTGTGCCCCTCGAAAGAAAACAATAGAGGTAAATAATACAAATCCTTCAACTTTATTATGCAATGCTTGCATTCCAATCATGTTACTACACATACCTAACTACCTACATATAGGTCATCCGGAATAATATTATGTTTAGATGGGACAATAAAGTTGTTTTGCACTTAAATCGTCCCACTGAAGGGCTGAGTTACATTACGCCTGTATTTTACGAAGGGCTAGGCAGAGGTGTAGTTATAGTTCACTGTGTACCACACCCGCATGTCACTGTTATGTTTAAATCCCTTATAAGAGGGTTTTGAGGGTGTGAGTTCTCTTTTCACCGTGAACATGATTTTTCCATTCCAGAAGCCATGAACCCTGTTCAACGCCAGAAATAGGCGCTAGAGTTCTTTTTTTTTCTCTAAGTGTTTCTTAGATATAGGGTGGCTTGGGAATCCCAACACTCCCTTGCAACAGAGCTACAAAAGCTGATCAGAGCTGCATAATGTTACTCTGTTTAACTGTGTTTCTGTCTGTTTTGTTGCGTACATACTTGAATAGACGCGGAAACTTGAACAGACGCGTACGCATCTCCATACAAAATGCGTGTTGCTTTCGATGGAGAAAAGATGAACAGAGCTGAATAAATTTGGATAACCCCTTAAACTCTGCATAATCCTTTTTTACGTTTTACTCTTGTGTCAGAAACATGTCCTAGCTACGAGATGTCGCTTCAAGCTCGCATCATCCATCTGCACAAATCTCCCCTTTGGAACTTGCATAAGTATCTTTACATAATGTAACATTCTGTCAATGAAATTACGCAGCAGTTTTGTCAACGTTTCATGAACTCTTCCTACATGCAGGACAGGCATGAAACCTTCTTGGATTGCTTAGATAGAACAGCCGTCGGTAACGTGTAATCTATACTAATAATATAAAGCTGAAGAGTTTGTTTGTTTGAACGCGCTAATCTCTGGAACTACTGATCCGAAATGAAAAATTCTTTTTGTGTTGGATAGTCTATTTATCGAGGAAGGGTATAGGCTATGTAAAATGACGCTACGACTAATAGGAGCCGAGCAGCGAGCGAAACCGCGCGCGAGCAGTTAGTGCGTGTATAAAAACAGGTTGCAAACCTGGGATATTCAAGGTGACATGCAGTATTTAATTTACCTAAACTATATATTATATTATTATTGCGTAACCAATGTGTTACAGATTGGTTACGCAGTAATAACCGTGGTCACTAGCTTTTCTCATAATAATACAATAGGCACTTAATTTGCGTACGATTTTCCTTGTAATAAACTTAGGGAAACCTCTTTCTTATCGTGTTCTCATGATTTCTTTTCACTGAAAAGTATATTTCTTTTTAAACATTACATTTCTCATTTCTATTCGTAAAAAAATTAAAAACTCTGTGACAGACAAACGGACCAACAGCGGAGTCGTAGTAGGGTTCCGTTGTCAAACTAGGTGAATTCGGTGTTTCTTAGTGCCAATTTCACGAATGAAACTGAACGCGATCGTCACATCCAAACCGCGTTCAAGACCTGTCAGTGTCAATATTCCACAAATATAATGAATCCGTTAAACGGAGTTTAAGTGCTGATCGAATTCCGATCGAAGCTTGTAATTTTTTTTTGTCTTTTTATGGCCACAACTTTTTATAAATTGTTGCACTTCAATATTATCATAGTGGTCATGGTAATTTACATTAAGGGTAGAATCAACCAATTTCGGAGAAATGTCCTTATTAATAATATATGCGTTTCGGATCAATGACCCCCAATCAATCTACCTACTCCGATCACTGGTCATAATACTACAATGATATGCACCGTAGGTATGTGTATGTATATATTATGGTGTTTCCTCGCCTGATGACCAATACATCAAACATGTAAATAACATGTTTTTACCTTGTAGTTCAAGGTTGCTATTGTTAATTGAGTTCAAAAAAGGACAAGGTTATATTTTCGTCAGTATCTATAGTATATGTATTTTGTTTTTATGTTAGAACATAATCGTAACATCACGCCTGTAATGCTCGAAGGGTAAGGCAACAGTGTAATTATATTACACCCACACATCGCCAGTTATGTTTGAGTCCCATGTAATAGGGGTAGGCCTATTGCCCTTTTTTCTGGAAGAAGAAGCTCGCACGGTGGTACCATAAATAATAATACGATTTATAAAAATAATTATTATTATTATTTTATACTGAAAAACTACCCGAGCAAAGTTATGCTCGGGTAGTTTTTGAGTTAGCTTCATTAATACGTATTTAATTCACTTGGTACATGTTTATGATGACGTGGGGGGGAAAGTACAGACGCCAGCACATCAAGCTATCCCTAACTGTCAAATTTTCTCTATTAAAAATGAACCTTATGTCTTTGCAATAAAGTTGAAATACTATCAAAGACATTTCACAGATTGTGGTAACTTATGTGCTGGCCTTTGTATAACGCCAAAAAAAAATTTAATTAATAATTTCTCGCAGAAAATAACAACCGACTAAAACAAAAAAAAACAATTTAAAGTGAAAAATAACTCACCGGCTTCTGAAATGAAAGTTATTTTTTTACTATGCATTTTTTTTAAGTTGTTTCTTGTTTTTAAATTTTTCGAACACTTGCTAAGAGATTACGTATTTTATAACTTTTATTGATTATTATGATATTGTGTCTGATTATTATAATTACTGTGCCTTTAGTAGGTATGTACAGACGCCAGCACATCAAGCTTCGCGAAGGAGGTGGCGGGATGGGAGAGAGAAAGGTCCTCCCGTCCCAGCCGCCGCGGGAGACGCTCCGGGCGTCGGGAGCCACGTGACGACTCCCGGCCACCGTAGGCGCGGGCCTGCGGACGGTGAGTAATGGGTGACTCACCGTCCGATCAGCACCAGGCCCGTGCCGGACGGCGCGTATATGTTCCACGCGCGCCTCAAAGAGATGTCAGCATATGAAGGGGCCCCTCAGGGCCAAGCCTGCCGGGTAAGCGGGATTTTCCGAAAGGGTTACCGCTACCACGGAACATAAAGGGCTACGGAAGGAACAATGGATGGGTTTTAGTCAGTAAGAGTCTGACACTCCCTTCCGCTCCACCCAGAGCGGGAGCAGTCATTGGATGATTTCCCAGCATTAAAAAAAAAAAAGCACATCAAGCTATCCGTAACTGTCAAATTTTCTCAATTAAAAATGAACCTTATGTCTTTGCAATAAAGTTGAAATACTATTAAAGAAATTTGACAGATTGTGGTAACTTGATGTGCTGGCGTCTGTACTCCCAAAACACAATTTATTTTTAATTTAAATTGTCAAGTCTCTTATGCCCATAATAGGTACTGTCACCCTACACCTTATCTTCCGTTATTCTTCAAGCCAACGCTATCAGGCGCTTATTAAAACCCATTGCCTTTGACAGAAATAACACTTTATAATAATTTATCTATCGACTGGAATATAAAGGAGTCAGGCAGGCATTTAGCAGAAACCAGCCGATTTGATTATGCAAGCCTTATTAAATGCCAGAGATAAGCAAAGGTCGAGACTTGCACACCTTGGAGATACTAATGGATATTGGAAATAGAAGGTATCCCGCCATAATTTAGACTTTTCATAAGTTCCAGTTATAAGCTAAGGCGTAGACGGGCGTCTTACCAAAGGGTATCTTATAACCCAGTTAGTGGGTTGTGGAGAACAGATAGGCAGTCGCTCCATGTAAAATACTAGTATTCAGCTGCATCCGGTAAGACTGTAAGCCGACCCCAACATAATTGGTAAAAGAAAAGTAACATTGATGTTCTATTTTTAATTTATATTTTTAAGCAAAATAAGCTATTTATTAAATCTGACTTTACAACACAATTATATATCTGCTGAATGTTGGCAACGCAACGGTGAGACTCTTGGAGTCTTTCAATTCTTTATCACGGCTTGAGCTACAAGTCTACAACAAGACGACGCGGTTGGCGCAGTGGTTGAGCGATTGACTGGTGCGCACTATGTCGCGGGTTCGATTCCCGCACGGAACAAATATTTGTAAGACCTGCAAGTATTTGTTACGAGTCTGGGTGTTTTTCTATCTATAATATGTATGTTTTTACAAAAAAAAATGTATATAAGTAGTATATCAGCCATCTCGTTACCATAACACAAGCATTAGGTTGCTTAGCTTGGGACGATATGGCGCTGTGTGAAATGTCCAAGGATATTATTATTATTATTATTATAAGATCCCCTGTATCATAATCAGCCTAAAATGTTCCCATTGCTGGGACACAGGCCTCCTCTCGGTGAGGGCCGTAGTAATCTACCACGCGAGCCCAGTGCAGGTTGGTAGATGTCACATGTCTTTGAATTATTGGTTCAAGAACATGTTGGTTTGCGGATGAATTTATTTACACTAAGTAAAGCGTCTGTCTTCCTAAGAACTTGTTAGTCGTGTGCTTTTTCTCCTCCTTCTTTTCGTGTGGTTAGTGACTATACCTGGTGTCAGAGTTTTTATGCTGCCCATGGGCCTCTGAATTAGATATAAATACTGGAATTCAGCTGCATCCGGTTAGACTGGAAGCCACCCTAACATAGTTGGGAAAAAGGCTAGGCAGATTGATTGGGCCTCTGACTTAACTTCATATGCTGTTAAGAAATATCGTGTGCTTTACGTATGTCACTGTCTCAATCCCATGCTATTTTATAGTATTAACTCATTGTATGTTACCGTAAACAGGCCTTGTTTTGTTGTCTCCTAACTGCGTCACTCCCACGTCAAACTAGCGTGCAGCATTAACTCCTGCGCAAACACATGTGAAACAGATTTATCTCAATCTCTGATAGCTCTGCATTGAATAACATCATCATTACGTACTTACAAACTTGGTTAACAACGTTCTCAAGCACGTGCAGGCAACTATTTGTGTGTTTGTATGTCTTATCTCGGGAAATACTGCAGGTATGCTGATGCGGGTTTTACTAATAATATGTTATTGTTTGTTGTTTTGTGCTACGTATTTTGTGTTCCAATGAATGGAACAATACAAATTAGTCAGCTTGTTTTTGTACAATTTACAGTTTTAGATCTCTCGATCCCCAACCAGCGGGGTAATTTCGGAACACACGGCATTGGTCAAACAATGGGTTTTATTGTCAACATTGATTGCGTTGTGTACTTACGTTGAAGGGCGGACAAATTTTTGGAACATAATGAAGCAATGGATTAGCAATATTTTTCAAAATTATTCAGATTTCAATTAATAGGTGTTAGGTAATTAGGGTGGTGTTTATAAGGACCAGTGCGCAACAAGCGCGCGTCCATAGGACGTTTGCTAGGAAGTCTCTTATTTGTATCCGCTATTCGTCATCCGCCAAGATCGAATTGCCCAAGTATTAATCAAATAAAATGCAATAGAAAATTGTTGCTTGTTTTATTTAATTCCAATACCAAACAATAACTAGTTACCTCGTAGACCTAGATATCTTAAACGTAATTATATAATCTTACAAAACAACTCATGCGTTTTCACTTGGTTTTTTTTTGTTTTCACTGTACGAATCAAAGTCATTTCAAATAGCAAAACATGAAACGCAATTTTAAACGGCAAAATCTTCTAAAAAGTTGTATTGATTCTAGTTGCCCCTTCCAAAAGATCGTGTCATCATCATCATCCTAGCCTTTTCCCAACTATGTGAGGGTCGGCTTCCAGTCTAACCGAATGCAGCTGAATACCAGTATTTTACATGGAGCGACTGCCTAAAGTTCGTGTCATATGGAGAAGAATAAGCAAGAAACTTCATCATTACCTACTCTTATAAAATGTTTTTCAATATTTTCTTCTCTTTGAATGTCGTCGTTTAACCTTTATTTCAGTCTTTGTTTTTGATATTCATCATCCCGAAAACCTACAGTCCAACAAAAACAATCTTCCTAAATGGCTTCCTCTCTTCCAATATGTTTTTCACTTGTATGAAAGCCACGCCGCGGACATGTTTACAGCTGGCTTGTAAACAACGCGAATGTTTTGTCTCCAGTCGTCCGAATGGTCGAAAGAATTCCACTTCATCGTAAATATAAACTGTTGGTGACTGAATCGGTGGTTGGTGTACGTGATTGAATTCAGGAGGGCACATCGGATGGTCGGCGAGTTATTGGGGCTTCATACATGAGCGTAGGAGGAACGGAATTGCCAATTAATTATATTTATACATTATGCAGTGGATGTCGCTGCTTCCGAAAATAATGATTAACGAACGTTTTTTGTTAAGTAGTTGTAAATAAGTTTATTAATTTCTACATAATAACAACATATACATATTTAAATTAAATGGCCATCTAACTAACTATATACAAATATAAACAAAAACAAAAAGGACACTTAGGCGTCGAAGTAAGGGCACGCCACGATAGTGGCGGTAAGGCCCCTCTTTGAGGAGTGGCTAGAGAGGCGTCACGGCGCCCTCACCTACCGCCTGACGCACGTCCTCACCGGACATGGATGTTTCGGGAGGTTCCTGCACATCATCAGGCGGGAGGAAACGCTTGGGTGTCACCATTGCGAGGATCGCCCAGAGGACACGGTGGAGCACACGGTGCAAACCTGCCCCGCTTGGGCGGAGCACCGCCGTGTCCTCGTAGAGGCGATCGGCGGCGGCGACCTCTCGCGCCCGGCCCTGATGCAAGCCATGGTCCGGGGCGAGAGGGAGTAGGAGGCAGTCACCTCCTTCTGCGAAAAAGTCATGCTCGCGAAGGAGGTGGCGGGATGGGAGAGAGAAAGGTCCTCCCGTCCCAGCCGCCGCGGGAGACGCTCCGGGCGTCGGGAGCCACGTGACGACTCCCGGCCACCGTAGGCGCGGGCCTGCGGACGGTGAGTAATGGGTGACTCACCGTCCGATCAGCACCAGACCCGTGCCGCACGGCGCGTATATGTTCCACGCGCGCCTCAAAGAGATGTCAGCATATGAAGGGGCCCCTCAGGGCCAAGCCTGCCGGGTAAGCGGGATTGTCCGAAAGGGTTACCGCTACCCCGGAACATAAAGGGCTACGGAAGGAACATGGATGGGTTTTAGTAAGTAAGAGTCTGACACTTCCTTCCGCTCCACCCAGAGCGGGAGCAGTCATTGGATGATTACCCAGCCTTAAAAAAAAAAAAAAAAAGGCGTCGAAGTACTCATTCGCATCGCTGTCGTCCGGAATTAACGTGCCCAGAATACCGGCAGCATTGCCACGGGGAATGGCAATGCTAATTCTTTGGTCAAAAAACAATCCAGCCCTCTGTTACGTGAAGTGTCGACCAATCGGCGAGAAATTTCCTTAAAAAGGAGTTCGACTCAAAACGGCTCAAAGCTACTCATCACGTTACTGTATTTTTGCCGCTTAGGTAGAAATCGTCTAACTTTATATTGCTCGCCCGGAGAACTGCTTGTTGCATACAGATTTCAAATGTTTGTGTAAACATTATAGTGGAGGGGAGTGCAGGTTTAAATGAGACGAACTCTAGCTTATGCCCTTTTGTGTGGAAGTCATGAGACACCACAGTATACTGAAATGACAGCCACATTACCTGCCCGCATTATTAGCCTCTTTTTCGTCTTTTTCATCTTTGACGGTAGGAAATGATAAATTGACTGCTCCCGCTCTGGGTGGAGCGGAAGGCAGTGTCAGACTCTTACTAACTAGAACCCATCCATGTTCCTTACTCAGCCCTTTATGTTCCGGGGTAGCGGTAACCGTTTTGGACAATCCCGCTAACCTGGCAGGCTTCGGCTCCTTCATCTCTTTTTCGTCTAAAGCGTTCTTTCTGACTTCTTTTGGTTTGGCTCCTAAGGGTCGCAGCGTAATGTTATATAATATAGTCTATAACCGTCCTTAAGAATTGAACTATCATTTTTTTAATAAGACTGGTAGTTCCATCAAACAATAAAAAAACTGAGCAGTGGTATCGGCCCCCATTTACGAGTTGTAGGTCGTGAGTTCGAACTCAATCAGGCACCTTACTTAGTGTATTTAATTTCATCACCACTGCTCTCAAAACGGTTAAGGAAAACATCGTAAGTAAACCGGCATGTCCTAGAACCAAAAATTCGAAGACTTGTGACATCCGCCAACCCACACTGGGTCCGCGTGGTGGATTATGGCCCACTCCCTCTCTTAGAGATGAGCCCTGGGTGCCAGCAGTGGGATCATTAGAGGCTGATTATGTGTGTTTATGTGTGTAATCCTACACAGACATCTGAATATTGGAAGAATAAAAATAATATGTGATGTGAATAATAATAATGAATGACATACTTAAGTTTACCTGCCATTACTTTATGTGCCATTATTATTATTTTCACCTTTTGTGGTGTAGTGTTTTTATTCTGGGTGCATCGTCTTCACATATAATGTTATAATTCATGTATACAATACATACATTGTAAAACATTTTAAAAGAGTAACGGTGGAGTTTCTTGCCCATTCGTCTCCACACGAAACTACCTTTTGGAAGGGGCGACTAGAATCAATTCTATTTCTTGTTCATTTTGACGTCCAAAAGTGCCTTACTTGTGCCTATTTGAAATAAATGATTTGACTTTGAACTATTTTCGTAATGGTCGATAGTTACTATACTAGCCGTCTGTTATAAGACATTTCTTTAGTCCTTTCAACATTCCCCAGAAGAGATAGTTTTGGAAACCGGATAACCGTGCGAATGAATTAATAATTCGTATAATATGATCGGTAGTATTTCATGACGAAGAATTCACAATAACGTTGTGATGAGCGAAAAGGATGACAGTTTAAAAACACAGTCTCATTATCATATTTTTGTAACTAGTATTTATTTATAGTCACAAAGACTTCATGAATTTTACCGAATTTAATCTAATGTTTACTTCAACGGCTGCAATCCGCATCTGCATCCGGTTAGACTGGAAGCCGACCCTAACATAGTTGGGAAAAGGCTAGGCAAACCTACTACTTCAATGGAACAGAAAGCACAATAGTTATGACTATACTGTTTATTCTTTATGGTATTTCCTTGTCAGGCATCGGTGTACAGTCGCCAGCACAACAAATCATCACAAACTGTCAAATTTTCGCAATCAATTGTGCACTTAGCAACCAACGTTTTAAGGTTTATAATCCTTTGAAGAAATTTGACAGTTTGGTATAACTTGCATAGATACATAATGTTCACCCAGGTATAGCTTGCTAGAAATAGTTCTCCCCTTTTCCTGCTCTGAGTTAGTCCAATAAGAACGCAGCACTTAAACCGTTTGTGGTTTAGGCATTCTAGGAATAGAACACTTAGACCACAAACAGTTTACTATACAATCAAAACTGTTCCCAGAAGCAATAGCTGACTTCCTAACTCCTGTCACGTCACCACATAGCGTCAGATAGTCCCCGTGTCACGTAGACCCGTACAGTAATTACGTAACATACTGAAAGTAGCAACCGGTTTCATTTTGACACTTCAACAGTATTCATCGCGTTATTTACGTCATTGGGCAGACAAATTTTTCAAACATGCAAAGCAATGAATTATCAGTGTCCTTCAGAATTATTGTGATGGATAGTGTGTCGCAACTCGCAATAAGCTGGTACTGATTTACACTCGTTGGCTTCGTGACTACAATCGCGAATGTCAGGTCAGACAGCGGTTAAGCAATAGGACTAATCGAGCTCAAGGATCGTATTTTGCACTAGATAATTGACATTGCCCGGTGTAAGAAACTGTTTACAGAATTTAAAAGATCTTTCCTCTGGTATTGATATATAGATATTTAAACATGAGTGATAATAAGATTAAGCATAATAAAAGTATTAGATAAACATCACACCTTGTTTCTCCGAAGGTTTAAGCAGGGGTGTACCCATTTTTGTTTGAGGGTGTGGAATCATCAAATGACTCCTTCCACTCTAGGTGGAGCGGAAGGGAGTGTAAGGGTGCCTTTCCACCAGAGACATGTTATACTACGTTGCTATGGATGTGTTTGATATCCACCAATCATATTCATTGGTCAATATAGCATAGCAATAGTGGAAACGGATTCTCCGCTCAGCTTCACTTACTGGTTGTTTTAAAAAATCTCCTCTCCGGTCGTCTCGTCTCCGCATTGATGGAGTCCGGGTCTAAGACTATTACTGACTAAAACCATTTTCCTTCCTTTGTATTCCGGGGCAGTGGTTACCCTGAGAGATATACCCATAGGAGGTATGAGCAGCCGACACGTATATAATAAAAGATGCAAATGAAATCATGAAATTAATTGCTAAGCTAATTGACACCCTACGTCAATTTGCCGCGTAATATCCATTTCATACAACTGTGAAAGATTGAAAATAGTGATTTGAATAACCATTTTCTTCATTATAAATTACCCAGACTTTACATACTTAATGATGCACAAACATTCCTACAATCAACAACAGTGCACTCGTGCGTGACGTCACCGCACATGTTATCATTATGATCTCCATGGCACTAAATAGTGTGGTCACTAGTAAATATTGTGCGCGCTATGATGATTGTATTATCACAATTATGATGTTATTACCAGTTATTATTGTCGTCTGTCGTGTCGCGTAATAAGAAGGCGTGTTACAGTATTTTCTATGTTTAGATGACAGAAAAACATATTGTTGTTTAAGTTATGGGGTGTGTGTAACGTTAAGAGCACGAACATGAAACGTGAATAACTTAGGTAAATTCGATCGCATTTTGTTTAATTTTACGACAAACACGACAAGTATTACCTACCAGGTGTGTAGCTTTAGGTCAGCGGGATTGTCTGAATGGGTTATCGCTGCCCCGAAACATAAAGGGCTCAGGAACGAACATGGATGGGTTTTAGTCACTAAGAGTCTGACATTCCCTTCCGCTCCATTCACTGCGGGAAATATGATGATTTCCCAACCAAAAAAAAGAAAGGCCTTCATACAATCCGATTCATATCGGATTCTCTTCGGAACATCCACTCCTCTTAGTGTTTACTATTGCCAAGTAGTATGACACACACCCGTGTGTGTAATCAATACACGTTTTCTAAAGTTTATATGAATTGAACCATTTGTTCTTCGGCATCCCTCAAACTGCGCCACTGGCACCCACAGATATGAATAAACTCTAACTAAGTTTGTATTATGAGCGACACGAGGATTCAAGATTTTAAAATCGTCAGCCTTTACGTAACCTTTGTTTCGTTGCGTTCTTGCCAGGGCCACTGTCAGTAAAACGTTATCACTGGTAGAGAAGTCCCAAGGCATTAAGTCTGCCTTTGTACCTTTATTTTGCTACAAAGTTTCAATAAATTACATCTTTTTACAATAAGCACACAGTTTATAACGAAGAAGACTGGCTCTTGCTGCATTACCTGTTATACAATAACGCTGAAGAAGTTTTCTGCTTAAATATAAAATATTAAGGAAGAGAATAGTACAGAAAAAGTCATCAATTTACAAAAATCATCATTAAAGATACTTAATCTTACCTTCACATCATTATTTACTTCTGGCTATACCCGTAAAAGTGATTCCGAGAAAAAGCACCATATAAAGAAAATAAGTCACATTAAGAACTCGTGAAGATCGTATCGACACGTAGTACCAACCGACCCTTTAATTACGACGCCATTTATTTATTAAAAGACATTTTATAAACAAAATTTTTGTACTGTTCACCTTTATAAATTGTATACCCGTATTTATTGTATTGTATTGTGTTCCCGCCCCTTCTGTGCACAGTTTTTACGTCAAAAATTGTAATTTCTTTAAGACAGGGTGAATTTGAATTCATGGGCAATATTCTAAGAGGTCATTGTACTCATCATTATGATCAACTTTTACTATGAGAACACACATGAAATCGCGAAAAAAATTAGCTGACTCTACATTTTGACGAGTTATGCAAGCACAAAGACCCCTTAAAATACTGCCATTGGCAGGTGTATGGGCACTTTGGTGATATTAACATAGAGCACAATATTGGAGGGATTTTGGATTGTCATAGTCATTATATTTTGGTAAAAAGGAAATGTTAGGGGCACGTACTAAGCAGGATTGTCCGAAAGGGTTACCGCTACCCCGGAACATAAAGGGCTGAGGAAGGAACATGGATGGGTTTTAGTCAGTAAGAGTCTGACACTCCCTTCCGCTCCACCCAGAGCGGGAGCAGTCATTGGATGATATCCCAGCCTTAAAAAAAAAGGGGGGCACGTACTACTTTGACCTCGATTTTTTGGAAAAAAACGAAGAAAACAGCGAAATACGTTTGTATGGAGAAAGGCCCAATAGAATGCCCTCTTAATAATAAAGATGAAAAGTGGTCCGCCAGTGTCCGCGATGGCACGTCAAGAATCAATCCCTCACAATCGTTTCCTTGTAGGAACAAATCTTGGCGGTAGGTCGAAGGTACAAACAGTTGGTATGTAGTAAATATTAAATCACTGCGGTTGCGGTGACAACTATTTAGTAATGGCACAGACGCATAGTAATAGTATGGTTATATATAGCACAAGCTTGTAACAATGCGGTTATAGTACAGTCGTGGATAACTAGCCTAGTAGGACGTCCTGATTAGCTCAGAGGTTCAGTGCCAATTCCTGCATCGGGAGACCCGGAGTGTCTGTATCATCAACTTCTTAACCTTATTGAAATCTAGCTTCTTAAGTAAAAAAGTTTTTAACCATATAAGTAGGTGTGATTGTTGATGTGTATCACAATATAATGGCACTTCTTTTTTTTTTAGGGTGGGTTAAATGACCCCTCCCACTGTGTGTGGAGCGGAAGGGACAGTCAGACTCTTACTGACTAAAACCCATCCATGTTCCTTCCCTTTATGATACGGGCTAGCGGTGACCCTTTTAGACAATCCCGCTGAACCGGCAAGCCTTAACGGGCCCCTTCCCTATTGCTGACATCTCTGAGGCGCGCGGAGAACACGTACGCGCCGTCCGGCACGGGCCTGGTCCTGATCGGACAGTGAGCTACCCATTACTCACCGCCCGCAGGCCCGCGCCTAATATAATGGCACTACATTCAGACCTAAATAAAATTCAGTGCTCACCTGTCTTGTAGTAATCGCAGATTATACACCTAAGCACGGCGGCAACATCAAATGGTTATCTATCGTACCGTCAGCACGTCAGTCACGAGCATAAATACTGAACTCTTTTTTTTTCTTTCTGGCAACTGAGCCTATGTCGTTCTGCCAGCATTAATTACCCATCTTAAAGTGGGTGATTATTAATACACAGTTGGGTTTTATCCTGCCACAGTGATATCCGATATTTTCAATTTTTAAGACACAAGACTTGCCCGTTTATTGCATTGACAATAATTTTGAAAAAAATTCTGCGTCTTATACTTTCGCTTGCGTCGCCAGGTAGTTTTGGTGTTCCTTTGATGTCACATATTTGTGCTGTTTATGCCCTCCACAAATTATCACATAGCCGTCATATTATAATAATGGATAAATCATGAAATCAGATATTATTGCCGAGTTCTCCATTGTAAAATATTGATGTTCGTGACTGTTCACATAGACATTATTTAACCTCACCTCCATTCTATCGAGACGCGATAATCCCGAAAGATAAGACAATGCAAAGATGATGAATCTCATTCAGCCCCTTAGCCACATTTTTAATTTAGCCCTTAAATCCGGAATATATCCACCACAATGGAAGATATCACGTGTGACTCCCATACCGAAATCTTCCAATAAATCTTCAGTCGATGAATATCGTCCAATAGCGATACTATCTTCCCCCGCGAAAGTCTTCGAGAATGTCCTCCATCGAGGAATTTACAAGCAAGTAAAGCAGCACCTGTGCAATGAGCAGCATGGTTTTCGTGAAAAAAGATCCGTCAATACCAACTTACTGACACTAGTCAATTACATCTCGACTAGTCTTGATCACAGACGCCAAGTAGATGTGGTTTACTTTGATTTTCAAAAGGCGTTCGACAAAGTCAACAACGACGTCTTGCTGTCAAAGCTCAGTGCGTTAGGCGTCGCTCCAAAACTTCTACGGCTTCTGGCAGATTATTTGCGGGACCGACAACAATTTGTCAGATTAGGTTTGTACGAGTCACTCCCATACCACACTCGCTCCGGTGTGAGTCAAGGTTCGGTAGTCGGCCCTCTCCTTTTCATTTTGGTGATAAATGACCTCCCTGATGTGGTTGCGAATGCCAGATCCCTCTTATATGCTGATGACTTGAAACTATTTTATGAAATCAAATCTGACCACGATTGCCAAGCTCTGCAATCAGACATTGACTCAGTATTTAAGTGGAGCTTAGAAAATAAAATGGAATTTAATAAGTCAAAGTGTTACGTGATGTCTTTCGGTCGAATGCGGCGCCCAGTCAACTTTCTATACAAATTGAATGGAGAAACAATCACAAGAACTGATTCCATGAAAGACCTGGGAGTCAAATTCGACCGTAAGCTCACTTTTCGCGACCACATCGCATCCACTGCCAAGGAGTCCTTCAGGCGCCTTGGCTTTGTATTGAGAAATTGTCGTGACTTCCACAACCCCCACGTTATCAGGCTTCTTTTTGGGGCATTGGTCCGTAGCAAGCTTGAGTCTAGCGCGTGCGTATGGAATCCTTTTGAGAAGCAGTATGCGTTAGCTTTAGAGAAAGTGCAAAAAGCATTCCTCAGATACCTTTACAAGCATATGTACGGGTTTTATCCCTTCTTGTATCCCAGTAAATTCCTATTGGGCTGTTTGGGTTTCAATTCTCTAGAAGTAAGACGGTCGCGCGATCAGATGATATTGATATTTAAAGCTTTTCGGGGGATTATCGATGACCCTGAGTTGCATAATGTAATCTGCAAACTATTTGTCCCAGACAATTACTGTCGCGGCAGGAAACACCGCTTATTGGCTGTTCCAACTTGCCGCACAGTTGCGCACTCGAAGTCACCCATCCCTCGGACATTAGGCGCTATTAACGCTCTCCTGGACTCAAACACAAATCTTGATATGTTTGCGGATGAATGGAAGGTGATACTATCAGAATGTTTGAAGTTTTGTGAGAAGAATGCGTGACTGAGTTAAATCAATTATATTTTATATCAAATTATATTAAATAGTGTAATTGGCTTCGGCCGTTCTATTTAAATAAATAAATAAATAAATGACGCCGAATGGGAAATATGTGGAACGTGCACCAGCCACGATATCTCATCTTATTACAAAAATCCAAAACACCTGTATATCTGTGAGTAACAACATTAATCTCAATCCGTCGGTTAGTCATAACAATCAAAATAGTCGGCCTCACAGTCCGAAGCACCCCAACAGTTGCCAGTTAAGAAACGTGATCAGATGACATACTGCGATCCGGGAAGACTCCCATTACAATGATGCAAAACTCTTTACGTAGCAAAACAGCTGAAAACCACAACATTCACAATCGAAAATAAACTTTAAAACACCATGAGAGAGTGGGTTTTTGCGTAGCAGGATAGTGAGTTAAGATTATACTACGATGGTACAGTTTTGATATTTGCACTGGGTGCACCGACCTCTGTCGATCACGTAGGCACTGCAGTGACGTAGAAGCAAATAGACAGATGTTTATAGGTATGAATGGAAGGTCGGATGGTGTCGCTAATATTATTATAACGGTGTTTGTTGGTCATTAAGCAGTGTAGTTATACAGCTGATTTCTAGGCTTCAGATAGGGATTAGAGACTTTATATATATAATTGAATACTTTGTGGGTGATTTTTGAGCAATGCTCTTTGATCAATTATTTAACCCATTGGATGTTCGCCTATTAGAAACCGTTTGCTTATAAGAGCTCAAGGATTTTTGCGGTTATATTTATTGTCGTTTCGAGATGGTGATGGTGGATTTTCTTATGAACCTATGGGGTTCATACGCCATTTGAGAGATTAAACTCTAAAACATAATTAACCAATTATTTTTTATGTCCTCTGAGAGTTAGATAATTCGAACGACCTTAAATGCTGAGTGTAAAAATGATAATGTTTTCTCTCACTTCGTAGTGTAAAGTGGAACTTGACCTAAGACACTAGAAGGTATTATATTCAACCTTTTCAATTCGTACAAAGCTTAATTGAACTAAATAAAGCTGAATATTTAGTTTAATTCAACAATAATATTACACTAAAGGCTATCGTTAGATGTTTTATAGGAGGAATAAATATAGCGGTTTGACAGGTTTTGCATAGAAAATATGTCAAACCGCCGCTTTTGTTCCTTAGGTAAAAGTTATTAGGCGATAAAAAAATCGGCCGTTAGGGCTCATACATAAAACTGCGATGCGACGCGATGCGAATCGCAACCCAAAAAATTACCAACAATTTCTCTACACATCAAGACTCGAGCTCGCAAAATCTTACCATGTGACATGTGCGGTTTGCTGTGTGAGCCCTAAGAAGGAGTTTAGGGCAACAGCAGGACAATGTTATAAATAGTTGATAACAAATACTCAGTACCTAATCATTATCAAAATACCTGAAAAAAGGTCAGTCAGACATTCAAAGAAATAACACCATGAAAGTAGGTCATACCACAAACAAATTTTCGACTACCTCCGTTATTACCAAGAACTGTATAGCCGGTAAAACTTTTAACACGTTTAACTACCAGAATACTAACTTTCAGCGGGTTTGTCAGAACGGGTTACCGCTACCCCGGAACACAAAGTGCTGAGGAAGGAACATGGATGGTTTTAGTCAGTAAGACTTTCTGAAAGCAGTGATAGCCTAGTGGTGTGACCGTCGGACTGCCAAGTCATAGGTCTCGAGTTCGAACCCAAGACACGCAACTCTGATTTTACGGGTTCATGTTCTCATGCATAATTATCACTTGTTTAAAAATCGGTGAAGGAAAACATCGTGAGGAAACCAGCACGTATGAGAGATATTTCTCAACAACATGTGACGCTAAGTCAGAGGCCCATGGGCAGCATAAAAACTCGGACACCAGGTTAGTCACTAACCACATGAAAAGAAGAAGAAGTAAGAGTATGACACTCCCGCCGCTGCACCCAGAGCGGGAGAAGTCATTATGATGATTTCCCATAAAAAAAATCAAGGCCGAAATCTAGGTATTTATGACGATAGATTGTGACATGGCTGTCTCTAAATTTAATCGCAAGTTGCACCTTTATTTACAGTTCAGTGAGTCACAAATATTTTTAGAACTGTTTATTATTTCCTACTTGCTCATGAATGTTTGTCGTAGTATATTCGTTTGTATTATTTTCTCAGAATGGATATGGATTTTGAATGAATATGTACAGGAAAATTATGTATACAATTGTTAGGTACACCCAATGTGTAACGGTATGCACGGTTTCGAACGGAACCGATGTCGATGTTGCAATACTTGGGTGAGACCTAAGCCCAGACCAGTCTACTGACCAGAGACTATGTAGCAGGTCAAAATTTGACATGATGCAGGTCAGCGGGAAATATTCATGGTACAAACACAAAACCTGTCAGGTTAACTTTCTGAATTGGACTGCCCTGCGCTTGGCACATTACTTTAAAAGTTGATGGTAGGCCCACGGCTGTGGACGCCTGTCGGCTGAAATGAGGATGCTGACGCAGTGTTTGAATACCTGATAAGTAAAATAAACATAGCAATAAATTTGCTATTTGTCACTTTACCTCCCCTTTCTAAAGGCAGGAATCAATGGCGTAACTATACCATCTGAGGCTCGTGGCAAATCCATTACATGGGGCCCCAAATTTTTTTTTTTTACTAAATTTTGTTAAAAATGTTAGGTCACTTTTGAGCTCACAGCCTCTAGGGCCAGAAGTCCTGTCAGGCCGGGGGGCCGTGGCATTTTGCCAGTCCTGCCACCCTTTAGTAACGCCTCTGGCAGTAATGTTTTGAATAAGCATAATCAGCCTATAAGGAACCCACTCCTGGGACACAGGCCTTGAACCGTAACCCACTACGCGGGTGTGGGTTGATAGAAGTCACATGTCTTTGAATTTGTTTAGGTCTAGGATATGCTGATCACGATTTTTTTCTTTACCGTTTTTGAGAGCAGTGGTAATGAAATAATTTACACACAGTAAAACGCCTGTCTAGTCTCGAACCCGCGTCCTACAACTCGAAAGTTGCGGCAGTTGCCACTGGTCCACCACTGTTTCTATATAGGATAAGTTTTCCGCGTCTATTTGTGTCTATCCAAGCCCCTTTTCTTTGATAATTAATGTGTAGCGCCTTCAATGAACCGGGTAAGCGGGATTATCCGAAAGGGTTACCGCTACCCCGGAACATAAAGGGCTAAGGAAGGAACATGGATGGGTTTTAGTCAGTAATAGTCTGACACTCCCTTCCGCTCCACCCAGAGCGGGAGGAGTCATTTGATGATTTCCCACCCTCAAAAAAAAGCCTTGAATGAAACCTTTATGATAACCGATGGTTAGGGACATTCAATCATGAGTGAAGTCGTGAGGGGCCACAATAATTATCGACTTTACATTTATCGCAGCATGTAATTACATCCGTACTGCCGAATTTTAAGTACATAATTACAAAAGGTACTTAACTGTTGTCATGTGCGAGAAATGTCTAACTAGGGGTTCCGTAAGAGCGTTTAGGTTTATTGACTGCCTAGTAGCGGCCCGCCCCTGATCAACACGGCTTTTACGACATGTCAAAACATAGCTTTATAACATTTTTTTTTTTTTTCTAAGAAAAACACAAATAAGTCATCTTCTGCGAAAATTCTCAATAACTTTATTCTCACAGGGAATCGAAACGAGCCCCCAGAGTAGTTACTGCTCTACAGGGTGAAATTGAATTTATGGGCAATATTTTAAGGGGCCATTGTACTCATAATTATGAACGACTATTACTATAGAACAAATCTGAAATTGCGAAAAAAAAACAGCAGTTGCATACATAATGCTCGCATAACTCGTCAAATTCTAGGGATTAGGTATTTTTTACAGCGAATTCAATTTCACCCTGTATATTAACTTTCCTATCTAATAACATGTATTGTGTGGTTTGGTGTGGCATTCGTCGCGGAGACCATTGTTTACGGTCCTCCGCGCAAGCTACAATTTCGCATACGTCATCCGTGACGATATCAGCATTCAGAAACATAATGCTCGCATAACTCGTCAAATTCTAGGGATTAGGTATTTTTTACAGCGAATTCAATTTCACCCTGTATATTAACTTTCCTATCTAATAACATGTATTGTGTGGTTTGGTGTGGCATTCGTCGCGGAGACCATTGTTTACGGTCCTCCGCGCAAGCTACAGTTTCGCATACGTCATCCGTGACGATATCAGCATTCAGAATTTACCTGTTTTCAATATTTCATAAACATGTTTTGGACAAATAATATGATTCCTCTAAATTATTATCATTTTTCAGGTAGCTGATGCTATGAATCGAATACCAAGGTACTTTAGTCACTGTAACTGTGTAATCATGTGAATAATTTGTTTATGTGCACGTTTGAAACGTCTACGTCAATGATCACGTATACACATAACATATTTAGGCGCCTTCAGCTGTAATAGGCGTTTCAATGACAACGATCAAGGGTTACCGCCATAATTGCGCTTGGTAAACGTGATTGCAGTTTGATTATAAATTATACTTACTCACTAATATAAAGCAGAGGAGAACTTTTCTGCCTATAGGTCACAGGCAAGAACTCTATCTCGTCGATGGTTTTCCAATTACGAATTGATGTATGTTATTTATACTATAGCTGTTGAAAAAAATTTATGACTTATAGGATATAAAGTTGAAACCTTCTAAATACATATGTAGTTGTTACTATTTCCCTTTAGTAAGTGATAACGTTAGAATTTAACCTGAGCATAGTTTGTTTACACTTTCATCAAATACTTTTGGTACAGACTATAATAAATATATAATTCCGAACGGATACTCGTTCACATATTATTTTTTATCGTAATTATATATATAACTTTTTAATTATTAAAGTTGCTATCTACAAAAATACATATCATAATGATATGCTTCTCTTTGGAAATAATGCTATGGCAATTTACCTTGCGAGTGAAAAGCCCTTGTGGATGGATACATACTAAGCTCCAAAACGAGAGTACTAAAAATAACCTACTGTCTGTAGACATTGTAATAGAAATCGTATAAAAGAAAACACACCATTATTATTTGTTTTTTAATCTATTTTTTCAGGATTCTAGGTCCTGGTATGTTATTAAGGGTGAGATATTAAGTTGAGAAGATAGATAATGTGTTTGTACTGTACTGAAATTATTTTCTTAAATCTAATTGTAGGAATTTTCTTACTATGCGGCATGTGTTTAATATAGCTGCTTTCTGTAGTGATTATTAGGTATTATTATTATTTATGTCATTGACATATCTCGGGATCCTGGAATCTCGGACCTTTGGAAGGCGTACGAGGGGCCGAAGCCAACTTGCAGAGGCTGCTTTGACCATTTTAAATGTTGAGGATTGTTATTATTAAGTACGGAACGCCAAAAACTTTGTTTATAAAAAAGGTCACATGATTTGTAAAAGAAACAGGTTTTGGCACGCGACCACGATTATGTGAGAAAATTTAATTTTTTACTCTTTTTGATGGCTTTTGTGAGTTTACGAGACGTTTATGTCATCGAACTTGGCTTTTTAAATTTTATTACAATATTTATCATAATCTGTTTCATTACGTGGCGTAAAAAAGGCGAAAATTAGAATAATATAGGTGTTGTATTTCATGAGGATATCTCAGCCGTAACGTTTTGATATGAGTATTTATGTTGCTTCGATAATCATTACCCTGATCTTTCTTCGTCATTAATGAAAAAATCATCTTCAAAAAACCTATTTTTAGCAGATAATGACAAACACATGGCTCATTTAAGATGCCGTCTACAGGTCATCCGCGAATCAAAATCTGTCGCAGATGGATTGTCGAATCCGCTGTTTTACATCACCGCTAGCTATTTTACCAAACAGCTCCGTTACGTAAAACAGCTGAACAACGTTCAAGTGGATTAACATTGCGTTAAAGTTAAACAAAACTGCTTTTCGCGTTTAGACACTTCAATTGAGTTAGTGTCAAGTTAACTCATTTTACACATTTTTTTTATTCCTATTACAGGCAAAATAATTGTTGTTATAATTACACACAGACCCACAAGTAACAATTTTTTGAAGTAAACTCTACAATCTTACGTTTCCCTCTATTTACATAACCTCTTATAGTTGACCTGCTGCATTGATACCTAAATACCAATACCAAACATTTATGAAATTAAAAGTTCATTTATTATGGAAAATCGCTAAGTATCCATCAACTGTTTAACATAACAAAATTGTTTTGTAACAGCTAGCGGTTACGTAAAGCAGCGGATTCGACAATCCATCTGCGACATATTTGCAAAATTGTTTTAAAAACTGACTTCGTTGGGTGGAAGACAGCCCACCTATTGAATAGTGGTTGTATTGCAAAATAAACAAACTCTAAAAACAAAGTAAAAAAAAACGGTTGTGTCTAAAATATCTAGCACTTCTGAATGCAAATCCTAAAATTCTTTCATTTTTCTCCACTTTCACAATCACAATACAAGCCTGTCACAACTGACACACACATACAAACATCGTTTATTATAACAGTGGCTAGAGGCTATAAGTTTATTTCCATTGTGGCGTCTTGAATGCCCCTCGTGACAGACTCACATGACCAGCAAGACGACGTGACCGACTCACGGACAGAAATAATTGTTTATATATAGATAGTATTATTAATGGACACCAGCGTTGGCTTGTTCGAAAGGGTTACCGCTACCCTGGAATATAAAGGACTAAGAAAGGAACATTGATGGGTTTTAGTCTGTCTTCTTCTTCTTTTCGTGTGGTTAGTAACTAATCTGGTTTAGTTTTTAAGCTGCCCATAGGCCTCTGACTTAGCTTCACATGCTGTTCAGAAATATCTCTCAGACATGCTGGTTTCCTCACGATGTTTTTCTTCACCGATTTTTGAGCAAGTGATAATTATACAATACGAACATGAATCCGTAAAATCAGAGGTGCGTGCCTTGGGTTTGAACTCGAGACCTATAATGATTTAGTCAGTAAGAGTCTGACTCCCTCCCGCTCCACCCAGAGCGGGAGGAGTCATTTGATGATTTCCCACCCTCACAAAAAAAGTATGGGCTTGTCCCCTTGATCCCTTAAAGACGTCAGTTGGTGAGAGGGCTGTAATGAGTTGATAAGGAACAAGAGAACCTAACCTTCATGACTGCTGGGTGATTTATATCTACAGTATCCTCCATCCATGTGTAAGAGACATTATAAGCCCCAGATCCCAGTTGTCGGACAAAAATATAATAAGAGATATGAGTTACAAGAATGCCAGCAAAACAATTGTCTGCTAAACTAATTTACTCGGCTCCTCAAGCCGGCTATTTAACAAAAAACCGCATTTCTTTGGTATACGAAATAGCAATCTTGCTTATGATGAAGAAGCGATGAGATATCGTATTACCTCGTAACTGGGTAGTTGTGGTCAGAAAGGCGGTCGTTCCATTTGAAATAGTGATATTCATCCCAGATGGTTGGAAAAAGGCTAGACAGATGATGACGATAAAGAAATCCCCGTCAGTTCTGTGTCAGACTGAAGCGGGTTCGAACTCACTGCCTACAATACAAGTCGTAAGTCGGGGTTGATACCACTGGGCCACCACTGCTACCTTCAGAGAATAAATTAGAAGAAATACAGGGCTTGGAATGAACCTTTGCGCAAAACTGAGGTCCCGTTTTACTTTACTTTCATTTATAACAGTAAAGCATTATAACTGCTGCTAAAAACAGTGATAGCCTAGTGGTGTGACCGTCAGACTGCCAAGTCATAAGTCTCGAGTTCGAACCCAAGACACGCACCTCTCATTTTTCAGATTCATGTGCATATTGTATAAAAATTATTCAATTGCTTAAAATCGTGAGGAAACGGCATGCCTTTTTTTTAAGGCTGGGAGGAAATCATCCAATGACTTCTCCCGCTCTGGGTGGAGCGGAAGGGAGTGTCAGACTCTTACTGACTAAAACCCATCCATGTCCTTCCTTAGCCCTTTATGTTCCGGGATAGCGGTAACCCTTTCGGACAATCCCGCCTAAAGAGATATTTTTCAACAGCATGTGAAGCTAAGTCAGAGGCCCATGGGCAGCATAAAAATTCTGACTCCAGGTTAGTTACTGACCACACGAAGAAGAAGAAGAAGACTGCTGCTTTGGCATGTTTGACCTCGGTGTACTTTCCTAATTTTTGAGGTTTCTTAATTGGACAAACTGAACGCGATTGCATAATATTATGTACCTAGGTGGCGCAATCTACTGATCAGTGTGTTTAGACCCATTAGTAAACTAATGGTTTACACCACAGAACAGATAAAGAGGTTAGAATGGAAGTAGTTCCTGATTTGTATTAGAACGCGTGTCGCCGCATGTCTCCCACTCTTGTCTCTCCACTACAAGCAAGAGATAATACGTACGCGCATTACGCACACAAATAAACCACACGCACTTACATCGCGTGTTTACTATTGGTTGTCACACTAACGCAAATACTGCTCTGGACGTACACTCACACACGTGTAATAGCAATTTATTTCTCATATATGTTACGGCCACCAAAAGGTCGTTTAATCATATCGATAAAATTACTGTAGTTTAGTTAATTAAAGATTTGCATTTTTTCAAGTTGCGGATACGGTACGAATAACTTCCTAATTACATATAAATAAACTTAAATCAAAGACAAATTAAGGGGGAACATCCGATACTGCCGGGTTTTTTTTTTTTTTTTTAGTTTTATGCTAGTTGCAGCTCTGTTTTACGGCATAATAATAGAAAGAAGGAAAAATAGCATTTTTAATAACATAAAACGTAAAACATTGCTACAATATGCAAAAAAACTATAAAGAAATTTTCAAATTTCACGTCCATATCGAATGCTAAGTCGAATTAACATAATATAATCTAATTAATTTATTGTGAACTACTCCGTGAAAAAGTATTTATTAATTTTATCATGTTAATTTATGAATAATATCTGTGCCCGCCGGTTTCACCCGCGTTACATAATCATTTTCTGCAAAATGTTGCGATCATAAATTGTGCTACATTTAGTAGTACCTATCCATTCAATTCTACCAGTTGCTTCAAACCACAGTTTTCTTGTAACAGGATCTTATGGACAATTAAAAAAAAAGTGTTTGCATCGTAAATTAGATTTTAGACGAAAAACCAACTAAGAAACTAAATTAATAATCCACATTATACAATAATTGGTGTTAATATAAACAAAGTTATTTTCATTGTTATATTACTGACAATAATCATTCGTACACACATCTTAATATCGACATAGTTTACAATTTGGTACAACACTATCGACGCGCATAGATTTTCCAGAATTGAAGCTTTGAATCGACGCACGCGACGTTCGCAGGGAACGCAATACATTGCACGACTGCTCACGTCGTGCAAGATCGTACCAATGTAATGCAAGCAATGTATAATTTTGCATCTGAATGCGATTTTATCGTTTTTGTCTACAAACTACATAATACTACTAAGGTTTTTGGAGGGATTTCTTTTCACCGGAAAAGAAATCCCTCCTCGGGCCACATTACACTCCTGACTTCTTTTCCGACACGTTATAATTGGGCAAGACGGCATGATTCTTTTTTTTCCGCGGAGAATTGAACGCTTTCACAATAAGAGCGTGACTGTTGACCGGTGATTCTAATTTCGGTTGGGTTTGGAGCGCCCGCGCAAATGTGTGGCGCGCCTGTCCCGCCCACAAGGCCCTTTAACCTCTTTAACTGTTCTGTGGTTTACACTAAAGTGTAAATTAACGAAAATATTGTATACATGACGTAACATTATTACCAATTAGGTAATGTTACGCCGTTGATATTTATCTTATCACTAAGTTAATTAATTTGTTTTCGATTCGTTTCCTTTACTTTCAAAACGATACAAATAACGTTGCCTAGCAACAGACTGTTTGCTTAACTCAATGGCAAACAGCCACTTGAGTTAATTAACCTGCTTTTTTAAGCCTGTTGCTAAGTATTAACTCAGCTGATCAATATACATATTTATGCTTGAGGAGGATACAACACCTGTCAGTGTCAATAGTCGACAGAAAATAATGACACTAATATCTCTTAAACGGGTTTATGTGCTTCGTCTTTCTTTTTCGTGTGGTCAGTGACTAACCTGGTGTCAGAGTTTTATGCTGCTCATGGGCCTCTGACTTAGCTTCACATGCTGTTGAGATGTATCTCTCAAGCATGCCGAACATAAAGGGCTAAGGAACATAGATGGGCTTGAGTCAGTAAGAGTTTGACACTCTCTTCCGCTCCACCTGGAGCGGGAGGGGTCATCAAATGATGTAGCTCCCTCAAAAAAAATAGCATGCCGTTTCCTCACGATGTTTTCCTTCACCGACTTTTAAGCAAGTGATAATTATACACGTGACGCCTTGGGTTCGAACTCGAGACCTATGACTTGGCAGCTGACGGTCACTCTACTAGGCTATCACTGCTTTTTATGTGCTCATCGCGTTCAGTTTCATTAATGAAATTCGCCCTTACTCATGTAATTGGTCTGCTCGTCTGAAACATAATAAAAATAAATATATTTGGAGCCCGCTTCCTGGCTCCGGATTAGATAAAACTTTACTGAAGAATCCTATCACCAATTCTTTAACTCGTTCCTTTATGATAACCAAACGAGATAACCAAGTTACATAATCTAAATCTACTTCCTAGTCGAGTATAAGTAGGGCTACCATTACGAAATATTAAAAGTCCTGACAAAAAGTCAGACATGTAAAAAAAAAGACAATCCGGACATATTACTTTTAAATCCTTCCATTTTCAGCGCTCATTTTATTGAATAAAGAATGTGTAACTTAGTAGGTACTGAGTACTATTGTGAGTCCAGGCGGTAGCCGGACGTGTCCGGATAAATCCGGACAAATCCGGCTAGCTGGTAACCCTTAAGTCTAGTTAAATAGTTGGTACTTCTTATCAGTTGAACCGTATTGTTTAGTAGTAGGTATATAGGTATCGACATTGTCGGCTAACAATTGATTTTCCTCATTGATAATGGCGACCTTGGGGTGATTTATTTTTGTAAATAAGGAAGCATTTTGTATGTTATCCGAGCACGGCACACACCTACTTAAATTAGGTCTGTCTGTAACAGGTCTTACATTGTTTTTTATTTGTTTATCATTCAAATTATTCAACAATCTGGTTGGCTGAAGTGCTTAAGTACCCAATTGGTAAGGAACTGTGACGAAAGAAAATACATAATATATGTAACATAGGCTTAATGCCTGCCGGGTAAGCGGGATTGTCCGAAAGGGTTACCGCTAAACCGGAACATAAAGGTCTTAGAAGGAACATGGATGGGGTTTAGTCAGTAAGAGTCTGACACTCCTTTCCGCTCCACCCAGAGCGGGAGGAGTCATTTGATTATTTCCCACCCTAAAAAAAAAAGAGATGACCAGTCCCTACTGACAGCACCCGTTCACGAACATGACGCATGGATTAGCAACATTCAGCTCAGCCATTTGAAGGGAGCTAAATGATCCAACACACGCGCCACCATCAGCGAGACATCAGAGTGAGATATGACATACTCTCAGCCGCTAGGGCACATTCAAATCAATGAAAGACGTACCCAGTAAATGGTAGCTTTATAGTAATATTGTATAAATGCATATCTCATATTACTCACAAATGAGCCATGCAAATATACAATATTATGCGGTTAAATTTATAAACCATTTCAATTTTATATTTCGAAAGATAATAAATAACAATTTTCATATAAGTACTTACTTAAATTAAATGACTATCTAACTAACTATATACAAATAAATACAAAAACAAAAAGGACACTTAGGCGTCGAAGTACTCATCCGCATCGCATTTATACAATGGAAAAATAGCGCACTAAATCTAACGGTTAACTGTTAGTCTTAAAGATTGGATAGTTTGAAGCACATAGCAAGTAGCGGTGTCTTAATTCACACGTTACTCATATAATATACCTACACAGAACCGTTCACATACGTGCACATGACGTACACATTTGTAAAACGACGTTTTATTTGTTTTATGTACTTTCTTTTTTTTTTAAACCGGTGTGTCTGGATCTTTTGACGAGCCAAATCCAAGGTTATCGCGAAATATTAACATAAGCTGTGATATAATAGTACGACGTTCTGTAGAGAGATAACGTGGGATAATTATTGTAATAATATCTCCGTTAAAATATAATAATAATGTCGTTTAATTGCTAAGCTGAGAATTGGCCCAGTAAGCGGTGTTGCTAAGCGGTCTAGTTGATACACGTTCTATTTTAAGATAAGTATCTGTGATCAAATACTTAAGAGGGAACTCTATTGGGTTTTTTTCCATGTTTACGCATTCCACTGTTTTCTTCGTGGATAATGCCTCTAGGTAGAGCAATTTTTTTTTTTCCAACACATCTAGGTCTAATTAGTACGTGTATCATTTCCCTTATTTCAAAAACATAATAATTAAAAGAATTATGACAAAACCCGAAAAATAGCCCGTTTTTACCGCCACGTTCAAACGACTATCCGACTTTGATAACTTTTTAACAAAAAGAAAATAATAGAAGGATGGATATACTTTTTCGCTAAATTTTGAAATAAGATTTTTTAAATCAGTCTAGTTTTAAAGAACAAAACAGCGGAATACAAAACGTCTTTTGGTCAAGGTTCTTTGTAGGTAAAATCCAGCCTGAGCAGTAGTTGTCCCTTTCACACTTTACAAGGGGGAGGTTCGTTCTTGAAATACCTATTTTTCAAATTCCTCCAGTTTAGAGTCCTTTCTTATATATATTATCTGTACCCTGTCCATAACCCAAGAAGCATCGTATGAATAAATGACGGTGAAGAATTATTTTGTACAAAACTTCACGAGATTAAACTACTAAATGCTCCCTCTAAATATCCACTAAATCATTGGAAATCTCGCTTTCTAACTGGCACACGGCCAATGGTTGTCAAATTTTACATAACTCACAACACAATACATGCAATGTATTCTAGGTACCTACCTAGAGTTGTTAAATGTCAAGTGACACCAAACTGTTACGTTTTATTACAACTTTTTTTAAGCTTTCTTTTTTTCAAATGGATTTGTAATTTTTATACCACCATAGTACACAAGACTATATCAAAGAAATATGATTAAAATTGGGTCAGAATTTTAAGTGTTATTGCTCTCCCCTTCTATCACTCTTACTCATTATTAATCTCGTGATCACTACATAGTATAAAACAAAGTCGCTTTCTCTGTCCCTATATCCCTATGTATGTTTAAATCTTTAAAACTACGCAACGGATTTTGATGTGGTTTTTAATAGATAGAGTGATTCAAGAGGAAGGTTTATGTGTATAATTTGTCGACATATTATGCGGGCGACGCCGCGGGCGGAAGCTAGTAATCCATAAGTTCTTCACCTTTTAAAGCTCAGATAATGGTCACGTCATATTTTCTAATCAGTACTTCCACAGGACGACATGCAGCATTATTATTATCAAACCTTTCAAGTCTAATTAGTAGTTTATCGCTAAACCTACAGTTGACGTTGATAAGTGAACGAACCTATAGCACATGCATTAGTATTATATTTGAAGTTATTTTTAAGTCTACGTGCGCGAGAGTGCGTAGCTTTTAGTTTGGAAACACACGGTTCAGTAACCACTACAGTCCAGTTGAAAACTTGTGCTTCGAAAGTCTACATGACACGGCCATTGTCGTGTTAGAATGTAAAAAAACTAACAAAATAAATTATTTATCATTTTTGTTCTTTCTTGGATCGCAAAAGCTATGAAATTTTCGTACTCGTACATCGCAAGGAAGTACGCTTGTGCTTTTAAAAGTCTACATGGCATCGACCATTTAAGTGTTAGTTAGTAAAAACTAATAAAAGTTAATTATTATTTGTTCTTTCTCGGAGCGCAAAAGCTATTAAATTTTCGAACATCGTAACTATAATTTTGATTTGTAATGAATAGGCCAAAAAAAAAGTATGTTCGTTCCTTACTTCCTTTGAATGGTATCTAATCAAATCAAATCAAATCAAATCAAATCACTTTTATTTGTTAACATAGGTAAAGAGCTACAGGTGTTATTTTTTTTAAATAGAGCGCCATGTCATGCCAAGAGGCTTACAAATATATCATGCATCTAGTTAAGATAATAAATAAATATGACATTAATTGATCAGAGTTTCTAGGGTATACATTAAAAAAATTATGCGTATTATTGTACATTATATTACAACAACATCTACATTACAAACAGTTACATTACCAACGTAGAATTTAAGATTACATTATTATGTTTGCGTGTTTAAGACAGAAAATGAGGAAATATTTTGTTAAAAAGATTGAAAATGTCAAATAGAATAAAAAATAAAAGCATATCAGTCTATGTCCAAATAATATATATAAAAAAAATGCCAAAAATTATTATATGTCAATATTAATAATAAATTTTGAACCCATATAAATTCATCATTTTAGTTTTGTCATATAGACAACAGAAAAGTCCACACACAATTTAAATTGAATTGAATTTCTAATTACCTGTTAACTCCGTGAGGGTCACCAACAGAGCTAATATAAACCATTTCCATTTCGATAGCGCAAACCCAAACCCTCCCTCCTTCTCCAAACGTTTCCTGAGAAACAATACGAAAATATTTTCTTAGAAATAATAGGTACCTATCTCGAAAGTCAACGGAAACCCCAAAGCACATTGGGAAGTTCCAATGATATATCTGAACAATATCTGTACATTTAAATCTAGTTATATAGAGCTTTTGCTACGATTTCCGTGGAAATAAATATGGGAATGTATTGCGTTCAAGCGAAATACGAGTGAATAGTTTCGTTTCCAACTGCGGAAAATATATTGACGGCATAATCATGGAATACCAGCGGCTTTTGCTAGCCGCTTCGCGCGCGTGGATATTGGAAATTACCCCACGGGAACGTACCACCTGGAAAACATGAATCCTATGTGTTAATCCAGGAAATGGTCTACCTATGTGCCAATTTTCATTTAAATCTGTTAATCGGTTTACGCGTGATTCAGTTACAAACAGCGAAACATCTAAACATCTTCACAAACACATATATTAGTAGGAAAGGTCGGGCAATGTTACAAAGACATTAATAAAGGGGCCCGTCAGGGCTGAAGCCTAAGCGGGACTGTCCGAAAGGGTTGGCATAAAGGGCTAAGTAAGGAAATGTCTGACACTCACTTCCGCTCCACCCAGAGCATTCATTTGATGATTTCCCACAGTCAAAAAAAAAGGTCGGACAAGGTCGCTGGTAAAGTGGTACCTATTGAGACCACGTCTTATAGTCACGTAGTATCTTCTATTCCATATGAGAATGAACACGTAACAATATTTCCAAGATGTTTACTTTCGCGTACCAATAAATTACTAACACAATGTTACGATGGTCTAAATAGCGAGCAGGTGGATCAGTAAATTGTCTTCGAGCATACATTGACCTATTTTCCACAATTGGCTCCTTATTAACTAGGCAAGCAATGCATTGATTTTGGCTGCATTCTCTGTTTGCTTGATTTATTGTATGCACGATCAATATTGACACAGACTTACCAAGGAGCCGCCCATTTTATTTTATTATGTTTGGGTGGGTTTTAGCAATTAACACGTTGAGCGCCAACGCGGTCACCGGTGAGCCGCGAACAATAGTTTTTCTATTGTGTCTGCTGCGTGGCAGTCAATGACAAAAACAACAAAAAGGAACTTACGACATGTCATTTCCAAGCCTCTACATTTAGCATCAGAGTATTGTTGTTGTACAAGTTTTAAAATCGATTAACTAATCGCTAAGCTTATCACAAAGTTTAACTTTAACTGTCTAACATTGAGGGGTTTTGTCATTTGCAATGGTCCTGTTTTTTTTTTAATAAGCTTGTTAGCTGCAGCCCTATTCCATCCACTGCTGAGTATAGTCTGCCTCCCTTTAGTAGTTTGTGCTAGTTCAATCCAGGCGTTCCAAGTCTTCTCCGCGATGTTTTCTAGGTCGTCAAACATCTGGCTGTTGGCTTGGCAACATGCGCATTACCAAACCCGACTAATGAATTGGTTATCTTTGTTGACAGTCTAGGAGCTCATGAAAATTGGTGGCTTTTTTTGCGAGAAATGTTATATTTTGCCAGGCCTACCCAGGTAAGCTCAAACACTGTTTTGAATTATACATTGTATATTTACTAACATACTAAATCTGACCATGTATATTGCATACAATTTATTGGCATTTTGCATTCTTTGTATAAATGAGGCATTTCTGGACCAATGCAGGAAAAGCTAAGCACCATGGGGCCGCCCCTGCTTCCCATGAACATAATCATGAAGTGCACTTGTGAATGGAAGGCTTATTGGACGACTCGCACGAATTTAACTCGCACGAAACGTGCGAATCGACTCCTTTAAAAAATATTATTTTTTCTGTAGTCGTTCGCACAAAGTTTATTTAATGGGGAGCGAATAGCCTACTACATTTTTGTGAGGGTGTCGATTTGCAGGCCAATAAATAAAATTTGTACGAATCGACTACAGAAAAAATAATATTTTTTAAACGAGTCGATTCGCACGTTTCGTGCGAGTTAAATTCGTGCGAGTCGTCCAATAAGCCGAATGGAAGAACTCAAAAGTTCTTTTAAACTCCATACAAAATACAAAGTTCATTCGATCTTTTTTATGCATGGTTTTCCTTAATTCCCCCAGTTACATGAATCAGTCTATTCTAAGATTAATAAGAAAACACGAAGCTTCACGCAAAATATAAAGTTCGCCCTAAACCACAAAACCAACGATTCTGATTTGGCTAATAATAGAATAGGGATGATGACAGGGGGGGGAAATAGAAATTACATTTTATCAGTCAGATAATAAAAAAATATTAGACACGTATTTATTGCTTTATCATATTAACAAAAAATGACTGAAATAAAACGCATTAAAGCTGGAGAGTGTGGGCTCGCTACGTCACAAGTACCACGTCATGCCACATTTCAACTGAATGTATCAGCGTAATCTTTGAATTACGTAAAAAAGAAAAAATACGTGTTCACTATTCTTCGAAGATTTCAAGTTCAAAGTTTAAATTCTTATTTTTATTATTTACTAGCTTCTGCCCGCGACTTCGTACGCGGATCCTGTTGCTTATGCCAGCGACAACGGGGTCGTCAAAATCGAAGATCTGAATCACAATCAGTGGTCAGTCGCGCATCACGTTCCGCACTTGTCTCTAGAGACCTCGAAGTCGATGTGTATATACGCTGAGAACTCAAGCGTAATTCTCTTTCCGTGAACGTCTCCGACTTGCAAGACAATGCATGACGTTCACGATCAGCGGTCAGTCGCGCATCATATTCTTCACTGGTCTCTAGAGACCTGGATGTAGATGCGTAAATACGCTGAGAACGCAGGCGTGCTTCGTGATCCGAAGAGGTTTCCACGGAGCAAGTTGCAGCCCGATGTTTTCGAAGAACATCAAGTCTCTCTTGACGCTCTTTGGTAGATTCTTGGGATCTTATGTTCTTCAATCTTTTAGCTCCTTTGGAACATTGGGAAAGATTTGACATCTTTCTAGGCATTGTTATAGCTTCATTGTGAAGATACCTGATCAATTAAAATCTAAGTGCCTGTTCCCTTGCGTTATCGGGTAGGCTACTGTGTCACGAAGATAAAATAAAAAAGAAATATAAAACTCAAATAACATAAGCACAGAGGCATATTTTTTCGATAAAATAAAAAAATAAATGGGTGTTTTGGCCAGTAGAGTCAAATTTTCAATGATATACCATCGTCATCGAAAATCAGTCCTAAACTGTTACCGCCTTCACTGCGTGGAAGTACTCCCAGCTTATGTTATTTTATAATTATACAGTGTAATTAGCGATAGCTTTGATTTCCTCATCGGATGTTTCTGATCTTCGATTTTTTTAAGTCAATCGGTCTGAACAACTTTTGCTAAGACGTCATTCCTATATGTGTTATGGTGTAGCTGGGCTCTTGGAGTTCAACAATAGGTGTTCCAGATCTTCGATTTTTATAAGTCAACAGAAAGTGCTCATCAGGTTGAACAACTTTTGCTAAAACGTCATTCCTATATGTGTTATAGTGTAGCTGGGCTCTTGGAATTCTACAACAGATGTTCCAGATCTTCAATTTTTATATGTCAACAGAGAGTGCTCATCAGGCTGAACAACTTTTGCTAAGACTTCATCCCTATATATGTTATAGTGTAGCTGGGCTCTTGGAGTTGCACATCAGGTGTTCCAGATCTTCAAATTTATTCTTCCAGCAGAAAATGCTTATCACGTGGAACAATTATTGCTATGGTACCATTTTTGTATCTCTTATAGTTTAGCTGGTCTGTTGCGGTTCTGCATCAGCTGTTCAAGTTACTCCAGGATACGTGCGTTCGCTACGAATAACTGAATCCATAATGCAGTGGCGCGTTTTTCTTTTGGTATTGGCATCTTGCAGTTCAACCATAGAGTTGTCTACTGCTTAACCGGACTTGCCTGTGGATGCCACAAAAGAATTGCAGCCTCCAGCCAGGGCTTAAAAAATAAACTTAAAACTAAACGACTACACGCTAAGGCCCCCGTGTGGGGTACGGAACTCAGCTTAGGGCGTCGCTGGGGGAGGACAGCAAGGGACAGCTGGATCAGGGTATTTAAAACTACTGGCTCAGCGGCAACGCGGGTTGGCTCGAGCAAGGGTCGGGGGGGTAGGGATGTGCAGGGTCGTCGCGACGGGCCTCGACGGCGAGGACGGAACGACGGAAATCTGTGCCTGTAAGGTTTCCTAACAGTACTGGTGGCCAGGTTACTCTCCTGGAGGAGAGTGGTGGCATCATCGGGGGCAATGAGGGTATGCCGTGGACGGCGAACCTTACTGATGCGGGACAGGGTGTATCGGGAGGCGGCCGCAATCAGGGGATTGCGGTGCTCTATAGCAGTGTCAAAGAAACGTTTCAAGAGACGTTTCATGAACTGCTGAACTGTGGGGCCAGCGGCGCGGCTCTCAGCACGCTTTATATAGCCACGGACGTGCAGGCGCGAGGCATGTATACGTTCTCTGATAGAATACCTTAACAAATGTTCACCGTGATTCTTTAAATTGACATAACTTTTTTATTTATGAAGCGATTGACATGAAATAAGCACTAAATGTTAAGTGAAGCTTACTACAATATATTAGTGAAAACCGCATCTAAATCGAATATGCCGTTTCTGATATTAGCGTGCACAAACACACAGACAAACAGACAAACCGACAAACAGACAAAAAAAAAATTAATTACAATTTCGGGTTCGGCATCGATATAATAACAACCCCTGCTACTTTTTTTTTATTTATTTCCATTGTACAGACACGACTTTTCTACAATTTTATTATATGTATAGATATAGATATAGATTGATTGGATCCATCATAACATAGATTTGCAATAGTCTATTACTTATTAATATATGATAAGAACGTTAAAGTACGAACGATGTATGTACGAAAAACAAACCAAGCGAAGATGCAGCCAGGCCTCATCTGATGCGATGGTTCCCACGGCCTGTCGGCCCGCTTTCTAGCAGGCCACATCGCGCTATATATACCATCTATCTACCACCTATCGTTTTATATACCACTTACACATAATATTATTTCACTACATAGCATAAAGCAGAATCGCTTCCCGCGTCCTAATGTCTGTATGTATGCTTAGATCTTTAAAACTACACAACGGATATTGATGCAGTTATAATAGATAGAGTGATTCAAGAGGAAGGTTTATGTGTATAATTTGTCGACATGTTATGCGGGCGAAGCCGCGGGCGAAGCCGCGGGCGGAAGCTAGTTTTTGTATAAATAAAATCATTTAGACAACAAATTCAAATTAATCCTTTATTCGATGAATTTCGCTACTATAATTAATATCCCTGCGATACAACTGTTGCAGTTCTAATGAATTATCCAATGACAAGCCTTTGAGAGGAAACACATGTGGCTTTGACCTACACCTATTGTTTACATAGCGTATTCGTGGATGTTTAACTAATTCTGTTTAAAATACATATTAATATACGGTAAACATTTAGGCAGAAATCCTTGAAGTTCACCGTTTTAGTTTGGAGGTTTCTGAACCTGCTACCATTAGGTTGTTGTTTAAAACCTGCAGCCAATGTGCAGTTTCTCATCTCTTATGTTTTTGTTGGAAAAGATCGTGACGAAACCTGAGGTTCATCATCATCGCTAGCCGAAAGACGAACACTTTTGAAAAACTTAAAATTACCTACATACATACATGCATATTGTCATGATGATCAATCAATCTGCTTAGCCTTTTGCCACTATGTTGATGTTGGCATCGAGTATACCAGTATGGAGCGACTGCCTATCTGAACTCCATAACACAGTTACTGAGTACTACGATACGCCTTGGTAAGACTGTTATTGTCATGATCAATGCTGGTTATGCCTCCTTGTAAAAACAAAAGCCTGCCGCCCCGAAAAAAAGATTGCCTAGCTAAACTTTATTTTTAAGTGACTTCTTTGAAGGGACGGTCTTTGTTAAAGAAAGAAAAAATTAAGATTCAAATAAAGGATACAGATTGAAAAGTAGGTAGTAGTCTCTCGAACAGTCATCCCCAAAGTGCTCGCAGTGTTGGATGTGCGCCTTTATTGGAAGATGTTCGGTCGTGGCCAGTCGTGGGGTCTTGTGTTACCTGATAGACTGGCGGGCTGATACCACCAGTCGGAGATGTGGCTCAGGGTAGCAGAAGGAACAATGGGGTTTTCCTCAGACAGAAGGTATAGAGCATCTACAGTATCCTCATGTATACTCTTATCTATCCCCAAGAAATAAAGGTACTCGACTTTGTTTGTTCACACGTCGCAGTCATAAAAATGGAGCAAGTCCTTAGGCACCATAAGGCTAGTGAGATCGAATGGAATGTTCTTAACAAAGTTTACTCGCCACTCGCCACACCACGCGATGGAAATCGAAAGTTTTATGATCATCATAAAACAACACAATAAAGTTTAACTGCAAAACGAATAGTATTGTTAACCTGTACATATGTCAATGCAATTGTAATTAAACTTCGTACAGTTTCTAATAATCATTTTAGAAAGGATTTTGATACTAAGTAATGACTGCCGATGGTTCAAAACTGTTTTTGGTTTTAGCTGATACTTTTTGGCAATCACAATTTAATGGACCTATGTAGAAAGTTTCTCAGTTTGATGGTCTTAAATATGACCACATGTATCGGATACACGCTGTATAGTAATAATAATGTGTACGCTATGTCAACCTGACATGCACAATACATATTTTCTAATCAACAATCTCATTGTTGTCTGCCACGCTGTAACAAACATTTCTCACAAATCATCTAAAATTTGAAAAAATCGTATCAATCAATACATTGATCGAAGTCATCGTGATTTGCATAACCGTTATAAACAATCGTGTAACATAACGTGTGAGAGGAACACACGTTATCTTACACGTTTGTATCTGATGTCTATGTGTACTTCAATCATACATTTTTTTTAAGGCTGGGAAATCATCCAATGACTTGGAGCGGAAGGGAGTGTCAGACTCTTACTGACTAAAACCCATCCATGTTCCTTCCTTAGCCCTTTATGTTCCGGCGTAGCGGTAACCCTTTCGGACAATCCCGCTTACCCGGCAGGGTTGGCTCTAAGGGGTCCCTTCATATGCTGACAACTCTTTGAGGCGCGCGAGGAGGTCCTAATCGGACAGTGAGTCACTCACCGTCCGCAGGCCCGCGCCTTCGTTGGCTGAGAGTCGTCACGTGGCTCCCGACTCCTGGGGCGTCTCCCGCGGTGGCTGGGACGGGAGGACCTTTCTCTCTCCCATACCGTTCAATCATACATTTGGTCAGCCATGCTGCGGCTCCATCAGAGATAACTCAAACTGCACTTCACGCGCTCTTTGTCGTACCTACAGCGAGATGTCGTCGGCGCCCCGACACGTCTTGCACACCACTCGACGAGATCGAGCGGAGTGCAAGAAAATGCGCGCAGTATGTCAGATTTTTTATTCTTGCCATTGCGAGTTTGAGAGCATGTTACCTTCAATATGCTTTCAAACAGTTACGCCCAAAATATACTCCTGTATGTCTTCATACTAGTACATTTTATTACCCATATATAGCCTTCATTAGTTAGCCTTATAACAAGTGCCCTGGTGACCCCAATTCATAATCTCAGAAAGATTTTGCAAACTAAATGAAACATGGAAACTCGCACGTCCGCCCTAATAAATTCTTTGATAAATTATTCTTGGAGAAAAACAGGTAGGTACTTGCAACAACTAACCAAGGATTGAACATAATAATATACATAATAATAATACACAATGTAAATGATGTGCAAACTATTACCATGAATTCAGCACATGGTTACAGATCCACTATTATTGAAAACAAAACCGCGATAAATACATTTTGACAGTTTACCTGCATATTGTATTTTTGTATGAAACAGCAGTTTATTTTTATCAATGACTCCTAAACCTTATATGTAGACGAAATTACAAACAATGCTAGTTTTAAAAATGTTAGTTTTTAGTCTTTCATTAGGTAATCGTGATTACTCAAGAAAAAAGTTTATTATCTACTAGCTGCTGCCCGCGACTTCGTACGCGGATCCTGTTGCTTATGCCAGCGACAACGGGGTATTCAAAATCGAAGATTTGAATCACGATCAGCGGAAAGTCGCGCATCACGCTCCGCACTTGTCTCTAGAGACCTAGAAATCGATGTGTATATACGCTGAGAACTCAAGCGTACTTCTCTTTCCGTGAACGTCTCCGACTCGCGAGACAATGCATGACTTTCATGATCAGCGGTCTGTCGCGCATCATATTCTTCACTGGTCTCTAGAGACCTGGATGTATATGCGTAAATACGCTGAGAACGCAGGCGGTGGTAGATTCTTGGGATCTTATGGTCTTTAATCTTTTAGCTCCTTTGGAACATTGGGAAAGATTTGACTTCTTTCTAGGCATTGTAATAGTTTTGTTTTGTTTTGTTACCTGATCAATTAAAATCAAAGTGACTGCTCCCCAGCGTTATCGGGTAGGCTACCGTGTCACGATGATAAATGGAAAAGGAAATTAAACACTCAAATAACATAATCCCGAAGGCATATTTATTCGATAAAATAAAAAGAGTTTTGGCCAGTAGAGTCAAATTTTCAATGATATACCATCGTCATCGAAAATCAGTCCTAAACTGTTTCCGCCTTCACCGCGTGGAAGTACGCCCAGCTTATGTTATTTTATAATTATACAATAAGATTATTGATAGCTTTGATTTCCACATCAGATGTTTCTGATCTTCGATTTTTTAAGTCAATAGCAAATGACCATCAGACTGGACAACATTTGCTAAGACGTCATTCCTATATGTAATATGGTGTGGCTGGGCTCTTGGAGTTCCACAACAGGTGTTCCAGATCTTCGATTTTTGCAAGTCAACAGAAAGTGCTCATCAGATTGAACAACTTTTACTAAAACGTCATTCCTATATATGTATGTTATAGTGTAGCTGGGCTCTTGTTATCTATTATTAAAAATATACAATACATAATATTCTAAATTATTATTATTATTTATTTAAATTCAGACATAGTCCATAATATTGACAACAATACATTTAATAATAAAAATTAAAAATAAAAATTGAAAATAAAAATTGAAAAATTATCAAAGTTACAATTACAAAATTAATTAATCAATAATTTACATACATACATCACACATAATATATAATAAAAAATTTCAAAATAATCAAATTTACAATTTAAAATTAATTAATAAATAATTCTTAAAAACTACGAGGAGAAGCGCTAGCATGAAGCTGCATCCACCTCTGTAATAGTGGTAAATCCCACCGCTCGGACAACACCTTCAGGAGGCCGTTGGAGCTGCTTCGTAGGCGACAGAGTAGTGAGGCACTCCGCTTCCTCATGATCGCGAAAAAATCATCCGTCCGCGCCTCAGCAAACATACCCGAAGCACTACAAAACCGCGGCAGGCCCAACAGAATCCTAAAAGCGTTGTTGTCCTGCACGCGCAGTGCGCTGTATGCCCGCTGCGTAAAGTTGGTCCACAGGCTGCACGTGTAAAACGATTGACAATACTCAGCATGATTTAACCCAAATATACACATTGATTGATTTGTAACATTCTGTGTTATTACGACATGAATTTTCATCAGAATGGACCGAAAGACATGAGAAGGTATATTTTAATCCTTAAATCAAAAAAATTATCTGTTTATACATAATATACTAACAAAGTTCTAATTGACGAGATACGTATTATCGTACAACGTACTTCTGGAGAATTAATTCTACATTATTTTTAACGTCAGAGAAAAATTATTTATGCGCAAATGCATAATATGTCAGTAATGGGTGTGACATGTGTCTAATAATTATAAAGAAGAGTAATGTTAGGGAAACATTGCTTTCATTACGAAGTAAGGATAAAAAGAGAAAGGGTAATGGATGATTTTGAATGTTTATTGGAAGGCAGACAAGTAGCACCTAGCATCTGATGGTAAATGATCACCTTCGCATATAGACATCTGTTCTATGTACTGTAATCACAGCTGTGTAGCAGTTCAGAGCTGAACACCTTTGAAATAAGTATAATGCAATTTATCAAACTGAGACTCTATCCGGCCAGGGCTGATTTCACTAAGCGGGATTGTCCGAAAGGGTTACCGCTACCCCGAAAAAAAAAAAAAAAAAAGGGCTGATTTCACCAACCGCATACAAGAGCTATCACTGTCATAAATCTTAAAGAATATTGACACTAACAGCTCTTGAACGCAGTTTAGATATGGTGATTGCGTTCAGTTTAATTTGCGAAATGCGCACTTATTCGCGCGACAACGACAGAGCCAATGTTGTCGACGATAGTAGCCGATGCGACTGCGGTTGCAGTTGGTTCTGTCGCAGCGGCACTTAGTTCGATACCGGTCGGTGAAGTGGTAGTAGGTTATTTCATTAGAATTTCTCAATAGCAGACTGGAGTTTGGAAATTGGTGGTTTGATTTCCTCGTAGCTCGGAAAGCACGTAAAGCCGTTGGCCGCTGATTTTCCTCCAATCGGACTATAAGAGTTAGGAAATAGGAAGGCACTTGAAGTGCACTTGTTTCGCGTTCACACTTTCTCTATCATTTCCTGCTTACCTTTTTTTTTGTTGACGCGGGGAAACCTTCCAAAAGGCGTCTCGACTTTCGAGGAAAAGACCAGGGAGTCTGAAATTCTTATTTTACTAAAACCACTCCGGTGATCACCATCAGCACCTGGAAGGGTCCTCGTTACCTCTTAAAAGACCACTTCGGAACCCCTTCTTCCTGCTAATCTCGCTAACAGTTGTCGGAAGAATACCCAAAAATATTACAAATCCATGTTTGGTGCTATATTGAAGCCCCTGCAGTCTATTGCCACACGCAGCTCATATTTGTATAGCCTTCATTGCAGATTGTTTTATACATAATTATTACTAAGCGAGATTTATATTTGTAATACCACAATACAGGAGCAATGTAAATAAGGAAAAAAAAATTCTTACGAAAACGATTTCTAATTTGGTCAAACTAACTGTAAGAATTCGTTAAAAATAGAACCGAAACTTTTCTCAGAAGTGTTTTTCAAATACATGAATAGTGCGTCATTACTTTTAAGTAATTTTAGTAATTAGTTTGCAATGTCACCGCAATGTTTGGGGTCTATGAAAATCCCAAACCCTCGGTAGGCACGTGACTAAATCCTGAGATATGGGAAAGTACGTAGGTAACAAAACAAATCAAAAAATAACGCGCACGTACAGTCACGCGCATAAATACTTAAACTTTTATTTAATTTAGGTACATAAAATATATTTAGTACAATGTATATAAATATATATAGCACAATGTATAACACAACTAAGTATTTACTCAAGGCACTAAATTAAAAGCCTAATTAATGTAGTATACAAATAAATACAAAGTTCACTTAGCCGTCGAAGTACTCTTCCGCATCGCTATCATCCGGAAACGTACCCAGAAGACTGGCCTGGCAGCAATGCCACGTTGAACGGCAAAAGTTGTACAATACAGCTTACGCATGATTCTAAAGCAATTTTCTCCTAAAGAGAGATATTTTATGGTGTTACGAATATAGCATTTTCTCAAAGTTGCCATTGTTATTATTGCTCTAAGAGTAGACCAAAGAAACAATTGATGGTGTGAGAAAGATGAAATGGCAAGAAAGGGGATCACTACCGCGATGATGTCTAATAGAGAAGTATGGACGAAAGGGAAAATGTTGCGCCGACCAGAGATTAATAAGGATAAGGGCAGGAAAATGATGATTTCTCAAAAAACCTCCTTTGAATTTTGCGTAACTGTAAGGTATTTATCGGGTCGGGCAAAGTATTATTGGGTTTTTCAACAGGAAGTTCTCAGTGACAGCCCGGATTCTGTATTTGTGCTCAGTTGATGGCAATATGCTCGCCCTCTATCAATATCAAAATCATTTATTTGCGTAAATAAGGTATAGAAAGTTCTTAAGCAATAATTACAGATCTCTTATTCTGCCTTTAAATTCGGCGTGCAAATTAGTCATAAAGTTATTAGATTAGATAATTTAAAGTAAAAATTCATGCAAGCAGTCAAGAATATCTTAAATTAAATTAAAAATATATTAAATTAAATATGTCAAATTATAATATACATTAAAATTGGATCATTTTAAATATCATTAATGTCCTCTACCGCTTTACAACTAATAATCTAAAAACTCAAGCACACTGTAAAAGCATTTATCAATAAGTAAATTTGATAAACTACGCTTAAATTTAGAAAATGGTAATTGTTTTATGGTACTCGGAATTTTATTGTAAAATTTGATGCACATAAGCTGTTGTTGGATGTTAGCGTGAGATTAGTTTTTGGTCGATGCAACTTGTTCATGTTATGCGATCGAGGGGTGTAATAACTTGTCGCTTGCTCAAAAAGCTCCTTGTGTTCGAAAACAAATAAACATGATCCCAAAATAATATGAGACACATGGGACTTTAACATAACTGGCGAAATGTGGGTGTATACCTCTGCCTAAGGGAAACAAGACGTGATGTCATGGTCAGGTATTTATGCTCGTGACCGTACCGGTGTTCATGTTGACGTCATGACTATACCGACCATGAACTTCCTCCTTTAATGGATCATTATTTACTTTATGTCTTATTGTGACTTTACTACTTTCAGATGTCGATTTGACGTCAACTTGTAAGAATCTATTGTGATACATTTTGATTAAATTGTTATCTGTTAAACTTATATTGAAAATTGTTGAGGTGAGGTTTCTAAGTAATCTTAAGTCATGTTTTGTGATTTTGCAGCCAACGCCTAAAATCTTTAAATGTAACATGACTATTTATTGCACATTACTCATACTAAGAAACTTTCGGAATGTAATATTATTTTTATTTTATTTTATTTTTTTATAATAGTCTATAACTGTACCTAGTCTTCCAGAGGATAAGAATTCTATTGTGTCGATGCACTCAGAACATTTATCTCCTACAGTGACTTATCCACAAACTCTGAGATGAATCTTACATAGACTGCACTACTACGTTACGTGAGCAATGAATGCCCAATGGTAAGTCGTAGGTTTAAACCCACACATGAGCATTACTTTGTGTAATATTTAATCGACACTGCTCTCAAAACGGTGAAGGAAAACATTTTGAGGAAATCGGCTTCTCCTAGAACCAAAAATTCGAAGACATGTGTGGTGGATTATGGCTACGGATGGGCCGAAATTCTGTTCACATTCGGTTCAACAGAAATTCGGCAGCTTGAACCGAACTTCGGCATTCGGCCGAAATTCGGTTCAGATGCCGAACATTCGGCACAAGAAAAATAATACCTACTTGCACTATTTTGACTGAAATTCAATTGAATTAGAATAGCATTACTGTAAAACAAAATTATGTATTTTAGATATGAAGATTGCAAATGTAAACCTTAAATTACAGTTTTTCTTATTAGTTTTGAAAATCTTTGCCTAACTAATGAGGCATAAAAATTAGACATCCTACTGTTACAAAATTGAAATAAACTTAGTATTCTTCTATCAAACAACTGGATTACAAAAGCGCTGTGTGGGGGCGGGGTACATCAAGCAATAATATTGGCTGAACTTCGGCCGAACTTTTCATTTTAACCGAATGTTCGGCCGAAGTTCGGATTCGGTTCAAACCACATTTGGCCCATCTCTAATTATGGCCTACTCCCTCTCACCTTGAGGAGGCATGAGTCCCAGCAGTAGGTTCATTATAGGCTGGTTATGGGGACTACATCACGTTGCTTTAGGTGAAAAAGTCGTCACACACAAAATAACATCCAATACGTAAGTCTCCGTATAATCAGATAAGTCATGGCCACAGTACAATCAATTGGTCCAATACCGCAGGTTGTAGGATATTCATTAATTGAGGAAAGGGGAAGGCCTGGCCACGGTTTAACCCTTGCGTTTCTTTCGACACAGTCTTAATTTTCCTACTTACGTATATTTGAAAAGGAAGGTATGCTATATTATACTGTTTTGTAAGTGGGATAACTGCTGATAAAAATATTTTCTTGGGTAATACAGGGTCTAATTAAATTAGCTAACAAAACTTCACATACGTTAAGGTTATCGATATATTAATAGTATTAAATGGAAAAAAAAACATGACCTGATGATAAATTATTGTCAAGTATTTGAGTTAGGAGAGTTACTTTTTTTTGAGGGTGTGACATAATCCTATGACTTCTCCCGCTCTGGGTGGAGCGGAAGGGAGTGTGAGACTCTGACTAAAACCCATCCATGTTCCTGCCTTATCCCTTTATGTTCCGGGGTAGCGGTAACCCTTTCGGACAATCCCGCTTTTTAACAAAGAAAAGCTAATTTTTTAAAATTAATGTTTCAGGTGAGTTACTTAGCACCACGCTAGTGGCGGTAAGGCCCCTCTTTGAGGAGTGGCTGAAGAGGCGTCACGGCGCCCTCACCTACTGCCTGACGCAGGTCCTCACCGGACATGGATGTTTCGGGAGGTTCCTGCACATCATCAGGCGGGAGGAAACGCCCGGGTGTCACCACTGCGAGGATCGCCCAGAGGACACGGTAGAGCATACGGTGCAAACCTGCCCCGCTTGGGCGGAGCACCGCCGTGTCCTCGTAGAGGCGATCGGTGGCGGCGACCTCTCGCGTCCGGCCCTGGTGTACACCATGGTCCGGGGCGAGAGGAAGAAGGAGGCAGTCACCTCCTTCTGCGAAAAAGTCATGCTCGCGAAGGAGGTGGCGGGATGGGAGAGAGAAAGGTCCTCCCGTCCCAGCCGCCGCGGGAGACGCCCCGGGCGTCGGGAGCCACGTGACGACTCCCGGCCACCGTAGGCGCGGGCCTGCGGACGGTGAGTAATGGGTGACTCACCGTCCGATCAGCATCAAGCCCGTGCCGGACGACGCGTATATGATCCACGCGCGCCTCAAAGAGTTGTCAGCATATGAAGGACTCAGGGCCAAGCCGGCCGGGTAAGCGGGATTGTCCGAAAGGGTTACCGCTACCCCGGAACATAAAGGGCTACGGAAGGAACATGGATGGGTTTTAGTCAGTAAGAGTCTGACACTCCCTTCCGCTCCACCCAGAGCGGGAGCAGTCATTGGATGATTTCCCAGCCTTAAAAAAGAAAAAAAGGTAGGTTACTTGAAATATTAATTTAAAAATTAGCTTTTCTTTGTTTACACTACAGTCATTAATTAATGTAACATAGCAAAATCAGCCCATAATGTTCCCATTGCTGGGACCAGGCCTCCTCGGTGAGAGGGAGCGGGCCATTATCCATCACGGGCCCAGTGTGGGTTGGTAGATGTCACATTACTAGCGCCTACCATCTAATCTCTTCACCACCCTTGGTTGACTGGTAGAGAATGCCTAAGGCATTACGTTCGCCTTTGTACCTTTATGTGCGAAAAGTTTAAATAAATAATAAATGTTGGTTCTAGGACATGTCGCTTTTCTCCCGATGTGTTCCTTCGCCGTTTTTTAGAACAGTAGTGATGAAACAATTTACACAAAGTGAAGTGCCTGTCTAGGTTCGATCTTAAAACGACCGACTCGAAATTCACGGCTGGTTCTTCATAGATGTATTGTCATTCTTATCTGACATTAACCCCAAAAAAAATTCATCACATCGCTTCCCGGCAAGAAAGTGTCAGAATACAAAAATAGCTGTTTCGAGAAAATGTAACTTTAATAGATTTTTGTTCATATAGATGTCAATAATTTAAAAACTATAATAGTCAGATTGCTGAAATATGGTGTGTAAATAGCTAACGACATTTTATTAGCCGGACAAATAAAATACGCACTATTTAATGCTGTGATTATGTCATTTTGTACCTAATATGTGTTGTGACACTTTTCTTGCCGGGAAGCGACATGTATTTTTTTTGTTTTATCGTCTTCAGATATCGCTAACATTGAGTCTGCGGCGTTTCGCTAGCTAATTTCGTTTGACCCTGGTTAAGACTGACTTGTCCTAGTATGTCGTTGGAAGAGAAAACTTTGTACTTTCTCATAATTGAAATACACAGGTACCTACATGCCTGCCTAAGATGAGATGAGACACAATTTCTATACCGTCATGCAGAGATATACATACATGTAAGATAAGGAGGATATTTCCTACGTGTTGCACAAAAGAGGTAATATTTTATCTATAAATGAAGCCAGAGGTAAACTGGCGCAAAAAAAAAAAAGGATTGTGTGGTTTTATGAAACCACGGTAAAAGTATAACTTTTTTCACATTAAAGACATTTGACACTATAGGCGCCGCCATATTGACCTTGGCTGCTCTGACGAGCGCCTTTCACTTTATCCCTACTCCGCGGCCGACCGTCACGCGACATGCAACACACAGACGAAAAAGTTTGAAACGATGTAATAAAAGTTTCACTTTAAATAGATTTTTTGTTTTTGGCCTTCCGATTCGTCAAATGTGTTAGGCAATAGACAGGCTAAAGTTAACATAACAAATCAAATTAAATGTTTAGCATAATCATTCTATAATGCTCCCACTGCTAGGACACAGGCCTGATCTCTTGAAGAGGGAGTGGACCACAATCCTCCGCGCGGGTCCTGTGCGGTTAGGTAGTTATCACATGTCTTCGAATTTTAGGTTTTACACATGCCGGTTTTCTTACGTTGTTTTCCTTCACCGTTATGAGAACAGTGGTGATGAAACAATTTACACAAAGTAAAGAGCCTGTCTTGGTTTGAACCTACGATCTCGTATGTCGGGGCTGTTAAACCTGGGCCACTGGCTCACGTTTATTCAAACATTTATTTGCTAAAAGTACACAATATTTTTTAGATGAGCTATTATCGCCTTAATACATCCTAGAATGTATTTTTTTTTTCATGAACTTACGTGAAGACTATATCAGAGGTCCAGTATACAGTATTCATCTCTACATAATATCTTACTACCAAAAATACAAATTCAAATATTTTAAAGTCAAACTGCAAAGATGGCTAACAGAGAATTGTTTCTACAAGAATTCATGAAGCATAAATAAAAATAGTTATTTTAAGGTAAATATTCAATACCTAAATAGGTATATAATGAAAATTGTTATGTTGGTTATAGTTGTTTTGTAATTTTATAATACTTGGAGAATCTACATCTAAATCAACCTTAACTCAGTTCCCCTAACCAGCATAAGTAAACCTTAAATTAACCGCTAATGAACTCATTAAAATCACACATCTACATATTACCATTACGTCACCAATAAACACAACTTCTTTCGTAGAAACCCAATACAGTCGTAGTGTAGTGTGTGCATTACGTTGATCCATGCAATCGACGCAAGCGCAGACGGACCCAGAACTTCCCAATGTACCTACAGAGATAACGACATCTTCTGAGAACGTGCCCAGTTCTGATTAGACTGACGATGATGACGCAGTGTAGAGGTAAGCAGAAGGTCAAGTTGGAGTGGCTGTTCCATAGATATATTTATATTTCTATAGGCTCTCCAAAGAGTTCGTATATTAAAGAATTTTTAATTTAATTAATACACAAAGTTGGTTTGTGTTTGTTTCCTATTCTATAAATAGCAGCAGTCAATTGTATGTTTAGTTAGAGTGGTGGATTGGGGGTCATTGTTATTCATGGTGTTTTAAAGTACGAAACATCATAACACTACCACTATACGCACGTACGCGCGTATTATCACTATACGCTACCTTGCAACGCGATCAAATATTGCCAACACAGGAATAGGTGTATAGGTATAATTAAAAAATCGGATAAGTACCTTACTGTCTCACATCTAATCACAGTAATATTATAGAGGCGAAAGTTTGTGAGTGTGTGTATGTGTGTTCGTATGTTACTTCGTAGCGCAAAAACTACTGAACGAATCTAAATGAAATTTGGCACATAGATAGTTTATAACCTGGATTAACACATAGAATACTTTTCATCCCTTTAGTACGTTCTCGTGGGATAATTTCCGACATACACGCGGGCGAAGCCGCGGGCAGAAGCTAGTCTTAAATAAAAATAACTTTAAAAAGAAAAAACTTGTAAAGAAAGAATAAAATACGTTTATTTGCGGCAAACATGACGCAGTAAGAAAAACAAACACTTAAAAAATAATTTGTGAGAAAATAAGTGTAACTTATTCATAAACCTAAAATGAAAATAGCTAGCTAAACTTAAAAGCCTCAGTAACTAGGTAATAAATCAATCTGAGAATAAGACATTACGGTGTTGTTATTATATGCCTGAAAATAAACGTCATGTTGAATGTAGTATTTTTCGGTTTACAGGCAGTTAATTAATGAAAAAGACTATTGATTTGATCGTAGCTATAACTTGACTCGAACTAATTTAAATCACTTAAAACTGCCTATTAAGACAATCGCAATCAGGAAATGATCAAAAGCGACGTGACTGAAGATTTAATAAATAAATAATAATAAATTTAGAATATATTGGTAATGGCTCACGTCTCATCCATTATTTACATGTTTTTTAATTTAATGAACTGTTTGATAGCGGATACTTATTTAACAATAGAATTCATAATTTTTACTTCCATTCCCAGGCCACGTAGATAAGGGTGGCTTGATGCGCATCAAGCTACCCTTATCCAAATTTCTTTGATACATTTTCAACTTTAGTTCAAAAGAATAAGATTCATGTTCAATTGGGAATATTTGACAGTTTGGGATAGCTTGATATGCTGGCGGGTGTTGTACAGCATAAGTAGCATTTACCACTGAAAAACCAAATAGAAAAAGCCTCAGAATATCCTCCTTAATGCGACCGAAACCTCGACGGGCCCCCCATAGCTGGCTAGATAGACAGTTACCAAAGTCCTCTGTCTTTATCACTCAATCCATTGTCAATATCATGACATTTTCATAGCTGCGATAAAGTTTGGTGACGTCACACGATTCGGCAGATTTCCCAAGATATTTTCGGATTTTGCAGAGATCATGTGCATTTTGTCTTTTACTTTTGAAACAATCTCAACGCTATCTTAAAACGTCGATACGCAGGGCACCTACAAGTTCATATTTGTATCTAAAAACGATAAACCTTATTCTCCTCGGCAGATACATGTCCCAATATAGTTATGGACATTGTAGATGAAACTGCGCCCACGCGCAAGTTGATACTAAGTACGAGTATTTCCACCAGAAATTTCTTTTTAGTAACCCGTAGTCTTTCGCGCACGGTTTATGGCAAAAGCCTCGCTCCCTACTACATGGTACTTAAACAGAAATCAGATCATTTATTTGTTTGCAAACAATGGTAAATAATTCGTACATACAGATGTTGTGATAGAAGTAACCTCTCCATGTTCTACCATCGCCGTTCGCCTCAAAACATAATCAATGGATATTAATTTTAAAAAAATAGAGAAATTTATGAGTTAGAAAAATTATATTTTACAAATTACATGCCAAATCAGTTGAATCACAATCATCATAACACACAAAAAAAAATTAAGAAATTTACGAGTTAGAAAAATTCTATTTTACAAATTACATGTCAAATCATTATCATCTGCCTAGCCTTTTCCCAAGTATGTTGGGGCCAGCTTCCTGTCTAACCGGATGCAGCTGAATACCTGTATTATTATTAGTTGAATCACAATAAATAGAGAAAAATAATAAATTTGATGAAATATGGGTGCATTATAGGTACACCTCTGGGAACCCTACCCTTCTAGGAAATAAATCCGTGATATTATATTTATCTTCTTGCCCAGGCAACAAAACTTAGTTACTGCTTATAGTTTAGTACAGGCATCCACCTCACGTAATTAAGCCATCTCAATTCCATAATTGCCGTATTATATTACTTATTATATGAAGTGCCAAGAGCATAGGAGGGTCTTTATCTGTAACCCCAAAGGTTATCAAATGCATAACTTGAAGAAGTGCCAGTCTGTTAGTAAATCGTTCACTATGTTGAAAGGTCAGTTAACAATTATAAAGTAGTTAACTAACACGTGGTAATTCTCCGTTATTGATGACGATTAGGTATTTTAGAAGAACTCTATGTTACCGTTTTCAGGATTGAAGGCTTTTGCGCAGAAAAACAGCAGAAAATAAAGAAGGGCTTCTGGCTTTATTAAAGGCTCGGTAGCAGCATCTGTCACCCTTTTTTTCTTTGAGGGTGGGAAATCATCTAATGACTCCTCCCGCTCTGGGTGGGGCGGAAGGGAGTTTCAGACTTTTACTGACTAAAACCCATCCATGTTCCTTCCTTAGCCCTTTATGTTCCAGGGTAGCGGTAACCCTTTCGGACAATCCCTCTGCATCCGTCACCCTTAACAGCTGAATATGAAATGTGATGAGTGTGTATGTAAGCCCAGCGAACTTCAAGGCCGAAAGCTATACAAGTTACTTAGCACGCACTTCGGCTCAGCTAATAAAATGGCTCCTTTTTTTTAAGGTTTGAAAATCATGAAATGACTCCGCCCGCTGTCCGGTGAAGTGGAAGGGAGTGTCAGACTTTACTGACTAAAGCCCATCCATGTTCCTCCCTGCTAACTTGCTCCCTGGCCGGAGATTTAACCACTTCAACTCTTGAGTCAGCATCACCTATTGGACAGTAGACTAGTCAAGACTAGATAGTAATAATCCCATATGGTTAGTACCTGATGAGATCTATGTGACGATACTACCACTATTGCAGTTAACTAGAATCTCAGGCCGTCGGATAATTCGTGATATAACAAGAGCAGTGGTAGCGCAATGGTAACAGCCGCCACTTACGAGTTGTAGATCGTAGCTTCGAACCTAGACAGTGGCTTGTCTTTGTGCGTGTTTCATCACCACTGCTCTCAAAACGATGAAGGACAAACATCTTAAAGAAACCGGCATGTCCTAGAACCAAAAAATCGAAGACTAGTGACATCTACCAACCTGCACTAGGCCAGCGTAGCGGAAGCCCTCTCTCTCTCACCGAGTGTAGGCCAGTATCCCAGCAGTGGGAATATTATATGCCCATTATGCTTCATGGCCACAATACCAAGGTCCACGGCTATCCGTGTGTCATCTAGGGCAATAGGGCAGTTTGATAGCAGAAAGTATTATCAGTCCGTGACTCATTAATATTGATAACAAATTAATTGCTCTTAAACGTTTATCTACGTGGTACTGAGTCACCTGTAGTAGAATAATATTAATAGGTTTTTTCACAGAATGAGCCGATGCTGGAGATTCCATAGAATTGGTGGATATTGACTTGAGATAGGGGACTCCTTGTGTTTGCGGGATTTTAAACCGTCAGAAAATCCCATGTTTGTATTATATAGACAATAAATACCAATAGTCTTACCAAGGGGTATCGTAATACCCAGTTAGTGACTGGGTTGTGGAGTTCAGATAGGCAGTCGCTCCATGTAAAATACCGGTATTAAGCTGCATCCGATTAGACTGGAAGCCGACCCCAACATAGTTGATAAAGTCTAGGCAGAATGAATGACAACGGTTTCTTGGTTTTATTTTGTTTGCCAAAGCGTATTCATCTGATGAGGTACATATGTAAGTTGAGCTCGCGACCGAAACATGAGCGAGATATGTACTATACGCTGACGTCGTATATTTTCCCAATCTTCGTACCGTCAAGTGTCTTACCGTCATCGATATTTTAAACAAAAACAGATGACGATCCTTGTTGATTAACATTTTATTTATCAGTTATCAGTAATGTACTGCGCAGTGCCTGAAACTCAATGAAAACACAGCCTCGTCATAATAATATATTTCCTGAAAGCCCGCAACCTTGTGTTACATAAACCATTCGCCAAGCCCTTAGTATTAGCAGACGTTACTTTCTGATAATTTATCAAGTAGATAAGATTATTCGAGATATTTCAGAGGCCTCTCAGATATACAGGTCAAGTTTTCCATAGTTTGCGATCACAGTCCTTTTCGCGCATTGTCTTTCTTAGATTTAGGTTAGACTTAGTTGAAACTTTTCCAAGGAAATTTTGTAATTTCCAAGGAAAATACAGTACTGGCTGCCGGTAGAGCGGTCCTTAATAGGTATGGCCAAGTCATAAGTACATCCTCTGCAAGTTAAGCGTTCCGTCAGAAGATGGGTTGATTGCTTCGGACATAGACCAAAACCGATACGCGCTCTGTAACCTTTAAACGGGGTTTATATCTTATCGCGTTCATTTCATCATATCATTGGTGAAATTCGCCGTTAGTGTGCGTTTACGCTACGAAAATACTAGCCAAGCGTCACATGTTACATGATAAGTAAAAAAATGATTTAATATTTAGTATCTCAGCATTAAGGGTTATAAAACAAATGATTTACACCCATTAAGATAACACTCTATGATCAATATAATATGTTTTGTGCTAATCTGACAAACAAACAAACAATGAATCAATGTAGTCTTATGAAATATATTTAGAAATGATATGATTCCCTGGACGAGTGGTCACTAACTTCGATTTAATGACGTCAAGATGTACTCTCAGATAGATATGATTGCTAATTTGCCGGATATAAATGATCGTTTAGTCATTAGTGCATGTTCAAACCAGTGAAAAAAGTACCGACGAGAAATCCTAGGAAAAGATAGTGTTGATGTGCTTAGACCCTGGTCAGCTACAACCTTTCAGCGAGCGAACTTTGAGAGATAAATCAACGAACGTCAGAATCTGAAATGAAGTACTGAATACCTGCAGGCACCAACAAGAGCAGTAGTGACTCAGAGGCATCGGCTCCGACTTACGATTTAACGTGATTTCTTACCCAGGGAGGCGTTTTACTTTGTGTATTTAATTTCATCACCACTTACCGGCATGTCATAGAACCCAAAATTCGAAGACATGGCATACACCATTCCCTCTCACAGAGAGGAAGCCTGTGTTCCAATAGTGGGTACATCATAACCTGATTATGCAGGCACACATGGTTTCTGTACGAGTAAGCAGAAGACACTATGTGTAGTAAACCACAGAGTCGCAGTTTTGTGTCTGCCCGCGTGACTGCGGATATGTTTTAACCCGGATTTTGTAAATCTCGATGTATTAACATGTTGATTGCACCCGTTCGAAGCGAGGGTGGGTCGATGGTGTTATGTTCTTTGGGTAAAATATTTACTCAAAAATTTACTGGACCGAATCATATTGTAACAATTAGTCGAAGAGCTGGTTGTACAACAGTACTCAATTGTTAAAAGCTAAGAAATGTTGAGTCTTTGAAAGTGTAACAATCAGTTTATCTCCAGACATACAGATACGAATGATAAACCTCACTTTTCCTTCGCAACAACGTTAAGACAGTGTGTCACTTACTTAGAAGGATAAAAGGGCTAAATACTGATAACATGAGTCCTTTGTTAATGGTGCATGAGATTAAGAGCGTTAAACAGACTTAATTCTTCATAAGATTGACATTCATTCCAAAAACTTATCTTTAAACCCATCTTTGGTATTAGAGATATGTTATATATACCCATATATACCCATCTTTGGTATTAGAGATATGAGATATGTTAGAGATATTTCTAAGCTCTTATTGGAAACCAAGATGGCGGCCAGCCAGTGGCGAAAGCAACATATATAATAACACGATTCCTACCAACTTCTTTTCGGAGGTTCTCATCAGCAACTCTGCCGCTATTGAAAAAGGCACAGTCTATAGTGGTTACTACATTTATGTACTTGTTTATGTAATTTTATATGCGTCTTTTTGTTATCACTACATAGTATAAAACAAAGTCGCTATTTTTGTCTGTTTGTTTGTCTGTATGCTTAAATCTTTAAAACTACGCAACGGATTTTGATGCGGTTTTTTTTAATAGATAGAGTGATTCAAGAGAAAGGTTTATATGTATAATTTGTCGACATATTTTGCGGGCGAAGCCGCGGGCGGAAGCTAGTATGTCATAAAGTTGATTCTTTGAAACGGTCTTATTCATACCCTAAAGTTATGATACATATAAAAACACCTTCTATATACCAGGAAAAAAAAATGTGTGCGTGTACTAGCGTACACTCGTAAGAAGTGAAACTTCTTTATGACGTTATTTTTCAAAAAAAAATGTAACTACTCAAAACGGGCCGCAAAATACATTGGAGACATTTACCAATCCCTACTCCGCTGGAGAAAGTATACTTCGAATCACGCGTGGTAGGGATAAGAAGAAGATGGCGCGTAACGAAAAAATGTGACGCGTAACGAAAAAATGTGACGCGTAACGAAAAAATGTTACACTAAATTTTTTTCCAACCCCGATAAAGAAGTTTCACTTCAATATATTTATTTTCTATTTCTTTTCCAATTTCATCGAATCTTTTACCTTTCAATCCAAAAGACGGTGGGTATAGCTACTTGTAGAACGAAATAGGTACCTACGGTAACAACACTTAGCTAAACAAATTACATACTAGAGATCGATCGCCTCTCCATTTAAATAAGACAAACGTTGCCTAACACGTTACTACAGTTTCCAATTCATCGGATACAAATAGAATTCTTGTAATAAGTCACATGCAGCACAGATATCCACATAAAACCTATTTGTTTATATTTCTGCCGTCACATGACATATACGTCATTAGTAACCTGTGGGTTTACGACAAAGTATCTTACGTAGTCGTTGTTAAATCATAGATGTGTTGACGAATCAATAAATCTGCCTAGAGTCAGATTCAGTCTTACCGGACGCAGCTGAATACCAGTAATTTCACGATCCCCTTTATAAGACTGGTTGTCAGACACTGAGGTTTTTGACTACCCGAAACGACCGGGACCAACGGATAATCCTGTTTTCCGAGGCACGGAGGGGTGTCGATATGTAATGGATGGTCACCCATCCATGTTCCGACCTCGGCAAGTGTAGCTCAACTTTCGAGTGACCCGTGCGACTGTTATTCAACCACGAGCCACACACCGCACACCAGTAAAGCAGTCTTTCACGAAAATTAACCTCTAAAAAGTGTTATGGTGTTTTGAACTTTGAATGGGGAAATGTAATAAATATAAAATAACAGACAGTGCTGTCTCCCGGTCTATTTCATATACTCAGTCCAACGACTCTATCTTTAACGAAAACTAAGTAAAGTACGTAAGTATAACAACGTTTATATAGTTCACAAAATACATGGTTAAACCTGCTATAAAAATAAATACTTAGAATTCCATGTAACCACAAAAGCCATATTTGTAAAATTTCCTTAAGTGTTTGTCAAACAAAATGCATATTCCGCTTTTAAGCCAGACTTATACTGGGTGTAACCGAAATTGTTTGTATATAAAATGTAACTGAAAAAATCAGCTGTTCCCTACATTTCGACGAGTCACGTGACCAAAAATGTATAGAACAGCTGTTTTTTTTGTGATTTCGGAGTCGGTCCCATAGTAAAAGTTGTTCAGTTTGGTGGTCTGTAGCATATGCTTTTGTATGTATATGTCGCAGTATGACAGATAAAGCCGTAATATGGTTTTATCCCTAGGGATATAATTATATACCGTAACATAGTTATACGTAAGCGATTCATTACTATCTTACGGTCGCAATCTAGTAATATGATTATTCGACTAAACTAATCTGGTTAAATAGTTATAAATCAACCATAGAATCAAATAGAACAATATACTTATTGGTTTTTATTTTTATTACAAAATCGACTTTATGTTACCTACCTGTAATTAATTACAATACTTTTTAGCTATAATATGTATTAATTACAATTAGTATTATTAATAAAAACGATAGTATATTGTATTTAAGCATTAACAATACAATTGCGAAAAGTAATTAATTATGAAAAAAACTTGGTAGTTGTAAAATATTAAAACTAATCAACCGTTTTGAGACAATCTTCTTAAATCGCATATTTCTGAGTTATTTCTTAATTTTTGTTCTGACAAGTCGCGGAATCATAACATCTATAATTACATAGTACTGAATGCTTCTTACAGGCGCACCCTTAGTAGAACACTGTGTATGCCTCCGACGCACCCCCGCACTACACTCCTACAATTTTGAATTTTGAGTATCAATACAAACCATTCACGGTTTAATGGCACAAAACATTAAATGTATTAAAATTTTATGTACAAATAAATAAAAAAAAAATAAATAAAAAATATTTCACTAAACTTAATCACACTGTGGTAGATTTAGCCCATGACTCAATCGCCGTGCAGCCAACGTATCCGGTCCCTCTTAAATTTGGCTGCTTTTTGGGTGACGTTAGTGGTTTTGTGTTTTGTAGAGCAGCACTGTTCGCATCGTATTAGGAAAATACGGTGCGTCAATCGAACACTAATAATGATGCAATTGCTCGCGAGCAAACCTTAAGCTTAAATCTCTGCTGAGCTGTCAAACACAAAGTTAGGAGAGGATAGGAGGGGACTGTCCGAAAGGGTTACCGCTACCCCGGAATACATAGGGCTTAGAAAGAAACATGGATAGGTTTTAGTCAATCTGATACTGCCCACTCCACAAAGGTTCATTTAATGATTTTATCTTAAAAAAAAGGGAGGATAGTATGCACAGTACATTTAAAGGAAATTGTTTGGTATAATATATGTATATAGTCCATAATATAGTTACACCATATATGGTGTAACTATATTATGGACTAATATTTTAATCAATAAACAACAATCTTCTTCATCAATTTCCAGTAAATTGTTTACGAATATATTGACTGTTTTTCAAAGGAAATCAGTTTATAAACATCATTCAATTTTAAGAACGAGAATGTGGTATTTAGCTCGTCGCTAATACATAATGATGTATTTTTGTATAACTAAGAATTTGATAATATCAATAACACATTATGCATTTTCTTTAAAATTATCGTTTTTTGAGTAAAGTTCACAGAAAAGTTATCTTAGTTCACAGTTAAGTTAGTGGCTCCGAGCGATGATGCTATTGATCGTAACAAATCTGGATTAGTTATAATTTATGGAGTTAAATGTTTTACCAATAAATTCAGAGTATACCTAAATACGTCGGCGAATTTAAAATTGTCTGTATTATCTTTTAGTTTGTTCCCTCGCTAGCGCTACTGAGAATCGCGACCACATGCGAGGCATCTCCATGCTATGAGGTCCTGTTCTTCTTGATCGCGTCTAAAGATCTGGAAGCCTAGGCCTCAGAGGCAACTCTGAATTTAGTAGCCTCACATTGTCAACAAGATTGTCCGAAAGGGTTACCGCTACCCCGGAAGGGGGCTAAGGAAAGGGAAGGAACATGGATGGATTTTAGTCAGTAAGAGTCTGCGATAGGAGTCATTTGATGATTTGCTATCCTTAAAAAAAACCTAGCACATACTGAGGCAACTAACGTTACTGGCCTCACATATATGGCTATGTACCCTAAGCAAGTATCCCGTGCTCAATGTCACGTCATCTCAAACACAACTCGCGAGAACTCATTAAAAATGATCGTTTTATGTGCAAAGAAATTCAATCAAGTATTTCACAAGTAAGTACTTACAATGTATGCACTCTTTTTCATATCGTGACAATGGCGAAAAATAATACATAAAATATGTGTTTCAAACATTTTAGTATACGTTAAATAACCATAAAAACATCGGTCGTAAAAAAGCTAAGTGTTGCAACTAGCGACAACATTTTATTTTTATTTGTTCCAAGAGTGTGTATTTTCAAAGATAAATATTCATAATAATATGTACACAAATAATATGTACAATAATCAAAGGGCATCAAGAAATTCGTCCACATCGCTGTCAACAGGAAAAGTTCCCAAAAGCCTGGCAGCATTGCCGCGTTGTATAGCGATGCTGATTCTTTGACCAAAAATTAGGCCAGCCCTAGAGTGGGTTGTATAAAATATAAATACTCTACAGATAACAAAATCAAATATCTGCAAATTAGAGTTGTCTATTACCCGAGACTTAAACATAACTAACACATTGGACCTATGCTTACCTTACCTTTTCCCTTCGAGGGAAAAGAATGTGATAATACATAATTAATTATATTATTTTGCTTAGAAATTAAACTGAATTTGAAATTTTATTTTTCTTGCCAAGAGACCCATTTAGTGCTTGTAATACCCATATTCTAATGAATAAAACCGTTTCTAAAAATGCTAAAAATCCCAAGTGTTTTAAATAATAAAAAATTACCCATGTGAAAAGTCAGAAGTTATTTTTATTTGTATAAAGTTAGTTTGATAACCATTTAATTTAAATATGTATAAGTTGTTAATAAGACATCTAATAAAAAAAAATCTGAAAAGATTAAAGATTGTAACTGTACCTATTTTATTTTAATTATTAAACACCCGATTGCAGATTGTACCTACTGAAAATACAATAAACAGATGCCTAAGGGCTGATTTTTCAATCATCAGATAAGTTTTATTAAACGAATAAATATTATGATAATTTGACAGTTTTTGCTTAGAAATTATATCAAACCGCCAATTTTATTCTCCAGATAAAATTTATCAGGCGGTTGAAAAATCGGCCCTAAATGATACAATACATACTACAGCTATTACCCAGTAACAGGATTTTTTTCCGACTGAAATGTTTTTAAAATAGTTCATCGATTTGTGTAGTTTCCTGAATCTTTTCATATTTTCGTACGATATGCAACTTCTACGCGTGTTTTATTCAGCGAATCCGCGTTATCAGGGGCGCCTGCACACCTTGCGTCACACGCTCGTGGTGGGGGGATACGAAATCATCGACTTATATACGCGAACGGCGCGCGCGCCGGCCAAACGGTCAGTGAGCGTAGAGCGTGTTTGTTGAGAAAAAATGTGTAACCTGTGTACCCGTGATGTGATCGAGACGGTGGCGCCGGCAGCGCCTCCGCCGCCGAAGCCATCGCGTACTTTAGAAAGAATGAAGAAGAAGCACAACATTGTCACCGATCCCAACAGTTCGGAAAAGCAGAAGGAAGTGGAATACCAGCCAGACCTTCTGGCTGTATCCACCAAGTACTCCAAGGTTGCCTACGACCTGTTCAAGCAGGGCCTCGTCCATCTGCAGGAGACGAAAGCATACGTGTGAGTACGGACTTTCTATTTTGTTAGGTTATGTTCATAACATTCTCCGCTAGAAAAGACCTTGCGGTAGTAAAAATGAATCTATTTATTCAGTGTATACAAATTGTGGTGGTAATGCAGAAGTTTTGAACCAATTCCTGAATTGACAGCGTGTGGAAAATGATTACGTGTAGTTTCCGACTGTCGTGTCTGACGCGCGGTGACAAGCGTTGATATAGTTTTCCGATGGTGAATTTTCTTTTTATTATAGTTCATTATAGCAACTTACTAATGTTTTTGTAAATCAAACCCTTGCCCACAAACCAATCTTGAATGATTGAAAAGCCAATCTCGTTATCTTAATTAGAAATTCCCTTTATTGAAACTTGCCGTTCATTCACTCACGGCATGCTATCGATAAGAATGACCCTTCAGCGCAATGCTTCGTTCGTTATCAGTAACTCGTGATGCTATCACAAAGGATTTCAGGTCGAGTGATCTCTTAATCTTAAACGTTGTGATCGGAGCAAAGTCCTATCGTAAATCCATTGGACCTCGTACTTTAGTCATGCTTGCTTTAACTTACACTAATAATAGCATACATCGGTACCTTATCATTGTGTAGAATCAAATTCTTCTAAGTGAAGAGACAACTGTGCTGCTGGGGAGTTTGTTGCGCCATTTCTTCCCATCATAAGCACTAGGAAGTGGTTAAGAGCGGGCGTCTTGAGAAACAGTCTTATAATTTTGACGTTAAAAACTTGCTGTCTTTTAATTTTGAATCGTAAAAATAACACCATAGTTTTCGGTTAAACATAACAGAAACTTCTTTCCCAATATTGCAATAAACTACTGCATTATTTACTGAATTTCCAATAGGTTCTCTCCATGTCTACAGCCTTTCATTATATATTTGTGTTGCCATTTAAATATTTCCGATTATTCATGCAACAGTCTTCCCCAGGAATGTCTTCAGGTCGTTATTAAAACACGAGTCACATGACAGACCCAATAAAAACGATAGCCTATAGTCTTACTTACAAATGTCGGGTATTTATAAAACATCAATCTATACGCGTATTATGTAGAAATAAACTATCTGCGTTTGGGGCTAATAGAAAACCTAAAGAGCTCAACAAACTTAACCTAACCGCAAAAGGAATTTAGCTTTCAATTTTATTTGTTTGTATTGTAAGCCAAACAATTGCAAAACAGAAGCAAATTCTAAAGACAAATTTAAAGATTTCTTCAAAATGATTGCTACTTAGTACTTGTAGCAAATATCTAACTGCGCAATTTCATAAAAAAAATGCTGTGTCAACCAAAGATAGTGGCAAAAACTGTAGGTTTAGATGATAACACATCTAACATCATACAAAATTGACAGCCATCATAGATAATCCTTCCTAGCTTCCTAGATCCATATCTTTGGCCACTTGAGACCCAAGTCACTCCATTTTAGAACAGGATTTACCCAACTACCTTTGAATAAAGATTAAACTAATTGATTAAAGATTTAAATTACTTACGATCTACGTGTATAATGGCGTATAATTAAAAGCTTACACTGACGGGCGCGACGCGTCGCTGCAACTATTCTTGTAGAACCATTCCTGAAGCTTTTGTTGAAATTGTTCTAGTAGAGTCTAGCCGCGTTGTCACGTCGCGCCTATCTGCGGGAGCCTTACTTTGGAATGAATATAAATCAAGAATACACCTCGCCAATAACCTGTAGGTGGGCAGTGGTTAAGGGAGGCGTTGAAACAGAATTAATATACCAAATTATTTGAGTTTAGCAATTTATGTTTCACTCCAGTACTTATTATTATTTCCATAATTAATTGCAGATTTAACACGGCATTCATTATTTATTACCTTTACTTAAATCAGTAGTACTATTCAGTCGTCTCACCGTGAAAACTTAGGTGAAATGAGCAATGAAATTTCAATCCCTAGCATAATAAGTATAGAGTTCACTTCACCTACTCGTAAGTTTTCACAATGAATTTATCCATAATCGACCGGCTGTAAAATGTATACGAACGTGATCTAGCTGCAATATGAACCAGCACCGCAAAGTGGATAAAATAGGGTGTGCGAAATTACACAACATAGTAGCGGGCGTTTGACATAACTATAAGCAGCATAGTACCAAATGACTCGTGTTTAGATGTTAAGTGATAACGTCACAATGTATAGTGTCGTCCTTATCAGTGTGTCAAGTGAAGAGAAAGTGTTGGATAGACTGGACTTTGATCGATATGTAGTTACTGATAGTATCGAGAGGTGTAATACTCTTTGTTAAATACACCAAAAAATCGATATTTAAATGCAGTAAATTTTACAAGCGGTGACACAATGGGCGGACTTATCCCTAAAAACGATCTTTTAAAGACGTATCTTAATCCATCTGTCTGTCTTCTTTTGGATGGATTAAGGGACGAGGAGAGACTATAGTGCAGGTAGTGTGGTGTACCATCATTATAGACCTTCCTCTTGAACCACTGTATTTACTGATGAAAACCGCATTAAATGTTACGTAGTTTAAAAGATGCATACAGAGGGATAGAAGACGGCGGGAAGCGACTTTGTTTTATACTATGTAGAGACAAATGTTTAGCTATGTATGTGTGGTCAGTAGGGTTCCAAAAATAGAACTATTAGTGGTTATTTCAGGATGGTGTAAATTAGTGGTTACGTATGTGTGAACACAAAATAGCAAAATTTTGAATGAATTGAAACGTTTGACACTAACACACAAATACTTCTAGCAATGTTAATTTGTTTAACTAATTTATCAGAAGCCACAATTTGATCTCTAAATTAACTTGTTAGTCATACTTTATTGCTGGTATACCTACTTGGAACAACTGAACTATCTTTATCACTCTTTAGATCACATGACAAGACAGTGTCGAACTATAAACAAGGACTGTTTATAGTATGATGCTGTACCTACTCCTTCCTACACGTGTGATCTATCTAGGAAAGAACCCCAAACGCTTCGTGCAGCGTACTCAATCGCCCAATACAGAAAAAAAAAATGAAAATTGTTTTAAATTTTAAGTTTTGAAATCAAAGATAAAAATTCTAAAATGATTCCCACGTTTGATGCCTGTCGATTCATATCACTTTCCCTTTTATAAAAAAGGGAAACTGCCTGTCTCTCTAGACGACCGGGACGTACCAAAATAATAGGTATAAAATAGAATGGATCTAGATATCTTGATGTCTAGCCTAAAGCCGAGGTCAAACTGTCTGTTTGACACTGATGTACAGAGCTGTAACTAAGCCAAAAGATTTATAAGAAGATTAATTCTATTCGATTTTAAAGAGAAAAATTATGGCTCCGTTTTGAGGTGGAATGCATGAATTATGCATAGGATTAGACATGATCAGTCGGGTAGTTTAGCGAGCCCTTTTTTTAGTGTAGCTACCATTTTAGGGATTAAAAAGACCCAAAAAGTGTAAGACGTTTATAGCACTTATGATGAACCAAAGATTATTAAATGTAATTCGTCCTCAAAATAGTAACTTTTTCAAGAATTTCATGAAAATGTACTGAACTTAGGTAACTACTTATAATTATGTATTTTCCCAAAGTTTTTCCTTAGCTACTCTTTAACCAACAAAGTTTTATTCTGACTACTTGAACCTTGAAACTGTCCTTGGTCTCGGCACGGGTTGATATAAAAATGGCGGCAAATTGAACATTCTCTACATAAATAGCGAAAAGATCACCGAGCAAGAGAATCACCTCAAATAACAGTATTCGTTTGAGACTGTAGCTATACACCTATTTTTCTTTCTTTTATTTCTATTTTGATCGTCAAACTCAAAATCATTTGCACATTATTCCTATTTCTAATTAAGACTCATCTAGTACAGCTAAAATACTAAAATGTCTACTATATTAAACCAAAAAACTCACATAGGTACTTAGTCAATTACAAAGAAATGTAACTGTATGATGCAACTGTTCAGCCTAAAATTAATAGCCTCGTCGTAACGATAGCCGTTAAATAATTTTAATTGATAGCCACACATGGAGGGCATATGTATTGCTCTCAATTTAAATAAATCAACCTTGTATAATATAGGCCATGTATTAAACTTTCTTTATTTGCTGAAGTCATTATTAAGTTTCGTGTTGGACAATTGAATATGGGCTATATTATCTAGGGTTTACTGCTTGTTTTACCTATGACATAATCTCTTTTAAATTAACTCTCAATAGACCAGACAAAACTATTACTTATTTCAAGTTTCAAATGCTAAAAGATAACGAAAAAATCTTATCACTTATTAATTGCGTAAATCATGTAAGTGTTTATCACATATTTTTTCCTCGCTCGTCGTAAAACAAATAAATAACACTATGGTCAATCTATTTCTGTTACGAATAGAAGCTGTCAACTACTTATTTCCACAACGTTCATGAAATCGCTATAAGTAGATACGCAAACAATTTAAAATGAAAAATAGTCCGCCAAGACCCGATTTCGGCCATGAGGATCAATCTGAACGAAGACGCTAGAGATACCAAAGTGCACAAATGCATGCGCAGACACTCCGAAGAGATCCCTCTCTCTTCTCTCACTCTCAAATTTAAAGTCAAATCATGATTGATTCTAATAGCCCCTTCCTTTCGTGGTCATAGGACGTTAATCCAATACAATCGGAGAGGAATGAAAAACTGAGCTAGCAGAGGCTAAAAAACAGTAGTATATTTATTCTGTATTAATATTAATAATAAGATAAACAGGAAAACAAAAGCAAAGTGTTCCGGTTTGTTAGAGTGATAACACGGAAGAAACTATTGGACTGTGCCCAGCCAGGACACAACGAGGTCGACATATACATAATAAGTCACGGAAATAGTTTAGACATAAGAAAAATATACTTTTAGATAAAGAATCAGTCAGGTTTCATGATAAATGATGCAGAAAGGAAGCTAGTATTACAGTTGGGAGCCATGCCAAAGCATCTTAGTTTGTATTCTGTTTCTAACAACGAAACTGAAAACTATATGTAGGTAAATGGACCATTTATATAGATCAGGTTGTCAGTGTGTTCGTAAAACGTTAAATATTCCACGAGATAATCAAATTTTCTATTGGATTTAAGTACAAAATCGTAAAAATAAACTAGAACACTGAAATCGTAAAATGTAAAAGCGATAAGTTGGAATGCAGAGTTTTATGGCGCGCGCCATTTCCAACCCATTTCTTAAGACTTAATAACAATTGTGACTGATGAAACTGATCTCATTATACACATAACATCGTGTACATGGTCTGAAAACGTGCCTGCGGGCACGTAAGACTGCACTCTAGTGTTATTGACACTTAAGTGCAGAGAAAAATCGACTCTGCATCCATTTGAATACGCACGTGACAAACGCATTGTTTAATCGGTAAGATCCAATTGTAATTGGGGCTCGTGTTGTCAGTTCTTACGGTTACTTCAACAATATTACAGTATTTAGGAAGTATTTCATGATTCAGGATTTAAAACGTGTGGTATTTTAAGCTGTTAAAATGAGACTGTCTGCAAAACTACAGGAAACATGACCTATAAAATAAAACAGAACTGAAACAGTAAAACACATAAAATTACAACAACATTCCGCGATAGTTAATGCGTTGTTTTCTGTAGAAATAAAAATAAGTAATATTTTCTTTTAATTTTTATGAAAGAAATCTGCAATATTAGTGACATGACTGCACTCTGCAGTGTAACTTAATAGTCACAAAACTAAATATACATGCTGATTCAACTCAAATAAATAAAAGATAATGATATAAATAGAATTACGTTTAATGACTCAATTATACAATTTAATTGGATAGCATACTTTAGATAAGAAAGAAGTCTTATCTGTAGACCGCAATGGCAAGAATAGGATATTTTCTATTTGGTTAAAGGATTTCTAAACCGGTTTGCGTATTAATTTTCGCCTTTAGCAAATGACTTCCATTAACATTACGTTTTTTTGCTGCGGGCCAAGATGAAACATTACTAGTGGCACGTTAAATTAGACCTTATAATGCGTTACGCCGCCGCGCCGCTAATATTGTTTAATCAAATTAGCTTCCGTACATGCGCGTCATTACGCAGGAACTTTTGTATTACGTTAAATTTTATTTAATCATGTCAAAGGCCTCTTGCTATGTCATTTTATCGTTGAAAATTTTTATATGATTCATGATAATTATATTTAGCGATCGTGTTTAAAGTTCATTGAACCTGAAACAGTTTATTTTTAATTTTCTTTGCATGACTTGATAAATTACTTATTCATCATAGATTTAACAGTTTAACCTACCTATAACACTAATCTTATCATTATCAATGGATGATGCTATCATTCTATCGGATAAAGATTTTTGATCTGTTCTCATACCATCTATAAAAAATATTGACCAACTAATAGTCCATAGACTATCGTGAAAAACTATTTACCACAATGACAGTGACTGGAAATATTATCCTTGTAAATGATGTCTATGAAAATTATATTTTAAGATAATATTATAGTTTTTACGAAATAAATTGCGTCTAAAAATAAGTATTTCGCAACAATGCGACACACTGCTCCAAAGTAATCTCAATCATCTTATCTTGTGACGACTATTGTTTTCTTAAAGATTGATAAACGTATCATAATATGCAGCAGCACTTTTTAAAAATAATTTTGTTGTCTTGCGTTGTTAAATCTAGGTTATTAGTTATAGGTACTTAATGGGGATGGGTGGGGATTATTTTCCCCCGTGTAATTTCAGTATATCCACGGAAGCCGTTGGACCATTTCCCAGTTCCGAGTATTTACGGCATGCGCTCAAATGTCAACGCATTCTGCATCTTTCGCTCATTGTTGAATAAGGAATGTCAAATGTCATCTATAGTTCATACTAATTCCATGCATTCCAGTTATCGATGACAGCTGCATAGCAACTACTTAACAACCAATCTTCACAATCGATTAATCGAATAAGGTAATACTTGTCCGAACAATGTATGTCTGAATGATAACGTTATCAATGCAGGCTAGGAAGTGACCGTTTATTTTAGTAACTTACGATTAACGGTGAATTTGAAAAAAATGTGTCTATGAATTTCATAATGTTTTGTAATAACATCTGTGCATTATATGAATACGGGTGTTCCAAAAGAAAAAGAACTAAAAGACACACAGCACAACATACTCAGAACACTAAAATTAAAAGCAGCCAGTATTTTCAAACCAAAATGACTGCAGTCTTTTCTCCCGCCCAGGCAAACAGTATACGTAAGTTTATCAGAGGCAAAATACACAAAACAAATATAAGTAAATAAAATCGAGAATTTCCCCTCTGGGAAAGTCTTTATTGTTAACAAGACAAAGGTATCACGAATACAGAAAGTAATGTGATATCTTTAGAAACACAAAACTATTAAGGATAATTACGTAATATGAGGTATAGTAACAGCTTATCACTTTGTTTGGCGCTACATAGATAAATTTCAAGAAGCAGTGTGCTAGAAATCAATCGGTAAAAATTCTAATTCGGAAGCCGATTACATAATTACGTTACAATCATAAAATACTGTTTCAATTAATAGAATTTGCTATGTTTTCAATTATCATGTACAATTATTTCTCTTTCATCATTATTTCGCACTTCTCGCATATCATCGCTAAAGTTTTTGCTACACAAATAATTTGGCTAACGGATTTACGGTAAATGGCCATCGGTTATTGTGAAGAATGACCTCAAATTCAAAGTCAAAGCGGTGAAGGTTAATGTAGATAATCCATCTGGATCATTTGGAAAGATGCTTAAAATTAGAATATAAGGTGATGATATAAGACTGTTTACTTAAATGGCTATAACTCTGAAACTGACAAGTTAACACCGTCATTAGATTGAGTTTGTCATTCAAATTCTGACCTTTCTTATTTACCAACTTCTTCTAGAATCCACCAAATTTTGCCGCAATGTATTTATGAAAAATACTTAAGTATTTCTTAGTTTATGAACAAGAAATCACATGTCACTATCGGAATCTGTGACTGATCGATAGTTAGGTATCGGCAGCAAATCCACCATTACGTAACCATTACTGAAACAATGGAAGATTTTTGCATATACGACATTCGTATTATTTCATTATCCACGGGTTTCACGGAAAAATACTCAGAAAAGAGAAAATTATTAACGGTTTCAAATGACATTCGGTGTCTTTGTAGTCGTGGTAACCGTTCACGTGAGATGGGAAGATATTATACTAAAGCTTTGTAACTTTGAACTGAAAAAAACGATCCTATTTACATAGAAGACATGTTTCGATTATGGCGTTCACTGATCTCATTTTCACAAGGATTGGGACCAGAAAAGAGAGGCATGTGATCATGCTGCTGATCACTGATAATTCACTGATATTGTATTTACCTTCTATAAATATTGTCATCTATACTAATATTATAAAGAGGTAAAATTTGTAAGTTTGTATGTAGGGTGTAATCTCCGGAACTAACGATCCAATTTCAAAAATTGATTCACTGATAGAAAGCTACATTATTCCTGAGTGCTATAGGCTATAAATTATATTTATATCATACATATTACCCGAGCTATCACAATTTTCGTCTAGCAAGTCCGAAAACAGAATTATTTGCATGCGCTGCCTAAACAGTTACAGTATATCGCAATTTTCCGCGGACGGAGTCGCCGGCAGAAGCTAGTCATAAATATAAAAGCAAAAGGTCACTCTAAAACTACTGGAGCTACGAGAGAAGATCAAATTTGCACAGAGGTAGATTATGAGTAGGAGACGTCAGCTAAGAAAGGATTTTGTGGAACTTCCCCCGAAAAGGGCTAAAATAGGGGATGGAAATTTGAATGAAAATTTTCAGCATTGTCTTGGGTGGAGCTGCAGGCAGCAGCTAGTATATATACAGGGTTATTTGTAAAACACCAGAAACCTCTTAAGAGGTCATTGTACTCATCATTATGAACAACTTTTACTATGGGACCAAACTTGAAATCGCGAAAAAAATATCTGCTGTTCCCTACATTTATGTTCGTATAACTCGTCAAAATGTAAGGAACAGCAGATTTTTTTTTCGCGATTTGTATATATAAATTGTCAGCATCATCCATTTACTCAAAACAGATCATAAATCTTTTATCTCAAAGAGAAAGAAAATATGATAAGGCTTAAACTTTCGATCCTTATCTCATCTACAATGACTGATTAGATCTGAATCCTGAACATGACTGTAGAGGAATCGATAGTTCAAATTAAATATCTTATCATATTACCTCTTTCTTGACAAATAAACATGTAGAAGAAAAACCACTGCTTTATCAAACGGACAATTTTAAGTCTTACGTAATCATTGGTTTTTATTTCTTTCCCTCTCAGGTTTATCCCATAAGGTTCCGATCTGCTTTCCTTGTCTCTTCGATTGACAGCGATTTGCTATCGATGCTATCAGCAAAACGTAATAAACCTAAAGACAACTAAATCCTTTGTAATGGAAAGTGAATCAAAATGCATTGGGACCATAAAAACTAAGCTCTAGTGCGCTTAGTCATAGATAAGGATTCAGTCAGTTCTTATCATTTTTGAAGTTCATTGTACTTGATGGCTGAGAGATTCTCTTTTCTTCAACATTGCAGTAAAAAAACAGTTGCCTAAACATTCAAATTTAAAAATATTAAAATACTAGCTTCCGCCCGTGGCTTCGCCCGCATAATATGTCGACAAAATATACACATAAACCTTCCTCTTGAATCACTCTATCTATTAAAAAAACTGCATCAAAATCCGTTGTGTAGTTTTAAAGATTTAAGCATACATAGGGATATAGGGACAGAGAAAGCGACTTTGTTTTATACAATGTAGTGATTCGACGTTTGCCACACTAAGTGCGAATTTCACCAAATAAACTAAACATCGTTGGTGAAATTAGCCATAGCTTATAAGGTCTTGTACGTTTACGCTAGCCAGACAAACACGTGTTAAATGCTTAACATTCATAATTTGCATGATAGATAAGCTAGCGATCGGGCATTGTTTTCATAAACTCTTCATGTTAAATCCTTATCACGTAGACTAACATTAATAGTAAAATACATTATCTTGATGAACAACGTTTTCAGTACATTATTTAAAAAAAATTGGTACTTATTTCAGTGCAAAAAAATGTCATAATGTCTGTCATAGTGTCTTTTATTCCTATAATAAATCGCAAAAACTATAAAACTGTAAGTTCTTGCATTGCATTTGGCAAGCATCCCGAGCAGTTCAATTACACGAATGTTTATCAATGCACACTTGTTTAAATTCTGTCAAATTCGTTTAAAAACGAAGAATTTAATTTAATTTAATTTAAATTCTGTTCAAAATTATGTACATATTGCAAATTAAAGTGGTTTTCGTACAGTACGGCCCACGTATCTTAGCGATCCTGAAGTAAGCCGATTTGCTGCGCAGTAGATAATTTCGCTCCTAAAAGATCCATTGCGCAGCCAAACAGCTAACTTCAGGACCGACAAGATATGTCTGCCGCACTATATCTCTCTGTGTCATAAATTCGCAACATGGTGGTGAAACTGCATGCATCATGCAGTTTCACCACCATTTAAAGGGGAATCGCTAGGGTAGCGGAAATTTAAAGTTTCATACGTATTATGCAATTTGATAGTCAGAATCAGGTTGTGTGTTGATCAAAGTATGATTCGCGACCGTAACAAGTATGTATTTATTTACAGAATTATAATCATTAGAATCTACCTATACACCTTACTAGTCTAGCCTATAAATTGTCATTTCAAAGGTCCTGAAATAATGAATTCCGGAAGGTTTTTGTGCATAACAGCACATAAAGTAATTTCGATCTTTTATCAAGACGTAAAACCTGAGCGAACCGAGGGCCAGATGGTTGCGTATATAACAAAACAGTCGTAAGAAAAATACATTTTGAGTAGCAAATGTACCTTGTCCCTAATTTTAGTACAATAACGGCAAATTATCCGTTATTATTCATTTGTTATTGCGTTACTATCAAACTTATCACCGATTAGCATGGTCTTATCTGATTTCTGACCATTTCATAACAAAAATAGACACGTTAGTAATTAATAATTGTTTGAGAAAATTCATTACTTTAAAACAATGGCATATATCTGTCGTATAAACGTAGATATGCTAGATTTCAAAATTCAACACGACGAACTGAAAATGATATAAGAAAAAAAATCACTTCAATAATGTTCAATCCATATTGTAATTCCAAAATAAGTTGTCAACTTTGCGAAATCCCAGTGATTAATTTAATTGTAAATCATAGTTCAAGTTAAGATAGTTTCTTGTTAGTTCGCCTTCAGCAGCTAATTATATTTTAAACAGATCAAATCATTACAACCATCAATCACTTAACACGCTTGTTTAAACAGCAAAAACTCGCCCCTTCTCTCTCGAACAACCTTCGTTGCTCTCCAATGAATTAATTAGACATGAAGTTCTTCAGTAGTTAAGAAAAAACATTTTGTTAGCATAATCTATACTAATACTTATAATAAAGCGAAAAAGTTTCTTTGTTTGTTTGAACGCACAAAACTCTGGAATCTTTTGGGATTTGATAGATCAATTTTTGAGGTAGGTTATAGATGCTAAACATCGCGCTATGACCCTGAGGAGCCGAGGCGAAATCAGAACGAAAACGAAGTAACAGCGCGGGCGGGCGATGTATTGGGCCCGAAATTTCAAGTAGGCGAATACGCAGACAGAAGCTAGTAAAAAATAATTTACGTAAAGTACGGCATTGAGCAAGATATTTCTTCGAAAAACCCAGATTACGATTTATATATTTTATTAGATAAACGAATAAAAATCACTTTGACATGATAAAAAATAGGCTTATCAGAATGCACCTAATTATTTATTACTTATTATCTAGTTCACACGACCAAATATTAAGTATAGGAGGTAATCTGGTGAGATAGTGAAGAAACAGATGCTATCAAAGGTAAAAAACCTTATTAATTTAGTCATTTTATTTATAACTCTTATAAATAAAATGACTAAATAAATGCTTTATTTATTTCAATGAGACAAATTACATGTACATTGTCAAGGGGTTGGTCAGTGATGAGGGAAGTTGCCCTTTCTAAACCGTAGTAGGTTCCCATAAAGAAGAACGGGGAAGAATCTCGAAATATTTTCGGAATTGCCCTGATTGCGAACGTGTAAATGCGCAAGTAAACGTTTTTTTCCAAGAATTAAATCTGTTGCAATATCGATTGATTTTCGATACCCTCAATACAAGCAATCAATATAACACCTCATAAATATTATTAATGCGATGTCGTGGAGGATATTATTTAAATTCTTTTAAATCAAAAGGCTTCTATTATGAACGCAGCGATTTCGGCCCACTGACAGTTGGCATCGGAACAACACTGTGTGACTGTGAAGTTTATTTTGTTTAGAGTTTACACGGGGTAGGGCTGTGCTGCTGTGTGGGCTATTTGAAATCAAACATTCTTAGCAAAATTCGAATTTGGACATCTAAATATTAGGCTTTACAGTAGCAGTAGTCAAAAGAAATGGCAACAATTGATTTAAAAACGCCTAATTCATCATAAAATAAAATAATAATAACAGACCTCCAGATTTTCGTCATACGACAAATCTCAGAGGAGATCAGCCTTCAGCCCGGAGGATATATTAGGGGACAAGGTTGTGCGCAAACACATGTATTTGCACACTCTCTTTCCTCACTGTTCTATGGGACGGCAATCAGACACGATCGGAGACAGATCAGGCGCAGGGCTAAAGGCTCAATGCAATGTATCATAATTCAATGTCCAATCGTAATAAACAGAAAACTTTTATCCAAATATATTGGAACTATTGCAATCAATACATCAATTAGAAACAACGCAACAAACTCCTATCAAGTAACGACTACGACAAGTACCAAATAACGAAATTAATAAAAGATAAGCAGAAAACCGCATGTACCAACATGTGAGAGACAAACCCACAATCGTAAGTTCGTCAACTTAACGATTCGTTAATCAATCCTACACCCACGCACGTATACGAATATCAACTGATAGATAAACAAGCTGATAGATAGTGCTATTAATATGTATGTCTTTACATAAATCAGTCGCTTTTCCCTTTTATCTGATGGCAAGATGAGCCAGGGATGAGCCAGCCGGCACGTGTAAGGGCCAAAGGCGATCGATTCAAGGATACTTACAGCGCATGATATGGCTAAAGATGACAAAGATACAGGAACTGTTGAAACACCTGAAATAACAAAAACATATCCGTCTTCCTTAGAAGCATTTAGGTATACACCTGAGTTCCCACGCCGCCGTGTTGAGATTGTAATACTTATTACAACATTTGTATCGTTGAAGTTGTAAGATCTTTCAACAAAGTAATGTGAATGAATGTAGATCTCATCTTGTGATCGTGTACCTATACTTGGAGAAGATTAACTCACTCTGGTACCTTTCATCATTGACTGAGAGGTTTCTAACAAGGAGAATACAAGTAGAAAGCAAATTTTTATCAAGTCTAAGAATTTTTCGTAAGTTAATTTTTATTTGAAGTCAATCCAACTAGCCGGCGTAACTGTAGACAGTGTTTTTAAAATACAAACAAAGAATATCGTTCGAAAATTCAATCAAAGGAACAATGATTCATCCAGCACATGATGAAAGATCAACATACAATATCGATAGTGGCAATGAGACTATGTCCACGTTCCAACGTCGTGAAGTCTAAAAAGTCACGTTGCATCGAGTGTGCGAACCTGCCAATATTTTGCTAATACTACATGATAACCCGATAAGATAGCAAGGTTTGCATCCCTTTTAGTGGTTAGACGTGCTACAGACTGGATGTGTGATGCCTGTTTATTAATAACATTGTTCTTAGCAGTGTGGGTATGCCCAACTTGGTCTTCCTCTTTTAGAAATGAATGTATCATCGTTGGTTTTAGTTACTGCATATCCTCTTTGATAGCCTAAATATTTGTCTCCATGTTGTCCTTAACCCAGCTATACTATTATACCTTTTTTTTGAGGTTGGGAAATCATCAAATGACTTCTCCCGCTCTGGGTGGAGCGGAAGGTAGTGTCAGGCTCTTACTGACTAAAACCCTTCCATGTTCCTTCCTTAGCCCTTATGTTCCAGGGTAACGGTATCCCTTTATGTACTACCTAAGCTGGAATTTCTAAATCAATTCTTGTTTTCTCGTTCGTTGGGGTAGTCATCATTGTTTCCCATGTTTATTTTAACTTCAAAGTTAACCAATTTTCTTGCTTTCTCCAATTTACAGTCGATACAAGCTGTAAATACTTTGCAACTAACTGCAACATCCCTGGCAGCTTGTTAGCAGCACAATTTAAAACGAGGTCGTGTAGTGTAGCTGTGTAGCTACGATGAATTGTAGAAGATACGAGAATTCTCAGCAACAGACGAAATTATTTTAAGAAACAAATTAAATATAATACAAGGGTACTAAAAGTATTTTTAAACGACAAGTTGATTTTATTTTGAGCTAATCTATAAACATAACATTGGCACAAAGCGTATTGTTAAAAAGTTCAGAAGAGTCGTCTAGAAATTCGTTCGAAACATTGGAATGAATATCTTTATCCTTTAAAACCATTTCCCACCAAATAGAAAAATCAGAATTTGCCATGAATTCGACAAATGATCAACAACATAGCAATTTCCCATATAAGACTTTCCACATGAGGACTATTAGCCAAAAACTTCGCACAAATTCCATTCATCCGAAACCATTCAGAACTTGATACTGTACTCACTAAGAAACATGTATTCACATGAATTATCACAAAAAAACAATAATTTGCTGCTTACGCAACTCTTGATTACTGACCGGTTTACAGATTCAATACGAGCAGTTATTTTTATCAGGAACGCATTTTCTCTGTACGCCATACAAGACAAGTTCTTTTCCGATATTTTAAGCGCTGTAACCACTGCAGGTGACTAAGTCTCGGCGCCATGACTGTATTTAGAACGACTTCAGGCGGCGATAAATGTTTTACATTTCATTCTCAGAACGAAACTATTTATGTTTTAATTAAATTTTAAACACTACTTTAGATCTCACATGGTGAGATCTCAATCTCACCTAAACAAGTTTTGAAATATTTAGAAATAATAAAACTGTAATAAATTGTATGTATAATCAAGAAACCTATAATATCGTATAAGTACACCGTGGAAAATACGAGTAAGTAGTTGATACAGCTCTGCCATTCCATACATAAATTAAAAAAGAGTTATTTGCTCAGTCTATAATTTATAGTTTTTTAATGCGATCGGAAACGCATCAAGGTACTTTTTATGTGGCGTTTTGTAATGCACTTAATTAAAAAACTTTGCTTCAGTGTCGTACTAAATGAGTTATTAGCTGTAATTACTAGTTGTAAGTGCTAATGCGCACTCAATTGACTGAAACGCTACTGTTCGAAACACAAGTGGGTTCCGATAACTGGCTGGTTTAGTAAAAAAATGCCCATATGCTACAGATCTTAATGATGCAGTTACGATAAGCGACTGGAACACGCATGCAACGGCCTAGATCTTGTTTATGGATTGGATGTGTCCGAACGCAAGGTTATAAATGGCATTCGAAAAATGAAATATCGATTCCTGATGTCGTATTGGATAAAGTTATGGCATGGCCCACCCGTTAAGGATCGAAATATTTTTGCGATATTAGTCATTAACGTGTTGCTTTAAGAGCTGTAATTGTCTGGATAATTATATGCAGTGTGCAATTAAGAATGTCAGAGGCACCTTGTAAGACAATCCGTGTGAAGCACACAAGTTTTCATATACGGGAGTAGTCTTTGAGAGAACCGCTTACCTTTTTCTTCGTATTTAAATTTATCGTAATATTGAAATACGAGTCAAAATTGAACTGACACAAAAATAAATCAACTGCAATGTATTTTGCAACGTTAAATTAATTTAAATAAAAAGGTAATCATAATTTCATTTCTGCAAAATGTGTTTTTGGCGAAATACGTTTCAAAGTAGCAATTGCAAATAAGGAGAGCTATATAGAGAGAAATTTGTTCCTATTTAATTTTACAAGCCATTGGTTTAAGTCAGGGTTAACCTCAAGGACTACAATGAGGTGAATCACGACTCGACCACTTGAAAACAGCGAAAAGTTACGTCACAACTCGTCATTTTACTCGCTACCTAATACTATATGGAGTATAGTGACTGCGAATGTAAATAAACGTATGAAATCAAATATTTAAACAACAATTATAGAGGTGTGAGAGAGGATCGCCTAGCAAGTATTGATTGATGTTAATTCTCTTTACATATTACTCATGATGATTTAGTTCACACATATAACAATAGTTATGAAGTCGATAAGTCATTGAACTGAGCCATTATTACTTCTAGAAATAACTAAGTCCCGTTTTCAGTTTCTGTACCAAAAACAAGTTTTCATGTGATTTAAACCATTACAAAAGGTCACTCGATAGTAGTTACTTCAATTTGCATTTCAATACTCAGAATCAGCTGCAAAAGTTTCACGCGAAGTGACCTTTGAAAGTCGCTCGACACGACTAAGTCTCGAACGAGTTACGATGACAGATGACGTAGCGTCTGACGTAGCGCTGTAACAAGGTCATGTCACGCAGTACGCGTTATTTGAACTGAACTGCTGACTTTTGAGTTACCTTTGCTTCATAGAATACGTAATTACAGCTTATTAACCGTCCCATAGACGATATGGGACGGTTAATAATTGCTTAGGTATCTTATTTGCCAGATAGATAATTCTTGAACAAATAAACTGCTGTTAACGATATAATTATATCTGCACATTAAGTACTGCTATTTTAAGTCGTGGTTATTTTTATGCGATGACCATATTCAACGGCAAGGTGACACAGATTCTGAAATGTAAATAGATTGGATATTGTTCGTTTTATATAATTTTTGCATTAATACCTATAATTAGTCTATATTTGTGTTGAATTCCGATCAAATCTTTTACAGATAATCTCTTATACATATTTTATTATTTATATCTACTAGCATTATTGGTTCCTGATTTGTAAACTTAATGCTTTTATTAGACATTTTACCTCAAATCTTCGGCGAATTAAAACAACACACGTTTGATGCCATGTGAAGGTAATTTGGTCTGTTTTTTCAATAAAGTTTAATTAATACGGAATCTGAGTGAACGCAAATATGTTTGTGAAGACGTGGAAGCGCGTCTGACGCACTTGGACGTCATTAAACTAATTATGAATTTCCGATAACAGACATATTATTTTCTAAAATAATGCCATAAAAGAAATCATAACAAAAACACTTTCTTATTTAATGACACACTATTTCAAGAGTGCTGGTTGATTTTAGATAGGTATAAAATTAATGAGGACTCACTGATCCAAATAAATACTTACGATAAACTTTTAACCCCTTAAAGTCTTATTTAATAATCATTAATTATTTATCATTACTGTTTTATGTCTACAACGCGTTTACAGTTGACCCAGACAAATTAATAAATTACGAACGATGAGTATTTATATATTATAGTTTAGCAACATGTGAACTGGTTTATTCTGTCTATTTTATAATTAGAACACAAAAAAAATAGTTAAATATAAAACGTTAGTACTTTTCAAGCTCCATTTCGAAATTATTTCGTGGCATATTTAAAAAGCAACTCCAGTTGCCAACAAAATAATAGCGCAGGAATGTAATAAATTGTTAATTAGCGCTGGTGCTCACGTCCGGTACAACCTGACTATAAAATAAAATATGGCGCCATAATCTTGTGGTCAGATTAGCGCCAGCAATAATTGATTGACCGGTAACATCCAACCACGGATGACTGACCGTCATTAAAGGCAATATACCTACATATTATAGGTATCTAGTTAAATTAATCATCATATAAATGTATTTACTTTGCTTGTGTTTCTGTACAAGGTTACAACTTAACGATTTAAGATAAATTTGAATAAAAAAGTCGAACAAAAATTTTACTTACCTACTCAGTTTTGGGCACGGGGCTTATTTTAACACGAATTGAAGGTCAATCGACCTTTTATACCCCTAGTGTTCTTAGAAATGAGTTCTAATTTATTTGGTGTGGTTCCTGGAAACGGTTAACGGGTGAGTTATCAAGTCGGTACTCGAAAATCCAAAGCTTACCTATAAAGTTCCCTTCACTTCTTAGCCTTTCAAACGCACACAGAATAAAAATATCCGTGCCTTGATTGCATTTGATGATAACAGTAAAGACAGGACTTAATTTGCACACAGGTTTTACTTAACTTACTGATAAGTAAGATGGATTAATACTGTAGATAATGACTATACTTAGATTCACAGCACAGGCTACCGTCGTGTAGTTTAATTAGATACAATTATTTGTTTAATTTGATATTGCGCTCATAACCCTAGGTGATCGGGTCAAACGTGTAAATAAAACTTAAAGCTAGCTTTTTATGTCGCTAAAAAGAATAATGCTTATTTTTCCATCCACTGTTAGAACTTAAAAACATTTTACAATTGCAATATTTTCAAGTCTGTTTTCTTAGTTTAGTAATGTTTTCAACAACATGAACAACAAACTGACAGACGGCTTCATAACTATACCTAACATAAATGAGATATCTACCAGTGTACAAACTTCTTTAGTTATACTGCCATGCGAAATCATATGATGAATTTTATTGTGTATAATTGGCTATTCTCTAAAATCGCATGTCGTTAGGCGGAAATAAATTAATAATTGGTAATAAATGATCGAATAGGTATCAATAAATATAATATATATAGATATTATCTATATAATCAAATCTTAGCATAAAGCGTAACCAACGGTTCCAGCACGAAATCTTGTGTAAAGTTTTTTCAAGACTAGAGAACTTCCAAATCATAAACGTATCTCTAAGAGGTGATACTGCCGGGTAAGCGGGATTATCCGAAAGGGTTACCGCTACCCCGGAACATAAAGGGCTAAGGAAGGAACATGGATGGGTTTTAGTCAGTAAGAGTCTGACACTCCCTTACGCTCCACCCACAGCGGGAGAAGTCATCGGACGATTTCCCACTCTCCCTTTTTCGCATCATTCAATGGAACATCTAAGTAGCTAAATAAATATATAATCAATTAGCCCGCGCACTTACAAAAAAAAACCATTGCGAGTGTGTTGGACACACCAAACTTGTAAAAAACTAGAACAGATTTTTTATTTAATACAAATGATATGTAGTTTTAAATTTATACCCTCCGGTCCTGTCTGACCATTGCATGGTCTCATACCGCAAGTTCAAATTGAAAACTGCATTGCAAATCGATTCCCGCCGAAACAAACAGAACCGCCATAAAAAAAAACACTTTGTTCACACAATCATGGCCGCCGTGAGATTTTTTTTTTGCATTTATTTATTCTTTCCGGCCAGTGTCTTTAATGCAACCTGACCACCGATTGTCCCCAACTTTGTTTTAAATCGGAACCCAACAAATATCGAGTATCAAATCAATACAATATTTCATTCAGAGTCTTATTAAGTAGGTTGTATGTCAGTAGGTTGATTATGTAATTTTAACTCTAGAAATACGTGATAAGTCTGAAATCTCGGACATTTCTGTGCTTAAAGTATTAAATAAGTAACAAATAAATAACTACTTAGTCGTAAAGTAACAATAATAACGGCTTTAAGATGTTCGACAGTTTAGAACAAAATGTTTTGTTGCCAAGTGGAAATATATTTAAATTTTATTTATTAAACTGTCATTACTCAGTCCACGGTGACGTCAATTTGTTTTAAAACAAAACTCAACTGTATTGACGCCTACCACATTTTAATTGGAAATAAAAAAGCTCGCTGTTTTTCATGTGGAAAAAACAAAAATATCAGAGAAATCTACTTCTAGCCGTTTTATATCTTAGATCAAGTTGATCGCACTTTTATACTTATTTCCGAATCATAATTCGAATTTCGATTACGCGTCATACACCCGCCAAGGAAACCAGACTAACCTCGAAATCATTCAAAGTATGCCGATGACACCAATCAATTGACTTAATGACAAGTTCTACACATGGTCGAACTAATTAAAAGTACGCACGTGGGTGAAGGCACGTCGGCAACCGTTAATTCCTAATCGATAAAAGATAAATTAGCAATAAACGTCATGCTGATTACAATGTGTAATTTCACAGCGATAGAGTTAAAGAAAACGATCTTTGCTACGTGTTATTATAAAAGTAAATAGTTGAAAGTAAGAACATATTTACGATCGTTTTGATTTGTGTTCTCATTACCGCTAAGTATGTATATTACTTTCAGTAGTGCTCCCGTGAATCGCATTAAAATAATTCCAAGTGTGTTCAACTGTTCAGGTCGTAAAACTGTCGTGTCATTTCATTTCAGTTTGTGGTCTAACCACGTGAAAGATCTTGGCAATGAATATAGGAGTTGCACTGTCCAAAAATAACCTAGGTACTGTTATTTAATTTATGTTGTGTTAAATAGGGTTAAATACAGAAATATAAAAAGTTGAACATTCATTTTAGACGAAGTACGTACCTATGTTGACTGGTAAATTATGTTTGTGAAAAACAAAGAAACACAGTTCTTTAAACAGGCAACTTACAAAATAAACACAAACAATTATTTACTTTGTTACGTATGTTTTTGGGTAAAAATAACGGAGCGAGCTCGTGACGTGGCATATCGCCAAAATCACGAGTTTTCTGCACACGTTTGTCTCAAAAATATTTTTGTTTTGCCCTCCCAAATAAATATTAGCGTTTATCTTATCTTAAAGGGAACGAATAATAAACAAAATAAGTATATTTTTCTAGAATATTGCCACGATAAACAATCAAGTACCTTTTGATCTTTCAATTAAAGTTATGGTTATTTATTCAGGCTTATTAAAAATAGGGAAAGATTATGCTGGGCTTGAGAGATATCCTGTTTATCAAAATTTTCTAAAATCGAGGGTATTTTGACAAAATATAAATTGACATGGGTAATTCTAATTAGTAAGTATAATAATGGGAACCTTCTTTCAGAAATAACTTGCACGAAATTCATGGCTCATTTGAAAATAAGCAAACAGTACTTACATAACATTTTGTGTAATGATAAATGTTAAAATTCCTTCTTTACAATGTTTGCAATTAAACTCTTGTACTTACACGTGGCATTTGCAACGGTATAAAATAAATTTTATAGCTGCAAAACTTTAAAAGCATATAAAACAAGGTTGACCTTGTTTTATATGCTTTTAAAGTTACTTGAATACCTAAAGATGTAAAATAAAATAATCTTAATGACGGGTATTTTATCAATATACGTTAAAAAACTCTACTTTGAACAATTAAGAAACGAATATTATCTGTAGCTTAAATAATGAAATAAGCTAAAGTGATTTCCTTATTCTAAAGATAAGAGCTAGAATTTAGGTACAGACGCCAGCACATCAAGCTATCCCTAACTGTCAAATTTTCTCAATTAAAAATGAACCTTATGTCTTTGCAATAAATTTGAAATACTATCAAAGAAATCTGACAGATTGTGGTAACTTGATGTGCTGGCCTCTCTACTATGAATTTATGAGGTTATGAGATGATTTCCCAACCTCAAAAAGAAAAAGAATCTTACTTACTTTGCAATTGAAAACTGCAGTGATTGTTTCTTCTGTAGTTGGGCTAATAGCGAATGGAGCAATAACTTATTATGATCACTAAATACAAACACTAATAAAATTGCTTTTACAAATACCTAACATACTTGTATGAAATTGTTTTTTGTTTGAAATCTTTATAATCGTAGTACGAGTGTACCTACGCTATGATTAACGCTAAAAAAATATTATTCGTTATGATTATTATCAGATGCAACGTCACTTTTATCATAATTAAATCAGGCGCCTTACTTACTATCACGGTTTTCGACAACAATGCTATACATTACACACATTACAAATTAGGCTGGTTCTTGAATCTGTGACCATTTATTTTCTTAAATATAAAAGTCACGGTACAGGTACTCCAGTTTCTTATTCGTAAAATAAATGTTTTTCACACGAACCGAAAAAATGGCGCGCATGATTGTCGAAAGTGTTAAATATCACAAATGTGATATCTTAATAATAATAATTTAGCAAACAAAATTGGTTCACACGTCTTTACCGTAAATATTATTCAGTTAAACAGAAAACAATGTTTTACCTATTTAAAATTGTTCCTAAAAAGTTCTTAGCTTTAAAAAAATCCAAATTGAACTTAGCCGATTTGCATTTCTAACTTATTAATCAGCCCTCATTCTTGCTCCACGAAAAAAAAGGAAGCACTGAACGGTACTTTTTTTGCTTGTTATCTAGAATGTTAATGTAAAACTAAATGAACCCTGAGGGCAACAAATGACATGTAGGTGCTTAAAACGTATGATGCCAGTAGGACTACCGGCGTGTGTAAGTAAATGGTGAATTTAGACCAACTGTCAGTTTCAATATAACCGTTAACTTACTAAACAATTTATAAAAGGTTAAGACTTAAGAACGTTTCCCAAACTTTTAAAAATTTAAATTTAAATGTACAATGCTGACATAACTGATCGAAGCATGCTGGCAGGTTAGACAGAAAAATCATAAAACATTTCGACGTCACATAATTTTTTTTACGGCACGAGTAACAAATGACACGCATTTTTTTTAAATTTTCAGACCGACAACATTCTCAAATTAAATTTTCATGCTGCCATTGCTTTTACTAGGGTCACGTGTGAAAATCGATTACATTCGGTTGGCATTAGACTTCTCATAATTTTACACGTGGCACCATATTTTCCTTTGAAAAAATATTATCAAACTTTAAATAATAATTTAACATAGTTAATGAATGTTCACGTTATTAACAACGAATTCATACCGTACCAAAACGTAACATGTGCTTAAAGAACATTATTAGTGGTTCAACAGCATGTTATTTTTATTTCTCCATCCAGTAGGTAATAAGTCTTCAGTAATGAGGTAGCATAATTATAATAGCAGCTATAAGTAGGTATTTATCGGCAGTTGGCAACAACCTCGCTTCTGTTATGAAACACTGCTGTTTGATTAGGCGGTTGTTGCACATTTTACACTTGATTATTTTAAATTTATTTCACGTTTGTTTGATTTCAAGCCGTCAAATCATAGGTCGTTTAGATAAATGACTGTTATCAACGGACGTTAGCATAGTTTAGGGATAATCGAAGCTACCTAGGTAGTTGTAATGTCTTTCGACTTGATATTGAGGCCTACAGAGAAACAGCTGTTAGCAAGTATAAGTTTCATATAAAATACCATCACCGCACGGCAATTATTTTCAACAATATTCTATATCTCCTCCTCCCTTGTTCACAGAATCGCTACCAAGACCTCTCAGCCTCTTCATGTAGCCCTCGCTGTGGTCGTCCTCCTAGCCTGGCTTAGTCGCCCTGGATCCAGTAGTAACCTCCGTGGGTGGAGGGCACTATACGTCGTCGCCGTAGCCACGCATTTTGGAGCACAAGTCTGGATGACCCTTGTCTCTGGTAAGATTTACTTCTGGAATATTCTGCGTTTAGAATAAAGTGGGAAAATGAGAAATGAGAATCGATGTTGAAAGAGATCAGACGATAAGATGGTGACAAAGTAGCAACGATTGCCAAAAGTTATTTAACTTTTGTAATTATTTTAGGTTTTCTAAAAATGGATCCTTACTCATTTGAACAGAAAAAATGCGAAGAGTGCCAACAAATGTCTCTTAATTTAGTCTCTAGGTCTAGGTCTTAAACGAAGTCTAGATAATTATTGTATAATAAAACAAATTATCCATTACGGAATCGCAAATTGTTCTCACAAATCAAATTAACATTTTTTACTTTCATTTATTTCAAAATCGGCATCCAGAAACTCGTTTGTTCAAATTTCGAAGAACTCTATCACGTTGCCGTGCATGCGCATTACGTACGTGGAGGAACGAGGTTCCAATAAAAAAGTTACCGTCTTGTCGTTGAGAAACGCCAGTTTTTATTAAAGAAGGTTGTATTTGAAGAAGGCGGAACACTGTAATTGTTCGGAAGAGGTTTTGCTCGAAAACTCTTTAGGAATTTTGAAACGTTTGTAAATTTCTGGTGAATGAATTTTGAGGCTGATGCCCTTTATTTTGACTGATTCTTTTCTCTTTCTCATGGTGCTCAGAAATATGACGTGGATGTTTAATACACACAACATCACGTCTGTATTCCCCAAAGGGTTAGGCAGAGGTGCACCTACAAACACCTTAAAATATCCCATATAAAAAAAAATAGTGAGAATCATAAAACTTAACAGTTTACACGAAGAAGTACTTTGAAGTAACCATAGGAATATAAAATATCTATGGCAGTAACAAATACATAAAATGACTGATCACGAGTATCGTAAACTGTCGTTTTTCCCAACGGCCATTCCACCGTCTGCAGTTTGTTACAACTTACACGTGTAGACATAGTTTATTGTTCCATGTTTACCATTGTTTCCATTCCTTTGTTTCTGATTATTACATCAGCGATTATTTATCAATATATGTGATCGGATATCTCTCAATGATCTAGGTGATTGATCCCTTCTGTATCATTGCCTAGTTATTTCCTAAACTAGCTATTAACTTAACTTAAATAATATAAAAAGGTTACCTCCGAAAATAATATGCAACATGCAATTAAATATAACAATTTACATTAATCATTGCTTCTTTTGTTTTTGCTATAAGGCAAATAATAATCCGTCTTTTTTTACTGTCAAAAATTAAATTTGACCCCAAGATCTGAAGGTGAAGGACAGACATAATGGGAATATTATAAAAAGAATTCAATTAGAATCATTATTATAACCCTGGTTTCTAATTTAGCAAATTACTGAATATTTGTTAGGTTTGTAATTTATTTAAATTATATGTATACGTATGACAGGTGGTTCACTGATGTTGTCTCATACTTTGTCCACTTAGGACTGAAATGGTAGCTATGGAAACCACTAGGAAATCAACATTAAGATCTTTTTAACGATGTTTTCAGTCCTAACTAAAAACATACTTTACGTATAGTGTAAATTATTTATAGGAAACTTTATGGTATCTATGACGGTAGTCCGACATACCATAAAGTTACTTATAATTTTGTGAAAATAGTTGGCACTGACATCGTCATAATGATACTGGCAAATGACGCATAATAAGCTTTTTTTACGAAGTGATAATTTAGAACGCTTTTTTAAATCTTTAATGTTATTCCTTTTTTTTTTCACGAAAAAACTATGTTGAAATACAAATTAGTAACAGTAAAGCGTCTCGTAAACAGTTGACTTTCCCAGCACACAAAAGTGCCTGGGCATTAAGAACATAACACATGACGCCCTCTCTGGCCAGACTAAAAAACATGATAAGACAGCAGAACAAGGTAGACTGAATACAAATTAAAAGATGGAACAATAACTACAAAGATACACCGACTTTAAAAGTTTGAAAATCTCAGAACCGGTGGGCGGAGCCACCTGTCAAGTCAACACGGTTCATTCAAGAACCAAATGATGCTTCTTAGCATTTTAATGGCCCAAATACAGGAATTTTAAACGACCAAACCATGAATAAATAACTTTAAACCTTCTTGTGTCACTTTAAAGTTGAAAATCCATTGGTTTTGAGTTGTCATGTTCATGAAATTAGTTTTTGACTCGCGAAACATTCTTTTGAGAGTATTACAATAAATAATTAAGTAATTGCGTAATGAGAACTAATTGGGGTTCGCATGTCTGAAGTCTCAAAGAACCGTAATTTTTATGGTTCCTTTCTTTTAATCGTAAATCCTTTACAAACGCAAGTTAAAATCTCTTGTATGGAGTAAACCGGTTTGTGAATGATTGTTATATTTTGATAATAAAATTCGAGCGGTTTTCAGAACAGAATTCCAAGATTTATTTAAAAAGTTTTATTTTACAGCCATGTTGTAGCGCCAATGAAAAAACATTATGTATACTTACCGTTGCACAATGACACTTTAAGTCAAAAACCAGCTTTTAACACTTCACCAACTCGCTACAAAGTCTTTACAAGGCTTTCTGTAAAAAGGAACATAAAATATAATTTAGATTTACATTTTCTGAATAAAAAACATTAACATCTTAAGTAATGTGACGTATTTTGATTATGCAGAACAAATCTTTGTTTATTGGCTATTTATTTCTGGTTTTAATTTGACTTCTGCACCATAATTGCTGATTCGATATCCTTAAGCCATCCATAGCTTACGCGTAGATGACAGTTCAATGAACTGCATCCTTTTTGTCATAGCCATCCCGCATCTTCTTGTAATTACGATACATAATTTCTCTATATCTATATGAAACGTTGAATTAATAAAGACAGTAGTAAAATCTCGATCTAAATAAATTGATTGTTCAGTAAAAAATCCTATGCTTAAAATTTGTTCCTTGTTTCATATCATAATCATGCAGCTTCAGGCATTTCATAAATTTTCATACAAAGACACAGGCGATATTTGAGCGAATGATTCACCAAATAAATCAAAACAATTTCACATGCATTAAACAGACTACCAGTATGAAACGAAACAGTCAACATCCTTTGTGAATTATGGTAGAACAATTTGTAGCGCTAACCAAACGGTGCACGATCCAGGGCATGGCGCGTTCCGGGTGACACGGCCCATTGAAATGACCTTACTGATTTGTTCCTGTACAGGATTAAAGTATTATTAATGGATAATATATTGTTACAAGTGTACCTAAACGTTACGTAAGGTCAATTGGAACCTTTGAAAGAAAAAACCAACAAAAATAACCTACTGACAGAATAGCAACTGGGCACTTTGCTTAATACGATTTGCTGTTTAATTTTTTTTTTCTCAAATATTTATACGAATGAAAAAGTAGTGAAAGCTATCATAGAAAGACGAAAGAAAATACGCTTATTTGCGGCAAGCATGATGCAGTAAAAAAAAAAGTAAAAAAAAACAGCAAAAAAAAAAAGTTGTGAGAAAATATGCGTCACACCGCGTAAAACGGCCATCGCTCAGCATAATGCTTCGACCCCATGCAAGACAGCCCCGATAGGAACAGTTAAAAAAATTAAGACAAAACTAATACAGCTAATTGAAAAGAAAGAAAAAATATTTATTCAGCACAAACAAGACGCACATGCAATTGCAGCACTATTTTATTCAAAAAATCCAAAAGTGAGCCTGAAGCAATGACACTTCTCTTACAGTCAGTAACAGTCATGTCATGAGTCATAAATCTATTAAGGTTTATCTCCGCTAGGGCACAATGATGAGGTAAGGGGATCGTCAACCTCAGTCAGGGTCGCGCACAAAGGTTCAAGCACACACGAGCAAATATTTGTGGGACCGCCAGACATTTGTACAATGTCTGGACGAGACGTTATGTAATAGGGACCATGACACGCGGGATCGACGTGCAAAGATACTTTACATTATTGACGTACTTCGAGTGGGTGAAGCATTGTTTACGAGTACTTTCACACATCGTCATCAATCATTATATCTGCTAGATAAGTCATACGTTTAGAACTGGAATATTTTACGTAGGTGTGCTCTGGCTTGTCTATGATTTCAAAAAAAAAGCGCCGCGCTTTTTGATAATAAAAGACACGAGTCGTTGGTCAGTGATTATAAGACTAATAAATAGTATCTATTTTCAAGACACAATATTTTTGATCGTTTTTTTTTCTGGACGAACAGCAGATTAATCCGTATTTTTGAGAATATTCCTCAATCGCCATAAAATAACTAACAAAATGTTCCTTGTCCCACAGGCATAGTTCTTTACTTCAATCTGCCTCGCCACGAGTTCGGCCGTGTCCAGACAGTCCTATTCCCTGTATACTACGCGTTCAACGCTGTCGTCAGTCTACTGGCCCTCCTCGCCTACTACAGGACGCAGTGCCTCACGCAGTTCGAACATACCTCCTGGGTACAGGTAAGCATCAAAACCTTCACTTAAACTAGGTGAACACAAAGATAATAATTATGTATAAGTATGAGTGTACTGGAGGAAGGGCAGAAAAGAAAATGTCATGTTCTCCCTTTGAAGAGACTTCAGGCTCTAAACGTGAAACACACGCTAGATGGCGCTAAAGGCAACATGTTTAGTTTATTTTGTTTTATGTAATTGAATATGTCTAGATGAATCAGGACCAGAAATCGACCTAAGCCGTAATGGCAATCCTTAATCCCCGCAGTGGCACAAGGTACAGAACTAAAAGTAATTAAACGCCTGTTTTATACAGGTTTACGCTAGAAATATAGTGACCCCTTATTGGCCCATTAGGAAGTCGCTGACCCACAGGATCACAAAATACTTGACAAGAAATGACATACGATTTCTACACAGGTAAAGCAATATACGATAAACGTTCCCCCATCATCATAAACCAATCTGTGTAAACAAAATTAGCACATACTTGAGTGAACAACAAAGTGCTGTAAACACATAATCAAAAGGTCGCAGGTCTGCAATAAACTTCAATAATGAATTAAATAAAACGTGGGCATATATTAAATGGCGCCAATGCGTTATGTGCAGTTTATGGCCGAGTGACTGTCATTGACATTAATTGAAATTATTATGTACCGATTATTGAATATTTGCATACTCAACAGGTAAAATTACGTACCTTGTTATAACAGCGTAAAAGTGCTTTACATTTACTTTTTCTGTGCACTGAAACAGGTACTTATCAGTTGCTAGCTTCCGCCCGCGGCTTCGCCCGCAAAATATGTCGACAAATTATACACATAAACCTTCCTCTTGAATCACTCTACCTATTACAAAAAACCGCATCAAAATCCGTTGCGTAATTTTAAAGATTTAAGCATACAGACAAACAAACAGTCAAAAATAGCGACTTTGTTTTATACTATGTAGTGATCACACTTGTGACATTTTCGTATTTATTGACCAGCGAATTTGGGCTCATTTGATAATTACAAACCAATATTACTTAGATATATTATTAAATAAACCAACCCCAACCAACCATAATATAGGGCACGCCACGATAGTGGCGGTAAGGCCCCTCTTTGAGGAGTGGCTAGAGAGGCGTCACGGCGCCCTCACCTTCCGCCTGACGCAGGTCCTCACCGGACATGGATGTTTCGGGAGGTTCCTGCACATCATCAGGCGGGAGGAAACGCCCGGGTGTCACCACTGCGAGGATCGCCCAGAGGACACGGTAGAGCACACGGTGCAAACCTGCCCCGCTTGGGCGGAGCACCGCCGTGTCCTCGTAGAGGCGATCGGCGGCGGCGACCTCTCGCGCCCGGCCCTGGTGCAAGCCATGGTCCGGGGCGAGAGGGAGTGGGAGGCAGTCACCTCCTTCTGCGAAAAAGTTATGCTCGCGAAGGAGGTGGCGGGATGGGAGAGAGAAAGGTCCTCCCGTCCCAGCCGCCGCGGGAGACGCTCCGGGCGTCGGGAGCCACGTGACGACTCCCGGCCACCGTAGGCGCGGGCCTGCGGACGGTGAGTAATGGGTGACTCACCGTCCGATCAGCACCAGACCCGTGCCGTACGGCGCGTATATGTTCCACGCGCGCCTCAAAGAGATGTCAGCATATGAAGGGGCCCCTCAGGGCCAAGCCTGCCGGGTAAGCGGGATTGTCCGAAAGGGTTACCGCTACCCCGGAACATAAAGGGCTACGGAAGGAACATGGATGGGTTTTAGTCAGTAAGAGTCTGACACTCCCTTCCGCTCCACCCAGAGCGGGAGCAGTCATTGGATGATTTCCCAGCCTTAAAAAAAAAAAAAAAAAAAAAACCAACCATAATATGATTTACAATTTTTAAAGTATTTTTTTGTTTAATACATTTGGGTATCCAAGAAAATGGAGCCCATTTCGAGCAACTAATTAATTAGTTTAATTTTTTTTGTAAATAATTAAAGATTTCATGGTTTTCCTATCATTTAATTTATCAAGTTTGTTCGAGAGATTTCATCCTTATAATTCATACTAACGATCGCGGCAATAAAAGTACAGTGTGTACTTTTTGCAGATTTTAGTCAGTTCGATTCCCGGGTGTGGCAAGCGATTTTTTGGAAATCTTTGAATGCAGTTTTCTTTCTATTCAAAAATAAAGGAATGTTTCCTTTGAGTAAAATTTTCTATCTACAGTATTAAGAGTACTTTCCCTCCAGGGGGCATTACAAAATTCCACCCTGTATAAATGTAGTATCCCCGATGATCTTGATCCATATGAGGGCTTATATTGTTGTAAAGTGACCTTTTCACTTCGCAAGCACACAACTTCAGCTCCTGATAATGAAACACAACTTCAACTTAACCGACCAGTGGTTTTACTAGCACTAAACTACGGAATTTATTCCCCGCCGGTCATAACAATCAAGTTTATATCGAACTCAATTAGCTACTATATGGCGTTTTATTTGTATTCCCTTTTGCTTCGAAGATAAATCACATGATCAAATGTTCGAGACAGAATATGACCCGCTATCTTAAGGGTCTTCACACGTTCGATCAATTACGACAATTCATTGGGCTGTAGAATTAATATATGAGCTATTTGAATTATCGAGGTTGAATATTATATTTATGTCATTTTAGCTCTGTGTGGTTGCTAACTACAAATACTGGGAAGTTTAGCTAAAGCTCTCTACGTAGACTTGAATACTAGGTAGGTACGTATTCAACAGATTTATGTTTGATCGAAGATTATACCAATAAAATGGACCTATTTTTCAATGTTGCCATTCTATTTTGCACGTAAGTAGACAGTTAATGACCTGTCTTATCTAAAATAAATATAATTAACCGAATAACTTTGATTAATGATGATTACGATTATAAACAGTGGCCAAGGAAATATCCATATACACTTCTTAATCATAAATATGGCCTTTGCCAATTTGAAGAAATGATTAATGATAGTTCAAATTGGTAATTTACTAACCGAATATCGACTTAAGTTTATTCAAAATAAAAATGCGAACAGATTATCAATGCAATTAGCCTTATTGGCAGCATAGAAAAATACCGTTGCACTCAATTATCAATAATTGATGATTTTTGTTGCATGAAATGTATTGAAATATATACCAATCATTTCAACACGAATGTAACATTATAATATTAAAAGTGCAATGTGTCGAACTCATTAGGCACGAAATGTACATACCTATTATTTGCATTTAAATTGCATTGAGACCGTAAAATCCTTGATTCTTAGTCTCAAACCAATACTTTATGTATTACGTCCACACAATACAAGATACTGTGTAATCTCAAGTAAATGCAAGGTTGTTTTAAAAGGTCGGATTAACTCGCTTGAACTCATTTTGGATAAAAGACAGATTAAAAATTAACAGCCATTTTTATTATGTCGGAACCGGATGCAAGGAAATAACGGTTACAAAAGAGATTGTATATCATTTAATTGCCAACGTGACATGTTAGGTCAATTGATAATGTTATTACACACATCAAAAGTGTCTAGGGATCAACATATATTTTTGCAATAACTTTTCTCTTGATTGATATTAATTTAAATTTTCTTTAAGGATTCATCAAATAAAGTGTTTTCGTTTGTCACAGTAACGATAAACCAAGTCACCTTTGCATTAATAAAGAAATTTGCCATTTTCCTAATAAAGGGATTTTTGACATTTGAACCACTAACATTAAAGTTCGAAAAAAAGACTGAAATAACAGTTTTCTTTAAAATTTTATTGGGTAACTTAAACAATTAATAATCCGTGTTTCTACCGCGAACACTAACAACACAAGAACATCGGTTTGGCATACTCAAAATGAGTTCATCCAAATCACGCTGTGGAATGGCCGCCCATGTTCGTTGCAACAACAAAAAAAGGTCTTCTTGCAACTGGATACCCTCCATATTCGGCAGAGCTCTTCTCTGTAGCATATCCCATGCATGCTCAATCGGGTTCAAGTCTGGCGACTGAGCAGGCCAGGGCAGGACATTGATGTTAGCTGCGGCGAGAGTCTGTCTTACAACTCTTGCGGTGTGCGGTCGTGCATTATCATGCATTAACTGAAATAAGGGACCGATTTGCACTTGTAGAGGAACGATGACGTCAGATACAATCGTCTCAGCATAAATTTGAGCGTTGAGGTTGCCTCTGATCCAAATCAACTCAGTTCTTCCGCCGATCCAAATACCCGCCCATACCATGATGGTTCCACCACTATAAGGATGGACTTCCTGGCAGGATTTTAATCGCTGTTGGCGTCCAGGGGTTCTCCAGTGTCGTATACGTCTTGTATCCGGTCTCATACCAAAACGAGACTCATCAGAAAAGCACACGAAACGCCATTGTTCTTCTGCCCAATTTCTGTGTTCAAGAGCCCATTGATATCGAATCCTACGATTGTGCATTGCTATAGGTGGTACCCGTAGCGGTCTTCGGGAATGAAGGTTCACTTCATGCAAGCGGTTTCTGACTGTTTGGTCGCTAATTAAGTTCCCTGAAGAGTGATGAAGCCTCACGGCTAACATCATGGCGGTTATTGTTGGAGCTCTTCGAGTTAAGATTTGAATGTATCGGTCTTGTCTCCGTGTGGTGCAGCGATACCGTCCTTCATGGCGCTCAGCCACGGTACCAGTGCTTCGGTAACGTGTCCAAAGTCGACTGATAACACCTTTTTTTGTTGTTGCAACGAACATGGGCGGCCATTCCACAGCGTGATTTGGATGAACTCATTTTGAGTATGCCAAACCGATGTTCTTGTGTTGTTAGTGTTCGCGGTAGAAACACGGATTATTAATTGTTTAAGTTACCCAATAAAATTTTAAAGAAAACTGTTATTTCAGTCTTTTTTTCGAACTTTAATGTTAGTGGTTCAAATGTCAAAAATCCCTTTATTAGGAAAATGGCAAATTTCTTTATTAATGCAAAGGTGACTTGGTTTATCGTTACTGTGACAAACGAAAACACTTTATTTGATGAATCCTTAAAGAAAATTTAAATTAATATCAATCAAGAGAAAAGTTATTGCAAAAATATATGTTGATCCCTAGACACTTTTGATGTGTGTATTTTGTATTTTGTCAGGAAAGATACACTGAAACGCGGTGCTTTCTAAAACGGTCATTCGACACATCCATTGAGTTTCTTATGTCACTGAATCACAATGAGCAATGGTTCGTTTATATCGAAGCGCTGTTTCTTCCCTGCACATTCCATCATCCAAAGGGTTATAAATTAGCTTACCCTATCAAAGTAACTGTAAATATTTTAAATAGTAACAAGTTAGCCTTTAAGCTGAGATAGATTTTCTACTCTTTTGTAATGCACAAGTTCTAAATTCAAACCTTCAACATCATACTAAACCTTCTTATTCTCGTTGTTCCAGCTAGCGTTGCTGTTAGCCGTATTCAGCATCGAGTCGTACGTGCGCCTGCGACTCGTGCGACCCATGCTTCGCGCCAAGCATGTCAAGACACAGATGGAAGAAGCAGCAGGTGGTGGACAAGAAGTAAGTACAACATACTGCCATTATTTATGTACAATATTCGCTAAAACGTGATGCATAGGTACCTGTACCTATCAGTGGGTGAAGGCAGGCTGAAATGATGTGATAGTCCAGTTAGCCTGTTCTGACCAAAGGTCTCCACTTTTTCTTTACTTATTTCAAGATCCAATTCGATAGCATAAACTTAAAATAGATTACGAAGTTTGTTGCTTGTTTGACAACCAGTAACGACCTATATACGAACTTTATCCTCCCTAAATTAAAAACAAAGGTTCTATGCTAATCTTGCTTTTAGTCATTTAGATCAGGACAGGTTTTCCTGCGTATCTTATCAAGGTAATCGCAAAAAGACAGGATGAATGTATATTTTACTTCCTGCACAATAGCCATTGAAGAAGTGATGACGAACATAAACAAAAAACTCGTCATGTCATAGTCATAAATTATAAAACTCCTTTGCATAATGCTTTCTAATCAATCAAAAACAAAGTCGGAAATCAAAGTTCAAGGATGAAATAACGGCACGAGCTCCACCTGCATATAGCTGACACAAATTCATAAAAAAATTGAGAAAGCAATTCACTTGACATCAGGCACCTGACGCCATTGCCAGATGCATGATGAATCACTTACAAAGCACGTGCTTTTTGCACCGTTGCAGAAATTAGTTCGTAGTAAACGATATGCACACGTCGTTTGATTGGCTGTGGTGCAATATGTCGATTTGGCAATGGCTTCGATTCTTGGAACTAACTTTTCTTCTAATTTGTTGAAGGATTCTAAAAATGGCGGTGTGTTATAATTCATTACCTTTATGCCAATGACTTTGACCATCACTGGCTCTTGAAAGCAAGGCCAAGAATCCTTCCTAGCTCTTCAAAAATAGTACAAGTTTTATCTAATTATTAATTACCTGTGTATTCACACGTGAATAATAATTATAATGTGTTTGTTACATTTGTCATCGACAGCTGATAAACACAAATTTCAAAACAAAATCCCCAATCGCGACTTTCAATCGATATGCCAAATTACCTTTTTTTTGCAACGATCCTATGCTAAACCATGTGTTTCTGTTGTTACAGGTCGGTCGCCTAATCCTAGGTGAACTCGCACACTGTCCCCGCTACCTTCGTGTCCTGAGGACCTTCAGGACATACCACTCGAGTATAGCCATGGGCACGATGATAGCCCTAGGTTGTTCACTATACTCCACTATGATCATAGTCGATTCCATGTGCCGTTAATTGATTAACTAAGTAACTATTGGAAAAAGAATTAACTCTAAAAAGTTCCGTTGGCATGCTGTGTAAATTTTAAACTTTTGTCTTGAATTTAGTAGTTTTTTTTTATTTAAAAATATTGAATTGTTAACACCTATTCTATGTATTTGAATTTGTATAGATTTTTATATTTCTCAATAATATTCAATCTGATGAAAAATGTTGTAGTTTATCTGAGAACTGAAAGAATCACATTTTATGTCAAGGCACAAAGGCTGTCACGAATTTTAGTATTTAGTGATTAGTTTAAAATCTAAAGCAAGGTTTACATAGCATGGTACCACCGATAAAAATTAAGGATCCATTTCATAATGCATTACTGTCCTAGTTCCACTCAGGCTGTGAAGTCTGTTTTCACGAAGTACGATTGTACGCTTCTTATTAAAAAATAGTATTAATTCGTAAAGAGTGACTCGAGATGGATTTAGGTGTGTGAGGCGCTGGTCGCACGAATTGTTTCCTAGAGAAACGTTGTGAGAGAATCGTTCCAAATTGTATAATTATAGTTTAAGTGACGGTAGAAGAGTAGAAGACGCGACTAAACGCAACGATAATAGTATTAAGATATTAACACAAACCTTTTTCAAGGTTCTTAGTTGAAATTGTAACATCGAATTTATAGAAAAATTAATACTAACTTGCCAGCAACTAACAGTATAGATTGCAGAAGCTAATCAAATTAATCTTGCCAAACGTTAGAAGCGTTGTTCTATCGAGTAGCCGTCTGAGGCAGCGAGCCCGTCACTAAGCTGCTTGATATTATGAAACTCATGTTGTTTGCTCTCTAATTTCCTGCAATACTGCCATAGTATAGCACTAAGTGTAGTGATAAGTATTATAGACTCTCGCCAAGCATTTTGTCGCAAGTAATCGTTAAAATGCTCCTTGAACGCAGGAAGTTACGAGCACGCAACTCTTACGACGTTCTTGATGTTAAATCAAAGTCGCTTGTAGCAGACCGCTACGTACGTTCTAAGAATGTTTGATGTGTCTTCAGAACTTGCCGGTAGCGACGATGCTCGCTAAGTTTTATCGTTGTGACGACTTGATTGTCTAGTCAGCAACAGACGCAGCGATCGTAAAATCGCCATTTTACTGGATCGCGCGTTCATGAAACCAGAGCTTAAAAGTATTGCATTTAACCAAGTTAATTGCTATTGAACGTGTTTAAATGATTACTTTTAACCGTCAAGCAGCTTATGCCTTATTGGCAGAGGGTTTGTTTAGCTAATTTTAAGTAACATAATTTTATAATTAGGTACTAAATTTAGTTAGAAATAAATTTATTTAATCAATTAATGTGAATACGAGTTAGTGATGATTACTGTTTACTTATTATTCGTAAATGATCTGAGTGTCTACGTGGGATTATTATTTATTTGAGACGTGAGAACGAAAAAGTATTAAAATTAAATATAAATGACTATTATGAACTTGCCGTGTTATTTATTTGGGCTTATTTACCTGTAGGTTTCAATTGTACGTATATTAGTATCTCCCCTTTCGATAAGAATAGGTACCACCAAATGTGAAGACCAGAGGAGTCTTCACTCTTGAGCTCTCAGAGGAGGAGAGCTCGTGTTGTGTAATGTGTAAGGTCCTAGACCTACAAAGCAAAAACTCGGTTGCAGCAGCGAATGAGTTTATTACTTTTGCAACTTTTATAGGTACCTCTAATCAAAGTGTTACAAATCCATCAGTTAAGTGCGCGCCTACTCACAAAAGTCGCCATTCGATTCTTTTATGAAAACCTATCATATTAATCTCTCATTTTCAAAGCTCGAATGCTGCCAGTTATTTTCTAACCAACCAGTTAGGTTCAACATATGGTTCTACCTAGGCTCAACGGTACCAACCTCCTTTGTAAACATCTTTCTTTAACTCTATTTTATATCTCTAATTATCCCTAAAAACAATCGAAAGATTAATGATTCGTGGGGATAATTGAACCTAGGTACTTACTTTAGCTAATCCTCGATAGGTACCGTATCGTATGGTGCCGAGAACGAATGATACTAGCTACACCCCGATGAAAATTTTATGGCGGTTCAGAACATGAACACATTCATGTGTCAGAGGAGGGAAGGGGTGTGACACTGCGCAGCGAGTAGCGCACTTCAGAATTGCCAGCAAGTTTGACGCGCACTTTACGTCTGCCACTGCACACACCCTTGGAGAGATAAAGAGACGTGTTACGTAGGTAACTAATACGACATCAGGCTTCTTTCAAACCATGGCATGGGCCATTACCTGCATTACTACCAATATGCCTAAGTACTCTCCAAATAATTCAATAGGTTCTACTTGACTTTCCTCAAGGTAGGTAATCGATTCCCCGCATTCAGAAGCCGAGACTTAAACGGGCTGAAACGTTGACTTACTTTTTGGTAAAGGGCTGAAAGTAGAAAGAAAAGGAAGTTAAACGTCTCCCTCTCGTCACCACCCGGAACAAGCGTCTAACAACAACAAAAATGAGAGAAAGAACAGACATTAGTCAAATAAATGTCTCCACCACCGCCAATAAACGGAGTCAAGAACTACCAAATATTCTACGACTCACTAACTGCAACTGAATCATTCACTGCAAAAATGTTATGATATTTCATGAAATAGTCATTCCAGAAAGTTGTAAATAAATTGAAGACTGATTTGACGACAAAACAGTCTGATGACCGTAATCTATACATATAATAAAACATTGAATATATTAAAAAAAAAAAATTGAGGGGGGTTTAGAAACAGTAATAGAGCACGAATCCAAAAAAAAAATTGTCTGTATGTCTGTTTGTCTGTTTGTTTGTACACGCTAATCTTCGGAACTACTGGACGGATTGGAATGTTTTTTTGTTGTTGTATAGGTATTAAGTCTGGGCAACATATAGGCTATAATTTATCTTGGAAACTTGAACACCTGATGCAGAACCGCAACAGACCAGCTAAACTATAAGCGATACAAAAATGATACCATAGCAAAAATTGTTCCACGTAATGAGCATTTTCTGGTGAGAGAATAAATTTGAAGATCTGGAACACCTGATGTGGAACTCCAAGAGCACAGCTACACGATAACATATTATATAGGAATGACGTCTTAGCAAAAGTTGTTCAGCCTGATGAGCACTCTCTGTTGACGTATAAAAATTGAAGATCTGGAACACCTGTTGTGGAACTCCAAGAGCCTAGCTACACCATAACACATATAGGAATGACGTCTTAGCAAAAGTTGTTCGGTCTGAAGGGCATTTCCTGTTGACTAATAAAAATCGAAGATCTGGAACACCTGTTGTGGAACTCCAAGAGCCTAGCTACACCATAACACATATAGGAAAGACGTCTTAGCAAAAGTTGTTCAATCTGATGAGCACTCTCTGTTGACTTAAAAAAATCGAAGATCTGGAACACCTGTTGTGGAACTCCAAGAGCCTAGCTACAACATAACACATATAGAAATGACGTCTAAGCAAAAGTTGTTCAATCTGATGGGCATTTCCTGTTGACTTATAAAAATCGAAGATCAGAAACATCTGATGTGGAATTTTACTGTGTAATTATAAAATAACATAAACTGGGATTACCTGTACGCGGTGAAGGCGGTAACAGTTTAGGACTGATTTTCGAGGACGATGGTATATCATTGAAAATTTGACTCTACTGGCCAAAACTCCTATTTATTTTTTTATTTTATCGTATGAATATGCCTTCGGGCTTATGTTGTTTGAGTGTTGAATTTCCTTTTCCATTCATCTTCGTGACACGGTAGCCTACCCGGTAACGCAGGGGAGCAGTCATTTTAATTTAGATTTTTATTGATCAGGTATCTTCACAATAAAATTATGACCATGCCTAGAAAGAGGCCAAATCTTTCCCAATGTTCCAAGAGAGCTAAAAGATTGAGGATCATAAGATACCAAGAATCTACCGAAGAGCGTCAGGAGAGACTTGATGCTGTTCGAGAACATTAGGCTGCAACTCGCTCCGTGGAAACCTCTTCGGGTCGCGAAGCACGCCTGCGTTTTCAGCGTATTCATTAGGTCTCTAGAGACCAGTGAAGAATATGATGCGCGACTGACCGCTGATCGTGAACGTCATGTATTGTCTCGCGAGTCAGAGACGTTCACGGAAAGAGAATTACGCTGAGTTCCAACCGTATCTAAGCATTGACTTCTAGGTCTCTTGAGACAAGTGGGGAATATAATAATGCGGTTACCAAAATGAAAACGATGACAAATGGACTGTATGTTTTAGTGGTTGTTGCAATGAAATAAAACTAAAGCTCAGTGTGATAAAAAATTTAAATGGGAAAAAATGATAAAAAATAACATAAATGGCGACCCCGTTGTCGCTGGCATAAGCAACATGGTGCCGCGTACGAAGTCGCGGGCAGAAGCTAGTATTTCATATGTGTGTGTACTTACCGTCCAAGTTAGTAGTACGTACAACGAAACGTATGTCTCAGAACTGTCACTCTCATATCTGACATTCATTTTTGTATTGCCCTGTACCAAATTCTACTATTAAGGAAGGAAATGAAAGCGCTTGGAATTCCCCGGAGTCTAGACTTGAGCCCGGTTGATGCTAATAGGCTCACCTCACCTCCTATTACATGGTTTACATAACTGACGAAATGTGGGTGTACTATAGGTGGTACTATAGGTGTACCTCTGCCTTCGGGGATTACAAGTGTGATCTAATGTTGTGTTATTAGAAGTGATATGAATATCTGAGATACAATTTTATGCAATAGGGATTTTAATGCCAATATTCATAAATTTAGTTTCGACGGAACTAGGGATAGCTACTTCAAGTTGTTATAATTAATAAAATATAGCATGATCTCTGCGACAGCTGTCAGTAAAATCACGCCTAGTTTAATATGAACTTCCATTCTCCTCAGTACGAGTGCCAACGCCTTGTATACGCTACGTGTTTTCCGTTCTCATTACTTTGTTTTTTTTACTATTGCTGTTAATTTGTTCAGTTTTGTTATCTTTTGTTATTATTGTTAGTTTTTTGTTGGCATAATGTAAAAGAGAACAAAGAAAACTGTTATGAACTGTCAAAGTCGTGAGTTTGTGATTCGCCTACGTGAACTCAAAAACTCAAACTCAAAGTTTTTATTTCAAATAAACTAATTACAGGCACTTTTGAATTGTCTAGGGGTCAGTCAGTCAGAGAGATAAAGCAGAAGCCCATTCCAAAGCAGTAGGTACTGGTATTTTTAAGTTCTTGAAGGCGTACTCCTTTAAGAGAATAAATGTATTTTATATTTAAATATTCGTTGAATTAAACCCAATTATATGTTACATTAGTAGCGATAATAGTAAGTAACGTCGATAATTTCTATCGACAATATCATATATCCTGACAACCCTAGGAATGTCAGATTGACATACATTGCAGAGATCATGCTATATTTTATGTAGTATAGTTCATTCAACCATCTTCGTCTTATGATATTTAGTAGTAAATGGCGTTTTACCCTTGCAACACCAATTATTTTGACAGTTTCACTTTGACAGTTTGACACATGCTGTCAATATGCCAATGTTGACCTTACGTGGTTTTATTTTATTAGAGTTTAGAAATATTATTGCAATACACGATGAAATCTAAAACTTTTTCAGTCATTACAGAGATTTTATCGCTGAACATATGCTCTAGTGAACGACGCAATCATGTTGTTTATAGGTAGGCAAAACGAAAGTGAAAACATGAAGTGCGGCTGTAAATGGAAAATTAATTCAAAAATGATCGCAGATAGATGTAAAACTCTGCTAATATTATCAAGCGTGGTGTGTACGTTCGCTGTTGTGATATCGTTACACAAATTGGTGAATTATGAAGTGAAATTCGCGAAGCCATTTGCGCCAATACCAGACGGTTTGTACGGCAACTATTTAGAGCCTATTTCTGAGCAAAATCCAGATCCGCCCCCGCTTAGATCGCTCGATAGAACTCGCGATGCAGAGGCAGTCGTTTCCCTGAACGCTGCTTTGGAAATGAAGAAGGTAGGCAAGGATGAAAAAGCACTTAAATTGTTTCAACATGCGTTCGCTTTATCTCCGAAACACGCTGACATACTCAACCACTATGGAGAGTTTTTGGAAGACACTAAAAAGGATGTTGTTAGAGCTGACCAGCTATATACCTTGGCTTTAACGAATTATCCACAACACACTGGTGCCTTAGAAAACAGACAACGCACAGCAAGCATAGTAGAGAACTTGGACAGAGAAATGTTAAGAAAGATTGATGATAAGAGAGATGCACTGTCATCAATACCAGAAAGTAACTCAGCTCTACGAAGAGCAAAGAAAGAGGCATACTTCCAACATATCTACCACACTGTTGCCATTGAAGGAAACACCATGACTTTACAACAGACAAGAAGTGTTTTAGAAACTAGAATAGCGGTATCAGGAAAAAGTATAGATGAGCATAATGAAATCTTAGGTCTAGATGCAGCAATGAAGTATATTAACTCCACACTATTGTACCGTTTACGGGCCATCACGATGGGTGATATATTGGAGATTCATAAACGGGTATTGGGGCATGTAGATCCCATTGAGGGTGGTCAGTTTCGTAGAACGCAAGTTTACGTTGGTGGACATATTCCACCAGGACCATCAGAAATACAGAAGCTTATGATTCAGTTTTTAGAATGGTTGAATTCTGAAGATGCATTGGACTTGCATCCTGTTAGGTGAGCAATGTTTTTGTTTTTTTTATTTAATACTAGCTTTTGCCAGCAGCTTCGCCCGCGTGTGTGTAGGAAATTATTCCACGGGAACCATACATTTTTCCGGGATAAAAATAGCTTATATGCTATTCTACACTGTAATCTATCTTTGTGCCAAGTTTCATCCAGATCCATTGAGTCATTTTGAGTTAATTTGTTACAAACATACTTAAATACAAATCTTTCCTCTTTATAATATTAGTATAGAAAATAGGCCTTACTTAACCCATGAAATATGTTTGTTGTAATATGTGTGTAATAATGTTTGTTTAATAAATAACATAGCAATGATATTATTGTACAATTTTATTAATAGAAAGTTAATGTTTTGCGAGTCACTGAAAATAAACAGTCCACTTAGACTGCATAAACATTATGTTTAACATACTTTTACTGTTAGTATGTTTATAATAAGCTATTAGTATCAAAATGAATTAATGATTGCATTCCTTCTTACAGTTGTGTAGTTGTAGCAAAAGTTTGGTAACGGTTTCTAAGACCAGAGCACTTTTCTGTGTTAGAAACGTTTTGGCAATTTTGGTGTATTTTGAAATATTCTCACCAACTGTCTGTGAAGTAGCTTAGTTTTCTAACTGATGAAAAAAGATGGAGGGTCTCAAGTCTTAGGTGAAGTGGGCTGCCATTCCACCTAAGAGCTATGCATCGCCACTATTGACAGCTCATTTCACGTAAGTTTTCTTGGTGAGATTATCACAGAATAGATTGCCATACACGCATGTATACTGGTACATGTACATGTACAAAGCACCTGACCTTTCTAAAGAACGTCACCAAATCAGTCTAATATGTCCTCCTTGGGCATCCCTTCCCGGCGGTTCCACTCACAGCTGCCTTTTGTTAGTCGCCTCGCCGTTCATTTATCATATCTTCATGACCAAATCAACAACGCCTACTCTTTTAACCTTTCGAACGCCAGAGCATAAACGCACGCGCGTGCCCTCCACGCCAAGCTACAAATTTATTTCTTCTTGTTATCATGAATTTCCCAATATCCATGGTCTCTTCTAATTTGTTTCATGTCATTAAATACGTACGAGAGCTTCAATGTTTAAGATATTTATATAAACACACACAAAAGTAATGATTTAATTGTTTATTCAGTGTATTAGTGTTGTTTTCATTGTCACATATTTGCGTCGTTGGCGTACAGGGCATGCGCTTGCTTGTCACGTATATCTGACAATAAATCAATCTGCCTAGCCTTTTCCCAACTGTGTGGGGGTCGGCTTCCAGTCTAACCGGATGCAGCTGAATACCAGCATTTTGCATGGAGCGACTGCCTATCTGACCTCCACAACCCAGTAACTGGGCAATATGATACCCCTTGGTAAGACTGGCTATCAGATTTTCGGGCTTCTGACGACCCGTAACGACTGTCAAAGATGCACAAATGACAGCCGGGACCAACGGCTTAACGTGCTTTCCGAGGCACGGTGGAGTCTCGGTATGTAAAGATGGTCACCCATCTACGGCCAACCCCAGCAAGCGTAGCTTCACCTGATGGATCGACATGTGCGGCTGTGATTACTAAGCCACGAGCTCCTCTGACAATGGCCTTCAAAAGGTTAAAGTTTTTCCTAATGATCTAATTACAGATACGCAGCCCTAGCCCACTACAAGCTGGTCCACATCCACCCGTTCATCGATGGCAATGGGCGCACCTCCCGGCTGCTGATGAACCTGCTACTGATGCAGGCCGGCTACCCACCGGTGATCATCGCCAAGCAACATCGACACTTGTATTATCAACACTTACAGACTGCCAATGAGGGTGATGTCAGACCTTTTGTTAGGTGAGATTTTAAATCGAGATTTTGTTTAAATTAATAATAAAAGTTCATACACGGTTAAATTTAAGTCGCGAAAAAAAAGTCAGCTGTTCAGTACATTTATGTTCGCCTAACTCGTCAAAATGTACCTACTGCACAGCTGATTTTTTTTTTCGCAATTTCAGGTTCGGTCTCAGAAGTTGCTCGTTATAATGACTACAAAGATTTAAACGACTTAAATTTAATCGTGTAGTTATAGCCTGCCATAGTAGCGTCGCTCCATGCCGAAACTACGCGACGGAGAATTCGGTGTTTAAAATTTCAGTGATTTTAAATTACTGATAACATATCAAATCACAGATTAAAATAAAACCAATCAGATTGAAATTACGTTGCATTATTTCCATAGACAATTTATAAGCATGTCGATGTTCCGTTGTGTAATTGTTGGCAAGTGTACCTATCTATTGCTAATGATCCTTCTGTCATATCAATCGAGGGTCGCAATGGTTCTCTACCCAAACATTTGCAGTTAGTAACAAAGTCTTTTATCCATTAGAATACAAACATTAATCTAAAGGCAGATTAACCATCTCACAGTATTTGAAAGAATAAGCATCAACAGAATTATAAGTTTATAAACTCATACAAAGAGCAATCAGCAATAAGCTTCATTCAATGAATAGCAATCCAGAATATATTACAAACCCGTGTAATTTATTATATCGTATTTACTAAACCAACATATCATCTTACAAGTGCTCAAGTACCTAAATACGAGGGATTAACACATCGCTTCAAGTAATCTGACTTGTATTTATTGAAGTATCTATGAGTATTACTACTTCTTATCGAGTTAACAATAAGTGTATTGTTAGCGGCACCATTATAATATTGTTATTACAGCTGCCTGCAACTCAAAGGCACATGATTCGATCTAGTTTAAACACGTCAACCTATTCATCAGGATGATCAAGCGTATTAAATACTTTCATTGACTGACGACTATAGAATTTCTAGTGACATGAGTTTACAGGCCCAATTCCCCTGATGCTCAAACCTAGGCTATACAAATATTTGGTTCTATGCGGGATTTGTTGGGCAGAAACCGATAACTCATGCAGAAACGTCTCATATAGTCTAGCAGGATAACCACTACATACGCCATTGCGGTTAACTGGTTTTTTTTAAGAATGGGAAATCATTAAATCGCCCCTCCCGCTGTGGGTGGAGCGGAAGAGAGTGTCAGACTCTTACTGACTAAAACCCACCCAAGTTCCTTCCTTAGCGCCATGTGTTTCGGGCAGCGGTTAGCCTTTCGAACAATCTCGCTGAGCCCCAGTGGCGTAACTATAGGGTGGCAGGACTGGCAAAATGCCACGGGCCCCCGGCCTGACAGGGCCCCCAGCCTGCGGGGCTGCAAGCTCAAATGTGACCTAACATTTTTAACAAAATTTTGTAATAGCTACAAATTTGGGGCCCCATGCAATAGATTTGCCAAGGGCCTCAGATGGTATAGTTACGCCACTGCTGAGCCCGTCCGTTTAATTTCAAAATAACTGAAGCTACTACCTCCTCACACAGCATACAGACTTCAGTGTTACATTTCAAACCCAACAAATTCTTAATTTTCCACCTACTCCTTTCAGATTCATAGCGCAATGTACAGAGCGCACGTTGAACCTGTACCTCTGGGCGACCAGCGAGTACTCCCACATGGTCCCCGCCATCGGAGACCCGCACATACTCACTGGAGAAGGATTCGAAGACGACATGTTGTGATGAACACTCCCACCTTATGGTTGACGACGGTAACAGTGACTCATGGACTATTTGGAACCCAATCTCGGCGGCCTTTCGTTGTGTCGGAGCTAGAATAGATGGGATAGGGCCTACAGAGTTGGTGAGAAATTGGAACGTGAATTATTTATTATGTAGGTATTATAATTATGTCTATTTTAGAAATCTGATCAGTCTGAAAATTCGTGTCGTGGGTTTTTTTTTATTACGAACTATATTCCGACTAATCCGTAATGTTCTTAATTAGGTCCAAAGTTTGAACTCGGGATACAGTTAGATCGCGTTTTATGGTAAGATTGTTTGAGTTAAAAAAAATACACTTTTAATATCGACTATAGATGTCACTGTTCGTAGTCCGTATATAAAACTAAATTGGTCAGATTTTTAGAATTAGATGTTACCCCGGCGCTGACTAAGCTTGAAATACGCAAATATCTGTAAAGTATAGATTTATGATACCTGACACTTTTGATTCAAAAGAGTTTCCGTGGAGTTCTTGCCTGTTCTTCTCCATACGTTTTTGAATGGGCAACTAGCTTCATCTTTCTGACTGAGAGAGCCCTTGACAATTCAAAAGTGTCTGTTATTGGTTTATATCAATTAACATTTGAGAATGTGTAAGTGCAAAGTTCGAACATCTATCTTAAATCAAGTCTTCAAATATTTGAAGCTATGTCTAGCGCCGGCTTTAGATGAATTTTATGTTTCATTGAACGTCCTTGTTTCCATTATGTATTATAATCGATATTTTAAATGTAAATATAATCTCGTGGTGCATTTCAAATTGTAAATAATGTTAATAGAAATGTTTTCTTCCATTTGTTTCCACACGCCTGCTGGCAGGCTGTTACTAGTAGCCCTATACACTCACGGAAACATAATGCAGTTTATACAATATACATTATGTAAACTGAGGTGTAATGTGTGGTGATATTTAAGGGTTTAGTGCAGACCATCAAAGTGAACAAGTTTCGGTGTTGTTCCCTTGGAGTAAGCTATTCAGTTTGATAATCTGTATCCTTAAATATGATCACACCTTGCGACTCATACTGTATTGTTGGATTGTTAAAAGATGAATTTCACAATGAATCCTAAATACAATGGCTCATGAGAAAATCTAGAGCAACATTCGTGATATTTAAGAGTATTTGTGGCTTTAAACACCAGTTTATTTTATCAGTGTTCGGACTCAAGCGTGGCCTATAATTATAAGTTCCTCACACGATTTGCTTGAAAAATTATATCGAATGAGGTATTGTATATAGGAACCATATGATAATGTACTGTTATTTCGATTTTATTGTGCTCATTGGTAAAAGGGCCATGACATGTTTATGTTTATAGCTAAATTTACTAAACCAAAGAGATCAACTTTATGTATTATACTATCGAGTTCTTGTGGATAGGTTGGACATTGGCATTATCAGTATGTCGCATTTATGTTAATAGAATATGAAATTATGTGTGAAGAGTTGAGATTACATTGGCAAGAACAAGAAACGCACTGGCGCTTCCATACAAAGTGACTAACCACAGGATATAAAATACTGAAATCATCGCCAGTATGAAACTAAAAACGTAAATAAATAAATCTTCCATTAAATCAATTACTGTTTTCTCTGAGATTATTTCAAGTGTAAATAATCGATTCGTTTCTTTCACTTGCATGTTATATTTTCGTAATAAATAATCTCAAATCACGCAAAGAAACAGGTAGGTACGCGCAGCACAGCGTGGTTGTCACTGCAAAACAAATATCGACTCCATAAGAGTCATAAGTTGAAAATAAATAAACTTCCATTAGCTTGAGAGCGCGATTTAGCGGAAAAAGGTGCGTCTCATGTTATTTATATTTAGAAACGCAACGTTGGTATTTGTTTAGCAGTGACAACCGCGCCGAGCTGCGCCTCGCCAGGTGTGCGCCGGCCCTAAGACAATTGCAGGAAAACTGGTATAAAAAATGTTTTAATTAAGGTGAATGCGTGGAGGTCGCTGGCGAATTTCAAATTTCTGCAGGTACTCCACTTATTAGAGCATTATACAAATAACGGCTTAATAACATCGTTATTATCTAATATTGTTGAAATTACTGCAATTTAGATATTTTATTTATGTAAATGGTAAATAGCTTTGCTTTGAATTTATCTTAAAACAACCGAGTTTATTAAACGTTTATATCGAAGCCGTTATTTGTGTGTCATAATAATAATTTTATTTAACTCCATATTTTTTATTGTCGAGAATCATATTTTTGATCAAGATACAAACAACCTGACGCTGACCTGCAAATTTAAAAAAAAACGCAAGATAATTTGAATTTCGCCGTTTACCTTGATAAAATATTGAGTGTCTTAACAAAAAATAAAATGTTCTTCACATTAAGACATCACAAGGATTTTACTGTGATATTTGATAATTTATTTATTAATTATTAACTGTAATTAGGATTGCACAAAATTTGGGGTGAGGAGTTACGTAGACTAAAGATTGATGGTTTATTTTGTATAGATGTAGAATGTTAGTGATTAGAAATTATTTCAACTCAAAGTTGAAACACTATATACCTATCGTTCTATTTTCGGAAATTCTGAAATTTTATTTTATGTTTGTGTAATTATTGTTCTTTGCCATAATTTTAAATCGAACATTTACTTACTATAAAAAACGTCGAAATTATGTAACGAAATTGTATTTTTTTTCTAATGTACTGTTATTTCAAACAAACATAATATCCTAAACTAGGATTTTCCTATACATAGAAATACATAGGTAGCATGCCTTTATTGATAGCCTGGTAAATAAAGGTCACTTATATTGTTGTCTGCGTCCCAGCAATGGAAACATTATAAGCCGATTATGTTACGTATATTTTAAACTACCTTGGATAAATTGAAACTAACGTGATTCCGTTGCGGAAAACCTTCATCTAAAGTGTAATGTACATAATTGTTTGGGTAATGATTTGACTGTGTAAAGTCAGGGAAAATAATTGTTAATCAAATTGGCTACCAACCTAAATTATATATTGATAGATACAATGATCTGCTGGCGCTTTGGTTGAATAACATTGTAAATAACCAATAGCAAACTTGACAAATCTATTCAAATGTATTAGAAGTATATTTCTGGACGTGAACCCAGCTTCCAACAATTCTTGAGGTGTGTCTTAAAACTTACTCATGTTTCGTGCAGTGTGAACTCAAATTCAACCAAACGAGTTGTGAGTTTTGTGTGACAAGTATCCAAATATACATGTTGAATGTTTTCTGGTGTAAATGCACAGTTACAAAGCAATTTGACGTAGGACGGCAATGAGCTTAACACTTATTTTCCCTGGCTTTTAATACTAGTTTGTAGGATTTGTGTTGTCTTCCAGTATTTACGTGCGACTATTTATTTGCATTTCCATGATACCAGTACAAACTTGCTCTTAAATATAAATGCCAAGTACTTACTAAGTACTCTTATGTTTTGTTTTATTCACCTTTTCAAATAGCTGTGGCTGTTGAACTATTTGTTTGTTCCCACAGATTTCTTCAGCTAAAATATTGCTCACATATGTTTGCTGTTGAAGGTATCGTTTGATTTTCTCCTAACTCATCAAAAGGGTAATTTTGTTCGGGTTAGTTAACCGATTCATTGCCACCTTCATTTTCACCAACACATTAGCCAGGCCCCATACGTTTTGTCCATGACGCGCCAGGTGCGTCATGGGCCTCTTTAAAGGATGACGCGCCTGGTGCGTCACGGGCCCCTTGTGATGTTTTATACGTATTTCTCCGTTATCTTGTCTGTTTGAGGAGGAAACAGTTGTTTGGTGTTCTTACATTCGTATTCATTGATATTACGAAGGAAATATGGCGTTTCTAGGTAGGATTTATTGATTTTACTAAAATGCTACAGGGGTAGTAAACATATTGGAATCTTTTGTTGTCATTTATTTGTAATGATAAAAGTGTTTTTTGTAGATAATCAGCAAGAAGACAAGATATTTTCTGAATGTAGCCAGGCATTGTTTACTGACGAGTATAAACATTGTGAGCAAGATAATAATAAAGAGAATGAAAGTTTTTCTAAATGTAGTCAATCGATTTTGCAAAATAATTTAAAAAAATCAAATTAGCGAGTTCTTCTTATAGTCAAGATAAATATTATGATACAGACACCAGCATTGAAGAAATCATGGATTCTGAAGAAGACGAATGTGATAAAAATAAAACAAAACAGTTGGGTATAATATTATCTAAGGATAAACCTGTCAAAAATAAATCAAGCTCTAATTGTTGTGCAGCAAAAAAAATATTTTGATGCATTGTTTTCAAAAGATTTTAATGCAGCACTGAATACACAATATGTATAATATGAAAATATGTTTTTTGGGTTGTCGATTTCGCGGGGTTGTTCAAAGTTGCCATACGCATGTAAAATATTTTCTGAAACAACTTACTAGAAACACTGCGTTGGCATATAAATCAATAAGGAAAAATCTGCTGAATAATTTTAAGGATTTCTTAATTTTTCTAGTACCAGCCACGCTCGCTTTATTGATGCTCTTTGACAAGGAGCGGCAGTAGTGACCCTTAGTATTATGAAGCAGGCATTTTATAATATTACTACGCCTACCAGGGGTAGAAAACTTGAAGGCTAATTATAAAGTTCCAAATTCAAATATTTTATTTGTTGAACATATTAGGTTTTGGGTACAGATGTTATTATAATTTAAGAACGCTATGTCAAACCGTCATCGGCATATAAAATTTTGTTGGTTCATGCTGATTACAATAATAAAAATAATACAAAAGCATTCTAATTGTCAATAAAAAAAACAAAACAACACTGGTTTAATTCAGTTACGCCCCTAATAAATTTTAAACAGAATACCAAGACGCAATAATTTCCGCAGCCTACTTTATTGAAATTCTGTATGTATTCGTAATATTACTCTATTATATATTAAGTTTTTATATTGTTACCAAAGGTGTGCTATCCCTGTTTGGTAAATTAAATATTAAAATTTAATTGCCAGGCGCAGTAACTACTTTAATGTTCAATGTAAGATAAAAAATGGCGGTTTTCGTAATCTCATAATTTTTAGGCTTGTTTTAAGTTAATTAAAAAATGACGCACCACGCGCGTCATGGGCCACCCAATATGTTTACTAATGACGCGCCAGAGGCGCCATTGGCCATGAATTGGTTACCAACAATAAAACATCAAAACAATTTTGATTAATTTATTATAATGTGCGATGTTAAAATAAAGTTTATAATAAAGCATTTAACTAGACAACTAGAGCGGGAATGCGCCGCACCAGCATTCAACCCTTGGTTCATTCACTCAACGCTTCTATACAAAAAACTAATTCATTCCAACGCGGTTACAATCTCCATAATAATACAATTATTTAAAAAAAACGTATAATAATTATAGTAAGAGAGATTTTGTTCAGTACGATCAAACATCGGCGCAGCAGCCACTCTGATACAGAGGGCCGATTTGTTTCGTTTTAATTATTTATTAATAAGCGCTATCTAATAATGTTGTAAGCTACAGTATACAGTTACCTCGGACCGGGCCGAGCCGCAGGCGTGGCGCGAGGTGCACTCGCATAGTCGCACAAGGACTGACAGATGACGGAGTCCCACTTGTAATTTTAAACTAGAAAGCCTTTAGCCACAAAACAATTTTCTAATTAGTGTAACTAGCTCCAAATGACATAACTGTTCAGGTTTACCTTGTGTGAATATTCGAGTGATTCCGTCTAGCAGTTGATGCCACATTTCCCACAATTTATGACAAAAAATAAATCAAAATTAACGTTATTTACTTGAAATAAAAGCGAATATTTGTCGATCCTTCAGACCCTAGGGGTTAGGGTTAAAAGTCTACACCTAGCACCAGATGAGCAGATATTAAACCACAAAACACGTTCGGGTTATTTTTATTTATTATTTCGCAGACATAAATTGTGGTTACAAACAAAAATTTACGCATTTACGATATAAGTAGAGTGGACAACGTTCTATATTCCATTCTATGGACCATTGCATGCGACGTATATAGAACAATGAGTCTGTTACAGAATGGAGGGTAGGTCCGTGTCTCGAGCTGAGTGGCGCAGCCTCCCGTCACAGGAACACAAACACTAGACGGTATATGCACATACTATCACAACATAATAAATAAGTCCCATACAAAAGAAATGAAAAAAATATTATAATGTACTGACTTGAAACACTTACATAGTTACATAGTCTTTAAGTAGTTTTACTATTTTTATTAATTAACAATACACACAAAAAATGAGTGGTTTTTTTTACGATTTTTAAGAGATGACGATGGCTTTTTTTTTAAATAAATTACAATATTTGTGGTAGAGTAAATATCTGTGTATAGAAATTTATCTCACCAGCTCTCAGTACTGGCAGTCGTCATAATTAAAACACAACTCTGCATGCCTGCGGTAAATTAGACTAAAAATGGCATCAAGTACTAATTTCTCGCAGAAACGCAAAAACGTGAAAAGGATGTTTAAACATGTGGTAAAGAGCTTTGCTCCGCCCACTTCATTCAAAATCAAGTCACGTCACTGCCTATGCGCATAATGTTATGTTATTTAAATAAGCATTATCTTAAGCAGAAAGAGATGTTTCCATGTCCTTTCAATAAGTATCAGCAAAAAGATGCGGCTCTACAACTGACTAACAAACTAGACACCTATCGAGGTATACCATGCTCAAGTTTGGAGGCCTAACGAATTCAAGCACCATTGGTAGGAATTCTCAGTTAATACGTAACAAACACGAAGAAATACCGATTAAAAAAAAGTGATAGTGAGAAGACATGATATAACTTGATAATTTTTCAATCAGCACTTTTGTCACGCGAATGTTTGAAGTCAGACGATCAACGACATGGTTTTGACTTTATTATTATTACATTTTGAAACAGAATGGACATCTGTAAGGAATATATCAAGACACGGTAAATGCCAACGCTAAATAAAACTGTAATTTTAGAAATCAACAATCAAGTTGTTTTAACGAAAAACTTTGAATTTACCTTGCTAAGACAATTGATAATATAAAATTACTATCGCAAGACATGGAATGTTTTACAGCCTTCGATATAGCCCCACAGATGTCCACTATGACGACTTAAACAACCAACTTATACATTTCTAGCCGAACTATCTAACCGCGTATACTCAAAAATACGTAGTCAATGAAAAATAATTAGTGCTTCATGTGTGCCCATTTACCGCAGTAGTGCATTCCCAGAATACATATGTATAGGAAATAGATATCATTATCACCATCAGGTTGGGGTCGGCTTCCACCAGGTGTAGCTGAATACCTGGCGTTGAATATTTAGCGACTGCCATCTGTCATCCATACTCATACACAGCCCTGAGCTTAGAATAGCACAAAAAATTGGGGCAGAGTTTGTGATAACCCAGTTACTGGGTAACACGATATCGTTTGGTAAGGCTTTTGGGCTTCCGACTACTCGTTACTTCTGTCTTCAGTCTTCGAATGACAGCCGGGTTCAAAAACAAGGAGTGACAAAAAGAGTTAAAAAGAAAACCGAGGCACAAGCCAGAGGAGGGAGGGACTTCGAATAAAAAGACACATGAATAGGTAATTGATTTTAGTTTACTTCTAAAAATACGTAATTTGTGAATTAACGTACATTCTCCACGGTAAATACGCACACTTGAAGTATTGTCTGCCATCAACATAGGAAACGGGTCAATAGTTACGTTTACAACGAGAGGATAACAAGCGATTTTATATGCAACAGATATGTTAATCAATCACATGATACTCAACATTTATACATATTTAATCAATACTTTCACTCTTTTTAGTTTGTTACGTAGAAAGATTACTTTTGTCTTGGTCCTTTTAATAGGGGAGTTAAGGAAAATAAAGTCAACTCAGGAAGATATATAACAACAGTGAAACTCTACAGTAATTTATTTGTCATACGTGCAAATTGAAGCCAAGACAAAAGCAATCTTCCGTCGGTGCGCAAAGTATTTTAAAGCGCAGTTTAAAATTGAAATATCTAATTTTAAAACAACTATTTCACAACATTCCGAGTACTTCGTTATGCCAAACATATTATTATAAACAATTTTGTCATGAAAACAAATCACAGCAACACAGTATTTATCCGTCAGAACTGTCAAATTCGGCTTATTGGGCAAGTGGCCGAGTTACACTGAAACCATGCTACAAAACTCGATATATAGTATGATAGCAATACTTGACCAGACTTGGCTTAGTTCAAGCATGGCCAAGTATGTGCATGAAGTCGCCAAGTTATACAGGATGTATTAGAAGGTGTGGTCAAATTTAAGGGTACCACACCTTTACCGACCCTTACAGATCATCAAACTGAACAACTTTTGACATGGTACCAATATAGTAACCGAAAAAAAATATCTGCTCTCCCGTACAGACTTCTCGACCCAAATGTACGGCTGATATTTTTTTTCTCGATTAAGATGTTGGTCCCATCGAGAAAAATGCTCAGTGTGATGGTCTGTACGACAACCTTCTGATACATCCTGTAGTTTAAAAAAAGTATAAAATTTTGACAGATACATTCATGTTTATAGACATTGGCGCAACTAGGGCATTAAATAAAAAAAACCATGGGCTGTGCCCTTCGACACGTACATAATAATAATACAGGACGAATGTGGCTTTGGTCTAAAAAACGACCCCTTACACAATAAATTGAAGATTCAAGGCTCTAGTTTAAAATCAAGGCTAGAAACTTTCAAGCCGAAGTTTCAATTGAAGCGTTAATTTCTGAAGCTAGCCTCGGACCCCGGCACATTCCCGCTACAGCCCTCTAGTCACGCCAATGAGCAACTACTTCTCAATCACTGGAACCTCACTGTCACGTTTGTACTTCCAAATCTCCCGGTATATAAAAATATCTACAGTTTGACGATAGGCCTTTAGCAAGAGTTAAATGCATCCAGAATAAGTGACTTAACGTTAATAGGGTAATGTCTCGCACCTTACAATTACATGATTCGATTATATGTTAGGTATCGATCGATAAACGTATCTATCGATGTCTAACACGTAGTTTTATATCTTCAGCATGAATAAAGGAGTGAATTCACTTACTGACAATCGCGTGGACAGTATCAGCTAAGTATTAGGGCAAAATCTCAAAACAAATTACACAAAGCCAATAAGTGAACTCGGACCTTCATAGACTTTAGTACTGTATAAACTATTTCAGAAACTAAAGGTACATCTCTAGATACTCGTAATAGCACGGTTTGTCTCGCACCGCATCACACTCAGCAACACGACAGAAACCGACATGCCGTTTTGGACGTTATTGAGTTAAAAATACACGTCAAAATAGCGCGTCAACGAGTCATGTGGGACAGTTGCCGGCACGCGGCCATCCTTTGTGCTTCAAACACTACTAATAAACAGTCTCTCGTTTCCAACACGACGGCACATACCTCGGTATACTAAGCTTTACAATAATATCGAACAAAGTGGTCACAACTCGTTCAGTTTTCGCAAAACGCGGGCAAATCAAAATTGAAGCGATTATACAGTAGGCCAGCTACACACGGTCACCAAACATTGAATTTGTGTCAATACTGATGATTACTTTATACACTGTAATTTCTGTGTCAGCGGTTGTAGGGGCGTGTCCGAGCGCCCTCGCACGCCGCAGCACTCGCGCAGCGTCGATACGGTGAGGGTTCGGTTTCAACAACCGAACATCGAGATTCTTAATTATTTATCAAAGTTTAAAATTGTTACATTACATTCGTCTCTAAGCTCCGCCCTCAAAAATCCTATTTTTATACTGACTTTCAAAATGATCCATTTTTGTACATTTCTAACCGGAGCGTACAAGACTTCTACTCTTTGATACACGTCACAAGACATGCATCTTTATACAATTAATGTTTTATCGTAGTTAAGGCGAACGTTGAAACGACTAGTGGTCAGTCTGTTTGTTCGTACATATGCTGACGTAAGGTACCTTACCATCAAAACAAACTTAAATAAGCAATTACTGTTTGCAAACTCTCTTGTAGTAAACAAGTCATACTAAGAGAAGGTACTTTTATTTTGTCTGACTGAGCGTACTAGCTCACTCGGCGTGAACATATAGCAACATATAGTCACAGTTATCATATTTTAGTCATGGACAAACTTCGTATAGAAATTGTTACAACACCATGCAAGCAATATTAAGAAAACTAGCATCGAGAACTTATTTTGACTTGTATCGAGTATTACGAAGTTCGCTTTTGTAATATAGTTAGGGCAGGTCCAAACGTTCGTGCTAAGGATTATGCTTCTTATTAATATTTTATTACGTTGAAATATGAAACATAACACACAGTATTTCACCATTAAAGACGATACAAAGTTCTGAACTAATTTCAACACTGTTAAAAGCTTCCTTGTTACTTTTCGTCCATTTAAAAGGTAAAGTACTGTATCTAACCATGTTCGTATGATGTTATATCGACGCTACGTTCGGTGCGGGCGAGGTACACTAGTGGTGTCGGGGAGGCTGTATGCGGCGCGAGATGTGCTCTTCCTGTTGCATTTTAGAGCGGAACTCTGCGACTAAGTCGCGCGACTGCGCTAGCACTGCCAGTTGCTCGTTGAGTAGCTCCTCCCATTGGGTCGCGTACGCTGGAAAGATAACAGTTTATATGTAAGTATAGGTTTTTTTGATACAAAGTGTTAAGTTCAATTAATGAAGATTTAATAAGCCGTGTTGTTTTGTTGAGTTTTAATAAAATTATTATAAAATAGTATGAAGCAAATATTGCAGTATTTTACCAGACAGAATATTTATGAAAATATAAAATATTGAGCTGCTTGTTTTTTTTTATCAATAAGCTTATAATTTAACAATTAGCCCTATGAGCGTCAGCATTGGCAGCGTGATGATCGGCGCGTTTGTTAAAAATGAAAATAGCTTTTGTTTTACGGTCTCGTCCACATAACGTCAAAAATTGAACTTTCAAAAGACAATAATAAAAAAGTGCACGGTATTAGGCAGCGAGACATACATAGCGGACTAAAATCTCTTTTACTAAATCTTTATTTAAAAGATTGTGCTTAAAAAAAGTAACTGACTGAATTCTCAATTTTGTGCCGTGTGCAAATACATTTATTTTTATTACTAAAATGATTTGCCATTATATCAAGGATAATATTTACTGTATTATGTAATATCTATGAGTGCCTAGTGGACGGACCTAAACATTTTAAACAATGTACCCGCGACCTCTACCGGTGTTACAGTAACAAAGCAACATTGGTTGCAACTCAAACCGAACAGTCTGCGCGGCCGCCGCAAGCCAAGGCCGGCGCTCGGCAGGAAGCGCAGCCGCTTGATGCGCACGCGCACGCCTGCAACACGCGTGCACATGCAGACACTAACTTGGAATGTGCATTACATGCAGGCAGATTCAAGGATAAGAAGGCAGTGTCAAAAATATCGGGGCTAACGGGCCGTTCAAAATGATCCGAACAAAATAGAAAATTAACCTTATTAGAGTGGTTAAAAATCTTGTCACAATGGCAACTAGACTATGAAACGGGTTGTAACACACCATTCCATGAGGCATAGACATTTAAATTGAAGCTTAATTTTCTTACTTGTTTCCTTTTTCGAATGACCCGCATTTTTGTCGCTGATTTTGCATGATAAGTAACATTCATGGGAGTCACGTGGCCCGCACACATGCATACAGCGTACAAGCGGTAAATAAGCAACATACATGTTCGTGCTTTTGCTAAATTAGCCAAGATCTAATTAAGATAAAATACATGGGGTTCTTTCTCGGATTTATATTGACTTTGTATGGTTTTAATATCCCTATTTATAAACCTCCTTGCACCTGAAAACCTCCGCGGGTTCATTGTCATCACTGAAGCATAACTCAAACTCAAAGCATTTATTTCAAATAAACCAATTAGAGGTACTTTTGAATTGTCAAGGGGTCGGTCAGTCAGAAAGCTAGTTGCCCATTCCAAAGCAGTAGGTACCTATGGAGAAGAACGGGCAAGAAACTCCATGGACACTCTAAACAAAATATGACTACATACAGAACGATATCAAGCTTAGAGCCTTACCGGTCTTTGCAATATTGACCCTTAACGAGATCTAACCAGCGTAGACGAAGATGGAATCGTCCTTTAGCATACCCTGGCGGTTACTCTGTTACAGCAACTCGTTGCACGTCACACTCGTCACGTTACTTGCAACAGTTGTTCAGTAGGCATGCAACACTCACCGTCCTGGTCGTAGTCCACGTCGCGCGTGATGCCGAGCAGCTGGTTGCAGCGTTGCAGCGCGTGTTGCAGGTAGTCGGAGATCGCCTTGTGGTTGTCCAGTACTTCCTCCTCCGCGCGCTGCATCTCGTCGATCGCCTCGTGGAACGTATACATCTCCGCGGACATGTCGCCCTCCTAGTAAATAAATTAAGTTGGTTATTGCAACCTAGAATGTTAAGATTGAATACTATTCATTTAGCAACAGCTCATGAAACACTATACAAAATAGAGATACATATACTAAGGTGCGTTTAAAACAACAGTGTGTGAGAAACGGATGCGCCAAAATAGTCCATTTCAGCATTTTGTGACCCAAATTAGAGATTCATGTCACTCTAGTAGCCATTGATGTATGATGTGTAAGAAGTCAAGATTGCTTCAGTCCAAAAGCATCCTGCCTCCTACTAAATTTCACATAATTATGAAAAATAATAATTATGTAAATTAAAAATGTGACTATTTGTATGCTTAAATGTTTGGATGTCCGTTTCTCAATCACACAAAAATGGCTGAATCCTTTAAGCCAAATCAAATCCCTTTGGATAAAATTAAACACACAGAGAGTTTATACCCTGGATTAACACATAGGATATTTTAACCCGGTAATATGTTCCCGTGAGATAATTTCCGATATACACGCGGGCGTAGCGGCTGGTAAAAAAAAGCCTATTACTTTTTACGACCACATCTATAATGGCTTTGATACGTCAAAGTACAGCTTCTAAATGTTTAGCAACGAGCTCAAGGCACTACGAATCTATGGACCTGCTTAGGATAACCCAAAATAAAGAACTTTACGTTTAAGAATCACTTACATTAAGCGACCTCAGCTGTGCTAGGTCATGTGCGGGCTCCATGTCAACATCAGCTAGCGGCGAGTCGGGACGTCGTTGTGGGTCTGCAGTACCCAGTTCCTTCACTCGGTCCGCGTACCGCAAAGTGTTCAGCGAATGTTCACAGGACGACATGGCAGGCGATATCATGGCTATCATACACGTACGCGACTTGTCACCGATGAAACTGTCGCGTAGTACTTGTGTTAACTTGGACACTCGGAATGGCAAGTGGTTTTGACCCTTCATCCCGAGAGCCCGGATACATTCCTTTAGTGCGAGCAGGGATTTGTTTATTTCTGCGCTCTCCATGCCTGTCGGAAAAAATTACAATTATAATGTTTTCAAATGACCATAGCATACGTAAAGTAAAAAGTAATTGTTGATCCATGCATAAACAAAAAGGTTGATTTTATTTATTTTGGTGACAGTTTAATTTAACCAGCATTGTAAGAAAATGTTTAACTTTAGAGCAGGTTTAAACTGTCGAATATTTTTTTGTATTTCAAACTTTATTCCAGCTTCAGTAAAGTTCTTGCTACAAAAATTTACTTTGGATCAGAGTCTAAATTGTCAACTTAGTGTAAAATTACATCATAGGTAAAGTTTAATAATATGGAATTACAAATTGTGACGTTATGTTGCGCCAAAGAAAGGTTGGCACTGTTTTATAAAGCCACAACTTAAAAGACACTCATTAACCGAAGGAGACATTGTAAATGACACGAGATGACTGGAGCCTTTTACTCAATAATTGTACAGTACTCCCAAATTAATAATGCACATGCAGATCTTCGCTAATTGTCGTATTCCCGGAAACACCCGAATCATTGAATCGTTCGAGTCCCTTGCATTTTGCACCTTGTTCGAAAGAAATAGGAGTCAATTTCATGTGTACACAATCGAAAACAATTCGGGCGGTCGGCGGTCAGTCAAAGGTCCGTCAGTCGTCTTGTCATATTGGTGGTGACTGCACGTGTTCTCTTTGTCTGGAATTATATAGAGCTACTATTACACACCTTTCTTGGTTTTGTTTTAAAGGTGAATTTAATTTCAACTTTAATTATCTTATTCAAATTGAAATAGTTAATTTTGTAAAATATATAAATATACTAACATTTTTCACGTTTTTTCAATACTAAAAAATTAAAAATACCAACGTAAAATACATATTAAGTACTAGAAAAAGCATATTAAAAATCAGATTTAGGCTTATATGAATTATAGCTCGCTATTTACTTACATGGAAATATTGAATCAAATTTCGTTACTGATAAATCAATATTTATCTCTTTTAGGACAAAACACATAATCACACTAAATTATGCATGAAGAAAATGCACTTAACCACTCTATATACATATCGTCTTCCGACGCTCGGGAAATACGACCGTTGCCGAAAAGTGGCGAAGATTTCTATGCGCATTATCACTTTTGGAGACCTGTACTCTATTGTATAAAAATCAATTGCTGTTTGATAGTCTCGCTAAAACTCGAGAACGGCAGGGCCGATTTAGCTGATTTTGGGGTTGAAATGTTTGTCGTAGTCCAGGGGGTCTACTCTCTTTCTCCAAAACGAAACTTCGCAAACGAACGAAATTTAAACGAAGTTTCGATAGTGATCCTACTCTATTTCATTTTCGGACGCGCACAAGGAGTTCGTAACCATAGACAATTTTCGTGAACGAATGGAATCTAAAATATTTAGTGGGTCTTTTTGATGTCATTTAAAGTAAATTACGGTTTTTACTTTAACTTAAAATTAATAAGCTATTTTGCTATATTTTTACATTTTACATTAAAAATGTGATTTATTAAATATTTCTTGTTATATTCATGCAGAAAATATAAATATATACATAAAAATTCTATTTTCGACGAAATTCACAGCGACACTATAAAACACCCTTTCACTGTCATTGTGAACCGACCAATTTGAAGAGTACTATTTCATGCCAACAATGGGTAGATAAGTATGACAACCAAAAATATCGGTATAATCTGGCCAACGAAAGCGGTCCAAGAAAAAAGGCGGCAATTTAAAAAAATCAAGAGGTGCCAACACTGGTTAAGTTTTGTTTTGGATTTTTATACTTTGTAAGTAAATAACATATTATACATACATAATATTCGATTTTTCACTATTAAAAAGTATCGCCTCTTCTAATAATAAGTATCTTTTCAGTTTAAAATGGCTCCACCTACGAGTTCGGCTACTCCCGAACAAATCGACACCCTTCTCAATTTCTTGGACGAGCATAGGGATCTAGCTCATGGGAGATTGAGGGGTGGCGAGGGAAGTGCCCAGTCAAAGAGGCTGTGGGAAGAATTGTGCAACATGCTCAATTCCATGGGTGGTTGCACTAAATCTGTTCAGCAGTGGCAAAAGGTGGTACCTAGTGTTTTCTTAATGAATAACATGATAATATAGTGACATAAATATCTCATGCTTTTATATTTTGCAGGTATGGTATGATCGGAAACATTTAGCCAAGAGAGCTGGTGCTGATGGTCGGAGGTCGGCTTCAGCGACTGGAGGTGGTCCCTCAATGGCACTCCCCCTCTCCCAATGGCAGTTAAAGATATTGTCAATAATGGGAGATGGATTTGGTGAACGCCAAACAAGTGCCAAAGTGCCAGCCTTCAGTGAGGTAGTTATTCTTTGAATTATCAATAAATCACAATCTTCATTACATCCAAATATTTTTCAAACAACAGTTATTTTTATTACCAAACAATATTTTTAAGAACAAGGAGTTTAAAGTACATTTTAAGTTAATTTCATCAAATCCAATTCTTCTTCCCTAATATAATGCAATATTTTGTGATCCTAATAATTCTTTAAAACTGTTTTATTTTCAGACCAATCAACCAATGCCATCCACCTCCAGTCAAACAAGCCAACCACAGAGCTTCTCACAGCCTCTTAGTTCGGACTTGGGTGAGGAAGGAGAGTCTGTCATAGCCAGCCAGGCAGATAGGCAGCTCTTGCAACCTGCAAGTCAACCAGTGGTGTCACAAGAATGCCTGACTTCCACACTTTGTAAGTATTTGTTACTGTGGTATTTTGAGTGAATGCTATCATAAAAATTTTAGTACCTACATGATATAGTTAACACTATTTTTTGTGTTTGTATGAAATACTCTTCATAAAAAATACAGATTAAACTTTAGCATTGAATAATGGATAAGTTAAATCTAATGATTACCATGGGAAGTCTTGCAGGGCACAAGTTAGGACATAATATCTATTTTGTGTAATAAATGTAAAGAATAGAATACAAACAAAAACTATTATTACTGATATTTACTTAAATACCTCTCTCCTGTAGGTATCAACTTTGACACAGCAAATTGTGTCCGTTTAGATAACAATATTCACTAAACACATTCAAGTGTCTTAGGCATTTTTTGTCGAGGTAAGGTACCAATTTAAATATTGTTTTGCAGCCTCACAACCTACACGTGCCAGCAGGAGACAATCTGCTGCTGGCTCTGACGTCAGAAGCAGATTGTACCATTATGAAGAGGGGCGTGCAGGAAGAGAAACAGCGAGGAACACCGAGCTCGCAGGCCTCAGGACCGAGCTTGCAGGCATCAGGACTGAGCTGACAGGCGTCAGTGCCACTCTGTTGGAGCTGTACGAATTGGTCAGACAATATTTAGATAGGAACTAGCTGACCCGACAGACGTCCTGTCTTAACTATGATACCTACCTTACCTACCCTACCTACCCACCCTACCTACCAACTTACCTACCCTAACTACAAACCTCACGGAGCCAGAGACCTTTCCAACGAATGCAAAACCGTGGCAATCGGTTCGTGCGTTCTGGAGTTATAGCGTCAGGAAGGAAAACCCGACTTATTTTTATATTATACTAGCTGACCCAACAGACGTTGTCCTGTCTTAACGATGATACCTACCCTACCTACCCAACTACCTTTTCTCACCTTTTGAACCTTCCCTGGACTACGACAAACATTTCAACACCAAAATCAGCTAAATCGGCCCAGCCGTTCTCGAGTTTTAGCGAGACTAACGAACAGCAATTGATTTTTATATATATAGATATTAAGAATTTGTTACTGTTTTTTTTGTTTTTTTTTTTGTTATATTTGTGTTTAGTATATAGTATTTGGGTTAAAGTAAATAAAACTTTAGTATAAGTATAAAATCTATTCTTTTATTAAAGTCAAAAAGGAGAGAAATAATCGTCAAGTCAAATCAAACTCAAACTCAAAGTATTTATTTCAAATAAACCAATTACAGGCACTTTTGAATTGTCAAGGTGTTGGTCAGTCAGAGAGATGAAGCTAGTTGCCCATTCCAAAGCAGTAGTTAGGTACCTATGGAGAAGAACGGGCAAGAAACTCCATGGACACTCTTTTAAACAAAATATGGTTACAAAATATTGGTTACATAGTTCATATTAATATTATACATGTGAGAACGATGCAGAACGTTAAAAGCATCCGATATAAAATATGTAAAAACTATTCAAAAATTAAATTAAAACAAGCCCTAGCCGCTAAGAGATGAACAGTCCCTACTGACAGCGCCCGTTCACGAACATGACGCATATATTAGCACCATTCAGCTCAACCATTTTGAAGGGAGCTAAATGATCCAACACACACGCCACCATCAGCGAGACATTAAAGTGAGCATGGCATACTCTCAGCCGCCAGGGCACGTACCCAGTAAATGGTCGCTTTATAGTAGGTACATAGTACTCACATATGTGCTAAGCAATTATACAATATTAGGAGATTGAATTTATACAATGCAAAGATAGTTTTTTTGTTGTTGATCTTCCGCAACTCCAACAGTTTTTAGCAATTAGTTGGTGCGCCCTTGTGGAGCTGAACTAGCATTGACCCAAGCTTTATTGTCAGCAATGTAATCTCCCAATTTATAATACGCTTGGCTGCAAAGTGTGCGTTTTATACAGGATTTAAAATTTGTTTCATTAAGTTCAAGAATGTGTGGAGGTATTTTATTGTAACATTTTAAACAGAACCTCATGAAAGATGAATCTACTTTTGCCAGCCTGAAACCTGGCTGAACTAATTGGTCCCTATTTCTAGTGAAATAATTGTGTCTTTCACCTCTTTTACTAAAAAGATGCAGATTTTTCCTTATGTACATGATGTTTTTATAGATATATTGACAAGGTACAGTCATGATGTTAATAACCTTAAACCGTTCTCTTAGAGAATCGCGCCTACGGAGATTATACATGGCTCTGATAGCTCTTTTCTGCAGAATAATAAATGATCATAAATGAAAATCAATAATTTTAAATGTCACTAAAGAAAAATGTGCTTGGGTAGAACTTTATCCTATTCTAATTCTTTATTGCACACCAAAAAAAGAGATATGTCAATGTGAGATGTACTCAGTAAACGGTAGCTATAAAGTAGGTACAAAAAAAAAAAAGAATATTCAATATGTAAACGATTTGAATTCATTAAGGCTTAGATCTTAAACATGGCTTGGAAGTTTATTATAAAACCGTATACATTGACATCTGAACGAGCTTCCTATTTTTTTGAGCCTTGTAGTGGGTACAACAAATTTGTGTTTGTTCCTAGTATTCTTATCATGGATATCACTATATTTTTTAAACAATTTTATATTTTTATGGGCATACAAAAGATTTTCGAAAATAAACTGTGAAGGTACAGTCATTACATTTATTTCTTTAAATTTCTCTCTGAGAGAGTGTTTCATTTATAAATTGCTCTAACAGCTCTTTTCTGCAAAACAAAGATAGTCTGAATATCGGCGGCATTTCCCCACAACAGAATACCGAAAACTTAAGTTAACTTATTTTATAACTAAACTACTAAATATAATATACCTATCCTACCTATTTCTTTCTAACATTTCTACTAATGCAGCTCTTGCCCTTCGACCTGCCTGTAGAGCTTGAGCTGAAGAAGCGGCTGATTGAGAGGAAACCTGTCTGCTTCTTTCAGCTTGGAGTTCATCATCTGTCAACTCGGGAACATCAATACCACCCCTTATACATAAGTTATGTAAAACACAGCAGGCGATTACAATTTTACCTGCTGTTTCAGGGCAGTAATGCAGTTCCCGAGCTGCCAAAAGACATCTCCATCGACCTTTCAATATACCAAATGTGCGTTCAATGGTGGAGCGTGCACGCTTTTGGACAAAGTTGTATCTGCCTTCAGGAGAATCTTCAACAGCATTATCTATAGGTGTCATCATATGCTCCCTTAGAGCATAACCAGAATCACCTAAAATTAAGAAAAATATAAGTTATTGTAAATTATATTAAATTCCTACTTAATAATATAAATGTGAAAGTTTGGGGTAGTTTTATTCCAGTAATGCAGGCAGAAGCTAGTAAAATATATTTCAAATACAATAAATTCAAACATATGTACCTAATAGATAAACTGTTTCATCCTGGAGACCCTCCATGTGGCTTCTTATATCGCACTCTCTCCAAATATAAGCATCATGAGTTGCTCCACCAAATGAAGCATCCACATTTGTTATATAGCAATCACTATCGCAGGTCTGGAAAAGAATGACATTCAATTTAACAGAAAGTAAGTTAGGTACATAAATAGTTTAATGAGAATCATAATAAACAACAGTAGATGTCACAATGAAATCATTAATATTTAGTTTGTATACACTCACAACTTGGGTGTTAAGAGAATGAAAATGTTTTCTATTAAAATATTGTTCCTCGTGTTCAGAAGGTCTAACAATTGCAATATGAGTGCAATCAATGCAACCAATCACACCAGGAAGCCCATATTTGTCATAAAATCTGTAAAATTAATGATATGCTTAGCATTCATACAAAACACATTAATATAAATATACTTAACAAAACGTGAACATGTTAGGTACATACCGTCGCTTAATAAGATGCATTTCATTTCTATTTTGCGGGAATTTTATGTACTTCCTTATTATATGGGGTGCATTGAGGGCAGTTGTGACCTCCTGCAAGCAACGAGAAACAGTTTGTTGTGCCATGGGGCCATCCATGTTTTGTCCCACTGACCCTTGGTAACTAGGTACCTCGGGCATAACAATTCAAGGCCGTAAGGATCTGAAAAAGATTATGAACAGTAAAATGCTAATTTCTATTGAAAATATGATATGTATTAAAAAATATACATCACCTTAATTGTGGGCTCGATTCCATGACGCCTTGCTCTAGGAGGCAATAAAGGTTTGTGGAAGAATTCTTTTTGTGGAAGAATTCTTTTTGTGGAAGAATTCTTTTTGATTCCCGCGACCCCCGCGCAGGTGTGAGAGGGAACAGTCGGGTTCGGTTTTTAGTCGGTAAGAGTCCGACAGACCCCCCCGCCCTCCCCGGGGCGGGGGACATCCATGAGGATTTTCCACCCGGTCAAAAAAAAAAAAAAAAAGGAGGCAATAAAGGCACTAATTCCTGGCACAACAACTCGAATAATTCCCGACTGAGTCTGTAATTTCCTACAAACTCTAAGTCGGGAATTTGAATAATATTTAGTTGATTGCGCAGGCGGCGCCGGTTCCTTCTACGCTCTACACGTTCTTCTCGTAATGCAGTTTCGATAAAAAGCACTCTTGTAGCCATCGCCAATAATTTTCTCACAATATTCACAAAATTTTATGTAAAACGAAACTCGAACGGTTTCGTCAAATTTGAGGTTAAAATTCCGAATAATCGTCTGTCAAAATCAAATGTTCGTTCGCAATATTTCGAATTAGAGTAGGTTTAGAGAATCTAAACGTCAAAGAATTTTCGTTCGTACGAAATTTCGGAACGAAATGGAACCGTAGTAGGAAACATGCGAAATTTCGACCGAAACTTCGTTTTTCGTTGAATAAGAGTAGACCTCCAGGTAAGGTTTAAAAGGTGAGAAAAGTTAGGTAAGTGGGTAAGTAAGTGGAGTAGTTAGGGTAGGTATGTAGTGTAGGTAGGCAGGGTAAGTAGGAAGGGTAGGTAGGTAGGGAGGGTAGGTATCATAGTTAAGACAAGACAATATCTGTCAGGTCAGCTAGTAGTGAACATAAGCAAGGTGTGCACGTACGCGTCTGTCGGTTGGCGGACGAGGTGTCCGCGCCGCGCTCGTTGCCGGCCAGGTCGATGAGCGAGAACTTGCCGTGCTCGCGGTGCATGCCGGGCGAGCGGACCACGATCTGGAACACGGCGTGCGAGCGGGACGAGTTGGAGTTCGCCGACGTCTGGAATGTACAACACATTATGGAACTAAATACTTTCCTACACATTAGATAAAAATTAAAAAAAACGATGAACTTATTGGAGTGCAGAACTTCGAACCAAAAAATATACGAAAAACAGCAGTTTTGATTGGATTGACCTGGGGAATCCTAATATTTATTTACATATTTATTTAATACTTTAAGCACAAAAATGTACAGAGGCGGACTTAATGCTAAGCCATTCTTGTATCTAAGGCGCGGACATTTTTAGGTCACATTAACTAACAGATGAAAACTAACAGCGATGTTCTCAGTACAAAGTTGCCAGGCGAATCGCCATTTTTTGCGGTCCTTACTTACAACATAGAGGAACTATATTGTAATAGTCCAGCTATCGTAATGTCCTCACTTTTTATTTCTTATCAGCAGTACATAAACAAAGCTAGCTACTGTTCATCTTACTCAATAACAGTTCGTACCTAAGGAGCTCGAGGCTAAGTACTAACAGCCGCACACGTCTATCCATCAGGATAAGCTACGCTTGCCGGGGTTGGCCGTGGATGGATGACCATTTTTACATAACGAGACTCCTCCGTGCTTCGGAAAGCACGTTAAGCCGTTGATCCCGGCTGTCATGTGTGCATCTTTAACAGTCGTTACGGGTTGTCAGAATCCCGAAAAATCAGACAGCCAGTCTTACCAAGGGGTATCGTATTTCCCAGTTAGTGGGTTGTGGAGGTATCTGACCTCCACAACCCACCACCAGGCAGTCGCTGCATGCAAAATACTGGTATTCAACTGCATCCGGTTAGACTGGAAGCCGACCCCAATATAGTTGGGTAGAGGCTAGGCAGATGATGATTAAAAGTTGGTACCTGTCCAGAAGTCCTGGCCGCGTTCCCGTGCTGTATAAGCTTGAGCACCTCGTCCACGTTGTCCACGACCTTCTCCGTGAGGCCCATGATCTGCACCTGCTGCTTGCCGTCCTCCAGCACGCGCAGCTTGGCCTTGTCCGCCAGCAGGTCGAACACCTGCACACAGCATGAGGAGGGCAGGTTAGTATACAAATAGTAGCTCAGGATACTTGAAATAATTATCCTCATATACAAAAATGTTATTAATATCTTAGTTCTGTTTACAGATTATTACTTCAGCGCTTATGTTTATTTTAACGACATTTAACGCGATTATCATGATAAATAGCTAATATACTAAAAACTCGTAGACAGTGTGACTTGTACAGTCACGAGCAAAAATATGGATACCTACAGTTAGCTAGTTTCAAAAGCGGTTTTTTTCTTTTAATTATTGCATGAAATTCTATGTTTTCACACACATTGCATTTTGAATCCATAGATTTACGGAACCAGTCGTATCTTAAAGTTGAAATAGTTATTTTAGGAGAAAATCGCTTCTGAAATTGGGTTGGTGTATACAAATTGGTGCTCGTGACTGTACTTATATTGAGGAAAAAATACTTAATAGGTATTTAGTATGTGATTACCTTGCCGGAGTATATTTCGAAGAAGGACGCGGACACGATGAGGTTGAGCGGCTTGTACTTGGGCGACTTAAGGTACGCGAACACATCCCGCGCCGCCATCGCGTAGATGCCCTTCTTGCAGTCTTGAGTTTTACCCTGACACACAATATGGCCATAATATTACATAAGAGTCATCACTACATAGTATAAAGCAAAGTCGCTTCCCGCGCCCTAATGTCTGTATGTATGCTTAGATCTTTAAAACTACACAACGGATTTTGATGCAGGTTTTTTTTAATAGATAGAGTGATTCAAGAGGAAGGTTTATATGTATAATAACATGCGATTTCCGTCATCCACGCGGGCGAAGCCGCGGGCAGAAGCTAGTTTCATTACAAGAGACAAGACAGGGTGGGTACTTATTTAATTCGACAAATATTCTAAACCTTAAAAATAATGTTACTTATTATGATTACCGTACAGATAATATTTACTGATTCGTTTATTTACAATTTTACATTCCATTGACATTTTATTTTATTTCATATAATGGTAATGGTGTAAGGTTTGTCACAGAAATATTGTGTAAACCGATTCGATAACTGACGATATTTAACAAAAAGTTTATTTATTTATATATAAAGCACAGAAATGTACAGAGGCGGACTTAATGCCATAGGCATTTTCTACCAGTCAACCTTTGGATGATGCAGACATAAATAGTGGTAGATAAAGTTGCTAGTAGAAATTACTTATTTCGGTTATTATAGTTTATTATATATCGTAATGTTACCTGGAAGTCACCACCCATGGTATGCGTCTTGCCGGAGCCGGTCTGTCCGTACGCGAAGCACGTCGCCATGCCGCCCTCGAATATCGTCTGCACTAATGGCTTTGCCGTGTATCTGCGAATATTCAACAATGACTTAATATCAGTGCAGAAAGCTCTGTCAAAACTTTAACATTTCATAATGACATAAAATTGTTAATACTCTATGTATTATATATATAATAATAATAGGATATCAGCCCGACTTGCCCTGCTAAAACATGATAACATCACCGGCAGTCAAACTAACAAACAATACAAGAGTATTTATTTTTTAAAGAATCAAGTACTTTGACTCCTACTGGCATTAACACCGTTTAGATAAAACCACTTCTGTCAAGTAACTACTAACTATAAGTCAGTTTTCGAGGAATACAAATAATAATCTAATTATTCCTCAATAATACTCAGTTGGACCAGACCAGAGCGTTTTCTGATAGTAAAACGTGTGGTCGGAGAAGTAGAGGCCGGCCAAAGGTCCGATGGGTCAATGGCGTAGACAAGATTTAAGGATTATTGGAGTGAGATATTAGACAAAAAGGCCAGAAATATACTCGACCAGGCTAAGGCCTACGCGGCAAAAAGGCCTTAGATGATGATGAATATATAAGGTCCCATTAAAATAGATGGACAAATTTTAGACCACCAAAATAAGGACAATGGTAAAAAAACCACATGAAATACTTACAAGAAGTGTGTAAGTACCTACCGATAATAGATACGTTTATTCTAGTGTGCGGGCAATTTATTATTTTAGGTCAAAATAAAATCACTTTAATCAAGTTTTTTTTTTGCTTGTATATCTATAGTTAGACATACTGAATGCTGTGTTAAAATTTGTCCATCTATCTTAATGGGACCTTATATAGTTACGTAGTTATATTGCGGCATATAGCTGCACTACTAACTTGTAAACAACTTCGTTGGTGCAGGTGTCGTCGAAGGCGTAGTCGAAACGGAACTTTTGGTTCTCGAGGTACTTCGTGAGGTCCACCTTATTCTTCGGCTCGTGCACTATCATCTGGTCCTTCGTGGGCACGCTGATCACGTCCACCTGAAATGTACAGCATGAATATAGTCATTTAATCAAGAAAAAAGGTTAGTTGTTATAAATTTTCATTATCATTTCAGTATTTTTGGTTTCCCAATGGTTTCGAGAAATCAGCTTGTGAAAGCCGAACAACCACCGCCAACTGATAGGTTGTAAGAATGACGAATGAAGAATGAGTAGTGGTATACAATACAAGTGTAAGGGTGCCAGATTCTTACAAACAAATTGTCAAGTTTTATGATCTGCTGAACCTCAGAAACCATTTTTGATACCGCTACATATTTATGTAATAATAATTTTAGAAACAAACCTCCTTCTTCGCATTCTCCTTCTTATTAAGCGGCCTCTTCCGCACGCACACGGTGATCTGATGGTCCTCCACGGGCTCGTTGCCGACTAGCGGCCTGAACTCGATGCTGTTCTGATACTCGCGGATCATGGCTAGGAACTCCCAGTTGGGGTTGCCGGGGTCCATGTTCATTAGGGCTTCCTGATGTTGAGAGATAATAGTCAAGTTAGAAATCTAAACTTTCATAGCGGTTAAATATAATATTACTAAGGATCAAAAGGGTACATTTTTTGATGGTGAAATTGTCACAAAGTTTTTTACCGAAGACAGAACAAATCTATTTATATATGATAAATATGGTAGTTCGTTATAAACTCAATTTCATATTCCAAGATGCAAAACGACAACTTGGGACCGATCCTGTCCCGCTTAATACGTAAAGTTCCCTTTGCATGCGCGTCACTAAATAAATATAGATATTCCTCAACAGCATGTGAAGCTAAGTCAGAGATGGTCTTCTGACTTAGCTTCACAGCATAAAAACTGTGACCACAGGTTAGTCCCTGACTACACGCAAAAGAAAAAATAGCTAGAATTCCAGGTTTAACCCGTATTAAACATACATTCCTTTTTCCAATCCACTAGCTAGAATATTGTGTCCTCTTACCTTCTCCTCTTTAAGCTCGGCCTGCCGCTGCCGCCGCTTCTCGCGGTTCTCCTTGAGCCGCTCCACCTCCTTGACGACGTTGGAGCGGCGCACGGCCCCGGAGGCCACGGCGTGCGGCACGGACACGGTGCTGGACACGCCGGCCGGCCGCGCCGCGCCGCCCGCCACGCTGCCGGCTGTGAACTGCGGGGGGCGGTCAGCTTGTGGGATCACTGCTGGGTTTGCTGCGACTTCTTCGGCGAATCAATGATTATACGCTTCGACTAGAATTCAGCCACCTCGATAACGTCAGCACTGGTCTAGCAAAGATCTTTTTTCATGTTGTAGGTGTTATTTCACAGAAAGTGCGAAAGGATATTGTGCTGGTTACGTTACAGAATGTGAATATAGTTCGTATCTTCGGCTTCCCTTAACTTAACCCCAAGGGAACTTAATGTGTTTTAATTGTAACTGATATAGACCCCCATCGCCATTTTATTTATTTTTGTCGTCAAAGTTGCGGTTACCTAATGCATATGGGTAAAGGGCACTTAAACAAAGAAATGATGTTGCGAGATATGGTGTCCTAGTGTCATGTTTCCGAGATATTTGGAGGTAAAAATCTCATTATGATGCGACATTTTTTTGAAGGTGTTAATAAGCTCTACCAATAGGTATATTCGAATTTTTTAACGTCTTTTTCTCAACTTGATAATATTCCAGTTCGGTTTTTGGTTTCTTTTAGTTCCTCTACCCGTTATTGGAATAAGAATGTGAGAAGAAACTTATTTAAATAAAAAATGAGGGAACGAATGGGTGAGTTATGCCCCTGAGGTTTTTCGTGAAGACTGCTTGAACCTTTTCCCTGCAGTTTTCCCAAACACAGCTTATGTTACAGACACATCAGATATTACTTATTTCAGAAGCCATTTGTAAGTAAAGGATGCAAGGGTGATAGGACCATGCCCGAACTACAATACCAAGATGAAGGAAGGATTAAGAATATGTGGGATAAGGCAAGGACAAAAGGAACCTCTTTAACATTATGCATCCTTCGCTGCAGATGCGGCACGTAGGGTGACTGCTGCTGCAGCCCCTGCGGCACTGACGCAGCGCTCGGCGTGCTGCCGGCGCGCGACCGGCCGCCCGACGGGGGCGGCTGGAAACGACGGTCTCGATGACGTAGGAAGGGGAGGATAAGGTAGCGGGGCATTAAAGGAACATCATAATGGGGTTGCAAAATACTTCTCATTAATTCTTCTTTGTGGGTATTCTTCAATAAAATCCTATGCACCAGATTAAGAACTGGGAAAGTTTAAAAACTTAGTTCGCACACTCTTGGCTCTTCAACGTGGCTTAAACCTGTTTGTGCTGATGTGCGGATCAAGTTAATTGGAGGACGAAGTCTTCGAGTGCAGTTTATAAGTCAAGACTTCTAATTCAGCCTCCTTCGGCGTCTTTCTTCTTGATACTAGTATAATAACCTAGTCATTTAAGACTGAATGGAGCTGTGTCCCCTCACCTGCTGCGTAATCCTAGTGTTGGCAACCGTGGGCTGTGGCGGTTGCGCCTGCGGCGGCGGCACGTTCTCGGCTCCGCGCCGGCCTGTCGTGTCGCCGCCGTGCCCATTCGTGTACGCGCCGGCCGCGTTCGACAACCGCATCTGGTTGTTGCGTGTCACCCGGGACGGCGCTGTTGACAATCACATAGGGTTATGACAAAAAAAAATACGTTGTTGAGCAGACGAATTCTTCAAACCTATGCAGCAAAGTATGTCAAAGTTAAAGCCATCATACTATCGATTGCAATTCTTTTTGTTAATCAATTACCCCGCAGGATTATGTTGTGTAGGTTAAAGTAGAGCAAGCGCACTTTTGAACAAAAATTCTGAAGTAATCCACACGTGAACTACATAAATAGGAAAAGAAAAAGAAGATTGAGCTCCTGTTTTTGGACTTAGGTCCGGAATTCTTGTCTTCAGCTAACGTAGAAAAAACTCTAACATAAGACGTTCTACCTTGACATCTAAGAATTACAAACAATTAAAAAATATATATATATTAATTCTTGTCTATAGTATTGCAGGTTGATCCTTCTAAAAAGCCTCGCTACGTTTTAGGCAAGAAATATTGCTTAAATGGCATTGTCGCCCACATTTTCATAGATGGTATTCAGATATTTTGCATACAATACAAATGGTTTTTGATATGCCAAACTATAGAAATGTGTGTTAATCCTTTAACTGTTTCGATGTTTAGTAAAGGATTATACGCAAGAAGACCTTGTGTAATACATAATATTTAAAATGCTATATAAATCAGAAACTGATCCAAAATCCATTTCGGATACGCTTTAAGCTTTAAAATTTTTAACAACGTTATTAACAGTCAATATCTCAAGCCTTAAATGTAGCTCATAAAATTTGGAGTCACGCAATAATTTCTACTAAGATATCGTATGCAAAAACACTCGTCATGCAAAGACATTACTTTGTCTATATTCGTCCATACAATGCCTTACATGTCTGTGAATCATTCTGACGTAATACATATATCTAGATGAGAACGGAGGAAAAGAAAATGTCCAAAAATGTGCAAAAAGCGTAACTTTATGAGAACTAGGAACGCAATAGAGGTGCGGTACGAACAGGCCTTACGTGACTTCCTCTTTTGTTCCTCTTCCGACGCCTCTTCAGCAGGCGTTTCAGATTTCTCAAAAGCTTCCATCGGTTCATTGTTCTCAGTCGAATCGGCGACGCGCCTTCGACATCTCAACCACGAACAGCACATTTTTGGCGATATTTTAGTTTGTTTGTTTATCTCATTCGTCTATTACATGATATGTGCTGCTCTGATAGACTGATTGTTCGGAATGAGTTCAGTTTGCGTCGGCGCAAGGTAATCCTGCGCCGCCCGCCATATTAGGATCTCTTTCCGTAGTCAAGGCAATGAACCGTGACGCACGCGCTCGGCACGGCCGTGCGTGAAGGTGAAAACACATGTCCACCTTATTGGTGAACGAAATAGTTCACTCACATACTATTTAAATCGACATTTGCATCAAAAGTTGTCGTAATCGATGATCCGGTAAGGTTTAAAGGGTGCGCAGAGTCGTTCCATTTGAATGCAGCGTGTCGTACGTTCAATATAAGTTGGTTGTTATTAAGAAACAAATAAATAAAAACTGAGCACTGATACGATTATCAGTTACTGGTTTCTTTGTTTATGATCACTGTCACATTTATATCACTTCCAATAAATACAATTGTTATAATTTAGAGATGCGATGCCTTGTCTATTACAAACACCACAAAAGATTAGAAATCAAGAGAATGAGAAAGAACAATTTGAATCACAACGAATATAAACACAAAACCGCAAATCAACAATCGGCAAACTTTCAAACAAAATATTGCCCGCGATTATCATAAACCTACGCGACCAATCAAACAGCCACAACAAAAAACAATTTACTGTTGATATTCAAGAACTAGTCGACCAGCCACCTAATATGGCACAAGAACCTAAGCAAGCAAGCCAACAGCTTACGGTGTACTGACATGAAAAACTACTCGATACCGCCAGATCGATTGCTTCTGTCAATTCATTGGACAATCGACTAAAATTGGAAAATAATAGCCCCCATTATTGTCCCCACGGCTAATGAAACATTTACTATGTAGTGACGTCATGCTCTTTTATGTGGCTAATCGATAGTAGTGACTTGTGACAAGTAAGGGTTGTGAACTTGGCAGTGAGGGGTGTTGAAGGGTGAAGAAGTTCGGTAGTTATGAAAATATTCGGGGGTTGAACTTGAAATTTAGTTTGCATCGGTTTTCCCCTAGTTCGGTGTCAAAGGGATGGCAAATAAATGGAGCAGTCGCCTATAATGTCATGTTTGAAAGTAAAATAGTAACAATTATTTATTTATTGATCAAGCATAGTTTGGACGGTGAAACCCAAAACTAGACGTTTACCTGAATCTTTGGGATCAGAGTCATCACAAATAGCTTCATATTAATAAAAGCTTGCTGACTAGGTTAAACATTCAATAACGTGGTTTCTAAATAATATGTCAACTACACACGATAGCAATTTGTTGAACGTTAAGTCTAACTACGAATAGTAATTTAGGAAAACGACTGTTATTAGCCGTAAAAACTGAATGAGCCAATCCAATCTAAAAGCCCACCTGAGTATTATGCTCAAACGCTGTTTTCGCTAAAGTATAGGACACGCGAATTAAATAAAATAGGCTAAAAAAACGAGGCAATTCCTTACACGTTCTCATATATTTCACATTTTGCATAATTATGAAACAGATTACGAAACATTTTTTTAAATTTACTTCTAACTAAAATATTGTTATGACCTCGACCGGCCAATCCATGTTCTTCAAAAATGTAGCATAATTAAAATTTCTTGCTAAAGAATTTTCGTTTTAATGAGTTTTAACACACTGAAACTTTTCTTTACTACCATGCACTCTTGCAACGTTCTGAAACTCAACTGACTCACGAAAATTTCGTACATCAATATGATCTGGGTCATCGATTCGTATAACCTCTTCGCAGGTTACCTCCTTGCTTAGATTTTCATCAACCTACTTCCGAAAACTTCCCTCTACACTACAACTTTCCTCTTTTTGTGTATTACCTTCACTCCCGTCATCAGATATATTTCCTTAAACAATGTTATTGCCAAAGACTCCAAAATGTTGCTGTTAATATAACAACACGGTCGCCTAACAACGGCATAACGTCAACTGTCATATGCCCTAACCTGTAGATTATTGTGCCTTTGCTGAATATAGAGCAGGAATAAAAAAACACTGGCGCATAACAACGGTTCTCTTGACAACCGGACGTAGCGTTGCATTGATCAATTGTGATTCGCTTCCACGTTGCATATTTTGAAGACAGCTGTTGCCAAAGAATTCACTCGAGTAGATTTTGGGACTGTGAATCGCGGCCAGTTCGCGAGTTAGCAATGTGACATTTTCAAAAGTATATCAAGATCAGTTATTTATACTGCATTTGAACCTCGTAACTGGGAAGAAAACATAATCAGACAAGATTAGGAACAAAGCGCCCTTTCGCATTTTAAGAGGGTTTCGAAGATTATTGCTTCGAGAAAGAATCGCAATAAATAAGTAAATTGGGAACTTGATAACCCCTTAAAAAGTTACCCCTTTTGTTATCCAAGCAAAAGACTGCGATCATCCAATAAACGGACTTAATCTAAAGATGCAGAGAGCAATTTTATTGATGCTTCATTGAGTAATATTTCTAATTTTCTTTAATCAACTGTTTACTAGCATTAAACATATTAATATCAGACGACATAACTAGTGGTTATTAATTAACGAGCAAGCACGCGTCATGTTCACGGCAGCTGACCATAAAAGTTACTATCAACACGAACTTTTACAATTATAGTAATTTTCGACCAGAAGTTGTTGTTTGTTTTCACATGAGAGCTCGCTACTAAAATACTTACGGGTTCGTAAACACTAGCTAATATAAACGGTTTAACGCTCTAAACCAACACATGATATTTACAGAGAAACAGTCTATGAAAGCATTAACACAATGGGTCCTTCTACGGTAATAAAAGTTCAAAAAGTCTCCAAAACGACTCGGACGTAGGTTGAGGTACAAAGCACTGAGGTACAATACTAGCCCAGGTTTACCATATCATCAAGTAGATGAGCTGTTGACGCAAGACATGCATATCCAGATTCAGTATGATCGGTCAGCAACACAATTATTAGCCTTTTTTTTTTTTGAGGGTGGGAAATCATCCAATGACTTCTCCCGCTCTGGGTGGAGCGGAAGGGAGTGTCAGACTCTTACTGACTAAAACCGATCCATGTTCCTTCCTTAGCCTTTTATGTTCCGGGGTAGCGGTAACCATTTCGGACAATCCCGCTTAGCATTTATTAGCCTGTCAATACTGAAATCCTGTTCAGAACCAAACAATGCTTAAATAAACCAGGCTTTACACCGTCCCTGATATCGTACCCTTCCCTTTAAGTAATCGGGATTTCCTAGTCTGCAGCGTTGTTTACGTTATCAACAGAGTTGATCGACCACGCGTGCCTGATACTACGTTCGATAACAAAGAATCGTATGTAATGTTTTTCTACATGAAACGTGAAGAGGACTTATATAATGACTTGGGTAAGAACGGAAGTTAGTAAACGTCGTTAGTGGAAACTGCTTTGTAACATGACGGCCTGTCAATGGCCGCGGAGAAATGGAGCTCTTCTAGAAACCGCTACTGGAGAATTGTTGGGTAATGAGTCTAATGACACTATCATGTGATCACAATGCTTTAAATTATATCAGGACAGGATAGATAGAGCAACCCGAGCAAACATCGTAATTTCAAGTTCATATAATTAGTCTTTCGACTCATGGATGCTACAAAATGAAATTCTTGTAGTTGAATGGCCGCAGTTTTCAGAGTTACTTTCACGTAAAGGTTGCAATCTAGAGTATGGGTCTATTTGTACCTAAAAGTTATACCGAGACATCAGACTGTTTGAGTATCAGTTTTCTTACAGGTCTATTAGTAGTTTCTCGTATTGTCAGTCTTATAATAATTTGCCCAATAGCCAACACAGAAACTAAAAAGTTTAATTATTAACAGAGAGATCACCCACGCTTTACACTGATCTTTCACGCGTTAATTAGAACGGGAAGCGGTGCCAATATCGCTATTTAGTTTATAGGTTAAGTGACCAGCCGAGTTCGTTGTGATGAATGAGTGCAATTTAAGGAATGCACGAAGTATTATCCTCAGACTAACATTGCAGATCATTATGATTCACTTCAAATCGGAAAAGGAATTAGCGCAGCTTCTTACAATTTGTAAAGTCAGACGAAGTATTATCCTCAGACTAACATTGCAGATCATTATGATTCACTTCAAATCGGAAAAGGAATTAGCGCAGCTTCTTACAATTTGTAAAGTCAGATGTTTTGCTTAAAATGTTTCATAAGCTGGTGCTGATGTCAGACTGCCCCAAAAATCTCATAAAGTCGCTAAACAACAGAATCTAAAAAAAGGTTGGAGGGCTCAAACAGGCCACTTACAACATAATAAATATTTGCCAATCAACGTCACGACAAGCCTCATTATTCAATTGTTCCTAAACGAGTTATAAACGACAATTCTAATGACCCGGCGACATGAAGACTGGGTGCAACGAATCGCATTAGAGAATGACCGAGTATGCAAAATTTAGATTAACCCAAGAACGGATCACACGACCTTTGTAATCGTACCTACAAAAAATTATTCACGACGTGCAAGAAGTAAAACCCTGTTAAATTAGTCAAAACTGGTACATTGATCTGAGCTTTATCTCCTTCTGATGCAAACTTAATTTGGATTTTAATGGATACGTCAAATTCACAAATTTGAAAACCTTGGAAACTTCATGACGACAGCTTTGGAAATTGTAGAACACCTTTCGAAAGGATTCGTACCTATTATCAAGATTAAAAGCTTTCTGTCCAAGAGCATTTTTCGTCTGATAGAAGACCGAGGTCCGAGACCTCATCTTAGTCAAATCACAGGTAACAGCGTGCCTAGATTATATCCGCCTAACTTATTCCTTGAAGGAATTCAATCTACAGCTAAAAACTTCATTATTAATTGAAGCAGGCAAACACCTACTCTGAGACAATTTCCACGTGTAGTAAAAGTCGATAAAATATTAATATACCCGACATAGTAGGGGTCGCGACACCGTCTCGCGGGTCGTTACCCAGCGCCTACGCAAATGAATCACGGTGCGTTATCCTTTAATTTATAATAACATCATAAACAAAGTGTCTTGGTAAGCTCCATTGCACGTGGGATGGAGAATAAAAAGAAAATGGTGATCAATGAACTTCATTGTCAATTGCGTTTGGGGCTGCAATTAGGAAGTTCTGATTAGTGGGAGAGACGAAGTTGTATAAAACTTTTTGGTGCACTTCTAAGTTGTAAATATTATCTAGTTTTGAAAAGTTTTCGAATAGTTTCGATTATAGTAAAACTACAGCGAGAGTTCAAATCTTTACTTTTAGCAAACTACCACTAAACATCTACGAGTTCTGAATTTGAGTTTAATAACTCACACAAAAACATTCGTGTAAAAAACTTCGTCCTTACCATATCCTGATGGTAACAAAGATACAAATTCTAATATTAACAATTTCGAAGTTTTAATTGAGTCTCCCTAAAGAGTTTTTTAATGCGCAGGGTGGGCTTTATGTTTACAGAGAGACTCACGGTCATAAAATCCTGAAAATTAAGGAAATTCCAACTTAGAAGAATGAATCTCCTTGTATCTCAACAGAAACAAAGTGTTTTATGGGAACGTTGAAAACAAAGTTATTTTGAGTTAATGATCCGTATCAGACTGTGCATCAAAAATGTAACAAAGTAATTTGGACAGCTGTCTCCACAACAAGAAATCAGAAGGAGTTGCGCACTTTATTAATCAGATTATTTACTTAAAACGATCGACATGATGACCAAAGGTAAAGTTAATTAATTATAGCTCAGCCTTTATCCCCTAGAAGGTCGTTCAGAAACCAAACTTGGTAATGTCAACAGCTTCAATGATTAACATAATAATACTCCAGTCGCGACTTTCCGAAAAGGGAAACTTTCCGTCTATAGCACCATCAGTATGCGACACTTGCAGCTCAGAATCAATTGCCGGGACAACGTGACACTTTACAACCAAATACAACCTTAACACAAAGCATTTAGGATTAGTATTGCACAAACACCATCACAGACAGACAAGGGGGTTGAACTTACGGCCTACGTTCGCCCGCCGCGCCTGAAGATTCGGCTGAACGCATCGCTCGTACAACACTGGCATATCGATGAAAAATATAACAAAAATAGTTGAATTTCCAACCCAAGGTCAGGTTAACAGCACTATTGTGTGTATTCCATTTGTGTGATTGGTTAAATTAGAATTTGGAACACCGGTGCCAGCCAGTGTTGTGGTACACGGCCGGTCGCGCACTGTCCGCGCGCCAGTGCTCCGGCCTACACTTATAGCGATGGAACTAACGGAGTCACGTTGACCGCCCCATGTAAAATTCATACAACCCCGAAATAAAGCGGCTTAATGGCGACACGCCACCACCATATGTTATTATGAAGATAAACAAAGAAAAATGCTATATACGTCGCCTTAGGAAGCCATATGTTATGTCTGAACTTCCCGGGGCGGAAGAAACTGGTAAAATAGCACTTGATAAAGGCAAAGGTCAAGTCCAGAACAGCTTTGTATGACATAAAAGTTGTGATGACCTTTGCAACAATAACCTCAAGTTCTTGGGTGATATCTAGATGCTCTCAATCTGTCGGATAGAAAGCTTTCCGCTATAAAAGGGTTTACTTAAGGCTCGAACCGTGCTTCGAATTTCATCCGGCAGATATTTTAGTGCGCGTCGAATTCTAAGAGCCCTCTTAATACAAGGTCAACCTTTGGTAATTGATGTGGAAAATGAGATTAGAAAGTTTTGAAATCATATTATTATCTTTATATTTTCTTTAATTTATGCTTACATAACATTGACGGGGACCGGATATAAACTTTTACTTTGTGACCAAAAATACTTTATACGTTTACACAAGTGAGCCTACACATTTAAATCTGTCTGAACAAAATGGTTTTTTCCCACCATTTGACGGTTTAATAGCCTTGGGTCCTTTGGAAACTTAGCAAGATTTATTTAAACTGATTTTGCTGATGAATAAAATCAGAAGGGGTGCTTCAAACCACTTGCAGGCTGCAGCGGCAGCCATTATCTTAAAAAAAATAAAGCCCTCCTCCGCGTCTGTCTGTCTTTATGCGAGGAACTCAAAAATATACGGAATTTCATACGGTTTTCTCTGATTGATAGAAAAAGGAGATGGGTTTAGGTGTATTACATACATAGAATTTTGTGTAATTTGGCTGAAATATGAACATCATTTGGATAATGGAAAAAAGAATGTAGGCGTACAAGCTACCACATCAATGACATACAAAGCCTAAACAAACTAGTCGTACAATGACACCAAAGCGTATCTACAAAATGTTTAAAAGCCAGTGCAATGCACTTGTCAGTGGTATTCTCATGCGAGGTAGACGCCATAAATATATTATAACACGTCCACTAATTGTGTGAACCACCAACGGCGCCCGACATAACTGCATAGGCATAGCACGCCATTGTACCAACTGACGCTAATTGTGAAATTAATTAACGAAGAATTCTCGGATTTGGATGAATGACGGCTCTATTTTATTTACTACAAGACTTTAATATAGAGTCACGAGATCGTGACGTTTTCGAAATTGTCAGATAAATTTCTACTAGTAAATAGCAAAATGCGCATCAATAATGGAGCATTTGCATGCAATTTGGCTCTTGAAATTTTCTTCCGAGATCCATCACACGAGACCGCTGTGATTGATGGCGTATCGAATAGAGGTTTCATTTTGGTCGAAATAAAGTAATGCATTATTCAATAGGATGATGCTTCTCAACAATTCACAGATGATTTTCCTAATAAATATTCAGAATCAGGAAACAATTTGTGCTAGAAAATAATTGATTAATAATATAAAAGTGACAAAAGAAATTACAGTATAGCATAATCGGCCTGTATGAAACGTTACCATTGCTAGGAAACAGGCTTCCTCTCGATTAAGGGACTAGGCAGTAATCCACTACGCAGGCCCAATGCGGGTTGGTAAGCCAAGTAATTAAGGTTTCCTGAGTAGTAAATTTTAAAAGGAATTGACGCATCGGAGGCTTCTGGTAGGTCAGTCAGTAAAGTAAAGAGAAAACCTCCGCATGTGTCATGTCGGCAATCATCTTTATTGCCTTCCTATCTGACATTTCATGTCGGCAACAGCGGCAGGGTACAGGCCTAGCAATGTGTGTCACTTGTGAATTATGCAGTACTTCGAGCAGTCCTAACACGTTGGGACTTGATTATAGCCTGGATAGTGTAGTATTTTTAGATTTCCGAAGGTCCTTTTGTCGTTTTCTCGACACGACATTAATAAACGTGAACCAACGCCCCATAAGTTCGTAATCCTATCACTCACATAATCATAAAGAATACCAAAGTAGTTTTTAATGGCAAATTTCAATCAGAGCTGAATGAGAATGATCCAATCTGCATGATTACGAGGTTGGTACACAAAGTCGGTCAACAACGCGTTACAATTACACTAACGACCTTCGCGGGAGCACAATGTCAAGAGCGGTAACGTTTTGGCAATGACCCTACCTCAGCTGAAGGCGGCACTGTTAATTAATAAAGGCGTAAGGATAACGAGTATTCCAAATAATAATGAACACGAAAACTGACAAATCTGGTGAATGTGTATGATAACTGCCACCGGAATAGGAACTGCATGTAGGTGACTAGACACAAATAATGGTAAAAATACAATTACGTGAGTCAGGTTATGTATTACCTTGGGTTCTGTACAAAGAATAGAATTTAGATCCTAAGATCATGCGATGCTCATAAATTGTGGAAATGGAAAAGTCTTCTTCTTCATTTCGTGTGGTTAGTGACTGACCTGGTGTCAGAGTTTTTATGCTGCTAATGGGCCTCCGACATAGCTTTACATGCTGATCAGAAATATCTCAGACATGCCGGTTTCCTCACGATGTGTTCTTGCACCGATTTTTAAGCAAGTGATAATTATACAAAACGCACATGAATCCGTTAAATCAGAGTTGCGTGCCTTGGGTTCGAACTCGAGACCTATGACTTGGCAGTCTGACGGTCACACAAATAGGCTATCACAGCTTTAAAAAACAAAAAAAAGGAAAACTGGCCATGACCATACTGATATTGCTCGTCTGGTTAAGGATGTAATGGAATACAATCTCACTCCTGACCAAAATAAATGAACAAATTGATAAAACTGCAGTAGGTATAGGTACTATAACTTCTCAAATGGGACCGTCAATTGGGACATACCAGATCACTTTAGCTGCCAAATGAATCTTGCGCAATCGATTGACGCAATTCAGGGGTATGTGCTAACTTAATATTTTATGCTGTAGTAATAGGCTTACAGGTGGTGAGTGTAGGTCAGGTTCGGACAAGGACGCGCCGAAAATGGAATAAAATCTATTGAAGATCGAATTACGTGCGTCATACGTGTACTTATTTATTTTTCATACCAATCACCATCCAATCACGGAGACAGTATCGAAAATTTCACTCATAAGTTATTTTATAGCCGCAATGTATTTCAATAGATGATCGAGTTATAATGGTATGTCTGTCTACAGCCAACTGTCCAGAAAGTTTCGTCCGGCTCATCAAAATGCAGCAATTACGAAACGTCAGCAGCCTTGGGAGTTGGACCTAGGGGAGACTCTCAGCTTGAGAAGGATGGTTCTCAAGCTAAGGGGACCCAACTAACCCTCCGAAGTCTCTAAGGACAAGTGCGTTTAGAACGAGATCGGAATACGAAAATCTAGGGGTCGAAATTCGAAGTTAGTTTTTCATTCATAAATATAGTCACGTACCCTTGTAGACTAAAGAAATGTTGGACAGGCTTACATAAACGCGCTTATTATATTATTTACTAGCTTCCGCCCGCGGCTTCACCCGCATAATATGTCGACAAATTATATACATAAACCTTCCTCTTGTATCACTCTATCTATTTAAAAAAACCGCATCAAAATCCGTTGCGTAGCTTTAAAGATTTAGGCATACATAGGGATATAGGGACAGAGAAAGCGACTTTGTTTTATACTATGTAGTGATGCTACTACATGGCAATAAGTGGCAAGCCACCTACAGCGTGTCTGGTACTAAAAAATTCGTATATCGCTTCCTATTCAGATAACTGAAAATATAAAGAGCGTGAGCACGATTGGCTTGAACACAGATAAGATGCATTACGTCAATATAGTGAAAGGTATCTGGATTATGTATGATTATGCAAATATAATTAAAAATGGAGATGCGTCATGTTATCATGTATTTATCAATGATGGATTGGGGATGGGGGTAAATGTTGCAAAGGATTTCTGACACTGATGAGCGAAAGACAACTCTTGATCACCATTTGGAAGACCTTAGTTTCATAGACCGCTGGCCCATGGCATCCCTCAACATTATAACTATAACCGATCGATCGATCGATCAGCCATTACATTAATACAGCTATCCTACACATGGCAGACGAATTTTCAAGTAAATATATTATTTCAGGACCAATTAAAATTTCAAACAGACATAGACATAAAATAAATACTTTGTCCCACTAAAGCCAATATGAATGTTTAATAATAAAAGCAACTGCGCCCGCGCCGCAGGTGACACAATTATCAGTTCAATGACACCGTGACTATTAGCAACAAAGAAGATTGGGTAAATGTTGATAGTACGGCTGAAATTAACCTAGATATGTGACGTAGATAAATAAATGCTATCGTTTAGGTATGTTTATTTTTGCTCTGCCACTGAAAAAATATTTTCAAATTATAAGTTCTAAGCTTGCTTTTTCTAACTTCAGGCGTTAAACTCTTCCAAAAACGACCAACTTACTCCAAATGAAATTCAACTGAATACGTGCGAATAAGAAGTCACGTACATGAAAGTTTACAACTCTCCCGGAATTTGCTCCGCAATTCTAACAAGCTTGGTCTTTTAATTTAATTAATTAGGTAGATTTACTTCTGGGACCACGACCTCATTCGTTTTTTTAGTTCTAGTTTAATTTCTGATGTTTTTGTTTTTTTTCTGACTTGAGTTCTATAAATTGCAAAAGTGCAATACCAGTGCTTGGGCTTAGAGTCGTAACACTCGTAAGCAATAAATAGCTTGGGACCGTGGCCCATAAGGAATTAACCGATGTTACGTGTCAATTTAACTTTTCTACAAGTATAGTATTGTATAGCGTTCAGGGATCAGAAGCTTTACCTGGGGCGAAATTACATTTATTGACATTTGAAGTGGCAGAAAGAATGTTTAGTAAACATTTAGTGCACGTTGCGTCGTCTATACAGTGTGAAATTGAATTCATGGGAACTATTTTAAGGGGTTATTGCACAGATCATTATGAACAACTTTCACTATGGGAACATATCTGAAATCGCGAAACAAAAATCAGCTGTTCCCTACATTTTGACGAGTTATGCGAGCATATTGTATGGAAACAGCTGATTTTTATATACCTATCCATTTACGCGCTTGTGGTCTGTTTATGAAAAATGGCTTTAAAAAAAACTTCTGGATCCATAGTTCTATTTCCCCAATAACATATCTACACACAAATGAGCTTCTATTTTTCTTTTCAGGCTGGGAAATCCAATGACTTCTCCCGCTGGGTGGAGCGGAAGGGAGTATCAGAACTCTTACTGACTAAAACCCATCCATGTTCCTTCCGTAGTCCCTTTATGTTCCGGGGTAGCTGTAACCCTTTCGGACAGTCCCGCTTAACAAATAGAGCTTTAGTGACAATAATTTCGCGTGCCTCACCTGTAACAAATGACCCGCGACCGTTGAACCCACCAGCCAGACGCAGCGACGCTCATGCCCAACGAACGAATCGAACATCAAAGCAGCGTGTCTCACTCTAACGTGATAAGGATGTGTGTACATAAAACAATCCTATTATTTATGAAAATGCAGCATCATACACTGAAGATTCAGATGTTTAGAATAGGTGATCGTGGTTCGCAAGGCATTAATCCCAAATAATCTACTTTAGGCTTGTAGAGAGACGAGAAGAAAAGTAATGTTATCTATGAGTGTGTAAATAAAGAATCAATGTGCGAGTAGTTACCAAAGCTACAAATAATTAAAAAAAAAACATGAAGTCCATGAATCATGGAGTCAGGTTAGCCACCTAAAATAAGATTTCTTTCATTAGAATACCTTTAGTCTGCGTACAGCTGCTCTGACAGAGATAAGCTATCAAAGATCACTCATGTCAACACGTTTATTACCACGAAATCTAAAACCGATTTCCTTTGTCAACAATTGAAGAATGTGTTCAATTTCTTTGAATATGAATAAAGCTCATAAAAACCTCCAGGAACTAAAAAAGAAAAGGTGCTTTTCTAGACTTGGCTTTATAATGATTTAGGCAGCAGTCAGGCATTCTCTGGGTTAACGTAATGCAGTAGATAACGACCTAATAAATCATCGCGTGACGTGAACGATGCCGGTGTTCGACCTCATTGCAATGCATTACCAATATTTGTGGACATATTATTGCAATAAATGTTTACGAATCTTACGAGGACAATTTTGAGGTAATATTTTATTTAGAGCAATTTTCCAAGCATCATTTACACATTGTAACGTGTCTTTTTCTGTGGTTTTTCATATAATAATGGAAGTTATTTACCTAATAAATTACTAAACTAATACCGACCAAAATACCTGGTCATAATAGAAAAACCTCAAGAATTTCAAACGGAAATGTATCAAAATTGCTACACCTAGTCACACAACACGCGAGTCAACACTTGATCCAAAAATACACCCCAAAAGTGTGATCCTGAAACAGTCACAAAGACAACGACGACAATACGAATCATCAGCTAAAATGGAACTGAAATATATTTATTTGATAAAGTCGAGCGAGACACACGTCATGCCAGTTCGAGATCGCTATTAAGATTGAGACAACCGTTAGGGCAACGTCGCCTCATTAGAACGTCTTTACTTCTTAAAGACATTATTTTTGTTTCATGCCAGTTACAAACACTTTAAAAGGAGGTTTACGCAAGTGTGATGTCATGGGAAGGTTTTTGGGGAATCCTTCTTTGGGTGAATTAATTGCTTTAATATTTTCCGTTACTTCAAGGTTAGTAAACCTCAGCTTTGCAAAGCAGTAGATAGAATATTGCTATTAAATATCTATTATACTGACGTCAAAGTTCCGTTACAAACATTCATCAGTGATTATTAGAACGGGTGAGTAACATATTTAAGTACATTTTGACAGCTGAGGCATAAGTCCTTTGTTCTGATTTTCAAATCCTTAAGCAATACGTGGTGTGTTCTATAATAGAAATGATACATACGATACAGGATATGTTGCACATATTGCAGTATGATTCACAGGCATCAAAACAGTTGTATGACTAAATATAAACAAGGTTTGTTCGTCCTTTTCGTTAAGATGTTGCAAAACCAGTAAACACGAATGTGTTACATTATAAACATTATGTTAAAAAAGACTGACTGTCTTTATTTGGGACATTTGATATTGCTGCTGAGCGTGCCCGCCTGCTGGCTGTGGGTGAGTGGGAGTCGGGCCTCTGGCTTCAGGCACTACCGTCACCCAACATAGGTACCATGCTGTGTGACACCACCTTCCGGGTCGCTACCTGTCTGCGTCTAGGCGCTCCTTGCGTGGCTCCGCATCGCTGCCAATGCGGTGAAGATGTCGACTGCCTCGGACACCATGGCCTATCCTGCAGTAAGAGTGCTGGCCGGTTAGCACGGCACGCCAGCATCAATGACATCATCCGTCGTGCTCTTGTCACCGCCGAGGTGCCAGCTGTTTTAGAACCTAAGGGCTTGGCACGCGACGATGGGAAGAGACCAGACGGAATGACACTGATGCCTTGGAAGGTGGGTAGGCCTTTGGTGTGGGATGCAACGTGTGTCGACACCCTTGCGCCATCCCACCTTTCTAGTACGGCGGGCTGTGCTGGAGCAGCCGCTGCAGGTGCAGAAAACCTCAAACGGCGCAAATACTCCAACCTTATTGGGACTTACATGTTCGAGCCGTTTGGGGTTGAAACACTAGGGCCATGGGGTCCGAGTGCACACTATGTTTTCCGAGACATCGCCAAGCGGTTGATCGACTCTTCACGTGACCAGAGGGCTGGCCTATTTTTTGGTCAAAGAATCAGCATTGCCATACAACGCGGCAATGCTGCCAGCCTTTTGGGAACTTTTCCTGTTGACAGCGATGTGGACGAATTTTTTGATGCTCTTTGATTATATACTTATTATTTCTGTATATATTACTATGAATATTTAGCTTTTAAATGTAAATATGATTATATTAGTCTTAGATTATTAACAAGGAAAAATAAATATGTCTTTGATAAAGTATCATTTTTGATGAGGTCATATTTTCTTAAACGAAAAATGAAATGGAATGGCGCAGAAAAGTATGCCTAAGAACGCTCATTTTGTCATTCAATGTGCTTAAAGCACGGCGGAATTAAATTAAATCTTTAGTTAACTTTGGGCCATAGAAAACCCTTTATGAAAAAATGTTTATAAATTACAAATTATCACTATCACTCATTACTAATTTCCCTCCGGTAAGTAGGTACCAACATTGACATCAAGAAAATAATTTGGACTCACCTTTTGTCGCCACTGGTATGGATTGCCGCGTCATATCCTAAAACAGAAACCACAAATTATTCATCTTCGCACTAAATTGTGTTTACTCGCAAAATAATAATAAAAAGCTGCAGAACAGGGATAAAAAAGTAAAGGTACTGTATATTTACAAAGTAATTTGCAGCCCTCAATCCAAAGAGTGTGAAAGGTTTGAGAAAATATTCACATTTCAAGAATGATCAGAAAGAAAATTATATCCACTTCATTTTCGTTCAAATGAAATATCATCCGGCTTTTAAAAGCCGATAAGGATAAGGCTAGGCGGATTGAATTTTGCGTTTAAACGCAAAATTCAATCCGCCTAGCCTTATCCCAACTATGTTGGGGTCGGCTCCCAGTCTAACCGGATGTAGCTGAATACCAGTATTTTACATGGAGCGACTGCCTATCTGACCTCCACAACCCTGTAACTGGGTAATACGATACCCCTTGGTAAGAGTGGCTGTCAGATTTTAAGGCTTCTGACGACCGGTAACGACGGTCAAAGATCCCCAAATGACAGCCGGGACCAACGGCTTAACATGCTTTCCGAGGCACGGCCGGTTATGGAATAAAAATCATAATACAATAGAAATACACCTCGACGATAGCTTGTACCGCCCAACTAAGAAAATAAAAACGAAAAGCATCCATTCCAAGCTTTTAAAATATCACAACAGCAGTAATGAGTTTTAAGATAGTTATAGTTTCCAATACCCGCATTACATTACATTTTCATTTGGCAATACAAAAACAAAGGCAGCTTTCGAAAAAGCCCGAAAGTATTCAATTATGCGGGCATTTCTGTTATTGGTTTCCATCTTCCAATGTCATGACAGAAATAACAACATGGAACAAATTGTTTTTAAGATTCCCGATTGGTAAGGCAGAGACGTAGCTGTAGTATATCAAAATTCCGTCACAAGTTTTAAGTCAAAGTAAAATTATTTATTTCAAATACGTGAAAGACACTTTTCAACGTGAAAATTAACAAAAACAATAGATCGGATTCTATGGAGCAGAATAGGCCAGGAAAAACAATCGTTACTCTTTTAAATTTTTAAGTCCATGTAATTGGGGACGAGCCTATTGCCATCAAACGGGCTAAAATCCAGACTGCGGGCTGGACTCTGGATTGAAAAATTTGTTTTTCCACTTTGGAATAAGGAGTCATTATTGTTACCACGCCCTTCTATTTATGTTGACACCTATTAAATGGACCTTTTCAACTTTGTTGACACACATACATACATAACATGAAAGTTCATTAATCGATAGAAAATATTAAAGTCTGATGGAGTATTCTGATAGGGTGGCACAGTAAAAATAATTGCTTTTCGAATTAAATACAAAGTTGACATCCATTTGGATACCTTTCTTATGCTTCCGGTAAACGCACAATGAACCTTGCGATTAAAGTGATCATTCAAACTTTTGGGTTTATGTTCTTACATATCATCATCATCATTCTCCTGCCCTCCTCCCAATTTATTTAAGGTCGGCGCAACATGTCTTTCCTTCCATACTTCTCTATTAGTCGTCATCTCGGTAGTCACACCCTTTCTAGCCATATCATCTTTCACACAATCCATCGATCGTTTCTTTGGTGTCCCTCTACTTGTATAGCCATCCACTATAACATTAAACGATTTAGTTTATTGGCAAGAAGATCAACTCTTACTAATTCGGCCATTATCTTTATATTATACATATGTGTTATATACCAGGGAAAGAGTCTATGAAAAATCTAGTATCTCATAACTTATTTTCCATCATTTCAAGGTATACCGACAAATTATATCTAAGTAAAGGTACTTTACACATTTCTCCATCAACTTCACAAACTACCCTTAATTAATGCTAATCCGTGGCCCACTAACAGAGTTTTTACTCAACCGAGTTACAAACCAAAGCAAAGTGTCTAACTTTATGATTGTGAATATCGACCAGCACCATCGCCTGCTACTGAAAGGGATACTATGGTGATACAGCGAAAAGCAAACAATTTCTGTCATGATTACCCACATGCTAGCAATTCAGGGCAACGTTTTATTTAATTGTAATGTATAATAATACAAGGTTTTCCGTACAGCTTTTCCACATTTAAAGCGGAATGAAGGTTTCTATCAATATATATACATACATAAAATGCCCGGCCTTTTCGATAGCACCTGATAGGGATTTTGTTGCGGTTAGAACTTCCTTGATAAGACAGTTTAAGGCACTGATTGCTTACATATTTGTGAATGTATAATGTCCTTCCAAGATTTATAAACTAATCGCTAGATTTTTTTAATATAAGTTTTTTTTAGGTGAGAACTATTCACCAAAAAAACTGAATATTAAAAAAATCTTATCAAGGAGGTTCTAACCGCAACAAATCCCTATCAGGCGCTATCGAAAAGGCCATTTTTATCTTTAGTTTTCCGTACTATCGGGGCACACACAAACCGAGCCTACAAATGTATCCAGGCCAATGGTACGATGCTCCGTACTTCCTTATTCAGAGCACCTGACGGGCACTTCCTTCTAAATGCAGTATAAACCCACTTTGATGGCCCTCTTCCTGTTTATCCAACTGTAGTGCAGATTTGTATCTTTATTTGCTCTGTATTTATGTGTTTACTACGAAGAAGTATGACAGAGAATATGACATAAACCAGCAGTTCTACGAATCAAAGAAGCACAGTCAAACGTATGCACATTATTCTTCTTTGTTTCTATTTATTTATGGCAATTAAAAACAAAAGCAAATCTTTATACCCTTGAAATTTACGTCGTAACTCTAAATTGAAAGCAAATATTTGTACATTTGTATCACATGTTTGATTGGGAATGAAAACGGGGGTCTCGTTACTGTTTGTGTTGTATATGTTAATAAAAACAAACCAATATCAACCCGGCAACCCATATCAATGAAAATGTAACGACATTTTCCTCAGAATATCAATAAACGACATAAGTGACAATCAAGATTTTCATCGCTCTGTAATAAACATAAAAAAATTACAAGCTGACGAGGATAACATTTGAGTACCTAACGAAATGTTATGAAAGACAATAAAGACAACTAACAAAACAGTTCCTATATTGGGTAGCCTTAATTAAGATATCATTCAGTTCTTCTTATCCAAATAAATTAAGTTCCGCTTAATTAAGTACCGCTTGCCTGCCAAACCTACTCAACGATTTCCTAAACGTCTTCGAATTCTAAAACAGATAACTTATCTCCATTTCGGAAATAAGTACGAAGCAATTAGCGGGTAGCTGGAAGCAATTTATCATGGTCGGAAGGCGAGGCAATGAATGGCGCCCAACGCGGTACGGCCTGTAATCTCTTCCAGCGGAGTGGATACCACGGGCAATTTCCCAGACGACGGTAGACCACTAAATAGTTAAACTGTCAAGTAAAAACGCGGATGGAAGTGGGGACAGGATTTTATTTAGTCTTGGAAAAACACGAGTTAATAACGCTTCAAGAATGAAGATTCTTTAAAATCCCAAAAGTTTTTCACATTTGTGTTTAGGGATTTATCCTCCTTGGTATTATTAAAATGCTTCCTACATTTCCTTATGAGATGTTTCTCAACAGTATGTGATGCTAAGTCAGAGGCCCATGGGCAGCATTAAAACTCTGACACCAGGTTAGTCACTAACCACACGAAAAGAAGATTTCCTTGTGACAAGTTTTTCTTTAATTTCTAACAACAGTATCAAAACACATTTATTTCATTTCATGACTTCCTATGTTTGGAGATATTCGCAAACGTTTTCATGCGAATTTAGGAGCATATTTTGCGAGATAACTTTCTGTTGCTTTACGAGTGTTTAGTCAACTTCAATTCCAAATCAGCTTTGGGTTTCAGCTTTCAATTTTCGACCAAAATGTTAAAATGCTTTAATAACTCCAATTAACTGTCTTATTGAATTATTATTAGGGATGGGCCGAAATTCGGTTCACATTCGGTTAAACCGAAATTCGGCAGCTTGAACCGAACTTCGGCATTCGGCCGAAATTCGGTTCAGATGCCGAACATTCGGCACAAGAAAAATTATATCTACTTGCACTATTTTGACTGAAATTCAATAGAATTAGAATAGTATTTCTGTAAAATAAAAATATGTCTTTTACTCAGTCACGGTCTTTTATTTTAGATATGAAGATTGTAAATGTAAACCTTAAATAACAGTTTTTCTTATTGGTTTTGAAAATCTTTGCCTGATTAATTAGACGTACTAATAAAAAAATGAAATAAACTTAGTAAATTGAATAAAAAAGTCACCTTATAAAGTCGGTTCACAGCTAAACATTAATTAAAATCAAATATTTTTTTTTACAAAGGGTCAAATTAAACAATCAAATTAAGGTGAATGCTCCAAGGTAGCCCGCGAAATACAAATTTTCTTGCGTTTTTGCAATTTGCATGTTAGTGTTAGGTTGTGTATTGATTAAAATATGATTGTGTGGGGGCGGGGTACATCTAGCAATAATATTGAAGTAAATGCGTAAACAAGTCACGACTTGTCGCTCTCGAGAAAGCGCTTGAAATTGAACCGAAGTTCGGCCAAACTTTTGATTTTAACCGAATGTTCGGCCGAAGTTCGGATTCGGTTCAAACCACATTCGGCCCATCTCTAATTATTATACACTAGCACTTTGCCCGCGGCTTCGCTCCCGTGGTCTTTCCCGTGGGACCCGTTATTTTTCCCGGGATAAAAAGTAGCCTATGTTACTCCTAGAAAACTAAGCTTTCCAACGGTGAAAGAATTTTTAAAATCGGTCCAGTAGTTATTGAGCCTATTCATTACAACCAAACAAACAAAGTTTTCCTCTTTATAATATTATTATTATAGTATAGATGTACGATGGAATCCATGTGTCTTTTCATATTTGTCAGTAATTGGTTTCTTGTCAATTATGCTTTACAAAGGTCTTCAAGTAATCAAATAGTTCTTACATTTTCAGTATGAGTTCAAAGAATTCAGACTGTTCAATATTGACCTTTGTTTTTATGTTCAACTTTGAAAAGGACTTTGATGTTTTTAATTAAAGTAAAATTATATCATTTGAATGTTGAATGATTAATACCGGAACATTATCTTATCTAAATGCAGCACCCTTCTCTTTGATAAGGTATTCATTATGATAATTAATTTTTGTTTGTCTCCAGACTTTTTCAACTCAATTTGTATTTTAATCTGAGATAATAATAATAATTATTTACACATACGCTGCCATTAACACAGCTGTGTATTTTCTGTTCTATCTCACAGTGCCCCATACATGCATACGTGCTCAACACAAATATGTGTTTGTCGATAACAAATTGCAATACGTGTTGAAGGCACTCGTTAATAGGTATCACCTGACAAAAACTAGAGGCTGTGTTTGTGTTAAATTACCATAGTGGCTCATAAGATTCATTCAGTCAGATTGTTCTTAATCATCTGCCTAGCCTTTTCCCAACAATGTTGGGGTCGGCTTCCACTCTAACCGGATGCAGCTGAATACCAGTATTTTACATGGAGCGATTGCCTATCTGACCTCCACAACCCAGTAACTGGGCAATACGATACTCCTTGGTAAGACTGGCTTTCAGATTTTCAGACTTCTGAATAACGACTATCAAAGATCCACGAATGACAGCCAGGATCAACGGCTTGACGTGCTTTCCGAGGCACGGAGGAGTCTTGGTATGTAAAGATGATCACCCATCCACGACCAATCCCAGCAACAGTAGCTTAACCTGGTGGATCGACCTGTGCGGCTGTTAGTACTTAGCCACGAGCTCCAGATTGTTCTTCAATATGGCTTCGAAATGTTGCTAAGACCATCAAATATTATAGCTACATTAACTGTGAACCACTACTTTCATAAAACCAGGTATTCAGAGGTGTCGACCTAACATTCACCTATAAAGAATACTGTCTGCATTCTATGTCTATAAACGTACCATTTCTGACACGAGGATCATGTTTATAATTTTTGTGGCTAGTTTAGTCTTAAGAAGAATGCCATCAATGGATTATAAGGCTGGCGTTCTTTTAGACATTGTTTTATTGCATATCTAAAGTTTATGTTTTTAATTTGCAAAGTTAAACATATGGAAGAACCTACATCGTCAACTGCCATATCACAGACGAATCTGTTAACTCTTGATACATTACTCAATTCTTTGAGAAATTTCCTTTTGTTAGCTCGACTGATTAAACAAACAAGTATACGACATTCATTCAACTACAAAGAAGATCAAGTGGGATCTCTGTACAAAATCCGTCGTCATTTTATCCGTATTGCTTGAGTACTGGGACGCAAGCCGATTACAGTAACAACGGCATGCCTGTTACAATTGTTACGAACAATGAATAGTAATGTCTTCACGTGCAGTAGCTTCGTGTGGACAGTTTTTTATCATTGATCTAAGTATTACAGTTTATTACTGGTCAAGTACCCAGTACCCAGTGCTTTAGACTCGTGTTGTACCTATATTATGTAACCTTATTTGTAAAGACGTTAATCAAACATGTTCCATCTTTTATGATATGTTTGTACTTCGCCTAACTTTGGCTTTTCGTCTTAGGAATTTATTAATAAAAAACATAAATACACTCACACCTTTGTACCCAAGGGGGTAGTCAGAAACTAAAGAACGCCACTTAATACGATCCTTACACACTCCATCGAAAGAAATTCTACAAATCTCTACAATGAAGCAATATTTCCGCACTTACATACATAAACTTACGTCTTCTTCCCACAGGGGTAGGCAGAAACTATAGTACAGACGCCAGCACATCAAGCTATCCCTAACTGTCAAATTTTCTCAATTAAAAATGAACCTTACGTCTTTGCAATAAAATTGAAATACTATCAAAGAAATTTGACAGATTGTGGTAACTTGATGTGCTGGCCTCTGTACGTCACCTGCTACAATTACATACTCCTTTATATCCTCACTTTGTGACATAAAATGCTAGCAAGTATATAAAACTCATTGGAAACCAAAGATTCCCAGTCTATAAAGTGCCACCACCACTAGATTGACTATTGATTTTTCAGTAAACGTATATTCTGCTTTACATTCGAACTAGTTTTATTACCTACGTCACCATTTTGTATGATACCTTTATTAGTATCTATGTCACTGTCATTTATTAATGTGACACAAATTGTAGCTACGAATCGTTTAATAGAAATTTACTAAGGCTTAAAATAAGTTGTAACATCATACGAATAGATTTGATATCATTTATCGAGCTGTCTTATTCAATAACTATTCTTCAAGCTAGTCATTATCCATTATAGATATTATATACCTAGGTACTAGGGAGATTAGGGAGTAGGGACTCGTCATAATTATTTCCACACCTTAGGAAGAGACTAACGGCTGTCCAACTACATAACCTTAATGACAAATACTGGTGAAAACTACAGATTTTCCGAACCGTTTTCCTTTGCATTTAGAGCGCCATTAAGTGCGAATTTCACCAACGAAACTGAACGCGATCAGCACTTCTAGAACGCGTTCAAGAGCTGGCAGTGCCAATTCCATAGAAATGCCACTGACAGCTCTTAAACGCGGTTTACGCGTTGATCGCGTTCAAGTTTCATTGGTCAAATTTGCATTGAGAATAAAAAAATTGGACATTTTGTATAGTAGCATTAAACTAAGTATGGAAGATTCCTAATTAATATTATTCATGATGTGTTTTCCACCTGCGTCAACCTTGCAAGGAATCCGTAATGTGTGTTAGCTTCAGTCAGCGTCAGTCGTTCTTTAATGTATTCTCTTCGCAAGGTACTTTCTTCAATGTCAGTAGCGTTATGTGAGTGCCTATTATTTTATCTTTCATTCATTAGGTTTAATATATGAAAAGTGCAGGTGGAAATTGCGAAGTTGTGTAGTAGATCAGTTTCTATACAAAGTTTTGTTAAAATAACTAAAGTTGTATGTAGTTCTTCGTCGTTCAGTTCATCTTTCTTCTAAAAGTCTAAAAGTCATAGGTAATTGGGGAATGAGGCTTAAAGTTATTCAGTACACTCAAAATAAAATTATTCTCATACATAATAGTATCATTTCAGCAAAAATCTTTAAAAAAAACAAACAAACTATGGTAAAATGACAAGCATTCAAGCCACCGTATTGAGACTATTTCGCAAGTCCAAACCTTTTAGTTTTTTTAGTAGCTCTCAAATATAAAAACCAAAAAGCTTATGTTGATTCAATTACGCCGAAACAGGCGAATGCAATTGGTCATTATTTACAATATACGTAAGAAAATTTCCGTTAAGAGCCGATTAGACAACTCAGAGCGTCGGCGCAGCGTGGGAAGATGAATCATCAGTTGATGTCATTGACAATGACCAAATTAGACTTATTGTAAACACCTGATAAATGAGCCATAAACACTATTTTTGCATCTCTGCAACACAGATTGGAAACTGGATTTCTAGTTCAACTTTTTACAAAATCAATCCGGTTCGGTCAAATATTCCGAAGAATGAGTGCAATAAATATACAGTACATTGTCATTATACAAACTACATTATAACGATTGGACTGAGTTTTTGTTACGCCGAAGCCGCTGCGCAAACCGTATCGCATTGTCGACCGAGTTATAACAGGCGTGACAAAAGCACAATCCATTACAGTCAAACAAAACACCATAACAAGCCGTTCGCGTGCAAATCATAGATCGTGTAGCAACGTAATCGAAAAAAAGAGTGAAAATAAAAAAATAAGGTGGTAGTGGCGCAGCACACTGCGTGCGCGTCGTGCTCCGGCGTGCGAATGATGCGTTTAGTAAGTGCGTAAACTGTACCGATCGTGAGTTGCGCACGGGCAGCGTGTGTCCGGAGTCTGCAGCGGCGTCGCCCTCGGCGCCCTCCCGCAGGAATCCGCCGTCGTCCGACGACGATCCGGACGGGTCCTTCGCGGCCATGTCAAACATACACGTGCCAATGATACATGACAAAACACGGTGCAACAACTTACTGAACGCTCCGGCGCTTCGCCCTCCGCCTGCGTCATTTATTATAAACGAAGAGTCACAAACGAGGTGCGTCTCTAATGGACTAGCTTCGAGTTGAAAGTGAAACTGGAATGCTTGCACGGCTTGTGAAAAATCGATGCGGCCGGTGTCCGGCATGCGTCAAACGTAGGCACCTTACTAGTTGGAAGGTCGTCTCCATACGACTAACCATCAATCATCGTGGGACCGAGAGCCGGCCACACTTAGCACGCGACCATCAACCGGTGTTTTCGTAAACATCGATATTATCTAGCTAGGTACGTACATGTCACGTATCTACCGCTGGACCTATAATATCTAAACAGTGTTCGAGCTTTATCGTGATTACACAGTGGCGTGCTCTTTCAAACTGCGTCGCCTAGGCAACGGTGCATCTTACGGAAAAAAAAACATTTCGTCAAGCGATGATCGCTACCGCGCTAACTGCTAATAGTCACCTGCAAACTGTAGATGTATGGGAACATTTCTACATTTTCTCCAGCGGTTGTGCGACAGCTGTGACACCGATGCAATTTTTGTCACACATCGACAAGATTTTGTTTATTTCGACACTGCCCACCCAACAAAACCCGGCGTTGCTAAATGATCAATTTAGAAAACTTCATTATGAATATTTTAGTAACTAGATGGGGCAGGTGTCGAGGCGTCATGGGCAGAGGGCACATTCGCCTTTCGCGGATATGTCAGCACAACTGTGGCGTGGCGTCTATTAGCAACTGTTCTCCAAAACCCAAACAATGAGAGTGATCGCGGCTTGGTACGCGATTCGGACGCCCTTACTAATCGATAAAACTAACTAAAGCTTTCATTTAGCTTTATCGCCAAAGTTAACAATCGATTAGAGGCGCAAACTGTAGGCGAAAGCAAGCAAATGGCGACTGCAGGCTTTCAGCAAAAATTAGGTCGATTTGACCTTTGTTGTTTCCGCGAGGAAATGCTTTAAGGTCTGGTCACATCGCAATTTCACAAGTTGCGTTTTTTATACGCCTTGTTAAGGCAACTTTTTACTACCCACCTACTCTTACTTAAGCATAGATTCCAAGTTTACAGAAACAATTCAGAAATTCAATTGCATAATACTTTAGTACAACAACACAACAATTTTGGATAGCAATTTTCACGATGTTGTGAATCTTCTGCGGTTCGGAAGATTAGTAATCGCCTTCACAATAAATAGGCAACGTTATGTCGCAACTTGAAGTCGCCGATCCGTGCCACGCAATGTGAGCAGACCTTAACAACTAGAATTTATTGCACTGAAGTTTATTATGGAGTTAACGGGGCTAAAATAAAATGGACTGTAATGAAAGCAAGGCTGCCATGTTCCTGCATCACCTACGTATAATAATGTACTCATTGCTATAAATATTAATTTCAAAACAGTCATGATGCAATGTGTGTTAATTACAGATTAGTATACGGCTGGGTGTAGGAATGAATGAAATCATTTTGTTATAATATCACCGACTTAGATGATACTATTAGCAATAAAACATATTCAAGCATGGAACTAATCTTAATCTATCACGGTTTGCGTACAAATGAATCGAATAAAAAAACACTAACGTTTATTTTCTAAACGAAGTAGGTCTTAGGCAAGCATTGGTTCTAAAAAAGGAGCTGTTTTTAAAATTAATCCTATCATATTCAATGCTAAGATTAACTAATCGATCACGGTTGACGAAATTTTTCAACTAAAAGGACTAACATTGTTATAAAATTTTGTACTAGGCACGTATGAATTCCAAAGAGATATATATAAAACAATCTAATGCAAGCATTATGAACATGTTTCAACTAATCGATCACGCTTGACGAAAAGGCTATAATAAAACGACGTCTAACATAGAACTACTTCTTATAGAAGTAGTAGACGCGCATAAGTTCTGATGAGGTGTGTCCCTTACCCTGGCGAGTTTGTTGGGCATCGGCTGTAGGTGTGGTGTGTGGTGCCTGGTGGGGCCGACCGCGAGCTCCGGGTTGAGGGCCATGATGGCGTCAATCTCCACCTCCTTGCCCTTGGTCTCGCCACGCTCGTACCATTCCACTGTGACCGACCTGGTCTCCAAGTTGACCCCGGAGACGATCGCCGAATGGATCCTGCCTGGAAATGGGTAAAATTAACAATTATTGCAAGGTCTAGATGTAGTCACTATTTTCAAGGATTGCGATAGTTTAATGCTTTGGTGTAAAGTTTTTTTTTTTTAATTATTATTTTACGAGTTACAAATACAATAGTAGATCTCCTTTTTTGTGGTTACAGCAGATATTATTTTTCTATTTGACATTAAAAATAAAAGGAGGAGATACAGGTTACCTCGACTCAGTTAAAAGTCGAAACATTCATGAGCTATTCTAAAGAATTTAAATCACAATAATATACAAAAGACAGCATAATAATGCCCTCTGGGAAAGGCTGTACAAACACATGCATAAGTGTAAAGCCATTGGCAAGTTTAAACAGTTGTTTTGGTATAAAACTATGACAAGATTTCCATTCGAAAACAAATTATGATGTCTGTATAAATTGGCAAAAACAAGTTCATCAAAGTATCAAAGTAGTACTTTGATACTTTTATCAAAGTAGTACTTTGATACTTTTAGGTGAAATATGGGCTCTAAAGACATACATCAACATGACTACCTAAAATATGATGCCAAAACCGCTATGAAAATTGCTGGCGCTACCATTTTGGTGTAAAATCCGACTATAAATTATGAGCATCCCGCTTGGGAAGTTTGTAATCAGTTTTGGACATGCAAGCATAGGATGTTTTGCAGTTTAAACTTCAGACTTAAATTGAAATACTATCGTTTGAGGAAGATAGCCAGAATAATTTCTGTAAAGAACAACTTCGGAAGAGCAGTTTTGCAATCGAAAATATTTGCCTTCCACTTCTTCCTACCGAATCATCGCATTCCTATTCAATGAACTCATAGAACAAGAGTCCATTTCATACACAACATATATATCAATACCAAGGTTACATGATAAGGTAACAGTTAAGTCACAGTCTCATTTAACAGACATTAACATGACGATACATCTGTGTATATGCTGCCAGGGGGACGGAATCGTCTGCGACAAAAAGGGGGTGACTAGACGCATTAAACAAACTGCCTTGCGACTGCGCAGTTTATAAAAACGCAGGAAACTTTTGTTTTTGTAATATGATTTCTGTCTATGTTTACTGAATAAATATCCGCTTTACAGACTGACTGCAATTGATTCAGGATTTGTTTAAAGTATTTGATGAAGAATTCGTATTGAAAATACTTCGCATAAAATTGTGGCGGAAACGACAGAAGCGATAACTTCTAAGAATCCCAAAACATTTTCTTTTATAATCGCTGCCATACAAGATATCGAATTTGTCATGGAGTATATCCAAGCAAGGAAAATTAATAATTTCGTGGCTGTAAGTCGTCGTTTCGGATTTTTGGCACACATCATTCATAATTTGATAAAAGAACCCGGCAATCGGCATATTCACAAATGAGTGAAGTTTGTCCGTTTCTACATGCAGGATTCTATGTACAGGATTTTGTGAACGTGTTATATGAAATTTGGCTAGGACAACTGCCTGAGCATGTTTCAGAAAAAAAAAATGATACAGTCCTCCCAGCATCCTCGTCAATTCCTACAAAGATCACGCACATTTTTCAGTGAAATGTCAAAGCCAACATAGAGCTAATTATAGAGCCGGGACAAGGTCGCCGACCTTCACCAGTTCCCCGTGGTCCCGACGCGCCCCTTTATTAGCGTAAGTATAAACAAAACGACCAACGATTTGAAAACGTATCACGTAAAACAATGGGGAGTTTTAATTTCGTTTTCCAACCGTGTCAGAATCGAGTGGGTCTTTGTTGGGCTATTTAATTGAGTAGTAGGAATGGCTTTCATAAGGCTTTCATCAGTAGTAGGTGGGTGATATACCCACCAGAATTGAATTTTGCTTCTGAAGATAAAACAGATACAGGCATCCAGACCTATACCTTACGCCTAGATACAAGTGCCTACATGATAGCTGAGTTATGTCTAGGTTTTTCTTATCGATCAGATCGCTTATGGAAATTTAAAAGCGCTTTGCATCGAGTTATTACCTTATTCGATTTATGTGAGTCATCGGTTACTAAGGATAAGGTAAGAGGTAGTTGAAGATCTACGCTTAGTATCAGGCAATTGCGAATAGTATACTATAACCACACTCCTGAAAATGCTTGTATCCAGATATTCACTTAATTGACAGAGAAACAGAAGAATGTTTATGGCGAAATATCTTGGCCCAACGGCTTGGGAATGAAAAAACGAATCCGTTGAAAGTCAAAACCGTTAGCTCATAGGTAAACAAGGTATTATTCGTTGGCCTAATATTAAATTAGGTTAACGACCACTATGTTGTAAAATATTATATAGGGTCAAGGACTCAAGGCTGTCAACCTGACGATGACCGACACATGTTTCGTACACTGGCTTTGAAGCGACGATTGAAACAATTCACAGAATATTGAGCATCTGAATGAAAGTAGATAAAACAGAATGTTAACAAACATTAAAAGTCTCAGTATACATATGGTACATACAGAGAGGAAGGGGCAACTATGCGAATCCGGTTACCATGGATTGAGTACATGAACAACTATTTTTTTTGAATAACCGTCGAACAATTTCAACGCAGGGAGGTTTCCACGCAAGGTAAACGGCTTCGCGTCGATTTCCCTTCCACCCTGTTAGCACAGTCATATTAGGGACGCGGACTCGATAGCACTTGTGAGTTTTGAGACAACAATTAGAACGACAAAACAAAGGTTTATACAATTTACCTATTATCTTTAATTCCGAGGTTGACCCCTTTTTTTACTTAACATGACTGGGCTATGTACATCAAGTCGAAAACCACGGATTAATTATGCTGGATATACATATGGTAATCCAAATTTGCGTAATTGCCACTTTGCCAGTGGGGACGTCAGAGTGATTTGATGAGTGCAAAAAGCTCTGGTAGCTTTACAGCTTCAATAACCATTGATGAATAAATCAAAGAACAATGAAGTTTATTTTACTGCAGGACTATCCGTACTTTCCCAGGTTTTTAACATGAATCTCTACTGCTAAACAATGATACATCGATCACAAAATCCAATTTTCACCTCGCAAACGTACCTAGAAAGCGATTTTTCCTATGAATATCGAACAAAAGCAACGTACGCAGAACAGATTATGCTTTCATTGTGTTCGCACAGCATTGTGATAAGGCCGTACGCATCAACTGAGCCAGTAATAAATTATCCGAGCGGAATCCCACAGACGGTACCTACACACTACGGCTACACTGTCATTCATCGTAATAATTCATGCTTTCACATAGGTATTTGATGTGTAGGCAATGTGGGCATAACGTTTTTTAGTGTCGGTTTTGTTTACTCTGCATTGCAATTGGATATTTGCATTTTTGATCCAACAAGCGCTGCTCCCGCGAAATCATTTTTTCTTACTTTTTTTGCAATATACAGGTTAGTATCAGTTTGTATGTTGACCAAAATACGTTTTGTAACAAATATGTACGTAACAAATATGTATTTTTAGAATTAAAATAATTAAACAACTCTCTTAGTAAGAATTGCCCTAACATAGCACGATTTCATGAAATAGTCCTTCAATAGTGTCTAATAATATCAAGAGTAAGGTCGTTATGATAATCGAACAAATATTTTAGGGATTTCAAGGATAACGCTACCTTTTTATATTCAAATTATGTTTCAACAAACAACAAAAAGAAATACCCAAAACATTTTGTATTGAATAGCTATTTACTACTACGCAAAACCATAACGCGAGTAGTTATGTAAATTAAGAAAATAAACATAAAGCACGTGCTACAGACGTGACATTGACAAACATATTCTGTTGTTGTCAAAACTTATTGATATTATGGAGACAAAACTAATTAATCGCTGATCAACTTCTAAGGAGGCGCATAAATACAATATTATTATCATCTTCAAAATTAATATATCAGTAAAAGACAAACGCAGGTTCATCGTCTGTATTTGAGAAAAAGATTATGATCAGTAGATGACTGACAGCAGACACGATTAGAGCACCTCCTCCTACAAATAAATTCAACTCCAGATACTTAAAAAAACATTCTTCATTCACTTCCCTATTTCGTACGTAGCTTCAGATATTGAACACACTGCCGTCACCATGGTTACGCTTGGCGGACCCAACGAAAGTGGAACGAATCGCCGAAATAAAGTAAGCAAAAACCACCGTTATTGGAAATATGCTCTGCGATACGTCCACTAGTCATATTTGTGAACCAATTTGAATGTGCATTGGACTTATCGTTCAGCGCATTCAACTATTCTATGAACAGAAGTTCTACACCTTTGTGGCTCAGTTCTGATTATATGTTTTTAGTTGGCTGAGGGATCCAATCGATTTCTTAATTTTGTCCCAGTATTATTAGCCAAGGGTTTAGAAGTTTGTTACCCTATGATGACGGAAATACAATAGGGGTTTTGTGGCTTGAATGTTCTACATTCAATATTATTATAGTGTGGAAATCACAGGTAATCCTGACATGATATCGAGTTGAGATTTCACAGCTGTGCTGACGGGGAAATGTGTTGCGCCACTTCTTCCCAGCTAAAGAACTAGGAAGTGGTGAAGGGTGGGCGTTTTGGGGGACTGTCTTATGTTACTTTGACCTTCAAAAAGTGCTGATTTTCAGCCTAGTTTCAATAAATGACTTTTAATTTTGATTTTTGCAAGAATAACGCTCCAATTTGGCGTAAATTAAAATAGTACAATGTAAAACGTAGTATTGCACCAAATAATCTCGTACCTAAACCATACGAAATGTTCGAATACGCAATACAATAGAGTACAATTCACGCTTTAGTCGCTTTGTTGTTCAAACTACGACCCCTGTTCGTTCATTGCTTATGGTGTTCTTGTTTCCCACAAAACGTGACTAGTGATAACCGCAGTTGTCAAGGACGCCAGATGTTCGAACAACGACAGATTTCACTCTCACCTGATAATTTCATTTGTTGCGTTAATTCAATCAATATTTTATTAGTGTAGCGTGATTTGTGCAATATCTAATCTGATATACAGTTTGATTTACGCTGATTAGTCTTGGTAATGAATGGGATGACTTTTTCAATTCCACTAATTAAACGTAAAATATTGTGAAAGCTCTCGTTGTGTTTCATTCAGGCACTAGAATGATGTGTATTTAATTTTAGCACTCATTAGCTCTTTGGTACGAATCGTAACCGTTATTATGAGGCTCTCTTCTAGGCGCAATGTTTGTATATTTTGAAACTTCACATCTGCTATCAGAGATGGCGCCACCTATCACATTTAGTAATAGAACTAAACAAGCTTGGCATTGTCATTCCGAATTGCCGCAACCATGCTTCCTATACCGTTATGACACGATAATTTTTATTCATAGACACGGTTTGAATGGATATTGTCACGACACCTCGAATTCGTGCTGTACAATATACAAATAACACACAAGGTTCATCCGCCAACCCGCACTGGGCCCGCATCGTGGGTTATGGCCCAGTCACTCCTTTTAACAAAGAGGAGGCTTATGTCTGTACGTTAAAGTCTATTTATGCTTACACCAGGAATATAGACATTAGTTCACAAACATCGTAATAACTAAATTTAGTTGGTGTAATTATGCAAATATTGGCCAACTGCAGCACCTCCGTTTATGCACAAATAGGTTAGGTTGCAAAACGACTAACAATTTTGGGGTGCCTTGCGAAAATTGGCCTCGAGAATGAAGTTCTAAATTACTGTCTTGTGCAGGTTAACATAAAGTAAACACGTGTTTACTTCAAAGGAATGCGATCAAGAAACTGACAGGAAAGAACTAAGCTACTAAAACTATATAAATAGTTATGATTACTCGTAAACATTTTTGGAGTACCCAAAGATGTTTTGAATAACTAGGTATTTAAATTGGTTTGAAAAAGGCAATATGAATAGTAATGCTAATGACTAATGAGCCACTTGTAAATAAAAACGTTTTAAATCATGATTCTGATAAAAAAGATTCAGTCATCGCCGATTGAAAACTAGAGAATCAAGTCCAATAAAAACAGAGTAAGTTTTTGTAAAGTCTAATTGGCTTAATCTTAAATGGTGGCAATAAATAAAACGAACAAAAAAAACGGCAAATGTAAAAACTAGTTCATAACATTCTTAACTCATCGAAGTAACTGCGAAAGTGCGAACGTCCGGATATCATCGGCTTTCATACCGGCGCAGTCGACGTACCATCGCGATGCCATGACAGGACATCGATACGAGAAAAAAAAATACACAATGGCTGTCTATAAATCAGAACGTTTAAATGATATCGGTATTAATTGACGGTTTAGCTCGAGATAAATGTTTATAGAGTGTTTTATTCTGCTTTGAGCAGGAAACTCTCGCCTATCATGCTGTACACTGGGAATACAGGTACGACTTCTTATATTTTTCTAAATGAGAAGAATGCTACTACCCAAACATAAGTTTCTTGGAGAAGAAGAAGAGGAGAAGAGGATAGAGAATCACGGCTTATGACTAGTTAACAAGACTTTCTACATTACAAACTCCAGTGGTGCAACTCCACTTAAAATATTTCTCTTTAATTTAACATGTCAAAAAGCTAATGTCATGAGAATGTTGTTGTAGTACAAGACAGGATATTGATAGACGGTGGAAAAAACTAAACAATAGCTGTAAACCAGCAAATATCTAAAGACTAATTACAACCGTAAACAATACCGCGTAAAACTAGCCATATCTTTAATTAAAGAAGCAGTCCTATGCTTGCATCCTCTTTAATTAACAAAAGGGAACCTGGCAAAGAGCCAGGAAAATGCTTGAGGAATACTAGCAATTCCATTCTCCTAGGTCAGAGTACTATTAGTAGAGCGGAGAATATTCGTGAGGTCGCGAAAATCGTATTCATTTCGTGTATGGGTAACACAAAAAGACGAAAAAATATAGTCCCTGGAACTAAGTGCATACATCGTAAGGCTTTTGGCTACTGGACTGAAAGTAGTACACACTTCCTCAGCATTCATGGATAAGAAACGCACGTAATTTTATGCATAGCTATAATAGCTGCCCCCGCGCGGTTTCACCCGCAGGTCCTATTGGTCGTAGCGTGAAGTTACATGGGCACGCCACGATAGTGGCGGTAAGGCCCCTCTTTGAGGAGTGGCTAGAGAGGCGTCACGGCGCCCTCACCTACCGCCTGACGCAGGTCCTCACCGGACATGGATGTTTCGGGAGGTTCCTGCACATCATCAGGCGGGAGGAAACGCCCGGGTGTCACCACTGCGAGGATCGCCCAGAGGACACGGTAGAGCACACGGTGCAAACCTGCCCCGCTTGGGCGGAGCACCGCCGTGTCCTCGTAGAGGCGATCGGCGGCGGCGACCTCTCGCGCCCGGCCCTGGTGCAAGCCATGGTCCGGGGCGAGAGGGAGTGGGAGGCAGTCACCTCCTTCTGCGAAAAAGTCATGCTCGCGAAGGAGGTGGCGGGATGGGAGAGAGAAAGGTCCTCCCGTCCCAGCCGCCGCAGGAGACGCCCCGGGCGTCGGGAGCCACGTGACGACTCCCGGCCACCGTAGGCGCGGGCCTGCGGACGGTGAGTAATGGGTGACTCACCGTCCGATCAGCACCAGACCCGTGCCGTGCGGCGCGTATATGCTCCACGCGCGCCTCAAAGAGATGTCAGCATATGAAGGGGCCCCTCAGGGCCAAGCCTGCCGGGTAAGCGGGATTGTCCGAAAGGGTTACCGCTACCCCGGAACAAAAAGGGCTACGGAAGGAACATGGATGGGTTTTAGTCAGTAAGAGTCTAACACTCCCTTCCGCTCCACCCAGAGCGGGAGCAGTCATTGGATGATTTCCCAGCCTTAAAAAAAAAAGCGTGAAGTTACATAGCCTTTAGCCTTCCTCGATAAATGAACTATCCAACCCAAAAAGAATCTTTCAATTCGGACCAGTAGTTCCAGAGATTAGCGCGTTCAAACAAACAAACAAACAAACAAACAAACTCTTCAGCTTTATAATATTAGTATGGATAATTGAAGTTTATGAAAAGTGATAAGACATTGCATGTTTATAAATGGTCTTTATAATATCGAAGAACCTGATATAATACGCATCATTAATCGATTTTCACTTCCTACAGCGATAAATAAATAAAAGTTGCTCTCATGCAATAAATATCTCTAGATAATAAATTGCTCTCAGAGCTAATGTACGGGAACGTAACTTGCTAATTAATACATAATCAATTTAATAGTCAAGTGGTGGAGGGCGTGTAGTTTCAATTTATCACGGGCTTGCATCTAACCCAATTGAAGTATGGCCGTTACCTGATTATTGGGTCAAGGGCGATCGGTTTATGTTTGATGGATGGCATCTGGACGTGCCGTTTGTTTTCTCTACAAGTCCATTAGCATTCCGCAAGTTTAATACTGTGTTGGTTGCAACTTCAGTAGAAATCTAGACACTTATGCACTGAACTGATGACGCAGGAAATATATTGCATGCTCGGCACACAAGCGATACAAACCAACATTTTTTACAGAATACTTGAAATTAAAAAGGGATATCACAGTCATCTTTTAATTTACCAACAGAAGTTTGGACAGCATATGACCTAAAAATGTACCAATAGTGCAAAAATCACCTGAACACATAAATCACAGGCAAAAGAAACTGCAAAAACTGGATATTATGACTACAATCGCATGAGACGGTGCACGCAACACGTCGCGAACTGAAAGCATTCGGTTCGGAGATGACAGTAATTAATACAGCGCTATTGTTCCTTCTGCACCTGTCGCATAAACTGTCGAAGAAGAAATCGTTAACGCTATATGAATTGTGATAGCTGTTGTTAAGATTATGAATCACGCGAGGATTTGCGTCGTATCCGCGTCATAGCGATGATTCGTTTTTCTTTGGGTATGAATCAAAACAGGTACTCCACAAAGAAATGAGGACTAAAATTATAAATCGATGATTTAAAGCATCGGTTGACGGATTTATACCTTTTTGGTCAGACTATAGCTAAAGAACACTGATGATACTTATATCGAGAAGAATCAGGTAAGCTACAATAAAAATTGAGTGATTATCTTACAATAGAACCCACTCGTCCACAGTTGTTACATTTACAGGTGTAATTGATGTAACAAGCATTTAATAGCTAAGTAGTAAGAATGATAGAGGAGCAGTGGACTATACAACAAGCGTCGAAAAAAGCTGTATAAATTACAAATACCATGTGTTCAGAACCGTTTATTACACAAAATGCGTGACGTTTCACACGAGCGTCACGTACGTCATCGTAGGTGATATTACTTATCATGATAATTAATAGGTTATTAGGTACACGATGAGTAAGAATTGTTTTTCTAGGTTGACGTGTAAATATAGAGTAGAAATCGCCATTGTAGATTTAAAATTGTGACCGGGTCGTAATTTTCATGAAAACCGAAGTTTCTGATATCGTTTGTCATGTAGTCACAAGTAGTCCCCGTTAACATGATATCATTACCTTACGCACTAAATACTAAAGTGTCTTTACCTGTAGTCCAAGATTCATGATCTGCTATCGATCCTTAAATAAATCCTAGGAAACACACGCACCACCATGGAATACATGGCGTAGTGCCAAAAGCATTCATGTGGCCAAATTAAGAAAAACTTTCATTGTTAGAAAGCAAGGGAAAATGAGAGATCAGTATACGCTGGTCGCATGGCCAGTGACGATTTCGTATGGCATCAAGCCGCGTGTCATTGACCCGTTAACACATCGCTTAGCTAATTATAAATCGGGTGGGTTTCCTTATGTGAGCATATTTCGTTTTAGTTCTGGTTTTCTGCTTAGCTCATTCCGGCTTATTAACATGCTCGTAAAATCCGCGCCAGGATTAGATTTTATGGAAAGTAAAATTAGAGGAGTATTTGATGTTATGAATTTACTTTCAAGTAAAAGAATCTTCAGATGTATCACTTATGAGCAACAGAATACATTTCATTTATTATTAAACGTAATTAAAATCTTAATGGATAAAGCGGAAGAAATGCGCTTTATCCATTTAGATTAGATTGCTTTTGCAAAAATAATATGGCATGTGACGAGACACTTTCGCAATTAAATATTCGGCAATCTCTTAAGTGAATTAAAAAGCACCACGTTCAATATTAAAGATCGACATCAGCGCGTAGAAAATACGCTTATCGCGAGACTAAAACTGTGAATGTGACAAAAGCGAGTCACATACTAGAAATATTTTAGGTTCTGGTGTTTGAATCTACGGACATCGAATGGCCACAGAATGAGGTTTCTGCCGAATAGTGGGGATTCTTATAAGAAAGAAAGTAATGACCTAGGGAAACAAAATAACAGAAACATTCCTTGGCTTGATGTTAAACATAACTCAATTTAAACATTAACTGCAACTATCAAAGTCACAAAGCAGCACGATGTAACATTCTAACCTATAATTACATGACAGGTAAAAGTAGAAAAGAAACCAGCCCGCAGTACTTATTCCCACGGTCAAGATTGCAACAAGGGAGAGAATGCGAGGCGGCGTGCAATTACTAGAGAAGCGTGAATGCAATCATTCATATGTATAATTTTAACAGATTCGAGTTTCAATGAACAATCGTGGTGGCTTTACTTGGGAGGCTAATTTTCTTCGTGTAATGAAACTTTAGTCGGCAATCGTGACTCAAGAATTGAGTTTAGAAGTTTTTTATTAATTATTTACTTTTCTTTGCGAGTGTCTAATGATTTCTCATTAAAATAAACGGAAGCTATGAATAAAACTGACAAAACGAGAGGGCTATTCTGCGAATTTATAATCTAAACTCAATTTTGAAGGATCAGTTAGACAAGCGCGTAGACTCCCGAAAAGTTTTCATCACGTTCAAAATCGACGGCGATTCTCGTATCTCATCTTATTTTCAAACAAACATTCTAACAAATAATTTGCACGCAAACCCAACAAATATGAAGCTAACGAGATCTAACAAGCTAAACAAACGAGGTATTAGCGTCGAACTAGCGACGAACAAACGACACGGGTCAAAGATCTTGGCGACAGTAGGCGAAGCTACTCCGTATATGGTCCGACTACAGAAAGCTCTTAGTCCTAAGGTCTTAGAGAAGAAAAACTTCCGCATCAGAATTTCTGTAACAAAGGTAATGTTTTCTTTGCGGCGAACAATACCTAAAGCATTTTGGTACTATTCTTTATCGTTATAGGACATTAGTATGGCGTAAACGTCTGAAGATAATTCTATAAAATTCAACCAGAATCTAAATGGTTCAAGAACGGTTACAGCATAAGAATTAAAACGAGGTCAAAGTTGAAACTTCTGTAAAGCTCCACTTTAGATGGGAGATTAAACATAAGAGTGGTTTTGGTTTATGTTACTAAAACGACAGAAGACAGAATTGGGGCATCGAAACATGATACAAGGAAATGAGTTCTCGAAATCAAAGAAAATTGTAATCAGCGGCGTTTCTTTGCCAAAACTGGAACATGAATAGCCTTTCATTAAGTATAAGGAAAAGGTACATGAGTATTTGGCGTTAAAGTTACTATTTTATGTACATTTATGTAACTGGCAATGTAACCTAAAAGTGAGCATGTTATTTTTTCCTTATAAATCAGCCATTCTTCCATGCATATAGCTATATTGCTCGCATCGGAAAAACCGTGAATGTAGCAATTTAACAATTCCTGGAGAAATAATTTATCAGAGCCTGCGATGAAAACCACCGTAGTTATTGTCGTGAAACTATTTAAAGATTTAAACATCCTATTTTGTCTAAAAAGCAATATTTCTTTGTTTTACCTATGTTTTGTTTGTTTAGCCGGATTGTTTAATCAGAAGCTATGGCGGCAAGCCAATACCGTTACCTTTGTGTAAACAAAACTATATCGAAGCAAATACATTCCGAAAACCGAATCGCAGACTTTCCTCTGTTGAGCAACACAACAAGTCGCAAACAAGCACTTCGAAACTTGATAGAGCTACTATTACTTAACAGCACAGTTGAGATTGAATCGAGTTTCATCAAGTTGGTGATTGTATTAGAACATACCCTAGCAAAGCCTAGTCTTGGATTCCAAGGAGATCCTTCAGTGTCCAATTAACGAATTCATTATTTAGTGCCGAGAGCTTCTTGTTTTACGTAATTAGTTAGAGAGTTTTAGCTTGGACTGGAGAAGTATTTAACAAGATTCGGTTACTCAAATAAAGGCAGATTATTTGTGTAATCAAATATTTTAAGTAGTAATAGATTTTTTTAAAGGAGGCTTTCTTAAAAGCAAATTCAGAGTACAGAAGAGAACTTAATATTGTTATGTGTCTTGCCTTGGACAGGACAATTGGGCAAGCACATGAACATACTTTAAAATATGTTAAGAGTCCAAAACTCCTTAGGGAGTTTACATGAATTTAAAGGTATCGTCTCATTGTATTCTCTTAAAGTCCCCTGTCTGCACCTAAGTATGTTTAACCACATGAGTACGGGCTAATCGAGTTTATGATTTGAAATACCGTCCTATTAGTGATTGCATAATTCTGTTTATAAATAAAAAAAACGTTATTTAGTTCTATACCTTTGTGCCAACTCTACCAAATACATTTTACTTGCATACGTTTTGTCTATGTGCGGTTTCTTTACTCTATGATTTTACACTAAAGTAAAAGTACGATCACGGTTAGCGATAATGAGTTCAGTGGTAATTTCGCGAGTCGACCGTGGCCCACATAGTAGAAGACGATGTTTAATACATCATTATTTACAGACAAACGTTCCGCTCTGCTATAAACTTTCGCTCTAAAGTGAACAATATAAATCATGGATGCTTCATTAAACGCCTTGGTTTTTCACGTTGTTTTTTTTTTCTTTTAATAAACAGTAGTTAGTGAGAGAGGAGCCGTTGTTTTTTTGGCGGCTGGTCCGTCCTTTTTGTATATTTTTTTTGTCCCAGAAAACATTGTTTATTCTGGCTGCATAGGGCATGAAGCTGAGCTACTACTGAAGAAAAAATTTAATGAAATACCGCCGTTAATGCTAGGTGTCACCCACCACGACTTGTGCTATGCAAAATAAAAATCACAACACAACCTACGAATACAACTACAGCAGATAATCGAGGCCTGACCAACGCACACAACGTGACTAATACGAGTGCATAATATGCAATCTAACATTTTTCCAAGGCAAGCAACAAAAGCTTCCTTAAAACAAATAGAAATATGTACGCATACTTCAACTTCCCACAAACTGGTACTTACTTTAAGCGCGTAAGACTGTAGCTGTTCTATAGGTTCCCTGACGAATGCCAGGAGGTTCAAAGACCTCATGGCCAGTTGTACTGCAATATGAGCCGAAGGTGGGTGGAGCTAGGAAGACCCGTGTTAAACTGGATTAAATTATACGCAAGAATGGAACAGCTCAATTTTCATATTAAGCAAATTGCAAATAGGAGTACAAACGTAACTAAACTTTATTCACGTGTGTGAATGTTAGTAGTAGATCTAAAAACTATTGTAAACGCTTCCGATTCCAAGACGATCTTTAGAATCTTGACGCCCTAATTTCCGCATTCAGATAATCCAATTATAAGCCCGTTTACACTTTAATTAGCATACATAATCAATAAGATATACGCTCGTTATAGATCATTTATCGCTTCAAGTCCTGCGTTTTAACACTGCATTTGTAATTAATCATGCTTCTTGCAAGTTGATCTTTAACAAGTACAACACAAGATATTGTTTATCCATTCTTACGTGAACTACTCATAAATGCAGTGGAAACCTGTCGCAAATCAATAGCACATATTTTTGTTATTGTTTCGCAGTACTCGTTGGTTAAGTCATCAGTAGTAATTAAGTAGAGAAGGTCCTGATGAGGATCAAACACTTCACAGGTGATCTCAGCTATCAAAGCCATCATTAATCCGTTGCGAAAAGGGGTTGGCGCTATTCGTCATGTATAACTCCATCTCTATCTCACACTGAAACAACGATGCTAAAATACGTCTTAGTATTCGTATCCGCCATTTATTATTTGGTCACAGATATTGCATGTACTGCACCTTCTGTTGCCTTATTAATTGCATAGTGTCTTGGTGAGTCAGACAATCCGGTGGAAACCGGCTAGACGGCCGGCGCCCGCGCAAGCCCACTGCACTGCACAGATTGCTGATGTTGATTTTGTTGAGCAGCTAATAAATAAAAGTCAAGACTAAACATAAACACGTTACTATTATAAGTTAATTTAGTTTAGACATAATTGACTATTTGAATCGGTCAAAACTAAAATATGAAACCACATAGATAAAAGAGCGCTCGTCTTAAAAAATTCCATCACCGTACAGAAATTAAATATTATGCAAACATATAATTGTAAAATTGCATTTAATGCATAAAAATTAAGTATTCAATTTGATTCTAAAAATCGGTGACGTCACTTTGTTATATTTCATGCAAATCACGTAGGTACAAACTCCGAGTTTTGAAAATTCATAAAAAGTAACGTTATTGACTACCTTTTCAAATACCCAATTATCGATCTTGATAAAAAATCCTGGAAACTGAAAAAAAATATTTGAATTGCTTTTACCCGGTAATCGAGTAACCGATATATATTGCTTGCAAACACTCTTATAAGCTTAATTTTGTTGATAAAACGTCAAAACAACGCTTTACTTAAATAAAACATCGTTGAGTTGAAATGAATTTCAGTTTTACAAAACTTGTTGATTTTATTTCTCAGAAATAAATAATGAATGACAGACCGCAACACTCGGATTAGTGTAACTAGAACAAGTTCATTGAACAAAATCTAGAATAAATTAATATTTGCTGGAGGAGGAAAAAGAGGACGACATTCGAAACATTATTTAGTCTGAACTTCTCAATAATCTAGGTCAAGACAAAACGTACTTATTTTGCATGACAGTTGAAAATTCATTACAATAATGTTTATCACATTGCCGTATAGTAACAAAGCTGTATCACTAATATATGAGGGGATTAATTTAATAAAAATCTGGCCGTTTAAAGTGGTTAGTGGATCAGAATCGCGCCCAAAGGAGTCGGTTACAAACATACAGGTGAAGCTAATATAAAGCGAGTAAAACGAAAATTAAAAAGCGATAAAAGTGTGGTTCGGATCACGCGGATGGATTTATCCCGAGACCAAACTTAGCATTGCAGTTGAATAATATGTTCTCCCGTAAATTCTAACCGCAAATCTAACTTAGTCGACTGTAATGAGTTACAGTCGAACTTGTATCTGTGGATTTATTTTTAACTGCGTTATACAGGTTGAATTGTTGTCTAAGGAACCCTAAAAAAGATGAATTAGTACTACAAAGAGATTCTAAAATACGGAAAGTGTCAATTTTACACGTACCGTCAGTCTCATTACTGTAATTAATAAATATATTGCTATGATTATTTTTTACATAACCTCTAACACGATGAGCATTAATCTGCCGTAATCACGTAACATAGAATCAGAAGCATCAATCATAAAATCATAATTCCGAAACAATGTGATTTCTCATAGAATTCCCACATCAGCAAAAAGGTGGCAAAATTGCGTCAAATTCGTAAATAACTTATGATTATGACGACGATCGTCTTAAAATTACTTAGTGACTGTCCATTACGAATGCCACACGCATTAAGTCCGACTTTGTACAGTATTTTTTTACGTGTGCATAAAGTTTTGCTAAATAAAAGTCATTTACTAAATCACGCAGGACCTACTTATCGTTCAAATGTCCAACTTGAGAAGCTCAAGTTGAACAATTTGAAAGAAATAAGTTCTTCAAGCGAACGCAACGGTCCCGAAAACTGTTTGCTTCTGAAGGTCGCATGCGAATGGTGAATGGCTCAACAGCCCATAAATCTTAAGATTACCATCATTATCTTTTTCATAAAAAGAGCGCATTAGATATTAGAGGAAGCATCATTATTCAAATAGGTGTTCACAATTGGGTTAAAGATAACATTGTTTCCAAATGTTTTGGAATCTGCTAAGAAATGGATCAACACTGTTTATTTCCCACACAAGTGTCGAGAACAGCAGTAAACACTGCAAGCAAACAGTTCCTTGTTATGTCTTGTGAACACAACACGACGAGCTGTCACCGTATCCTCTTTTAGTGAATGGACAAACAGACTGACTCAATTCAAGTAGCCAGAAATTCATCACTTAATCAATAGTATTCAATAGCTACGTATACATGTTGCCAACAGTAGCCAATGGCCCGTTATTTAGTTCTAATGTCCAACTTAACCAAGCATATTATTCATTCTAGTCACATCAAGTAACTGTAATCCTGTATTGACACTGAGATCTCATCGCAGTAAAAACAGCCATGACACTAAACATACAGTGTAAAAAGATCTGTAATTACAAGGTAGGTAAATAGTGAATAACGTATCATTTTTTCTGTTGACCATGACACATAATATTATGCACATTAATTTGCAACAAGCATAATTATATATACACATGTAGAGATAGCAACAAAGATTGAAATTTAGACTATATAAGCAGAATGTAGGTAATAAAACAAAAATTCAACAAGGTCGGAATGTCAATAGCATCATAAAGACTCATAAATCCGGCCCTTAAGAGAAGCAATATAACGAGTCATACATAATCAGGCGGCCCACGTCATGAAGAAGGCGCGCAAATAGAAATGAAATTGAAACTGGTAACACTGGATATGGGGAAAATCGAATTGAATATGATTGTTAATTAATACTGCTACAAGGTATAGTGATAGTAGAAGCAGGCAATCCTATTGCTCAGAACTTCAGCCTGCACCCTCTTGAGTAGCTATGTACATTGTACAGATCGTGTATTACAAATATAGGATGCATTCGATGAAAAACTACATAATACGGATACTACCAAATAATAAGCTAATAGATATAGAATAAATGTCTCAACATCACAGTAAATCGTGGCCAACATTATGTTAATTTGGCAATCACACCAATTTAGTTGGAGACATCAGATTTATCTGAATAAGCCGAAACAAATCGTTCGAATCATGATGAAATTTTAAGATCACGACGCTTTCTTGATACACCTGAGCTAATATAAAAGTTATCTAATAATCGGTACAAAAGAAATCTGTGCACTATCTATTTGAATGATGTTTTTGTGAGGGCAGCGTTTTACTGAAGCCACAAAGTTAATTAAAATTCAATGATGTTAAATCAACCGCACCAAGTTGCTGGTGTTACTCTACTTTGTCCTGACGCAGCAGGTAGACAAAATCCCGCTTTAAAGCAATATTCGAAGCCATTGGATTGGACCGAATCCAAAGAGCTGTTTGATTTTCAGTTTACTCCAAGGATGAGATAAAATTGTGCAAGTACTCGATAAATTTGTGACTATTCTACAGATACTGGTTAATTAACCAAAAAAACGCTCAATAGAGTCAAAACGGTACTGAATACCGACTGCTTTTATTTTGAACTGAGCCAAAATTTAAACATTGTCTAAAAGAACCAATATATAACACAATTATCTCAAGCGAAATTGAAAGAGGTTTAAATTAAACGTCAACAACGACTTATGGGCATCAAGTCCTGCAACCGAGAGGCCGCATGATGACATCAGTAGACGGAACCACTTTGCGACCCACACGCCGCCCACGGCGCGAGAGCCTTGCGAAACCCTGGTTCAGATGTTCGAGTGGCTCGAGAGATGGCGCGAGCTTTGAGCTATACAAAAGAAGTGATCTAGGAACTGTATGGCATCAATTAAAAATAAAGCTGCATTGCAAATATTCCGATTAAAGTCAAGCTGACTGGTTTAATGATAGATTACACTGCAGAGCGCAGTGCACATATTCATTAAGAGTTTAAGACGAGCTTTGAATAAGATACAGATGGAGAATTGAACTACAATATTATTATAAATTGTCTGTTCAATAGAAACACACAACATCATCAATCACGATCAGAAAACTGATTCCTAATTGTGATTAATTTCAGTGTCTAACAAAAGCACAAACTATGTAGTTAGAAAGGAAACTGATCAACTGGTCAATTGCCTGAGAATTGCAATAAACTTGATAGTTAGTGAATAAATTGATAAATCCAACGCCATTCAATAATCATCAATCAGTTAACATGGGTGGTTATTGTGCACATTAATTTTAAGATGTTATGTTGTTGGGAAATTCAACGCCAAAGCAAACGTATCTAAAAGATTTTATAACATAAATTCGTCGTGAAACATCTCATCGCAATGTGACAAAAATGAAACACGCGAAGTCGTAGAAACAGAATGTACTAAGAGACAAATAAATCTTGCTAACAAGACGAAAAACGATGATTCAACGTCAATAAATAGGACGACACAACTCCACAAGATGATAATTGTTCCTGCAAACGACTTCAGCCAATTGAGGATAACGACTTCTGTCGATGAACTGAAGTCTAGATACGTCACACATGTTAGGAAGAAAGACTTAATATTAGATCATGATCGAAGCAAGCTTACTCTCGCAAATCTAGACCAGGGAATGTATAAATAAGAATGAGTAGTAATGTGATTTTAAAATAAAGAGACACAAAACGATCAAATAACAATGATGTCATGCTAGTTAAGTCAATAACAACGACATAGACGAGTCCCGCTAATTCCTCAATCAAGCTTAAAAAATATTAAAGATAATAATTTAGGACCATTACAAAGTTGAATTATTTATTTATTCGCATGAGTTCATCGGTAAATATTGAAATATGAGGATTGCCATTTAAGATAAAGGCAGTCAGCATTTCAAATGACTGAATGCCATTTATACATCGTCATACGAAACGATCGGTCTTCTCGACCTTGTAGGTCAGTTACGATTCATACGGTACTAAGAATTCTATATTTATCCATCTATCTATTTTAACGATAAATACAGATTAATATATTTATTTTTGGAAATAAATTGGAAATCTTACCAAATCTCCATAGATATGCGAAAACTGATATAATAAATCGTTGCACCACATGAAATAATCGAAAATTTGGGACCATATTAACGCAATGCCAGCAAAGTACTGCTCTCCGATGACCATAGAATTACCGACGTAATATGCTAGAGCGTGGGTATCAAAGTTAAGTAACCAAGACGTAAAACATAGTCCAAGAGTGAACATCTGTTAAGAAGCTGGAATTGGGACACGTACGTCGATAGATAAAAAGATTTTCACCAGAATACGAATCTTGATTGCATTATAATAAGATATCGTATAACAGACGATATAGTTGGAAGAAAGCCGCAGAGAGCAAATCTAATAAATACCAAGTTATTACCACCAACCGCAGTATTATTGGATACATTTTTTATTCAATATAACTAGTATTATGACAATGTTTGAGAGAAAGTTAATAGAAGCAAAGTAGTATTTCTATTGTCGACGAACGTCTATGCTCCACCTTTGGTTAAGTATTGTGTCGCTTTAGTCAAGCGCGGCTAAGTATCGAAGACTTTGTCGACGTCATTCATGATATTATAAATGCGTAGACGACAGTCTGCCAAGACCTAAAACTAGCCTCAAACATAACAAGAGTTTCTGACCAAATCATAATTTAATGAAAATTGGTCCTGTCCCACAAACAGAACAATAACATTAAATTTGATGGTTGATGAACTGGTTTTCATCAATAAACTTAATTTGATAAAAACTAGTCCATCATTAGTTCCTAACACACTCGCTTCATTTCTAACTTGGTTTCCTACTGACCTGAAATAGACTCGCCCTGAATTTCCCCACCCCCAATTGCTTATCGATTACAGGAAAAAGTATTTGATGGGCTACTTTCTAAAAGAGCTTCGGATTTGTTTGGCCATCTTGTTATTTTGACTATCTGTCTCTGACATCGTTTCCTTAATTAGAGTCTGGCTTGGCTCTAACGCTTTCGTGACAAATTAACATCTTCCGAGATAGATTCTACGTCGTTTTCAGTTGTCTAACAGCTAACGTTTATTTTCATTGTTTATAGAGTTCCGTACCTCCAACGTATAAAATGGAACCCCTGTCTGTCTGTCAGTCCGTCAAGACCGTTTTCTTCAGGATCGCGTAGATATATCAAGTTAAATCGAACACATAGTTCGTTGAGCTCTAAAAATCTAGCTTCTAAGACGACGCTATAAAAATACGGGCATTTATGCTACATATTGAGATACTAGCTAATAAATCAAAACCACATATTGAGATACTAGCTAATAAATCAAAACTTAACATCTTCCGAGATAGATTCTACGTCGTTTTCAGTTGTCTAACAGCTAACGTTTATTTTCATTGTTTATAGAGTTCCGTACCTCCAACGTATAAAATGGAACCCCTGTCTGTCTGTCAGTCCGTCAAGACCGTTTTCTTCAGGATCGCGTAGAGATATCAAGTTAAATCGAACACATAGTTCGTTGAGCTCTAAAAATCTAGCTTCTAAGACGACGCTATAAAAATACGGGCATTTATGCTACATATTGAGATACTAGCTAATAAATCAAAACCTATAACCTTCCCGTTGACCTAGAATCATGATATTTATCAAGAAGCTGAAGAAGATCCCACAGCACAAATAAAGGAAAAATCGTTGCTTTGTAGATATATTACATGAAAAAAAAATCGATTACAAGCATTCAGTTGACGTTGGAAAATTTACCGTGACATATATTTAAACTACAGTGATAGGTTAGGTTTTGGGCTAAATTTATATTAACTATGGAACCTTTGATTGTTCGCTGTCTGACAAGAACTTGGCCGGTTTTTTTCGTTATTTATCATAACTTGGACTGCTCTAGGGCACTAGGAGTAAGACTACCGCTTATTAAACCAATCCGTTAATAGTAACTACGCCTACATGAGTTACTGATGACATCAATACAATCGAAAGTGGGTTTTTATCTATTTATTTGAAACTTGAATCAGCGACTGCAATTAACGGAATAAAACACGGCTGTAATTATCAGCTGATCGGCTAACATGCGACTTGAGCAAGCCACAGTCCCTGGAAACCCAGTGCTTGTTCAATGAACGATCATAATTGCCGTAATAAGTTAACAGTCTGTAAAGATAAATCAACCATTGAAAGCGTAAACTTTTTGTTGATTATTTCATCAACGAGCTCTGTTTCAAGACTGAATTACCGTTGTTATTCTAGAATCTAGTAATTTGAGAGATGATTAACGAATAAAAAAGTTTATCACCAATGAGGTCATCATCATCAGCCGAACTTCGCTGTGTTACGTCCAATTTGTGAATTACCGTATAGAATCAATTCGTTTGGATCGTTCGGGCAGCTGGAGCAGAGGACAATGTCACCCACGCTTTGTATTGACGCAGCAGATAGTAAGGTTACTGGAAAAACTAGTTCAGATGAACATGCAAACCAATTCATGAAGATGTAGGGAATCCTAGAGTCAAACACGAATTCAAAAAGATTTATTTCAAATTACAGGCATCTGGCAACTGTAAAGGAGTCGGTCAGTCAGAAATAGTCAATCAGCCCATTCCGAAGCTTCTGATGTAGGACAACGGGCAAGAAACTTCATGGACACTCATATTACAGCATATATATTGAAATTATACGCTTTTTGTGAGATCGAAGAAGAAAGACGCGCTACTTGTTAATATAGGTTTTATTGTCGTAAATACGCAGTAGCCCAGTGAATCAAACGGAGACATTAACACACCCTGATTTTACCTGTGAACATAAACTTTATTCCTGTCATGATAATAATATGGTGATCAAATGCGTCTGCGTATCTTTATCATATTATTAATTCCACCTTCACCGACCTAAGATTCAAGATACTACATAAGCAATATCAACCGAGCTAGAACGGGTATCGTACGTAGACTATGCTACAAATTACTCAAACACTCATATTGCAGAAATATTGGACACTTAATATCACATTTAATTGGCAACAGCGCGCTTGTTGACAGGCTTAAGAAATATACTCCTAATCCTTCACAAACAGTGAAGCAATATTAAGTACATTCCCAATAGTCAACAACTCACCTAGTATAAAATATGATTCGTGAATGGATTGAATGCGTCGGCGCATAGCAATAGAACAACAGGACTAGAATATGAAACTTAAGACACCCACGTACAAAGCAAATCGAATATAATAATAATAATAATAATATCCTTGGACATTTCACACAACGTCATATCGTCCCAAGCTAAGCAACCTAATGCTTGTGTTATGGTAACGAGATGGCTGACATACTACTTATATACATTTTTTTTTTTTGTAAATACATACATATTATAGATAGAAAAACACCCAGACTCGTAACAAATACTTGCAGGTCGTACAAATATTTGTTCCGTGCGGGAATCGAACCCGCGACATAGTGCGCAGCAGTCAATCGCTCAACCACTGCGCCAACCGTGTCGTCAATATATTCTTGTAGTGAACAGCAGTTTAAACTGCGCTAAACAGATGATGAGAGCGTTGATGAGAAAGACGGAAGCTCTACATAAATTACTGTCACGTAGATGAAGAAAGAAGGAAGAGAGAGGAAGGAAATAATGTCACTTTCTTTCCTGGTAATAAGGGAACAAGCGAAAGCTCACAAAACTGATGGCGAACTCCCAAGACCAGCTGAGGTGTAAAGGATCATGTGCCAAGATCGGTGCCACGCAAGAAATCTAGCAGGAACACTGGCAGGTTTTTTTTTTTTATAATATCCTTGGACATTTCACACAACGCCATATGGTCCTAGCTAAGCAACCTAATGCTTGTGTTATGGTAACGAGATGGCTGATAAACTACTGATATACATTTTTTTTTGTAAATACATACATATTATAGATAGAAAACACCAAGACCCGGAACAAATACTTGCAGGTCGTACAAATATTTGTTCCGTGCGGGAATCGAACCCACGACATGCTGCGCAGCAGTCAAGCGGTCAACCGCTGTGCCAACCGTGTCGTCAAAATAATATACCTAAAATATGTAGTATTAAATAAACCTTTTTAGAAAATTGGGCTTCAGAACTTGTACCATGTCTCCGTACAAGTTCAATTGCGATTTATAATATCAATGTCTATGATTAAAGTATAAAAACGTCGATAGTACTGTTACGTCGGGTTTCTCGTTTCGTATGTCGGTCAACCGCCGAGCGAGGGAAGCCGTTGTGTAGTGACTCACTACTTGTTCGCAACGTTGCCACGCGTACCATTCGGGGACCTTGATAGGTTTGTTGCCGATATTATGATTATAAAAACACGGCATAATATTACATGACATAATGAATATTTTAAAATAAAAACTTTGATTTTAAGGGGTTTTTGGAAGAATCACATAAATAGTTTCTTAAAGAAAACTTAGCGTATTCAGATTCTGATTTTCACGGTTGACATAGTCAAAACCTTTTTAAAAGAAGGCTGTAAAACCGCAGATCAGTGCTTTGATGTTCAATTAAAGCTTACTGTTTCAAAGAAATCTCTTGACGAAGAACGTTTAAACTGAGGATTGACGAGTCTCCTTGCTCTTACACAGACGATGCTTTCTCGGACGAGATAGAAATCCTTAACAAAGAGGAATATTAATGAAGTTTACTAGACTTTCTCGAGGCCTTTATAAAATAACATTAATGGGCCGGAGAACGCCGCTAACAGATTAAAAATATCAGAAGCCTATTTGGCTAAATAAACCTAATTGGAAGCTACGCGGTAAGGATATTAGGTTTCAACACTTTATAAACTCTATGCCTTGATGATTCTCGAAGTTCTGCACTTAATATCTGTATATTCCCAAAAAAATAACACCAGAATCAGATATTCATTTATTTGTAGAGGACAGAGGCCCTCAGACCGATGGCGCAACCTTGGACAGGCTTGTGGGCGACCAGGAAATGGCCTGACACGAACGTGTACATAAAAATGAACATGTTCTCTCATGAATTGTTACTGTATGAAAATTCGTAGACGTGAAATGGCTAATAAAATATTGGAATACGAAACTGTCTGTTATAATTTAAATCGACTTAATTCGTATATCAATCGATGTTTTGAATACCGATTGCATCATAAAGATATTACCTATCTGTTGAGTTAGACCAACTGTCTGTTTGTATGATTACGTACGTACGTACTTCTTATCTCAGTGCGATTCTACCACAAAACGAATCCCGTAGATAATGCGAGCCTTCTACACTTTATCTAAAATGTGACGCCACAATACATCTTACATTTCAACCTGAAGAGTGCAAAAGTCACCATCACATTCATCTAAAACGCCGGTTGGACTAGTTGGTCGTAACCTTGCCTATTTATTACCATGCGTGGCACACGGGCAATATTGATGGCTTCCTTTGGTGCAGTATGTTCGCCGCATTGGACTGAACAGTATCGCAAATTTTACGTGATGTAACTTTTTAGAACCCATATTTTATTTGCTGAGCCGGAACGTTAGCAAACATTGAGGGACGCCATCAGGTTTGATGGATAGACGACAAGCCCAGGATGAGGAGTAGCCGGATGAGTCCCCAACGAGCTAAATACATTTCGATTGGAGTGGCCCATATCCAACAGTGGACTGCTAGAGGCTGATGATAAAGCCGGATTTAGGTCGTGAAGATAAATGACACTTCTTTGAAGTTTCCTTATTTTTGTGTCCAGAGTACATCTATGTTACTTTAAAGTAAATAGAATATTATGTGCGACTCTTGAGTAGGCTGTTAGGAATCCAGCAGACAACCGCAAAGCGACACTAGTGGAACAATTTGTATTAAAATTTCATAGAAATCGTTCCACCATAATCGCGTCCCATCGTCAAGTCGCGTCTGTCTACATTATTCTGTGTTTCAAAGACACAAATTAATGCAATAAATCGTTTATAAACCACCCAAGACAAGCCGTAGCGGTTGGCGCTTACGCCCACATGTAGGATTCGTCATTGAATAGCAACATTTTAACCTACAATATTCAAGTACTTAAGAAGTTTTCCAAGAATTTGAACTCCCGTTACAGATTACGTGACATTTGAACAGCGACAAATTAGTAGATAGATATGCTAAGACTTTGAGTAAGGCACTGCCATAGAAATCAATTATTTTCGATAGGTATTTATTTACACAGTCGGAATTCGACGACTGGGACGAAAATAAATTATTTTTCAATGCTTTCATGGTACCAAACAGGTAACTGCTATTTTTAAACTGAACTCGTAATAAGCAATTAATGGCAACACAATCGTCCCGCGCTGTCGTTGCGGTTGGCGCGTGCGCTGGTCGTGCCGTATATGGAGCTGGCGGTACGCAACAAGGCCGAACAGTCGCCGCCCCAGCGCCATCATTGTATTTAAAATTATTTTAAACTCCTCAGCCAACCATAGTTTTCAAGAATTAAGTTTTAAAAAACTCAAACCTGTTTATGCCAAATAAACCAATTACCATTGAAGACAGGAAAAAGCCCAAAAAGTCATAGGTACTTAAATAAAACCCATTTTCTCTAAAATAGTTACAGGAAGTTAATGATAAGGATGTTTTTCATTATTTTATATGCACAATACCTGATGAACAAACATTGACTGTAACCTTTTTTGTTTTGATTAAAAGAGCAAACATGAAAAACTCCACCGATTTAAACAATCCCAACAAAAGTAAAAGAAAAAAAATGTGTGGTATGAACAATATGAAATAATGATTTATTGCATCATTACATCAAGATTATATTCTTATTATGGTTAGTGATAAAGAATGTTGTCAATTTGCCGAGCATTATCCCAGCTATGTTGGGGTCGGCTTCCAGCCTAACCGGATGCAGTTGAATACCAGTATTTTATTGTATTGTATGGATATTCCAATAATATTCTTATAGTAAGTGCTTGAACAAAGAACAAAGTATTTCTAATTTAAGGGCTTGAAGCAAGTTGCTCGATTCAAGTGGCTAAAGCCAAGCTTTTGAGACCTATGCAGGTTGCCTATATGGCTATATCTTATGGATGTCTTGCCATTGAAAATACCAATGTTCTTCATAAATTAAAGATTATTGTAGGCAATAACCTTTAACGTTAAACAAGAAACAGCAACTATAAATAGTGATGCAGTTTCTCTATAATGTTCCAATTTTGTCTATTCATGTAAAAGAAAACATATTTTATGTGTACTTTCTAAGTTTATCTTGGACATCAGTGAAGCGAAACATGAGGAAACCAGAACTTATATAATTTGATATAAGTCTGTAATTGCCAATCTGCATTGAGCAAGTATAGTGATCATGTCATTTATTTATTTATTACTAGCTGACCCGACAGACGTTGTCCTGTCTTAACTATGATACCTACCTTACCTACCCTACCTACCTACCAACTTACCTACCCTACCTACCTACCTACCTATGCAAAAATGTGCAATAAAAATATTTTTCTCATACAAACTTTGCCACCCCTTGTAACCCTTTTAGGGGTTGAATTTCCAAAAAATAATATGCCTATGTCCTTCTCATGAATGCAAACTATCTACATACCAAATTTCATCAAAATCGGTTGGGTGGTTTAGGCGTGAAAAGGTAACAGACAGACAGAAAGACAAGAGTTACTTTCGCATTTATAATATTAGTGTGGATTTATTTATTTAAATTCTTAATGAATTCTCTGTATTACAGGAGGTGTTTGTATTATAACTATGTACATAAGAAAGAAAGAAAATAAATCATTTTATTTGTATTTAACTGGACAGTCCAAATGTTGTACAGTAAGTATCTTCATCATATTCATTTCATTATATCATAATTGTTATCATATTATTATTATTAATTTATTGTATAATTTAAGTAAATGAAATTGTCTCTGTTCTGTTTTGATTTTATAGCTATAGCTAGCCTTATAGTTACTTATAAATTCAAAATATTTGTTAATTTTAGTAATGCTCATCTAGTGGCGACCACTGATCTTTTAATATGTCCTATCTGCGGATAATGCAGTGGACTGCAACATTACCACAACTTATGTTAACATTATGTATTATATATTATGTTGTAGTTGTTTATTATCCATTAATAAATAAAATAAAATCATTCTGCCTTTACCCAATTTATTTGCCATCAGCTCAAGATATTGTCTTTTCACCTTTTAGACAGCCCATCCATTGTTTCATTGTCCAGTCTGTATATTATACTCCAAATTGCGAGAAAATTATTATTTTCCATTAATGTTGCCCATTTTTTGTTAATTTTGTTGTTAAGCTAGCTTCTAACAAGGAAATTGATACTAGATCATTATCTTAGTGGTAAAAGTGATAGGCAAACAAATAATAGTCTGCCTCATCCCATTCAGGATACTTACAATATGAATACTGATCATTATACAAGATGCTACATGTATGACACAAAGTGATTATGTCTGTTGTATTTCCTTCACAAACTTTTGATGTCATTTCAATTTAAAGCAATTAATTAAAGCTTTTTGTATTCAAGATGGATTAAATATGTTTATAAACTGCATTCCTTTTTAAAAGTTAAGTTTTTCATAACTTTGAAACATTTGATAACAAGACTAGGTCACAGATGTTGTTTTAAAATATTTTGTTTTATTATGACTAGTGCAAGTGATGATGATGACGACACGGTTGGCGCAGTGGTTGAGCGATTGACTGATGCGCACTATGTCGCGGGTTCGATTCCCGCACGGAACAAATATTTGTACGACCTGCAAGTATTTGTTACGAGTCTGGGTGTTTTTCTATCTATAATATGTATGTATTTACAAAAAAAAAATGTACATAAGTAGTCTATCAGCCATCTCGTTACCATAACACAAGCATTGGGTTGCTTAGCTTGGGACGATATGGCGTTGTGTGAAATGTCCAAGGATATTATTATTATTATTTATTATTATTATATTATTCTTCTTATTACTTATCTCTTATTAGAACTCACCAATTTGTGAAATTCTTATTGATACAAACAATTTTTTTAAATTGGTTATGAACAAACCCAAACATCGTTTTCACTTTCATGAGTATTATTGTACCAGGTAATTAGCTGACGGATATATCAAATCATTTTAGTGCTCAATACCTTCAGGGAAAAGGAACTCTCCAACTCCATCAAATGAATCATAATATACCCTCAAGTCATCGACCGCAGCATAATGCACCGCCAACAAATGCAACTTCACCTTCGAAATAAGTGAAAATACACACCAATTGTAGATATTATAGGTACGTTAGCACTTACCATCTGTTCTTTTTATGTTGATGTTAATTCCGGACTGAATCTTCACTGTACCGTCATCCATTTTCGCACAAATTTAGGCACCACATACACTAAATAACATTATTTCTCAAAGAACCTTTGTTTAAAAATAGTCTAACACATTGAGAAATTACACATGAAAACCGGTGAAAATTACAAAATAAATTTCTACACCCAGATTGACAGTTATATCGAGCTAGCTACACACTTCAGACTGGAACGTTTGAAATTTGTTTCACTACAAGAGTCAAATCAATCACTTCAAATTATTAATTTTTAAAAGAACGCGATTGATTTGAAAATTGTTAATGTATAAAGTAAGTAAAAACTGAAAAAACCAGAAATGTTCAAATTATTTCGGTTATAAACGCGAAATTCTAAAATTATCAGTTTGTGAGTTTGCCAATGCGTCGAAACGAAAATGTTTCATTACCAGCTGTAAAAAATATTGCTAAAAGATTTGGTTTTAATAAAAAAAAATGTTAATTTCAGGAATTTGTTTGAAATAATTTGACAATTGCATTCAAATTAAATCAAATCAAATGTGATTATCTACTAATTTTAAGACTTGGTAGAATTGTAACTTTTATGCGCTTATTTATTGGATACAGAATACATACTACTTGACTACATCACTAGCTAAAATCATAGACAACCAAATCTGTCTGCCTCAGCCTTGGCATCAGCTGCCTGTCAATCAATTTGTCAATTTGATTCAACGCTGTTCAATAGTTTATTTTATCAATTTAGGTATCGCATCTAATAGATTTTTAACTACAGTTTATTATTTATAGAATGGACAGTGAGCACAAATTGTCTCATAAAGCCAAAAAGCGTATCAAGGAAGTTAAAAGGAAAGCTAGACCCGGTAAGTGAACGGTACTCAAAGCTTCATGGTAATTGGCACACTTTCGGCAAGATGCATTTTTAGTTAAAATATTTCTATTGTATAGAATTTTGTACTTAAATTACTAAACTCGAAAGCCCCTTGAGGCTTCCAGTAGCATAAGCCGACATACTCTGGAATTCCAGAATGATCTTCGTTAGCGTGGCATTCGGTTATCACGATGGCTTTCGAGTTTGTAGCCTTGATGCTAATTGCTAACTTACATAGCATCACGATTTAGTAGATAAAGTATCAGGAAAAAGCAGCTTGTCGCGTTGTATAATAAAATTAATAAATACAACATACTTCATTATTTAAAACCCACTCAACTAAAACTTAATTGATTATCAAAAAAACCTTGGGAAGTGTAGGCAGGGAAGTTGTATGCATGATGTATGATTCATAATTTATCAGTTCTTGTAAATCAAACTGTTCTAGCTTTTATATCTTCCAGTACCATGTTGAATAAATTGGTTCACCCTTGTTTGATAGAACAACGTTTGATATAATATTACTAAATCGAATTTTAGTTGCAATAAAGTCATTTCGAAGAATTATTCATTTGACCGAATAATTCATTGGTAAATTTTTATTTAGCGTAATTATTTATTTGAACTAATTTCATTTCGCCGAATTTGTTACAATCTAGAATTTAGGGCACTCCGACTCGGACAGGTTAGGTACGAAGGGGATGGCGGGGTCTATTCGCTCGCTTCGCTCGCTCACACGACCCCGCCATCCCCTTCGTGGTTATTTTTTTATAAACCACCCAGAAGTAGGAGCCCCGTCGACCAAGTCAACATCAACATTACATCAAATGAACATTATACCTTTTGATCATTAGCGCAAATGTTGTTATAGCAAATAAATATTTGATGAACTGAAAATTCTGTCAAACGATATTATACAAAGTGATGATTTTCTAAAACGTTGTTCGATTTAGTAATATTATATCAAACGTTGTTCTATCAAACAAGGGTAATCCGAATAAATTAAATGTTACAAGTGTAAGTTCTATAGAAGTTAGGTATAATAATTTCATTTCAATTTTATTTGCATGGTCTATTGCTGCTTGCATGCAATGTATTTATATAGATCAAATGAGAGATTTAAGTATATTAATAAACACTTCAGAAAAAAATGGAGTTCTGTAAAGTGTTTATCAAGTTAATTTCGATTAATGTTATTGTTTACACTGGTTGCAGTGCAAAATAATAATTCCATTTTATGCATACTGCTGTAATTTTGTATGTGACAAAAAAGATTAACAATTATTATGTAATTAGTATGTAAACATCATAGTTTTAGAATCCCAAATATAATAATAATAATAATTGTGTTTTATTTCAGGCAAAAGATTCCCATATACAATAATAATAATAAAAGTTGATAAACTTGAATCGATTGACTAGATCCAAGATTAATCAACTAAGACCAAATCAGAATAAAAATTAAAATTAAAATAAATTAGAATAAAATTAAAATAAATTAGAATAAAATTAAAATAAATTAGAATAAAATTAAAATCAAAACAGAGTAAAATTAAAATCAGATCAGAATAATGTTAAAATTAAAAACAAATCAGAATCAAATCATCAATCAGTTATACTAAAGATTTAAGAGCTGATGATACTAGATAAACCTCATAGTATAAGTATTATGCATACTGCATTTTTTTTTTTTTTTTTAAGGCTGGGAAATCATCCAATGACTGCTCCCGCTCTGGGTGGAGCGGAAGGGAGTGTCAGACTCTTACTGACTAAAACCCATCCATGTTCCTTCCGTAGCCCTTTATGTTCCGGGGTAGCGGTAACCCTTTCGGACAATCCCGCTTACCCGGCAGGCTTGGCCCTGAGGGGCCCCTTCATATGCTGACATCTCTTTGAGGCGCGCGTGGAACATATACGCGCCGTACGGCACGGGTCTGGCGCTGATCGGACGGTGAGTCACCCATTACTCACCGCCCGCAGGCCCGCGCCTACGGTGGCCGGGAGTCGTCACGTGGCTCCCGACGCCCGGAGCGTCTCCCGCGGCGGCTGGGACGGGAGGACCTTTCTCTCTCCCATCCCGCCACCTCCTTCGCGAGCATAACTTTTTCGCAGAAGGAGGTGACTGCCTCCCACTCCCTCTCGCCCCGGACCATGGCTTGCACCAGGGCCGGGCGCGAGAGGTCGCCGCCGCCGATCGCCTCTACGAGGACACGGCGGTGCTCCGCCCAAGCGGGGCAGGTTTGCACCGTGTGCTCCACCGTGTCCTCTGGGCGATCCTCGCAGTGGTGACACCCGGGCGTTTCCTCCCGCCTGATGATGCATACTGCATGCAGCAAACAGTTATTTAGATAAGGATTTTAGTTTTGTTAACTGCTGTAAGCAAGAAATTTAACAATTATTTTATTACTAAATGTAATAAAATAATTGTTTAGTTAAGTTTTTATGAAATAACTCATGAAAATGTATCCTAAAGACGGGATCCAGCATTGGTATACAGGCTGAAATAATAGTTGTAGGATAATTCAACGAAGCAAAAGCTAAATATACTCACTTTTCTGTTACAGAATTAGCAGACAAGTATCAATGGACAGCCTTGAAATATGTTACAAATTTTGATGAATTTCTCAAATGCAAAGACAATGTTGACAGAATAAGTGAAAATGAAGTAACACCTGATGAATTTATAGAGAAATATGAAAAAATATACAAACCTGTAGTTATAACTAATGTACAGACAAATTGGAAGGCTAATCATAAATGGACTTTAGAGAGACTTGCCAAAAAGTATAGGAACCAGAAATTTAAATGTGGTGAAGACAATGAGGGGTACAGTGTTAAGATGAAAATGAAGTATTATGTAGAATACATGAGGACAACGACTGATGACAGTCCGCTTTATATTTTTGATAGCAGTTTTGGAGAGCATGTGAGGAGAAAGAAAATTTTGGAAGACTATGAAGCCCCTTTGTATTTTAGGGATGATTTGTTCAAGTTTTGCGGTGAGGAAAGGAGACCACCTTACCGCTGGTTTGTGATGGGACCACAGCGTTCTGGGACTGGCATCCACATAGACCCTCTAGGGACAAGTGCTTGGAACGCTCTGGTTTTTGGTCATAAAAGATGGTGCTTATTCCCGACCCAGACTCCTAGAGAACTGATCAAGGTGACCGGAGCAATGGGCGGGAAACAAAGAGATGAAGCTGTCACGTGGTTCAAACTTATTTATCCTAAGACTCAATTAGAAACATGGCCCAAAGAATTTAAACCAGTATGTATTCAGTTTTTTCATTGGGACTATTCTGTTTTTGTATTGCATAAATGGCATCCATTAATAAAATCCTACATTGTATGGTATGCAAAATTTAGTTGTATAGCTTTCACATGTCTTAGCTGGTTGCACCTTGAAATTATAATTAGAAAAATAATTATGTTAATAAAGGTATTTATTATGTTACCCCTCTTACAGGTGGAGATCCTGCAGAAACCGGGTGAAACAGTGTTCGTGCCGGGAGGCTGGTGGCACGTGGTCCTCAACTTGGACGACACGGTGGCTGTCACTCAAAACTTCTGCAGCCGCACCAACTTCCCGGTCGTCTGGCACAAAACTGTGCGTGGCCGCCCTAAACTCTCCAAAAAATGGATCAAAGTATTGGAGACCAAAGAACCTGACCTGTACAAGATCGCCAGTGGCATGGACCTAAGCCAAGGCACTGGTGTAGCTTCAGACAGCTCATCTAACAGTAGTTCTTCTAGTAGCGATAGTGATAGCAGTTCTTCCGACAGCTCTGAAGAAGATAGTGGGCAGGAAAGCATCACTGCCCACAAGAAAAAGAGACGAAGAAAAATGTAAAAAGGACCAAAGCGCCTTATATCTTCCATAGGTAATCATGAATACCAAGATTCATAAAGAGGTAATATCAAATAGAAAATGTATATCATAAGTGTAAGCCTGTTTTGTATTACTAGACATAATAAAATAACTAATGACTTTTTACTTGTTTTTTTTTATAGTGAACAGTATATTTCTTTTGTTAACTGACAACACAATTCTTTATGAATAAAGTTTTATCATATATTTTAGATGTTTTATTTAATATGAAGGAACAAATTAGTTTCTATTCAAGTCTTACGTAGCTCTATACGAGTTTTACGTAGCACTATACGACTTTTACGTAGCTCTAGTCGAATCTTACGTAGGTCTATACGAGTCTTATGTAGCTCTATACAAGTCTTTCGTAGCTATACGAGTTTTACAACTCCATACGGGTGCACATAGCTCTTTTTGTCTCTCAACGAGTGTACGTAGATGTCTCTTTACTTGTATACTGAACACGAGAATCAACGCAGTCTAGGAGTAAGCCTACGATGCTTATAAAATTACTAGTATAACTCATTCGATAAAAGTTAAATAATAAATCTACAAGTTAAAACTTCTTGTAGAAAAAATATACATAGAATTTAAATGTTTCTAGTATTTTAGATAAACATGGAATCAGTATGGTGTTTTATTGGTTATCAATTGAAATATTTAAAGCATTGACAATAGTCTATGAAACGTGAACTTTACTAAAATCAATAGTTCTGCGCATCACTAAACGTCAAATTGCGTCCACGATCCGCGACTGGCACTCAGGTTTTATAGTCTATAGTTGAGTAGCCATTTGTTATCCTTGCCAAAGTCTCCGTGTAACGTCTGATCAAAATGCTGAAATCAACTTCTGGTGCACTGGTCAATGTCTTGAGAAGGACCCTGGTGCCGGCGGCAAGGGTCAGCGCTGTGCCCCTGCGGCGGTCGCACTTGATCGTCGAATCCGATGAAGAATTTGATAGCAAGTTAGTCCCTTGTCGGAACTTTTGACGTTATGTAACTGAAAATTGTGGTAATCTTGTCGGTGATTTACAGCTTTCAGCATGTTTGAGTGATGTTCTATTGTACGTCTGGCTTGGTGCTATTTTCTGAGCTACATTAGTAAATCCCCGACAGGTTTTCATATTGAGTGTGATGTGTAATGATCATAAGTAATTTTTATAACCTCTTTATTCAATCATTGTTTTCCTTGTTTTTGATTCAAGTGTTGCATAGAATAGCTTTGCGTACCACTTTGGGTACATACTTGATGAGATAGATAATAATGTCTGAATATTGATTTTTGCTATCTAGGCCACATCACCACTGGCCTTTGTGATACTATCATTAAATATTAGGTCAGTGGGTAGCCTTAGGGGCGATTATTCACCATCTAATTATTTATGGTAATAATATTAACTGACTTAAATCCTCATTTTTGTAGACCCAGTCAGATTATAATGGTGCTGATAACATTATCAGTTGATAATTATTAAATATTATTTTATTAACATAGGAGCAGTATTTTCTTTGCATTCTATATAGTAAAACTATTAAAAAAACTACCTGTTTAGTGTTAATCAGAACAAAAAAAATGTTTATTTATATATTTGACAACTACATTTTTACTTATGTAGTTAGGAAAAAATGAAAACTTGCTGGTGGACCACCCAAAATTGAAATATTTCTGTTTGGAATGTGAAATCAATCAAGAATATATTCCAGGAAATGTTATGTCACTTCATTTCTCAAGTGACCTATGAGAGGGTTCTCCTTTCTCTGATCCTCATTCTGAGGGGAATAGGATTTGCTAATAACCAGTTTATTAGTGTGTTGGTCATTACAAGTTTTACCTTTGACTATTTGTGTTGTACTGGGAAGTCTCATTAGTTGAAGTGCTAATGCACCAAGTAAATAATTAAATAATGTCTAAGTTCTACTATTTATAAAATGTTAAAGATTTTCTAAAACTATGACAGACTCCAACCTTTGAATATGTTTTCTGAAGCCTGCCTTTAGACGCAGACACCAATAAAGACTTTCCTTTTTATCTTCAAATTGTTATTAACTAGAAAAAACAATTAACATTCCTTTATTTTGTTTTCAGATATGAGTGCTTCTTCAACAGGAAAGACATTGACGGATGGGAAATCCGCAAGGGCATGAATGACCTGTGCGGTATGGACCTTGTCCCCGACCCAAGGATCATCAGGGCAGCGTTGCATGCATGCAGGAGAGTCAATGACTATGCGCTCGCTGTCAGGTTCATTGAAGCCTGCAAAGACAAGTGCGGCAACAAAGTCAACGAAATCTACCCTTACATCATCCAGGAAATTAAACCCACATTATGTGAACTTGGCATCGAAACACCAGAGGAGCTTGGCTACGACAAACCAGAACTAGCTTTAGAGAATGTTTATGACATGTAAGGTCACCGTTAAATATCAAATTAAGCTGTAGAAAATTTGTATAATAGTTTTGTTGTCGAGTTTTTATTTTACATTTAATTGTGGGAAGCTGTGTCTTCAATTAGAAATCTTCTTGGGCCATCATTCAAAAAACCGACATGCTTATCTAATGTTTAAACATTAGAAAAATATGATATAATAATGAACGTTGTTTCATTTTTCTATGTCATCTGTTGTCCCTTTTATACAACTCCTTGTCCATTCGTAGTACATGTACTTATTAGTATTATCAATAAAAAATATTATAGCATTACATCACTTTCTTTTTGTAAGTGCATAGTATTTTATGAATAAAGTAGATGAGGATTTTTTTTAAAAGAAACTTGTTTACTTGTATCAGTTACATTTTTATAATCTGACTACAAAATTATTTGCTAAATAGCAGGAGGCATAATATTTTTGTACAAGACAGGAGTAGACAGTCAATGTAGGTACCTATAGTTAGACAATACCTTTGTATTGGTTGCAAAGTATAAACACCGCTCCGTTCGTTGTAGGTAGCTTATAACAATGACATCGCCAATCCGGCAGACCGATGTCATAGTATTCTACACCTTGATCGAAATGGTGTGGACTTGAAGACGATATCCGATCTTGCCTGGCGCTGGATTAGAATAATCTTAGATCGCTTTTAATATCAATTTATTTATTACTGACGGAGGCCTTAGGAACGCTGGCGTGATGTCTTGGGAACGTTCATGGGAGATTATGTCAGAAAAAGCAGCAGCCAGAGACGAACCGAAGACTGGGGGTGCCTACTGCCTAGCAATGTGATGTGATGTTACGAAGTTATAAAAAAAAATCTTAGTTATTAGCTAATTTCGCTATAGGTACAGTGCGAACGTCTATCTCCTACAATAGAATATGTAATACTCTAAGCTAAGGACTATTGGGCATTTCTCCATACAAACGCATTCCGCTGTTTTCTTCCTGGATAATGCCTCTAGAGCGATGATTTAGATAATATCTAGGTCTAAATAGTACGTGCCCCTATTATTTCCTTTTTTCAAAAACAAAAAGCTAAAAGAATTATGAAAATCCAGATTGCCCGATTTTACCGCAATGTTCAGACGACTATGACACAAATATGATAAGTTTTGAACACATACTTTTCCTCTGAATGGAAATAATAACTTTTTAGATAAAAATGCAAAACACCTCTTGGTCGAGTAAAACTCGACATAAATAGTTTCTTCACATAGGTATTTATTTTTCAAATTCCTCGAGACTAGTCCCCTCTAAAGTAGGTACCTACACCATACAATGCCCATTAGTCTGAGTTGACCCACTCTTGAGTTAGGGTGGGTCATCAGTTACTATGCTTGTGCAAGTTACTAACCAATTCGTTATTATTAGGTACTGCTAGAAACGAAGGATATGGTCGCGCTCGCTACCTCGCCTATATTCACTTCACAATAGGATTCCTATACCTACCTCTATCTCATCTAAATGTACGTGGCAGTTACCTGTTACCGGCTTCCTCTTGCATTGTTAAGTGATGTGGAGACTTCAAAATTATAAGCTTTATTAGAATAACAAGTTTGTTTTTTAAAACGCTATCAGCTTGATAGTATTGCAGCGTTTGAGGCTTTTGCTTTCAATAAATGGGAATCGGCATAATTCATTTAGAAGTAATTTTTGACCCACAAAACCTACCCTGAACACAAACCTGGCCAGGGATGATGGGCTGCGGCGGCGGCGGCGCGTGGACAAGTCTGTAGAAACCTTTGAAGAACAAAAACGGGCCAGCGATATTCCCTCAACCCACTTTGCCTCACCTAAGCGTCTTACGTAAAAGTAATAGGAACATGAATTTTCATTTACAATTAGCCTATACGTAGTCTGGTCATAAGTTTTGACACATATGTAAAGTTAAATAAATGACACAATACGTTACGCACTTCAACCATACGTATATCAAATGAAAGCGTATAAAATACCGATTTAAACCAGATTAAAATTATTCGAAATGTCCTCCTCTTGCTTCGATACAAGCCTTCAATCTGCATGGCCAGTCATCCATCGAAGCACGCACGACGTTCATGTCAATATCGGCGACTGCTTTAATCAGGGATGCTTTAAGTGACTCCAAGTTACGATGGGGTTTAGCGCAGACTTTCTCCTCTAAGTGTTGCCATATTTTGGAATCCAAGGGATTCAAGTCTGGACTGGAGGAGGGCCAATCCTCATGCCTAAGAAAGTCAATTCCACGGGTCGTGAGCCAGTTTTGGGTACTTTTCGCCTTATGAGCCGGCGCAGAATCCTGCTGGAATACCCAGTGCCTGTTTTCGAGCATTGTTTGTGAAAGAGGTTCCACAATGTTTGTTAGGACTGTGTTTTGATATACGAGGGCACTGGTTTTCACTCCTTTTTCACAAAAAAACACTTCCGTTGGACCCAAATAAGACACCCTAAGCCAAACCATGAATACCGAAAGGTGATGACCACGCTGAACACGTGGCACACGTCTGCTCGCTTCTTCACTAGAGTGAGAATACACTTTATCATTACGTTTGTTGAAACTCGCCTCAACATGACAAATTTTTTCGTCCGAAAAAAGTATTTCGCGGTATTTTTTTCCCGCGTACCTTAACAACACCCGGCATCTTTCGAGTCTGATTTTCTTCAGCCGTGCGTTAAGGAGATGTGCTGTTTTTTTTCTATAAGCACGTAGTCCTAGGTCTTCATTTAACACCGTTTTAACAGTGGTTCTGCTTAATCCCATCTGCAGAACCAACATTTTTTGCCTGCGGACAGGATTTCGTTGGATTCGCGCCCTCATTGCTGTGATAACCGCTGGAGGCCGGACAGTACGAGGTCGACCTCTCTTTTGTTTATCTTCTAATCTTGAATCTTCCCTAAATCGTTTGATAGTACGATAAATAAATCTCGAGGAATTTTACATTTTTTCAGCAGTTTGAAAATCTCTGTTGGCGCGTGACCGCAACGATACTATGCAATTACTGCGACCCTGTCTTCTTTGCGCGTCCATTTCATGTTAGAAAATGATGAAAATTCCGAAAACCCTATGTATTAATTTTTTTTAAATATTCAAATTTCGAAAGCCCATAATAATTTTTCGGCTTGCATTCTAAATTCTAAATTTTTCCTAAGTGACAGAACTTATGGCCTAACTACGTATTATCTCTCAATTGAGCAAGGAATCCCATGACTTCCAATCTTCCAAAAATCTATCGATCCAGTGCCAGTGTGGACCATTGGTCGTAGATAGCGTGACGACCTCAAAGACTACAATATGTATTGGACGACCTGTCGGTCGATTCTGTAAAAATCTCACCGTGCATGAGCGTGAAGTGCGCTGTCGTTCCACTTTGCTTGGGATTTTCATTATTGACAGCACTCACATCACCCACGTTTGATTTTTACAGAATAGCACTGCTGGACAAAACAAATGGGATCTTTGTATACCTAAAAAAAACAAGAAAGTGTACGTAAATACTTTAATGATTGCCTTATTCACACAGTCATACCATTATTTACAATCACAAATTGTACTTAACAACAAAATTGTGCTATATCATGCTATCATAGAGGACAAAACATAAACGTTCTTTGGTAAATTAAACAAAAATAAATTATGGACAAAATTAAACAAATCTAAGTAAGTAAATAGGTTCTATTCGCTCGTATTTAAAAAACGAAAGTACTTCATTCCGTACATCATACTTTGTTCTTTTGTACTTTTCTATGACCTCTACCTTACATATTAGTCCCGACTATAAATCTTAACATTTAATTTTGAATTACATTGGAAACCCTATTATGCATAGGCATATATTGAAAAGGAATCCCGATCTTGAATGTTGGATTATACTATATTTACACAAGGTTTCTGAAAGGATATTATCAACAAAAAAAAATAGTAATACACTGTAAAACTCATTGCAATGTATGTATGTTTGTTTGTTTGTTCGGGGCAAAATCGTAACTTTTCGTATGCCGTAATTACAGCCACAACTAAAAAGCTATTGTGTCTTTCGTAGATCTGCGTTCCAGCAGTCATTTTTAAAAACGAGCTTAAACGTATTCGAACTTGTACGAAGTCCTAAATTTAAACATAAAACTATAATATTTTGTTAGAAGCTCAAAGCGGACCTATGTACATGTCCTTACACATAGAGTTTTAAGGCCATATAAGCCTCAAGTTTTTAAGAAAATATTATAGCTTATGTTTAAAGTTTCATTTAGTAGTTCTTAGTTCAAAAGCTTGTTTTTAAAAATGTTTTTTGATACTATTATAATAATAATATCCTTGGACATTTCACACAACGCCATATCGGTATTATATAAAACCCTCGTACGCACGGGGATCGTTTTTAACGCGTTATTTATCGCGCAATGCATAGCGCCGAGAGTTGAGTTTCAATGCTCGGCTCAACACTGAGATGAAATTCCAGTGCGGTAAAAAAAAACCCGATTCATACGAGACCTTACTCTACGCTGGTATTATATTTGTCTGTACGATTTGGCGTGGACGGTCTACTGTGGGATTGAAGGAAACTGTTGGCGACGAATTATCGCTGCAGAACAAAAGCGGAGTAGCGGCCGGTCCGGCCAAACTTGGTTAATACTGCTGCGATCGGGTGCCTGAGTGACCAGAGTTTAAATAAATTGACATGTAGCAAATGGTTGTATTAAATAACCGTTCAGAAACCAAGTGCTTGATTCGTACAAACATCACAAAACTGAAATAAGTCTTTACATTTCTAAGATTTTAAACATCGATAAATACTAACGTCGCCATCTATGTAGTGACCCTGCAGGAATGAATTTACATTACAGAGGACAAGTTAAATTACATTTATTTTTACAAAAATTACATTTAGATAAGTGTCGGTAAAGTTCTTAAATATATTTCACTTGGACTAGAACAGGTTCCTTTGACTTGGTTTAGACTAGAATAAATAAATAGGTTGGTGTAACAAAGATAAGATAAATAATAATTAAACATAAACAACAAATGTACACAACAAACTCGCATCAATAAAATTACAGGAATGTATATGATTATTTCGTTACGTATATTTATATGAAACTCCTTGCACGGGCGCACGCCTTGAATACTTCTACTGCACAAGAAATTATCTATACAAAATAAACGCGGCTGGTATATATTGCACAAATCTGTTTCCCTCCTATCATAGATTTGCATCTAAAATAAATTAGTCTTATTTTTCATATCAATAAATAAATAAGTTACATACATCGAAATAATTTAAATGACTGAAATCCCATTTCATGGCAAAATATTAAGCCTAATAATGGTAAATTTATTTCTAGAATTCAAAGTTACTCCGAAATCACTGGACATCATTGCTTTTCGTTAAAAGGGTGTTCCGGGTTCAGGCCCGCACAGTTAACGTCCAATTTGAAGCGCGTGGAACGCGCGGAAGTAGCGCCAAAGGCGACTTAGTTAAATTAATTTTTTCTTCGACTTCACCGACGGTAACACTAAGTCAGTAATTCTAGAATAACAATAACAGCTGAGAGCACGCCGCTCCTTCAAAGCCGCGTGGTTTATTTGGGTCGCCACCTTTGGAGCGCATTATTATTAAATTTTGGAATTATTATTAAACGCGGATCTGCGTGTGAAGTTAAATATTTTTAATAATCGCATCGGTTAGGTCGTGTAGTGTGTCGCCGTGGTTATGTAACGTCGCTCATCAGTTCGGGGCAGTCCGGGGCTCCGTCGGGCGGCGGGCTGGTCGCCACCAGTCGCAGCAGCTAGGAATCTGAGACGACCACGTCACGTTCGGCTTTGACTTGCTGTAACAAAAAAGTAACAGAATAAGGTCGTTTTAACACTCCAGATAAGTAGTAAGCTGTAATGATAACGTGAATGTTTATGTAGGGAGTGCTTCAGTATTTGAGTACCGTATAGCACAAGCGTGGCCTGGATAAGTGATAAAAAACTATGATTATTTGCTTGATAAATATAGATAAGCCAGAATACACAATTTAGGAACTATCGTTGTTTACTGAATAGTTAGTTCCCCATGACAAGACAAATAAATGTAATAAGGGGAGTCTCTAAAACTGGTAACTGTCACAGTAGTTCTAATAATTTTTAACTCTGTTCGTCATGTAGACCATCATCATTCGCCTGCCCTTATCCCAATTTATTTGTGCTTCATCTTTTGCTTCCATACTTCTCTATTAGTCGTCATCTCAGTAGTTACTCCCTTCCTAGCCATATCATCTTTCACACCATCCATCCATCGTTTCTTTGGTCTCCCTCTACTTGTATAGTCATCCACATTCGTCGTGTAGACCGATACACAGAAATAGCTATTTGTGTGTGCAAATCTACGGGGCACAAAGTGAGTGTGGTTCGCATCTCGTTTCGTGTCTGCGAAGGTACTAACGCTGACTTTATAAGTAAACACAAAGCCGTCTGACCTACTCTTAATATGTCACCGTGAACACTGATTCAGGTACAAAGCTATGCTGGGTAAGCGGGATTGTCCGAAAGGGTTACCGCTACCCCGGAACAAAAGGGCTAAGGAAGGAACACGGATGGGTTTTAGTCAGTAAGAGTTTGACACTCCCTTCCGCTCCATCCAGAGCGGGAGGTGTCATTTGAAGATTTCCCACCCTCAAAAAAAAGGTACCTACAAAGTTAACTTAATCTAAGTTTACACGTTTAAATTTCGTGTACGGGTATTTTTTTGTTTGTGTTGTCATGAAGGGGTATAAATAAGTACCCTTGCTGCACTGACCATGGCCTTGCTGAGCACCGTGGCGTCCTTGAGGCTGAGCACCTGCAGCACCTGCGCCTCGCCGCCGCTCTGCAGCATGACCTGCGCCACGCCGCCGCTCATGGAGATCGTCTCCAGCCCCTCGCCGTTCTGCTCCACCTGGTGTTGAAACTTTAACGTACATTACACAGCGCTTTGGATTTACTGACAGTTTACAACTTACCGCGGTTACAGAAGGTAACATTTTGTAAATTAAATCAATTACTCTGGTGGTACAGTACCCGGCGATAAATATTGCACATCGACCTCTGTGACTGACCTCGTTAAGGTTTCCCTCTTTTTCCTGAAGATGCCATAGTACAACTTTAAATTATTGTAAAAACTGTGTACCTATGTGGGTGTTAACAACACTAAATATATATTTTGACAATTAGCCGATTGTCTCTTACCAGATGTCTATGTGCAAAATTTATCGCTGGGTACTGTATGTATGGTTTTACGTCGCTGAAACGTTAGGACCGGCGCAGAACTCGAGTCAAGGCAGTCACTGTTCAATTAATTCAGAGTGTACACGATGACACGGTGTGAAGGATATCGACCAGCACTCTTACTATGAATTCAGCACAATATTGTAAACCCATAGCGGAAAAAGTTGTCGAAGGATATAAAAAAAAAAACAATTTCAAACATAAGTGGAAAACCTACACGATGAATATATATGAAACGAGATTTTTTTTTGTAATAACCAAAGAAAAATGTAAACCCTGAACTTAATTCATGGTTGATGTCTCTTACACCAGTAGATACAAACAGCTTTGCGTCACCCTTCGGGGAAAACAAACGTGACGTTGTGTAGTTTATTTATTTTCGACTTTATTCCAACAGAGACAATGTTGATATTTGTTTGGCATTGAAAAGGTCCCTGCCTACGAAATGGCAAGATTAGCGCCGGCCCCCGCGGACTATACTCCATTAGACAAATAACGGTTTTCGCCCCATAATAATTTCGATCTAAACATACTATAAACTTCGTATTTCACGTTAAGTACAAAGCAATGTACCAAAATATATTACCAAAGCAATATTTAACATTTAGATTGAAAAAATAATTCTAGTGCAGTAATTAAAATAAAAAAAATCTAGCAACTGTTTACTTTGCATAACTACGATTCAATAGAAAAGATTGAAATAGACTTTAGAAACCAAGGAGCATGTAAATATTTTGCATACACACATCCAGTGTAAATCAATGAATAATTCAAGGTACGCTATATTTATAAGTTAATAAGGCTCAATTCACATTGCCGCAAAATGGAACCGTCAATTTGCAAGTCTAGAAGGATTTGTAACTGCGACTATTCTTGGAAATGCAGAAAACGCACGAACTCTTTTTGGGCTCGCATCTAGTATGTACTTTACACAATCGATATAAAGTCTATTATGTCTTGCACTTGTTACAAAGAATCGCTTCCATTCCGGTTGGGGGCAAAAACAATTGATCCTAATTGGACGGCCATCGTGTTACGAGTAAATCAAAGCAACTCAAAATTAAAACTCAATATACACACCTGGCATGCAGACACACAGTGATCAAGCCTCATCTCGTGCAAATAAAAGAACACGATACATTCACGTATTTATTACGGCGGCACTCGCACACGTAAATAAAAAATAAAACCATTCCTACTCTGATGCAACACTGATTCAAAGAAATTATTACTAAACGTCATGTTCACATGCGGTCATAAAACGTGAGAGCGAGACGAGAGTGAAATGAGACCTGGTATAGAATTCCATAACTAAATATCGCACCTTTAGGATGAAAACGACATATTTAAATATAATCGATAATATATAAAACGAAAATAGTGGAATGACTTTTTTATTATTTGCAGCACAAACACAGTCACTGGCGTAAATAATTACGAAATAATACGTAGGTGTCAGAATTTCTAAACATGTTTTTCAATTTCCCGAAAAGTCACTTTTTTGAGTTACGTCGTTTTCATCCTAGGTGCGATATTCACCGTCCTACTCTCACGTTTAGTGACCGCAACTGTTGAGTTTTGACGTTTAGCATAGTTTAATACTGGATCGAAGAAATTATGACTTTATCGGTGTTGCATTAGAGTTTTCTTTAACAATACTACAACACAAAACATAACGAGCTTCAACTAAAAAGAAAACGTTTAAAATAAAATGTACAAGGCGTGCCTCAGAAAATGTACTTTTCTAAATATACAAGCTGTATAAGAAAATATAATCCTATACAATATCTTACATAAGGTGAAAGCCAATGTGAACATATTCTGAGGCACAAAACAACAAAATAAAATATGAACTGAAAGTTATGTGTTATTTCTATAAGTGATGTACTAAAGTAATTGCGTAATCTTTGGCACACTATATAATTATTATGATGGCAGTAATATGGCGAATTGCAATAAAATTGAATAAGGAGTATCTTCAGTCATATGATACAGTCAAGCTTTATAACGGAAGTCAACATTGTGTACAATAATACATATTCTATCCATCTAAATAAATGTTTTACCTTTTAAAATCATCCACAGTAAATATTACCATATTTATCTAAATTGCCATAATGTCGTTTTAAACATTTTTACTAATATAACACATTTGCTCGGAGAGCTCAACTGTACACTGACGCCGGGATCTAAAATCGTTACTTAACCTTTTGAACGCCAGTGTCACATATACGTGTCAAGCAAGCGCATGCCCTGTACGCAAACGACATAAATATGTGACAATGGCAACAACACTATGACACTAAAGAAACAATTAAATCGTTACTTTTGTGAGTGTTTATATAGATATCTTAAAAATTTAAGCTCTCGTACGTATTTAATGACATGGTTTATTACTATACGGTAGTACTATACGGATATTGGTAAATTCATGATAACAAGGAGAAATTAATTTGTAGTTTGGCGTGGAGGGCACGTGCGTGCGTTTATGCTCTGGCGTTCAAAAAGTTAATTCGAGTTTTGACTTAGACATGATCCCGTCTCTATCTTGCAGTCGTTGTTGCACAGTTGTGCGACGGAGACAGGAATAAAGCTCAGTCTGTGCGTGCCAAGTAACGTTTATAGATCTCGGCCCAAGCGGCAACTTGACGAATCTCATTCGCACACGTTGCAAATTCTTGACATATTTACAACGCCGGCATAAAACATAGGCAACAAAATATAATAATGTGAAATAAAACAAGCACTGTGTGCAAAGAAAAAACGTGTGACTAAATTAATACTAGGCTTTGTTTCGCAGTTGTTAAATACGCTTTCAAATTCACTGGGGTATAGACTATTGGGTATTTGAGAAGTTAGTCAATAACGTTACTTTTTATGAATTGTCAAAACGCGGAATTTGTACGTGAATTGAACGAACGTGATTTGAATGAAATATTAAAATGTGACGTAACAGATTTTTGGAATCAAATGCTATATTTTGAACGACTGTGATAATAACAAATCATCAAGTACGACCACTTGGAATCTGTTGAAAACGTATTTTCCCACTAACAATAAGGCAATAAATAAATACACAATTACACGAAAAGCATGCATAATTGGCAGTAACTAGCTCACTAAACCTTACACTTTGGTTACAAATTTGACATAAATAATTTTTCTACTTGTCAATTTAAATAATAATAAATCACCATTTTATAATAAGCAAGATGGCCTTGCAAAATAATACTTAATAAAATATTGGCATAAAGGAATAACCAATTATTTAGAGTCTAATCATAATTCGTCAGAAAATTGACAAAATAGTACATCAAATGTACAAAAGAACATTTTGTACTTGTATTTATCTATAGCAGTCTGGTACTGGCAGAACTAAGGCCCCATAATTTTCAGTATATTGCTAGTAAAAGGCCTAATTTTAACTTTTTGTAACAGCATTCCTTTAGGAAATATTTGGCTTAAACTATTAACAATAAGAGCTTATTAAGCACTGCGAGATCGACAAACATACCTTTATATACAAAAATATTATCACAAGTCCATTATTATATTATATTATTTATCAACAAAACTCAAATGGCACATGTTCTCGAACTAAGTTCCATCATTTCTTTATTTATATATTATTTATTTATGTATTATATACTCATCTCTCTCTCTTTCTTTGAATAAATGTTATATTTGGCAATATAGTGGACGAATTTTTTGGAGTTCATTGTATCTTAAAATTAATAATTAAATAAATTATTATATCCTTTTTCTTTTGCATCTAGACATTTTTACAACATTGTGTTAATACTGTCGCCACCACGTTGAAGCTAATCTCATTATGTCGATGTACTTATTTACCTTTCGAATTTTTCTTCCCTTGTTCTTGGCACTACAAATGTTGGATTCTCTTTTTGGAATCTATTTTTAATGTCAAATGTGGAACTAATTACTTGGTCTTTCTACGTAAAGAAACAAAACCTCCTACAGGCAATCAAAACTTGAAAAACGTGCTAGCTCATATGTAACTACATGCTCTAAGGAATGACTTATTATGTGCATCTACTTGGGTCCACACAAAATTATTGCTATCAAACGCGGCGGAAACAATAATAAATGCCTAACTTCTGAAATGCAGTAGGTCTGTGTAAAAAAACAAGGGTAATGAAATGCTTACCTACCGAAAACTTGATAAATTAGTTATATCATAATAAGTAAGGAAACTACTTTGGCGAAGCAGGCAAATGTAAGCTGTATGCGCTTGTTAAAATCATGTCTCAGTAGCGCTTAGACGTACTAGCATTTAAGGCTAGGCGGTGACATCGTCGTGGTCGATAGGATTGAGGTTGGGCCACACTGCACCATTGAAACCGTATGCGATCAGCACTTCTAATCCCCATTCAAGAACTGCGAGTGCCAATTTTGCCACCGACAGCTCATGAACGCGGTTCGGATGTCCTGTGATGTACGCGTTTAGTATCATTAGCGAAATTCACCTAAGCTAATTATTGTAGCGTAGCAAGCAAAAATGTAGGCGGTATACGCAAATGAATAATTCTAGGACGTGTCACAGATCTAGCACGAGCAGCTAGGCGGTGACATCTTCGAGCTCGACGGGCTCGCGCTTGGGCCGCACCTGCACCAGCGGCGCCATGCACACGTTGCCGTCCTGCGCCTGCATGGACATCATGGACTGGTACATGGACGCGCTCACCGGGACCGTGATCACTCCTGACACCGACACCGGGTAGGCTGGAACGTCACAATATACAATGTTCACTTGCCATATTTTATATTCCTAGTTAAACAGACAATCCAATATTAGTTAGCCATATAATACTGTAATACAAATATTCTGTAATATAGTAGATGTGTTGCTTCTTGATTACTTAAATATAGATTAAAATCAGTTACAGACAAAAATAGTTGACAGAAGTGGTTGGTCACTAGACACAATTATTGTGTCTAGTGACCAACCACTTCTGTCAACTATTTTTGGCTCATATTTGACCACTGTCTTTACCTCATGTGCTCAAAATAAAAAAAACAAAAGTCATTAGTTCAAACTAGGCTGAAAATCAACACTTTTTGAAGGTCAAAGTTACATAAGACATAGACAAGATATCTGTGATGTGGGGACCCACATCACAGATACTCTTTAAATGGAATGATAAGTCATTGATATACACTAAGAACTTTTTTTTTTTTGAGGTACACTTAACTGATCTGGTAGCGCGGTAGATTTCACACCATAGAACACATTGGAACCTATTCTGTAAATATGAATTTATATCGTTAAGACCTTCGTTTTGAACACCGTAATGACGTAGTTTACGGAAAAGCGTGTCGTGGTGCACGCAATCAAAGGCTTTGGAGCTATATAGAAGAACAGGTAAGATCAATTCCTTGTATACACTAATAATTTCAAGAAACACTGACTACGGTAAGTTCTACTTAACACAGAATAAACTTAATATTTGATTAACAATTGACGACCCATGTGATCGAATTAGAAATTAAAGGACCCCCCCCCCCAAGAGAACTGAAATAACCCAAAGAATCATCAAACTAAAGTAACGGTGGGCAGAGCACATTGCAGGGCCGGTTCTGGAGTGGTGACTACGTACTGCGACCTTATATGTCTTCCAACACTGCGTATTCCGGATACTCAGTGTTGGAGAACGTAGAAGGTGGATCGATGACCTTGGAAAGGTTGCAGAAATCTGTTTGATGCGAAGAGCACAAAATCGGTCGATGTGGCGAAGCTTGGGGGAGAGGCCTGCGTCCAGCAGGGGCTGAAGTGATGAATGATGATCAACATCAATTAGAAACAAGAATGAATAAATAACACGTACTGTGTCCGTCCTCGCCGGTGAGTATGATCTGGCCGTCGTGGTTGAGCGTGGCCTCGGCCACGGCGTTGAGGTCCACGGAAACCGCGCCCTCGCCCTCCAGCGCCGTCAGGTGCGCGCTGCCGTCGCTGTGGATCTGTGGGGAGAGATGAACATGTACCGACTGAAGTACACAAATGATTTTAAGAGCTAAAACGCCAGGATAGTGCTAGCCGTCAAATACTTGGACACGAGATAGTAGCGACATCTGAAATGAGCACGACGTGACAGTTTTTATCCCCATTCTAACTAGGAAAATTGTTCTGATGATTCTAATAATTACAATTCTTATTACGGTCGCGAAACATGTTTTGCTCAATGTAACCTTACTCAAACCTGAAAATTACAAAAACACATGAGAAAATTTTAATTTTAACATCCCTCTATTGAGCTGTTACAGAGAAATTGGAATGCAAAGAACCAGTAATTGCGTAAAATAAATATTACGGCATGTATGATCGAACTTACCGCACCATAATCATTTTTGCGAGTATTTCTACAAATCTAGAAAATATCAATTTTTCTGTGACATTTCACCTAGTGGATAAGCACAGTAGCCTACATGTCTAGCCAGCCAGCATTAATAACCCAGGTCTGATTCCCAGTGTTGACCCAACTTTGCTGATTGACTAATATATATCATCACCATGGCAATGGCCGTTTGGCGTGGATGTGCTTATCTGTTTGTATATTTCTTTATGCGCGATGTTTAGGGCAAATAAATATAATTTCTTTTTGGCACATACCATCTACACAACCCAGTGAACTAGTTGTCTAGCTTATAATTGCTTCGGTTTTTCGGCCAGCAGGTGGCGACACCATATAAGAATGCATATTACCATGGAACTTACCACCTGCGCAGTGGTGCCGTCCGGCAGTGTGATGATGGGGTTGTTGGGGTCCACCTGGATCAGCGACACGCTGCCGTCGGGGTTCGTGATGGTCTGCAGCACTGCGGGCGCGTACTGGGACATCTGTAGGGTGGAGTAAACAGTATGTTTAGTTATAAACTTTAATGACTTTTTGAAAGTAAATTGATACAAAAGACAGTGCTTCCTAGCTTAGTTTTAAGAAAATTTACCAAAGTAATTAACACATTTTGGATAGACATAACGAAAATTGTAGATTTCATAAATACATTTGATCACTCTTTATGCAACATCATAATTTTGTGCTTGCAGTTGCCAAGTTTTTATGCATAATATACTAGAGGAATATATTATTTCAGTATATAAATACATTATTAATGTGTAAATAAAATATTACTTGTATAACAGTAGTTTGCAATCATTATTTAAATGTGCCACTTGGTCAGTTATTACTTTAGTTTGTTGACAAAACTATGTAACATAAAACATTTTAAATCTCTTTGAATTTTATGGACAGTAAAAATAAAACTGTGCAAGTTTCAACTGGATTAGTAAATTATACACCATTGCCAGGTTGTAATATCTACTTCATCATCATCTGCCTAGCCTTTTCCCAACTATGTTGGGGTTGGCTTCCAGTCTAACCCGATGCAGCTGAATACGAGTATTTTACATGGAGCGATTGCCTATCTGACCACCACAACCCAGTAACTGGGCAATACGTTACCCCTTGGTAATATCCACTTCATCTAAATCTTAAATTCATTCAGTCACTGACAGATTGCGCAAGTGCTTAAAGTGTAAATCGCTGGGTCTAGAAGCACACAATGTTGCAAGAGTTTCTTATAACATAACAAAAGTCAGCACTAGGGAAGGATTTTTGAAAATTCATCCCCTAAAGGAGCCAAGTAGAAGATAGAAGTTAGTAATTTTTGGCGATGAGAGGCCCCATCGGGCGCATGGCTTCTCAAGGATCCGTACATCAACATCAGCGAGCGTCATCTGGTCGATGCAGACTTGCTGTGACGTCAGCACCGCCTGCTGCTGCTGCTGCTGGCTGCTGCGCCCGGCGCTGGACGACGAGCCCGACGACGTGTTGTTGCTGGCGTTGGGCATGCAGGCCGATATCTGTGAGGGCCGCGTGGGGACAGGCCGTGGGATGGTTACGGGATTCAACGTTCCAAAGTTCCCAAGTGTTTGTTTAGTCGGTTGTAGCAAAGAATATATTAAAATAAAAGGTGTTACCATATCCAGGCAGCATTCCATGTGAGACAGCATTAATAAACAGTAAAAAGAATTTAGATACAATTCCAAAAATATTAACTATGCTGTAGCTAAAATAGGGAAGTTAAGAGTTTCACAGTAGTACATATATTAGTCCTCCATTTTACTATACTCAATCTTCTATATCACACATGCTTAGATCAGCGTCGCATGCGTGGCTTATTATGTTTTGTATCACTACATTATTTTAAAACAAAGTCTCTCTCGCCGCGTCTGTCTGAATGCGATAAACTCAAAATATATCGAACGGATTTTCAAGAATAGACGGAGTGATTCACGAGGAAGGTTTAGGTGTGTCATTCATCAAGTTTTGATAATTGGCTGAAATGCTACGACGATTGTTGAAGATGTCAGAAAAAGTCATACTGACTGGGAGCTTTACTGGCGTGACCCTCTAAAGTCTAAACCGTAAGATATACATAAATAAAATGCTCTAAAAGTTAATCTTATATTTATAAGGATGAAACCATTTTTATCTTTCGGAATTCGTTAATTTTTATTTCAGAAGCTATTTTGACGGGTAGAAATAATCCGTATCCAATAAAATATGTTATTTGACTTGAGTTCTTAATTTTCATTAAAATATGCCTTTGACATCATGTTTATAATCATATTTTAGATACTGTTTATCCAGGTAGTACATTCCCGTGGGATAGTTTCCGGTATCCACGCGGATAAGGCCGCTGGGAGAAGCTAGTGAATTACATAATACTTGATTTTCGACGAATGTTCGGTAGCAACACATGGTATAAAAACGGCATGACGTCACAATCTGCTAATAAGTTTGTCACAATTATTAGCTTGGGTGTAACTTATTATTGGATGACCTGAATGTCGCCGTGACGCACTTCGGGCCGTCACAACTGTTTGTTCAATCAACTTATTTTTATGAGCTCAATAAATTACAACTATCGACAGTTTTGAAGTAATTTTGTTTTCATTGAAGAAACACTTATCTAATAAAATTTTACAGGAAAATAGTCTACTTAAGTTATTTAAGTAGTAAATAGTCAACAGCCTTGAATGTTTTAGTATCGGCCGAACACGAGGTCGTCAGTTCGATTCTCAGTGCTGTCAAATTGTAAATCAATACAATCTGCTTGCGTACACGATAATTTTTAATATGTATGATTGTGGCGATAATTGAATTATTGTATTGTTAGTATGTTTATTGCTTTTAAGAGCAATTCAGGGATTACACAGAGTTGATATGACAGAGGGTCATTAAATTACAGTACGTATACTATACGTGTTTAGTTTTAATTCGGTACGGTATAAAAATAAAAAGCAAAAAAATGAGGTTTGTCTTTTTTCAAACAAACTAAATAGCTTACAAATCAGAATAAATGCAACCATCCTTTGTAAATAAAAACTGACCTTGTAACGCAGCGGCACCGACGCGCGCGCGCCGGAGCGCTGTTAGAAAAGATACATCGTGTTCAAAGTGGGCAAAAACTTAAAAAATCATTTGCGACTAAACTACTGCTTCTATTTAATTGATTTTTGGTACAGAGCATGAAAATTATCCCTAGTATTAGCTGTTTAACCTTTTGAACGCCATTGTCACATATACGTGACAAGCAAGCGCGTGCCCTGTACGCCAACGTCACAAATATGTGACAGTGGCAACAACACTATAACACGACATAAACAATCAAAACATTACTTTTGTGAGTGTTTATATAGATATCTTAAACATTGAAGCTCTCGTACGTATTTAATGACATGAAACAAATTAAAAGACATAATGGATAATGGGAAATTCATGATAACAAGAAGTTCAATTTGTAGCTTGGCGTTGAGGGTACGCGCGTGCGTTCAAAAGGTTAACCTTTTGAACGCCAGAACATAAAAAGCCCCTCTGTCGTATCAACTCTGTATTTGTTATGCGCCCTATATTTACGACCTATATTACATACACTTTACAAATCTTTACTGATATATTTTACTCATAATTCGTATTCAAGAGCCACCTATAAACAATCAGGTGGTTGTTATGCGTGCTAGCAGGGTTTATCAAAATGGAGGACATACAAGACTTGGTTATCGACGTCCTATTCTCAAAGCAACATCAGAACTTATTTACAAGTAATATAGCCTTCATATACCAGCTTAAAATACTAGAATGAGTGTATGTTTAGTGCGACTTACAGGCTGTGTAGGAGGTCCTTTCTCATCTTCCTCAGTGAATGCGGGCAGCAGATCCTCCCGGCCGTGGTACTTGTAGCAGTTGATCACGATCTGACGCAGCGCATGCGTCCACGACATCTGCAAACATTTACACAATGAATTAGCACGGCGTTTACTAAGGCTAGGAAGTACAGTCGGCACTTCCTAGGGTAACCTAGACGGCCCGTTTCGACAAAATTTGTCTTCATAGGATAGAACATTTATATACTTGCGTATACTGCTGCGTATCATGTCGCGGGTCCGATTCCCACACGGAACAAATATTTGTACGACCTACAAGTATTTGTTCCGGGTCTGGGTGTTTGTCTATCTATAATATGTATGTATTTACAAAAAAAAATATGAATATAAGTAGTTTATCAGCCATCTCATTAACATAACACAAACGTTTGGTTGCTTAGCTTGGGACTATATGGCGTTGTGTGAAATATCCAAGGATATTATTATTACTTGCTGCCTGAATAAGTGGAAGAACTACCGCATTTTCCTACTCACTTGCGATACCCATATACTGCAAATAGGTATGGCTTTGATGCGTCAGCGTCCTTTCTGGATCTAGCCTTGAAGTTTAAACATATTAACTTGCTGAAATCGTGAATGAAAAATGTTCTGTGTGACGTTGAGAGTTTTTTTTGCCTCATAAAGTTATAATTTTTGTCATCGAAATCGAAATTGAACTCTAAAAATGCAAACTGTACCAGCGTGTGTAAGTATTAATGCGAGTGTTACCTTTACCTTTTGCTTCTCGTCCTCGGTGCGCGCGTCCATGCGCACGTTGGCCCACGGCAGGTCCTTGGGCCACCACGGCGGTCGCGTGGACTCGCGGCCCCAGCCCGGCTTGCCGCGCACTGGGCACACATAGGGAGTCAGTACTTGCATTGTTAGACTAATGATAATGGAGGATACTTAGCAACATCAGGAATTGTTTCATTTGCTGCATTTTAAAAGGACCTTTTCCAATAGAAAGATTGACCATCTGGTTCACCGGGTACCTTCAGGTCTCTAAAGAAATTAGGACTAGATTGATTGTTTTAGCGATACTTGGAGAAGTTCTATGTCCAGCAGTGGACGATGAATCATTGTCTACTGTAAGTATAACAAGCAATATTGTTTGTTAAAAAACAAATCAATTATCATGAGCTAGCTTGTTGTGTTCTAATTCCGTCTTTTAATTTTGCTTAATCTGTTGTTGTTCGACTCCTTTAATGCTTTAGACAGGATAAATAATTTATGAAAATGTGGATATAGGACGGAAGTGCAACTCACCCATGGAGTACTTGAGCATGAGCGGGATGAAGGCCCGCAGCTGCGCCTGCGTCATCTTCTCGACCGGCGTGGGGATGCCGTCGATGATGAGCGGCGGCAGCTCGAACAGCGACGGGTCCTCCTGCGGCGGGGCCGGCGCCTGCGGCCCGCCGCCCAGCCCGAACTGACTCGTTATATACTTCATACCCACACACACACCACCCGGCCCACCCGAGCGCACGCCTATTGTGCATTTACTTGGATCGGAATAAGGTTTAAGTTTTAATGAAGAAATCCCACGTCTGGCAAAAAAGACGAGAACCGAGAGAAAGATTTAATTTAATTCCAACTTTCCAAAAAAAGTATTCCCTTCGGGAATCATCGTCTATTATCGGAAATGAACGCGCTCTTATGAGACCGAATATTATAGAGTTATTAAAACCACGGAAATACTTGGCTATTTTGTATTAACATGTTTGTAAAATTATGTAACAAAACTTTTAAAAAAATTAAAAGTTTTCAGTGACCAATGAGGATCTAAGACCGGAGTACGTAATCCGGCAAAAAAGAAACTTCATACAAACAAGCAAACTATAGATATGAAATGTATTACCACAAAGCATTGCCTCTGTGGGAGTTAATCTGTGGCGCGACATTCGTGCTAATTCGGAAATAAACAGATTACCGAAGCGCATAACTTTTCTGGTTTCCCTGTACCTACTATTGGCGAGCGCTCGTGGGTACATGTGGGCCGTGGTCTTGGTGTCTAAACTTAATTCATAACAACTTTTAAAATGTTTAGAGCCGTTTCCACCAAAGCGAAGAAAGAGAGATGTCTAATAAACATTCAATAAGTTATTATTCTATGTTGTATCGTGTTAAAACTAATTGAAAATTTGACGACGTGTACGCTTTGACCTCATTTAGATCACCGCGCAAGTGAATTGACCAACACAGCATTATGCGAAGTTTCTGAATGTACAGACTGCTGCACATGAAGCTATTCCAAACTGTCAAACATTCCCATTTGAACATGAACCTTATTCTTCTGAAATAAAGTTCTTCCTCTTAACGTGTGGTTAGTGACTAACCTGATGTCAGAGTTTTTACGCTGCCCATGGGCCTCTGACTTTGCTTCACATGCTGTTGAGAAATATCTCTCAGACATGCTGGTTTCCTCACGATGTTTTCCTTCACCGATTATTATACAATACGCACATGAATCCGTAAAAACATCTGATTTTACGGATTCAAATTCAAATTTGTGCCTTGAAAATCTATCAAAGAAATTTGACAGATTGGGGTAGCTTGATATGCTGGCTTTTGTGTACATTCGTAATACCCTTTGAACAGACCGTTTGGGCGGATGGCAAACAGCTTCCCTTCCCGGTTCTTAAGGTAAACACCTTATCAGTAAGACTGATTTCTTTATTTAGAGGTCTTTTAACAGTCTACCTCAAGCGGTAAACCATTCAGTCCTGAAATCTCGAGCTTAGATGAGAAGCTAAAGAGAGCGTATTATTGGTTTTCATGATCGCGATGTTCTAAATGAGATATAGGGGGAGGGAATACAACATTGATAGCAAGCTTTTATAGAAACGAATTAAAATAACAAATAGTTAAGTAGTAGTATTTTTATTGTGTCATTTATTTCTATGCTTTTCTAACTTATAATCTCAACTCACTGAAGACGAAAAAGATCATGTCAAAGGTAGGGATAGCTAGAGAGAAGAGAGTAAGAAGAACAAATAACCCCAACAACATCAAAAGCCCGTCACATATTATATTGAAACCGACTTACCTGCTGGGCGAGCGCGTTCTCCAACTCCTCCATGATCATGCAGCGCAAGTTCCGCACCACATCCTCCAGCGGCTTGGCGCCGAACACCCGGTACGACGTGTTGGGCTTGCCGGGCGTCGCTACTAGTACTACAGCCTGCTGACCGACACGTGTCGCGAACTCTTCGATGGTTTGCTGTTTGTGGGGAGTTGATTGTCGTTTACTAAATAGCCTTTAATTGTTGAAATACTAAAGCTCATTATTACATACTATTTCTTAAATTAGTGGGTTGTCGTCGAGTTGTGGCGAGGCCTGCGTCCAGCAGTTGTATGCTAGACTGACGATGGTGAGATCCACGTCATCGTCTTTCAATGTATTACTGTATTGCAGCAGGGATACTGTGTAACAGCAGGCAGTTCTGCCGTGCTACAGTGTGACGAGTAAAATTACAAGTTTATGAGACAGTGTCAGGTCCAGAAAAAACATCGACAACATCTGTGAAAACTCCAGAACAGAACTAAAGACAATACTCGTCACTTACTCTAAGTTTCCTAAGTAATCTATTCTGGTGTCTCTTCCTGACGGAGGGGTTTGTCTCGAACGAGTGCGGCCGCTTGCGTTTCTTTGAGGACGCTATAGCGGCAGCGGCGGCCATGCCGACCGGACCTGTTGGTTGACAGCATTTGTAAATCTTGGAAAACACGTTACAAGCCCAGTTAAAAATGTTGACTAAGTCCGTGCCGTTTGTTACTGTACTACGATCGATCTCCGAATCAGACAAAAAAAGTTGAAATGTCTGAGCAAAACGTTTCAATTTTGCATAAACGTTTTGACGCTGTTTTACTATAAAATATGACTAGAAGAAGTCTGATTCATCAAGGGCGACCGACACGTAGGTAACTTCATCAGTATGGCTTTACTCACGTGGATTTCATCGACTGGTGTCTGATTCATCCGGAATCCATTACTTATCACGAGAAACCCACGAGAAGTTCGTGAGTCAAACTCGAGTTAAATTCTCAATCCCGACTCGAATGTAGGGTCATGCATACCAGGGCTCCCAACATAGGCTTTTGAAGTATACGCCGCTTTAACGTAACGCTAACTACTTAAGCGTCAATGCGACGGTTGCTTTGACACAATCAGCTACGCAGCACCAATGCTATATCAACCAATACTAGATTCGAAGGCACGCACCCTTTCTAAGTAGAATGCTACACGGATTTTTTGCGCTCGAGTGACTATGATAGGGGAGGGGTGTTGGTAAGGGCTAATGAGTGTTACTTTAGTTACGATTTACCAGGAAAACCTTTTAACGTTGTACATTTGAACAATCTGTCAAAGCCAGAAGACTAGTAGCCATGATACCACGGACCAAACTCACCAGCGGCAGCCAACTGTTTGGTAACCTCATCGCTCATGGCATTCTTGATGAGGTCGGCGCTGTCATCGTAGTTGGAGCCGGCCGGCGAAGATGCGCAGTCGTCTTCGTCGTCCGAGGGCCCGCTTAGCCCGCATCCGTCTACTTGTGACATATCCTGCGAATCAAGTATACGCGCTGTTAGCAACCACCAGTCAATGGTTAGCTAAACAGTCAAAACAATAAGTCATTTATTCAAACTAGGCTGAGAATCAGCTCTTTTTGAACGTCAAATTACATAAAAATCTCTTGAAACGACTGCTCTTTACTATTTCCCAGTGCTTGAACTAGGCAGGAGTGGCGCCACCAACTGGATACACTAGGTATTTCTCCTGTACAGTTGATTATTTCATTTACAGCAAACTAGGTTACTCCGATCTATAGACAACACAAACATTCTTCTCCTACTGGATCGAACCGCGACACAGAGTTGCAGCAGCCAATCTCTCTACCACTACGCTAACCATATCTTCAAGTTATCGAATGTAATGTAATTAAATTGTTGTATTTCCGGATGTACCTATTCAAGATTACCTAGACAAGTTGTTGCAGTAGTTATCACATAAGAGTCATGTGTATGCTCAAAATACTATATCTACAATCTCGGTGCACAAGTTCGTGGAAATGCTATTCCGCGAACTCGTTTCGTATACTAAGTTTGTTGAACTTCAGGAGTCAGACTTACGTGAGTCTGTCTGTGGGAAGTCTCGGGATTCCAAACAATACTAAATTAGGTTCATATAATTGAGAACTGAACAATTTAAACGGTTCACAGTGTTTTTTTGGACCTCAAAATCGGACATGCCCTTTTTATTCCAATTATGGATGCCGGAAATTATTTCAAATGCGAGAGTAGAATACCCGGAGTTCAAATATTTAGAACCAAAGTTACAGCCATTTTGATTTGTTTAGGTATTTTGATAAATTGGAAAAAAACACGGCTCAGGAAAAGCTTTTCTTATTTTTGTAACAATCGTCAATTAACGGTATATTTTAAGCATTTTATGACTATATTTTCAAGACTTTATCTCCGCAAGGAAACCAAGTATCGGTTTTTTTTTTTATTTAGGTTTTTATTTTTTTTATGACATATCCAAACGAATATGGAAATTCTTTCTAGCTTATTATATTAAGCAAGATATAATGAAACCCCAAAAAAATAACCATGTCCATAACTAGCAGGATCTCGGAGAAACATACTTCTAAAGTTCTCATAGAATTTCTATGGTTTTAGGGTTGTCTCTGTTACATTTATTTAATTGAAAAATAATAATATATCACCTCTTCACAATTAGGTATGATTTTAGAAAATATTTTGTCTTTTTGGATTTGTGTCAACCCTAGGTCGACTTTTTCAAAATACGATAACTTCGAGATCCTGCTAGATATGGATTAGATATTTTTAATTTAAATGGATAAATATATAATTAATAACTGTATTAAGAAATAAAATCCATATTCGAAAGGATATAAAAATTAAAAATAAATTACTAAATTAAGCTAAAAGTTCCATAACTCCCATTTGAATGCAGTTACAATTACAATTACTATCTTAAAATTAAGAGGAAGTGGTGTTTTATTATTATGTACAATAATATATAAGAATTATTGAATAGTTTTATTAATATTAATAATTTTGTGGTTTCTCTGGTTTCCATAGAAAAATCATAAAAACGACTATAACTTTAGTTCTAAATATAATTGAGCTCTGGGTGTTCTACTCTCGCATTTCAAATAGTTTTTAGCACCTATTATTGGAATAAAAAGGGCATGTCCGATTTTGAGGTCCAAAAAAACACTGTGCGGTTGTTGATCATGTAGAAGTAAAATATGCATGACAGGATTATGAAAATAAAGAACGTCGCTAAAAGTTATATAACTATTGTGTTTCAGGACACGTTTGTTCAACTTTCTGCTCCAGAGACATAATCAATACCAGTGGTATTACGTAATGCTAGACTACCATCTTATGGACGGCTGTAGCGTATCCACCTAGTATTATAATTTTTGGGATAACATTTTCAGTCTAATTAACATTTTTCTAAGAGTTTTATTTTGAAATCACAATAAGTTCTTCACAACTAAGTTGGTGAGACTTGAAGCCATATTTGTATCCGATTTGAGAAGTAGATAGTTCGCGAGTAGTTGCGACGACGGCGACGGTGTAATCTTTGCTATCGATTTTCTTACTAGGTACATACCTACTTACGCTTAAGACGAGCTAACAGACTTCCAAGGACGCTCTACAAGACGCGACCAATTGATTTGGCCTTATATCACGGCTGTTCACGCGCTGACACTATTTCTAAGCCAGTAAGGGGCGAAGATGACGTGCTAGCCAGCTCACCTCATCATCATCATTCTCCTGCCCTTATCCCAATTTATTTGTGCTCGGCGCAACATCTTTTTCTTCCATACTTCTCTATTAGTCGTCATCTCGGTAGTCACTCCCTTCCTAGCCATATAATCTTTCACACAATCCAATCTTTGGTCTCCCTCTACTTGTATAGCCATCCACATTCATGCTAGCCAGCTCACCTATGTGCTGCAGCTTTACTCAATCCAAAACATATTTCATAATGTCTTTGTCCTTTAATGATTCTCACACATTTCTGGTTTCAACCAAAAAGAATCATCAGCAACAGCTGGGAAAAGCCCTACCCTATGACGAACAACTATTTCGGTCGTATATTCTGTTTTTCCGTCAGACTTTGCCAGCTCTCATACTATATACTAAGTTAAATAATTAACTAGAAAAGGGCCGAGACAATGAAGCTCGGCGAGTTCCAGGCTAATGACTCATCCACTAGATACAAATCAGAAAAACCTTCGTCTTATCTCTAATATCTTACCTCCCCTTCCATATCCATGGATTCAGTGCTGACAGCTGAATTCATGACGTAGTCTGGGTCGCCTTCGTCCTGCGTGTCCAGATGCCGAACCATTGGGTTGCGCTTCTCTCGCGGCGTGCTACTAACGACGCAGTCGGTGCTCTTCAACTGATGAGCTTTATGACCTGTGTGACAACGTTGTTGATGTTATTTGACTGATAATTGAGTCTGACAATCAGAGTTACGACCTGACAGACAGCTCAAATCTTTACGTGGCCTGGGAATCGAACCCTGGACCTCGCACTCGTCAGTTGTGCTCTTCTTCTTGTTTTGATTGGTGTTGTTAGGTTCGTGGTTCATGGTCAATTAAGGAAATAGCCCTTAAAATATCAACATCATTTGAAAAGTCACTTGAAAGCTCTGCTTGTCTTTGCTAAGTTGAAAGCAATTTATGATCAAGAAATCCTAAGTCTGGCCATTACTTAGTCGTAGGGTATTGTCATGTAATACATAAACCTGTCAACATTCATCACTTTTATAAGTGGACCATCTAACTTTAAATGTTGGAAATCTACAGATTCAGGTTTCAAACAACAATAATAACACAAATTTCAATTTTGTTTTTCTTATTTCATTGCTTTATTTTAATTAAAATACTTAAACAATTTCTATAAGATGATGCTGATGCACTCATATTGCAGTGCCAACCTTTTGCGAATGCAGGAGATGGATATTATTATTTAGTGTATTCTCCTAGCACTCTAGACAAATAATATGTTTGTAAGGAGTAATAAACAGTGAATGATTAAGTTAAAGTTTAAAAATGTTATTTTTTGGCTAAAGAATGGTATTTTAATTGTAACCATTCTCTACATAGATACTAAGGGGCATGATCTTGTAAGTTGAACCTGCCCGTAACAAGATCAATATGTAGCTGTGTAAAAAAAAAAGCAAGTATGTTCTAATTTTATTATTTTATTGACATAATTTATAAATAAAGTAAAGATGAAGAAGACAAGAAGTATTAATAAAGAAAAAAAATGTAGCTTGTTCTTCATTTTCAAGTCTAACATTTTTGTATTCATAAAGGATTGGTAAATAATTTGGTTGCTTCCATATTTTTAACAAACAAATATATTGAAATAGGTAAGAACATTTCGAATAAATTTTAATTTATAACATATTATATATGCTGTTGGTGTGCCTATTGTAAATAAATAAATAACATGAGGATTAATTTTAGTGGCTCTTGGTTAGAAGCCCATAGAATTTTCAAACTGTTTTCGAATTTAAAAAAAGTTCTAATTATTTTTCTTCAATTCCTGTTACATTATTTTATTTGCTACAATATAAAATAATTTACTAATTACATCAGAAACCCTTTAAGTAGACATGAATACCATTTATTGATTTATTCCCAACATTAGAGCATAGCATATTTTCATCAAAACTATGTTTATTTCATTCTATCTGTGAATAATTAAACATATTAGATAAGTGATATTTTTAATCCCTACTCTAGCAGTGTGCCTAGAATTTCCAGTAAAACTACACATAAAATATTCAAGGAACACTAGCAACAATGCCCACTAACTAGTGGTTGCTCTGGAAAATCAATAGAGGTCAATGACATCCCTCTTGACACAAATATCACTTCCCCCAGTTTTATGAAGCCCAATTAGGAAGCCTAAAATCTGCCCTAAATATTTTATTAGCTCAGTCTGACCTAAGTCTAGCCTAAATGTCTGGGCTAAAATTATGTTACTATTCTTTACAAGGTCTTCCTGTATTGATTTTAAACCTAACATTTTTAAACTGGAAACTATTACTTACTAGATATTCTACATACACAATCTGTATTGATTTTGATTAGCAAAGCCTCAGGAAAATGTCGCCTTTGCTATTCATACTTAACTTTTCAGAATGGAGTCTATGAAGAGTCAGAATAAATTTTCTAATTGGAAATTACTGTATCTTAGCAGGATTGTGACAAATATGTTAGGAAAACTGCTTTTTCGCCCACAATATCAAGCGGAATCATCGTTTGGCGACCCCAAATGTAATCAGATAGCAATGCCCAGTACGAAATATTGGGCTATTCTATTGTGTAGGCACTTCGCTGAGAAAAATCAATACTCGAGCTTCCCACATCCACTGAATATCTTAGACAAAAAGTACCGGACAGACATGAATACAAGTACATTGCACCAATTTATGTTTTTAGGAATCCATCTTCATTTACAAGTGCATTTATTTTAACTGCAACTTACACTTTTCTGCCTTTTACGCGCGAATAAATGCAGTCGCATACACCAATGAAGCATTTTGTTTGATGTTTTGTTTATACGGTGCATGGTGCCCCGCGACGGGTCAGTTTCGAAGACGCATGACATGACGCAAGCTCTTTGCGGCGGCGTAAAGGATAAGCCAAAATGAATGGCCATCATGAAGGGGAGCCGCGCGTTCGAGCAGGCTCAGACAGAATGGTGAAACTACGGCTGCGTACGCACCTGCGTGATTTGAAGCACATTTTGCAATCCAATTAGAAGTCTTGCGAACTTGCTGTGATGTAACCCGTCCAAAACAACACTTTTTAAGACATTTGCACTCGGCCAGACACTGAATTCACAAAATTTTCGGAGTGCACGAGAGTCCCCGAAAAATTCGAGTCCTCCATTAGTATCGATCGGTAAGCGCGGTATGTGGACCGTATAAACTTCGTATCTAGGGGTCGCCATTTTGTACGAGTCTGCGCGGTGTGATTTTCGCATGGAAAGGGAAATCGCCCCTCTGCCTGAGGGGGGAAAGGATTCAAAGCTTTGTAGGTAAATAATAGCTTATTTTGTGAAAGATACTCACCAATTTTGGCAGCCAAATATTGCTATTTATTTATTCTGACGTCCTAAGTTGTATGATGTTTAGGAAAAATCCCTAGTTTATTTTAGAAATTGATCATTTCACGTCATACCGTAGTGCCATCTAGTGAGTTTTTCAGTGACTATATTTGACATTTCACGATTGTAAACAAGTTTTGTGAATTCGCGTGTTGATTTTGTTATTTTCATAATATTTGAAGATTGCGTAACATATTTCTGTAAATAGAGAAAAGAAATAAGGTGAGTCTTTATATTTCTTGCGATAAATGTATGTAGAGTGATATTTGAGGTTACTAGACATCCTTTCCATGACTAATAAAAAATATATTAAAATAATGTTGGTTATAAAATTATTTGGTAACTTTCAGTTCAGTCAATCAAGCAAACAAAGTTTATTCCATGCCCTTTAAAATATGCCCATTTTTTACAAATATTACTTGAATTGCCATGTAATCTGTTCAATCTACTCAGTTAGGTTAGGTAAACAAAACATGAATAATTTCTTTTTTTATATCAGCTTAGCTTAGATTCAATCGGGGTTTCCACTCATAGCCCAAATCGCTGTTGTTTTTTCAATTTAATAGTATCTCTGCTTCTTGAAGCCCTCCATAGAACCTCATACAAATTATTACATACTTTACAACCCATTGGTTCCAAACTTCCAAGCAAGGTTGAGGATAGTGCACAATTTAATATCCAGACATTTTTATAGAGTTATTGTATAATTGATTTTTTGTAAATCAGTTGTTTTAATGACTTTTCTAATAATACTAGTAATGCTAAAATCGACTTTATTTACACCGGGATAAAGATGTAATGTAAAAATAATGTGCTGTACAGGTTACTTTTTCTGGAAGGCCGATGCTTTTTGGTTCCCATGCAACTCATGTAAGGGAATGATAATAAATAAAACAAGTTAATTGTTTAACTCTAATATTTTATATTATTTCATAATACTAAATCTAAATACATTAGGTGGCGTAGAACTTAACATCTAAATGACTAATTTATCAATGTTACAAAATAGGTATGTATATTTTATTTCTCATAAAATTAAAGAAATCACATCATTATTAAGTAGTTTCGTCAACTGTCTGTTCTTGTTTCATCGTGGCCTTTTGTATTCACCCGATTCTTCTGATGATCCTGCAAAGAAAGGAAATAATGGTTAAACTTGGCAATGTTATATTAAAAATGTTATTGATTGGAGGAGACTTTGCAGAGATAATATGTTTAATACTATTTAATAATGTCAAAAACTATGCCATCTAAGAGTAGTAAAAACCTCTTTGTGTCATCATTCTCCTATCATCTCATTGGCCTATCATCTATACTAATATTATAAAGAGGAAAAATTTGTATGTATGTTTTTAACAAATAAACTCAAAACTTGGCTCAAAGATAGATTTATAGTCTGGAATAGCATATAAGCTACTATTTATCCCGAAAAAATGTACGGTTTCCGTGGGATAATCGCCTACATACACGCGGGCGAAGTCGCTGGCAAAAGCTAGTTTGATAATATGACTTCGTGTGTACCAGTCAGCAAATGATCATTATCTGTATAAGTTTTAGTACAGGTTTATAAATGACGGCTTGCTAGTAAACCATAGACATGGATAGGTACTGGTACAGACCTGTGGACCTATGGCACCAGCGCCCCCTCCAGCCCGCCTCGCACACACAGCCGCCCGCCACACAGCGGCCGTGGCGGCACGTGTGCGGCCCGGAGCACGCCTCGCCCCGACACGTGCAGTCCCCGACCCGGCGGCCGACCTCGCAGTGGTTGCCGCCCAGGCCGACCGGGCAGCGGCACTTGTTTACTCCTTTACAGCGTCCCCCGTTTAGGCAGGGTATCACGCATTTTGCTGTAAAGATAATAATTTTGTTAGGTTCTAATTGGATTCACAAAACAAAATGTTCATGTAGTAGGGATCAATAATGCTTTTGGATCTAGGCCCTATGGAATGGTTTAATTGGGTCTTAACTACTTAGAGGTCCACATCAGATGCTGTGACAACGTTTGGGTCCTTCGAGTTATTATTTTAACACAATGCAACTTGCAACAAAAGCTTAACATGGTCATTTTACACTCAACATTTTCACGCCGGAAAAGGACACTTACAAAATTCGCAGCGCAATCCATAATACCCTTTAGGACATTCGCAGGTGTCCTTCTGTATGCATTTGCCGCCATTTAAACATTTCTGCGCACATATACCTGCAACAAAAACTCTCTTGTAAGATAGTCTTGTCTTAATCAGTTACAGAAGATGCTGCGAACACCGTTGCTGCAACAGATACGCTGCGCTCACAGCTCAGTGTCTTCTAGTAGCAGGCCGTATTGGAAGAAGAATCCTCATGTAAGTAGACAGATATTACGCATGTTTTTGCTTGAAACCCTCCACTCTATTTAGCACAACTGGTCAAATCGGATTTTTATTTAGTAAAGGTAACCAACAAGTTTTCGTTACTATTGATTAGCGGCTACACTGGATTTTTTCTTTTGGATGGATTTATGATACAAAAAAACCGGCCAAGTGCGAGTCAGACTCGCGCACCGAGGGTTCCGTACAAACCTGTAGGTATATAAGTAAAAGCCTGGTTCAGACCATGGTGTGGAGCGAGAGGGATATTTTTTTATTTTTTTTTGTTAATCGCATAACAACGTTTGCTGGGTCAGCAAGTCTAATATATAAAATTCTCGTGTCGCGGTGTTTGTTTCCAAACTCCTCCGAAATGGCTGAACCAATTTGCATGAAATTTTGTGTGCATATCGGGTAGGTCTGAGAATCGGCCAAAATCTATTTTTTTATTTTTTTTTGTTAATCGCATAACAACGTTTGCTGGGTCAGCAAGTCTAATATATAAAATTCTCGTGTTGCGGTGTTTGTTTCCAAACTCCTCCGAAACGGCTGAACCGATTTGCATGAAATTTTGTGTGCATATCGGGTAGGTCTGAGAATCGGCCAACATCTGTTTTTTTTTTTTAATCGCTGAACAACGTTTGCTGGGTCAGCTAGTAAGTTTATGATTATTAAAAAAAATATACTATGTGATGTAACTAAAAATTTAAGATTTTCGGAATTTTTCCTATATGTGTACTTTATAACGTTGCTTCATGCCAAATTTCAAGATTCCAGGTCGTCTGGAAGTATCCTTTAGGTTTTGATTCCCTTGCGAGTAGTTGCGAGTTTCAAAATATGCGGCTTTAATTGCTGTATCTTTTGATTGCGTTGACGTAGAAGTTTGATTTTGTTACAGCTTAAAGATATTATAGACTTGAGTATTTGTTAAGAATTTCAATATAATACGACTACGCGTTCATGAGTAAAGGGGTAATAAGTTTAAAATTATTAAAAATATTTTTATTATATGATGTAACTAAAAATTTATGCTTTTCGCAATTTTTCCTTTATCTGTGTTATAAGACGTTGCTTCGTACCAAATTTCAAGATTCTGAGTTCACGGGAAGTACCCTGTAGGTTTTGATTCCCTTGCGAGTGTCGAAAATTTGCGGCATAAACGGGAGTATCTTTTGATCGCGTTGACTTAGAAGTTTGATTTTTTCACAGCTCCAAGAGACCATAGACTTGAGTATTTGATATGAATTTCAGCTTGATACCTCCACGCGTTCCTGAGAAAAAAGGTCTTGACAGACAGACAGACAGACAGACAGACAGACGGACAACAAAGTGATCCTATAAGGGTTCCGTTTTTACCTTTTGAGGTACGGAACCCTAAAAATTGATATCTTTTATTCATAAGCTAGAATGGAAACCTAGTTTCGCATATCTAAAAACAAGGAGAATAGAATACATAGGATTTCTTTATAGATTACAGCTGAAACTTCCTTTCTTACTAAATCATTTCTAACTCAATTCAATCCCCTTTCCAGCTAGATTCAATCATCCGCGTGGACCATGCTGGCGAGCTGGGCGCGGACCGCATCTACGCTGGTCAGATGGCCGTGCTCGGTAGCACCGCGGAGGGCCCGCTCATCCAACATATGTGGGACCAAGAGAAGAAGCATCGCGCCAAGTTTGAAGAGCTGATCAATGAGTACAGGGTCCGGCCGACAGCGTTAACGCCGATATGGAATGTAGCTGGCTTTATGTTGGGCGCTGGTAAGTGTAGAAGAGCCTGTTATGATTTTTATTTATAAGAACCGAGGTTCTATCTTCATCATGCCAAGTTCGAAGAACTAATCAATGACTAACAAGGTCGATAAGAAATGATTTTTGCTGGGCGCTGGTCAGTGTCGGACTGCAGTTAAACAATAATCGTGGTTTGATTATATTGCTCCATTACCATATTTTGAGAAGCTTATCAATGACATATTTTGTGCCTTGAGTAGATTGTTGGAAATAGGACGAATATTATTATATGCTTTGCTTGAATAACAGTCTAAACACATCCTCTAATTTCTAGAGCCTAATTTTTTTTAAAGGCTTCTTATTCAATGTATCTCCATTTTCTATTACTATTAACACAAGACTCATGCCAGCTCTTATTAATTACAGGCACAGCTCTCCTAGGCAAAGAAGCGGCGATGGCCTGCACAGTGGCCGTAGAGACAGTCATAGTGGACCACTACAACGACCAACTCCGAACCCTCATGGAGGATCCTAACATAGACAAGGAGATTCTGCAAACCATCACTGACTTCCGAAATGAAGAACAGGAGCATCATGACACGGGTATAGACCATGGAGCAGAACAGGCACCGTTCTATAGAGCAATGACTGAACTTATAAAGGCTGGATGCAAAGTTGCTATAGCAATCTCGAAGCAGGTTTAGATTAAAGAGGATGTTTGATTGATAAACAAGGTGGGTCGCGAAACGAGGTCGTAGGAACATTTTTAGAACCTTCTCTCCAAGGGCTTCCCGAAACACCCCTGTGTGTGTACAGTAATTATCATTAGTTCAAGAGCTAGACAACTTAATAATTATTGGAAATTCTCACTTGTCATTAACCATAATGTAAAAGTTGTTAATATGTAGAAATGTAATAAAGGTGTTGCAACCACAAATAATTACTGAACATACATGGGCTGTTTCAGGAAGCCCCTGGAGAGAAGCTTCAAATTTAGCTTTAGTCCTCGTTTCACGGGCCACCCGTAGAAGAATATTCAAGAAGTACTGGCTCCTGTTTATGAAGTGATGTTTACTAACTGCATTAAGAAATTAAACATCTTCGAAAAGAACCTATGTGAGTACTAATATTTAGTAGATGTAATTCAAGAAAAAGGTTTTCCAATGTTAACATGGTTTTTGTAGACAGGAGTCTTCAAATGTTTGCTCAGAGCCCAACTGCTAGATAGTATAGACTTTAGGTCACTAGTAATAATAACTACAATCATGGCTTGCTAGTTCAACAGAACTGAGTTAACAATGTTGTTATCACAATAGGAATGTTGACAAGATAAAAAAAAAGAAATTATATTTAGTCCGCCAGAGTCAGATAATTAAAAAATATCGGTCACGTATTTTTTGCTTTATCAGATGAATAAAAAAGTCTAAATCAGTCTTGTCAAGGGATGTATCGTACTGCCCAGTTACTGGGTTGTGGAGGTGGTGGCAGTCGCTCCATGTAAAATACTGGTATTCAGCTGCATTGGAAGCCGACCCCAACATAGTTACATTTGACGACACGGTTGGCGCAGTGGTTGAGCGATTGACTGCTGCGCACTATGTCGCGGGTTCGATTCCCGCACGGAACAAATATTTGTACGACCTGCAAGTATTTGTTACGAGTCTGGGTGTTTTTCTATCTATAATATGTATGTATTTACAAAAAAAATAAAGTATATAAGTAGTATATCAGCCATCACGTTACCTCCATCGTTACCTACCATCAGCTTAGCTTGGGACGATATGGCGCTGTGTGAAATGGCCAAGGATATTATTATTATTATAGTTAGGGCTAGGCAGATGATGATATGAATAAACAATGCATTAAAGTTGGGGAGTGCGCGCTTTGTCACAATTCAGTATGAAATCTATAAAGAAGTGACGTCATGCCACTTTTATGACCGATCCAGCTTGTCCCTTGCTGTCCTCCCCCAGCGCCGCCCTAAGCCGAGAGGTCCGTACCCCACAGGGGGTGCCCTTAGCGTGTAATCGCTTAGTTTGTAAGTTTTATTAAGCCAACGGCATGCCACATTTTAACACAATGTATTGACGTAATCTTTTTTTTATGTGAAAAGAGAAAAATTACATGTCCAATACTTTTTTGATAATCTAGCTGATGGACTAAAAAATTAATTTTAGTCAACATACCTATTGTATAAGTTACAGTCGGCAAAGAAAGTCGCTAACACTTAAGTTTTTAGTATCATAACTGAACACAATATTAATAAAATTCTTGAACAATGCGGAATTACGCATTTACATATTTTTTTTGTTAGATGTTATGTAAAACTCACAGTGTCAACGAACTTTCATTGCTGACGGTACTAGTGCGGAGTGTCATAAATGTTATAATAGATCGTTTTTAATGTGTCAAAGTAGGCCAGTAAGTAAGCATTTTAACACCGACTGGAACAATAACTACATTTGCCGACCATGAAGAAATAGTCTAGGATTGTTTCTGGTTGTTCTCTAAACAACTTATTACGCCTCACTACTATTACAACCTATATTTTTGTTAAATTAATAAATTATGTATTAAAAATATATATCATTTTTATCGTTAATTAATAACGAATGAAACCTTTTCTAGTTTATTTTGAACATGCGATTTCAATACGTTAGACAAGTTTTCTCGAAAATCTTACCTGCATTTCCTTTTCAAAAATTTTGCTGAAAATATTTGAAAAGTTAAAACACAAGCAGTTGTCAAGAATTTTGTATCCAACAGTAAGGTTTTTCAAAAGGTCGATCGACTACAAACGCGGGTCATCACATCTGCTGAGCTGAAAGCACGGAAAATGCTATGGGAATTTTCGAACGATGGGTGTAATGGCTGATCTCTGCTTTATGCTCCTGAACGGGCGCTGCTTGTGGGGACAGGTCGTCTTGCTGACCATGGTTTTGTTATGAGTAATTAACTGTTTTTTGATTTTACTTCCATGGTCCTAGTTTAGTATTATGTGACTACAGCTATAAGAACGTAATCCAGCTTTGCACATGTAAGCGGGCACACCCTTTAAGTTTGGAGGCATTAATTTAGGTATTAAGTTCGTTTACATTTTTAGGACTTATTGCTTGAGTATAGGTTTCATTGTATTTGTTGGTATCTTGGCGTGTGCTGGCATATAATTTAATTTAATGTTCTTTGCCTTTTACTTACTGTTATACCTACTATAATTCATCGGGATTGCCAAAAGGGTTACCGCTAAACCGAACATTAAGGAGCTAAGTAACGAACATGGATGGGTTTTAGTCAGTACGAGTTTGACACTCTCTCCCACCCGGAGTGGGCGGGGTCATTTGACGGTTGACCAGCCTCAACAAAAAAACCTACTATAATATTGTATAGAAAGTTTTCTAACTGTACACACAGATGTGGGGAATTTGTTGTGCCACATCTTCCCAGCTACAGCACTAGTGAATGGCGGGTGTTTTGGTGGACTGCCTCACTGATCTTGACGTTCGAAAACTATTTTGATTTTTGTTTTTTTATATTAAGAAACTAAAATAACGACCTCTTACCTGCTTCATCCTTAAGAAGTATAAAACCAGTAAAGTTATTGCATGTGCCGTAACGTAACACGGTCTTTCAGTTCAATACCTACGTGTTCAAAGTCCCATGCACCCATCAGGACAATTACATGTCTAAATGTTGGATAATATTATAAACCCACCTCCTTCACAGTTGCGTCCCTGGTAGCCAGGTGGACAGGAGCACACTCCGGGCGCGGTACAATTCCCTCCGTTCATGCACTGCGGGTAACAAAGCGCCGTCCTACAGTCCTGTCCCATGTACCCTTCAGGACATTGGCATATCTTCTCGTTATTACACCATCCCTGATTTGCACATTTTTTGTCACATTCTGGGTCTGGACCTGTGGGGTGGGGATGATGGATTGTGATGAGAGGAGTCTGAAAGTCAAACTATTTAACGATAAAGAGTAGAATTCTTATTTTAATAAAAGTAGATTAGAAACTAGGCAGATTTGGAAGGATACCCTCTTTACACATTTGAATTCTTTCTCTCTTTAGACCTTTGCGAGTTCCAACTTTAATGTGATGTGTAAAATGGGCAGGTTAATGAAAGGCGACAGAATTAATGCGTACAATAATAATGAATTGCTGATGCACGTGTCGCAATTACCTATACTAAATGTAACTGAAAGGGTATATGTATACAAAAGCATATGCTACTGACCACCAAATTGAACAACTTTTACTATGAGACCAACTCCGAAATCGCAAAAAATAATCAGCTGTTCTATACATTTTTGGTCACGTGACACATCGAAATGTAGGGAACAGCTGATTTTTTTTTCAAGTTGTTCAGTTTGGGGGTCTGTAGCATATCCTTTTGTATGTATATATACCCTTTCGGTTACACCAAGTATATTAGTTACCTTAAAATATTGTATTAGTGAGGAAGCAAGCATATGATACGAACCTAAAAAACGCATATGCCGTGAGCAGAGGCACCGTAATCAGCCGACCAGCGCACTCGGCGGATCCCGGAAAATAATGCATTCGGTTAATATGGCCCGGCGCGTGTCGCAGGCTTCACGCGTAGACAAACACACTGAGCTTACATTAGTATTAATGAATCGGTGATCGCTAAACAGTACAGCGATTGATAAAACGTAGGTTTCTTGGTTTGAGCCTCGTCTAGATTTGCATCCAGTTAACCACCACAGGAGTAATGTTTTGTATGTTATTTTTTCATGCAAAAATAACTGGCTCCTGAAGTCATACTGATCAAGTTAGCCCGAATAGTACTAGTAACAAAATGGTATACCTATAATTTTGCACCGGAACCTTGATTCGTTCAACAATAATTAGTCTTCAGAATGTGAACATTGTAGGTATAATCAAAAAGATTACCAAACGAAGGAACCTACAACTGTTTCCTATCATTTCTAAATTATCGATTGTTTTTGCATAGAACTCAAATAAAACATAATAAAATCGAATACAAAACGCTAATAAAAAATGTCAATCGCTGTATTGTTCTGACCAAACGTATGGGCACAACATTAAGGTGACGTATGCTGCGAACGGAACGGTAATAGGTGGTGCGCTCGCGCATACCAACTACCCATACATGTATTATTAGTAGGTAGCGTAAGCATAACAATATGAGCTCGAAATAGATGAAATGCAATGTTTAGTGCTTTGGTTCTGGTTCTTAAGTTCGCTACACTTCGTTTTTTCGAACGCTAAGCATGAGAAATTGAATTAATAAGCTGAGGGGCTCTAATAGATCTTCTGCAGTATTCGGAGAGAAGAAGTAATTATAAGTTATTTTTTAAATCAAGTTATAAGCGTTACGCCTGTGTTTTTGGAGTTGTTAATTTTCTGAATGATTGGCAACGACTCCAGTTAATTGGATTAATTAATTAGTAGGTAAGTATCAAATAAACACGAGCTGAATGCAAGACAGCCACAAAAACACAGGCGTGTAAGTGTTAAAAATGCGTTGGCGATACAATACCTGTCCTTTCTAAATACACACCTCTCTGTGCGCATTCCTTCTTTAGGTGTAATCTTAATGGGGTGCCTTTTAGCGGCAATCCGCGGCCATTTTTTAGCACTAGCCCTATCTCAAATGTTGCCACACCGCTGTTATTGCCCACACATGGCAGAATTATACTGAATTCTGTGGAAGAACTCGTTATTTATTTTTGGACACAATATTTACATATTTGAGGACCGGATGGTGCGAGTGTTGCTAAAAAGGTAAACGATACATTTCCTGGCTAAATTATTTGTGACCGGCAAAAATATTAGCATGACTGTAAACTAATGTCGGAACATTTTAGTTCGTTGTAAACTTGTTTGCCATATACATAGACATAGTAATAGTAGTACAGTCTGTGTCAGAAATATAGGGATGATGAATAGAAATTAAACTATTAATGTATTGATTCAAGTGGTGTTTCAGAGAACAAACTCGATAACTGCCAGGAGTTTATCAATTTAAAATAATGTTTAATTTGTTTAGATTTACCGATCATATTTGACAGTCTGTTCGTCTATATTTTTGATTCTGTTTGTTAAATCGTGGAGTAGAACTGGACATGAGGGGACAAGGAAGTATATTTCTTAACGTAAGATTCATTAATTATTCAAAATTACCTTTAGATGCCTTAGGCACCCGTCCTCTCGTCTTTATTGATAGAACAGGCGGTTTCAATATAGTCAGGTCTGATGACGTCAGGATATCGAAGTCATAGTAGTACCTCTTCTTCGACTTCCACGTGAAGTTCACATAGCCAACTTCAGAAGGTATGACGGGCAGCTTATTGGAGAAGTTCGGGTCTAACACGTACGGGGATACGTGACCGTTTATTATTGCAAATACTTGCATTGATATACCTGGAATGGAGACATTTTAATTGATTAGTAGGTAGTGTGGTATTTTTCGGGTAGATGTGGATGGACTTCTAGGTTTAAAAGCAGAAAGAAATTACCGATCTAGTGCAGTTGGTAATTAAAATTGTTTATGTGAGTTGATGAGCATTTTCTATTGCTCATATTAACTAATATGATCTCATTTACACTTACCTAACATGTATTACGGCTGGGTACAAAACTTTCCTAAAGGTAGGTAACTAAACTTAGAGGATACAAATAATTTTAAGAAAGTTCAAAGTTCTAAATTAAGTATATGCCTATTATAGGTACATTCAAACGGTTAATTATGGTAACTGTACCACAACTTTTAATAAATTACTTCCATGCGTAAACACGTGAACATTTTACCAGTAGATACTTAATGTATCGCGAGCACCCCGCTTCGGATAGGTTAGATTCAGTATTAAGAGAAAAGGATTCGAAAATACAGAGCAGCAGGCTAGGTGAGGCTACCCCTCGTTGTCTGTCGCCCCGAGCAATAGCCCTTCAGGCCATAGGGAAATACGCTACTGAACATCTGCCTGCCTAGCCTTTTCCCAACTATGTTGGGGTCGGCTTCGAGTCTAACCGGATGCAGCTGAATACCAGTATTTTACAAAGAGCGACTGCCTATCTGACCTCCACAACCCAGTAACTGGGCAATACGATACCCCTTGGTAAGACTGACTGTCAGATTTTCGGGCTTCTGACGACCCGTAACGCCTGTGAAAGATGCACAAATGACAGCCGCGACCAACGGCTTAACGTGCTTTCAGAGGCACGGAGGATTCTCGGTATGTAAAGGTGGTCACGCATCTACGGCTAACCCCGGCAAGCGGAGCTTAACCTGATGGATCGACCTGTGCGACTGTTAGTAGGTACTTAGCCACGAGCTCCTGGACATCTAACAATAAGAGTTATTTTAGAAAATCTTACCGCTAAACATCCTCACTTGTCGCTCGTCGATCCATAGCGACAGGTCGGAGTGGTGCCTCGCCTCGGGGTCCTTGTAGTCGCGGCGACCGGCGCCGAGCGCCAGCGACATGGCTAGCGCTAGCCCGGCACACAGTCGAGCGCCCATCGAAGCCGATCGCCACATGCTGGGGAGGTATTACTGAACTGTTAGGTGTGGTAGAAGTTGGCCGGACTGACTTAGTATTAGTTGATTTTTTTTCTGAATACTTTTTGTCATTGGTGTGTTCTGTAAACATCTCACCGTGATAACGTACGTGAAGTGAGTTTAAAGTGAGCTGTCAATATTGTCAATACCTAGCATTAGGTGGAATGACAGCTCACCTCACCTATAATTCCACGGTGAGGCTTTTACAGAATCGAACGATTTTTCGAAAGATACGGGTGCCCGCTAAATGGCAGTAGGTACCTACATAAAAAGCCTAATGCAGGTGTCTGGTGTTCTGCAGGTGTCTGGCGAAGATCAGAAGGTGGCCTGCCGGCCTGTTCAGGAGTATTTTTATGAGATACATACGTTTGCTGGTGTACTCAGGGCCAGTTTTTAATCCGAAATTGTGCACTACAGTGTCCGTCGATGCGTGCTCGACACCTACTTTTTTAGGATTTGGTTGAAAATTTTTAGCTAAGTTATAAGTTCTGTTCAAGTCTAGGGCGCTTGCACCCATCGATGGGTACTCCACCGCAATATAAAGTAGACTATTTGTTCTTCGATAAGATTCGGATGTTTTATGCACGATTATGTAAATAAAAGGTAGTAAGGTCGTGAAATAAAAATTGGAAATTCCGTTTGGAATCTGGCCATGTTAATTTGCGTTTAGTGACGATCCGTTAGCGGTCGTGGGTTTTATCTCTATAGCATCTATTCTGAAGTAAACAAATATATTAGAACCGATAACGTATTAAGTGAAAATGTATTGTCTGGCACTAGATACCTTTAAAAAAAATACTAGGTTGTTAACCTTACTTCGACTTAAAAAGTATAAAAATCCCAATTAACTCTAACTACAATACAATAAAATACAAGATGAACTCAACAAGTTATCATATTTCATCATCTCGATTAAAACTCAATAAAAAACGTCGAGTCGTAAACTCTGGATGAGTCCGGTTCCAACGTTAAGGCCGAATCGTTCCCGAGTGTCCAATTAACAGCCCGACGGGCTATCACCTAAAATATGTCATAATTCCATTAAAACGTTCCAACGCGGACCAATAATAAGCGTGTAAGTGGCGTATAATTTGTTTGTCGACCATACAAAACCTCTCCTCGTCCACAGAGAAAAAAACCAAAGAAAAACAAAATTATCACAGTTAACATAATTGATTGAGACCGTTTGGGACGTGCTCCTACAATGGTATTATCGTGAGAAATGCCCGTCGAAAGTAAAAAAGATACAACTTCATTAAATATCCCCTGTCAAAAAGTAATGTCTACTAGTTTTTTTACTCGCTCCCGGTGTCAAATTATACGTACAAAAGGTGTTAACAAAAAAGAAGACTCCTATAGCTCTAGGAGTAGGGGCGCACAACAATTTTGTCTATGTAATGTAATTCGTGGAGTTGGATAACTTGTCAGACCTGCCCAAGGAGACCAAAAATTATAATTTCATGTATGCAGTTATAATTGAACAGAAATTTAGGTCTAGCCAGGTCATAAGAAAAAGTGTCTGTAATTATTGTAGACTACAAAATCGAATAGTCACTATACTGCTACAAATACAGCTTGCACTCAATCATTAATAGATTATATTTCGGGTTTAGATTAATAATTTTAGAATTTTATCAAGATTTAAAATAGGTACAAAGATAAGAGACGCTGCTAGTTACTAACCGGTCGAATTAAAAGGCTTTGACACTAGGCTAGGAATCTGATGTGTTTGAATAAATCTTGATGTATCTCTATGTATGATCTATCAAGTAAAAAATAGGCTAGAAAATGACCACGTGTACATGCAATTATTAAGTGGTGTATCTCCTAAAAAATTGTTTCGTAATTTTTTCCCAATCAAAACAGAGTGATACATGTTAGATAACCTATGTATTTAACTTGGTTTTAATTTTTGAATAGGGCTGGGTTTTGTTAAACCTGCTACGTCAAATTTGTTAACTATGGGCCAGATTTCAAGACCGGATTTTTAAAGTGTTAGGTAATAACATTCCAATATTATTGAAAGAATATGAAAGTTCGTATTCATATGAAAAGCTTGGTCACAATAGCTTTTATGAATATGGGCATAATGTGAAATAAGGATCATATTGGTATTAAACAGTAAGTGTTACATAGGTACTTAGCAAAGTTAATGTGTGGTCTAAGGACCAGGTCCTTCAGTGACTTGCGTAACGGGCAAAATTTTAATTGACGGCAATGGGTTACATTTTGACAGTTCACCCATTCATTCCGCTATTTACGTTGTTGACCACAAGAATTTATCAAACTAATGAAGCAATAGATTAGAGATATCCTTCAAAACTCTCGGGTTGTGATTGAAAGTATATTCAACGTAATTACATAGGGTGCTGTTGTGACTTTGGCTAGATATTTATCTCTTTATCACTCAATTAAATAGTACAAAGTTTACCAAACGATTCTATAAGTTACGTGTTCTAGAAAAAATGCGTGTTTACATACTTATTATATTAAATAGAGCATCTTTATCATAAGGTCACATGATGTTTATAATGACTATTATTAAAAAAATATATACTTAAATCTAATATTTCTGGCGCCATTTATCTAAATGTGTTTTGTAACGAAAATACTTTATTTATTTGCGTGATAACCCCAAATTAGCGCGGTCCAGAACCTTAGATAAAACAATAATTAAACATAATTGATTACCTATGTAATTATACCTTGCAGTACGACATGCCACGTGCTCAGCACGGAGCAGGTCAGTTATATTCAGACGTAGGTGCATCATCTGATAGACCACATCACAGAGGTTACCTAATCATCTGTTATCTACAGAAGGTACTACAGTTTACACGGTTTCATCCAGTATCCGTTTATGATTAAAACTCTTGTTTATTTATTTACTAGCTTCTGACCGCGGCTTCGCCCGCGTGGATGACGGACATTGCATGTTATTATACATATAAACCTTCCTCTTGAATCACTCTAACTGTGGAAAAAAAACTGCATCAAAATCCGTTGTGTAGTTATAAAGATCTAAGCATACATACAGACATCAGGACAGCGGAAGCGACTTCGCTTTGTACTATGTTGTGATTTGCCTGAAACATGGTATGTTTATAAGGTGTTCATAGTATTGCATCGCCGTTTTAAGGGTTTGCTGTCGTCCTATAAACCGGTAGGTATCTAAATTTATTTTTCAGATTTAGATCCTGGTTCATAGAATGAATATCATCTTACTCATGAATCCGTGGAGTAATTGCATATATGAGTAGCAATGGGTTTAATTTTGATATTTTAACAACATTATTAATTTGTGTTATTTACGATGTTGAGCTGTCAATATTTTCGAACATTCGAAGCAATGGATTACCAATATCCTTCAAAATCATTTAGATAGTAATAGGTAGTGTGTTATGCAATTACATTCTTAACAGGAAATTAAGTTGTGGTTTAGCATGCAATCTGTTGATCTTGGATGAATGGTTAAGGTAATGGTAATGGTAAGAATTAACCTACAGAAGAACGTTTAGCAGCGGACGGAAATGCTTTATATTCTATCTCCGCATCGCTGTCCACTGGTAATGTATCAAATAACCAAGAGATTGGCAGCATTGCCACGTTGTATGGCAATGGTAGGTAAGTCTTTGACCAGTGTAACATAAAAGCCATACCCTGGGTCACGGGGAGTGTCAACCAGCCGTTTGGAGATTTCGTTGAACAAATCATGATGCCCGAAGGTTTCCACCTCAAACGGCTTACATATATAAATTGATCCAAATAATTGTCCAATATTATTATTACTCTTTCCCACGGCTCAAAGGAATTACAGAAAACTGCTTAACGACGGAGTTAACTTTCGCAAAGCAAATTCACTTCAAATATTTGTCTTGTTGGACAAACTGTGCATGTCTGAGCATAAAGAGCAGTCACACACAAGAGTTAATCTATTACAACATAACAGGCATATCGGTAAAACGTTATTTGAAAATTCTATATGTTTAGTAAAGTGTATTCTTCATATTTGGCAAACAAATACCTATTATTATAGCGTGCTGTTTATTTATAAAAGACATGTTAGGAAAAACTCTCTGTATACATATAGACACTGAATAACTTCTGCGGAATTGTCGAAAGGGTTACCGTTTCCCCGGAACATAAAGGGCTAAGGAAGGAACATGGATGGGTTTTAGTTAGTAAGAGTCCGCGCCACCCAGAGCAGGAGAAATCATTTGATGATTTCCCACCCTCAAAAAAAAAGGCACGGTATAACTAGTAGTACCAACTAACGTAGTATCGGTAGATATTGTGTATGACAAATGTTTAAACCTATCAATGAATGGAATGAAACACATTCTGGGTAATACGTTACCGCTAGGCGTATAGTAATACCTTTTTGCGGTATACCAAACGGATAAAATTAACCTCAAGTGGGGTTTTATTAGTGACTCGGTTGACTAACAAATTGTCAACCATTTAGGTCATTTTAGACTGTCACAATAACTAGGTGTATGTGCGCTTGTGAACTGACCATTATTGTCAAGATTTTAATTTATTGATTAACATAACTACAAGTTACGGTTATTGTTCTTCATCATCTCGACATGGCGATGACTAGTTCATAGAGTGAGATGTAGAGATAGAAAACCTATTTACTGAACTGGGACACTACATTTTTTATCATAATAATTGAGGAATTGCCATTCAACTTTTTTTGAAAAAAGAAAATAATTTCGTTTGCAGCTAATTGTATTCATCCTGGGCCTTCGATCCGGTATAAAAATAACGTTAAAAGGGTAATATTTTAGTTCCGACTGTCAGTTTCAGTGAATGAGACGGGTGCATCCTGTGATAAGATGTGCGAATGACCGTGGATGTTCGCGAAACACCCGAATGTAATATTTTCAATCTGGGTTTTTTTGCAGTGGAATATTTCTTCTAAAAATTCGGACTGCATTACCGGTATAATAAGTATACCTACCAACAAATATACTATTTATATCTAGGTATATTTTTTGTGTTTTGTTTTATTTTTATTTCGTTCTTAACCATTTAGATTATTTTATTGATTAGATTTCTACTGAAAGATCTTCCATATTATATTGTCATAGGGAACTTTTTTTTAGTTAATGGAATTGCGGAAAGAAATCAATTCCAAAAAAATATCTGATTTCAAAATTATAATCATGACTGACTGTCTCGTATATTTCTAACGGAATCTTTTCCAATACGCGAAAAATAAACTAGAATAAAACAAGCACCCGATCTCATTAATAACATGAAGTGGTATAATAAAAGAGTGTTGTCCAAAGATAGGGCACCTCTGGCGGGTGCACTTGTTAAGGTAACCAGCGGGCAGCGGGCCAGTCGATACGATACCCGTTCAGGGAACAGGTAACAGTGTAAAAAGTAAAAAAATAAAGTCCGGCTGTCGGTCCGCGGCCGCCCCCGTCCGGCCGCGGAGTAAGACAGGCTGTTCATAACACGACTGACAAGCTACTTCTTTAAAAACGCATCAAATTGTCTTAAGATTAAAACGCAAAGGGTTAACTTACGTATAAGTGAGAAAATTGAGCCACTTTTGGGAAATCTATGCCGTGTGAATCTTACGTAGATTTGTTGTGTTAATTTTTACTGTACACGAATTAAGTAGTTAAATCGTGATAGTCATCATAAAGTTAGCTACTGAGATTAGTTCAGTAAATATTTGGTGATGATATGTCCGAACTATGGTGACATTTAAAAGTAAGAACTATACTTTGTGGGGAAAGATACATTTTGGACATTATATTTGGGCACAGTCTATAGATGCAAATTCAAAACTTGACGTCCGGTAATGTATCTAGATCATGCAATTAAGGTCTATAGTAAAAGAATAAATCGTATAAACTACATAACGACTAAAACATCGTTAAGTCTGAACCGAGCTACTGCAAAAATAAATCGCATACATTTGTCGGCTAAGACCGTAAGTGACAGGACTATTAAAAACGTGTATCTATCTAGTTCATTTAGCGATTTCAACGTTGTCAGATAGATCATAAAGCCGGTTTTAAAATGTATTCTCACAAATCACAGCCGTCTAGTAGCAAGTCCGTAGCCAGCCTTAGCTCGCTCGTGGTGCACCGTGCATGTGCAGTGTACTCCTAACATATGATCCCATAGTTAGGCCTCTATTAATAACACCCCGTGATGTTTACATTTGCCAGATAGCAATGTTTATTTTTTTATGGTTCCTTTAATCTCCTGTTTTTTCAAAGCGCCTTTTTAACAATGTTCCGGCGTTTTTAATCCTTAGTTATTTAGTGATTAAACTCATATTACATTAGATTCACTAAGTAATTAGGTGTACAGTAAACAGACAATATTAGTACGTATGTGGGTAATTAATAAAGACGATCGCCACTCGAATTCCGAATCGATTAAACAATTAAGTTTTAAGTGGGATCAACGATCTTTTATTTACCGACCTCTGTCATCCTGGATGGATTTCGCGATATGCTACACATTATAAGAACGGTCTTATCTTACCTGTAATCAACGGGGCGTTCCTATTAAAATTAAACTGCAGCACGCACGTTCATAATTTAAAAGTCACTTCACAACTCGCGAACTCGGACGTCTCGTTTGACAACCAATACTAATCGTTGGACGATGTCCCGCGCTGTCGACGTTCGGACACAGACTGCCTACATACTGGCTCTTTACTCAATACACAGCTTTGTTTTGCGCTTCAAACTTCCACCACAAAGGATTTTCGACTTAACTTTTGAGAAAATAGAGGTGACGCAGCCAGCCCCATTTGGTTCGTCTGATATCTCGTCGATATAATTTACGATAAACATTTTGCATGTTTCCATTGATAGCGAATCATCCGGGAGACGTGGGATGCTTTACAATCAGCTCACATACAATGTTATGGCCGGTCAAATTTAGCATCTGCTGATTAGATTAACGGCTGTTCAAAGTGAATGGCGTCGTTTTATCAATAAATCTTGTCGACGCTGACGGGATTAGCAGATGAAAAAGGAATGATGGGACTGTAAATTATGGATGAAGGGTCCAGGAGCAAAAAGTTACATCGCGAATATGAATATTCATCATAATTCTTGGCTGATTATTATTTTTAAGCTCCTTTTAAAAGTCGCGTTCATAAACCACAGGTTGTTTTTGAAGTATTGTTAGCCTTATGAATGAATGGCGCGTATTACCGAGGTTTATATTTTACCTGCCATCGACTCATTGTTTAGTCTGAACGCAACGTAATTTACTACAGCGAAATCGGTACACCACATTATGTTAAACATGCTCCCCATGGTAACACGGCGATGTTCGGATATTGACTCTTTTAGGTTTAGACAGAAAGACCTTTGTATTGGAAATGATTTATCGGCACGAACTTAATAAGAGCTGATCTATGAAAAATATTTTGAGTGGGTAGTCCGATCATATAATACCTAAACGTTTTTAGTACAGAGGCCAGCTAATCAAGTTACCACTATCTGTCAAATTTCTTTGATAGTATTTCAACTTTATTGCAAAGACATAAGGTTAATTTTTAATTGAGAAAATTTCACAGTTAGGGATAGCTTGATGTGCTGGCGTCTGTACATAACATAATTTACATAATGTTAAATTAAGTTAAATTAAATGTTATGACGACACGGTTGGCGCAGTGGTTGAGCGATTGACTGCTGCGCATTATGTTGCGGGTTCGATTCCCGCACGGAACAAATATTAGTACGACCTGCAAATATTTGTTACGAGTCTGGGTGTTTTTCTATCTATAATATGTATGTATTTACAAAAAAAAATGTATATAAGTAGTTTATCAGCCATCTCGTTACCATAACACAAGCATTAGGTTGCTTAGCTTGGGACGATATGGCGTTGTGTGAAATGTTCCCACTGCTGGGACACAGACTTCCTCTCTGAGATAGGGAGTGGGCTATAATCCACCACACGGGCCTAGGGCCTGGATATCACATGTCTTCGAATTTTTGGTTCTAGGACATCCCGGTTTCCTCACGGTGATTTCCTTCACCGTTTTGAGAGCAATTATTAGTAATGGAGGAAATATAGGACTATCAATTCATATGCCTAATACCTACTCCTATTATAAACGTCTTCAAAAGGTGTGGACGTCATTAGGGAAAACCTGTTGGCAGCAGTTTTCGTAGGTAGGCTCTACCTACCTACGAAACCTATTTTCAGTATATTATTTTAAAAGAATAAAGTATTTCTGTGGTCAAAGTCAAATCCTTTATTTCAAATAGGCACAAGAGAGGCACTTTTGAACGTCAAAATGAACAAGAAATAGAATTGATTCTAGTCGCCCCTTCCGAAGGGTGGTTTCGTATGGAGAAGAAAGGGCAAGAAACTCAACCGTTATTCTTTTAAAATGTTTTGTATACATAAATTATAAAATTATATTATGTGATGTCTAGAATGCATATTATGTCGTAGTAAGATGGTTGAAGCCTGATACTGTCGTCAAAAATGGTCGAAGTAAAAAAAATCAGGTCACTCTGACAGTTATGAACCGATTTCATATTACGGTATATAACTATATTCCTAGATATCCTTAAGGAGATAACCATGTATATCACGACTTCAACCATCCTCATATATTCATGATAAGTCCAAAAATTCGATTTTACACTACGAGCATTTGAAACTTTAAATAATGCTACAAATCTGAATAGTTAGTTCTGTTGTTTAAACTATTACATGCAACAAACAATAGGAGACTTACAAAGAATAGACCAAAAAAAGTTATTAGTACATTTTTACATCACCCATAGGGGTGATGTAAAAACAGAAAATGACAACTATCAATCCCCACAGATTTTAGCTACTCTACCGTATACTTCTATCTACATACCTACTTATACCTTTCTATTTTACTTATAACTGATTTATTAGTTTTGTTGTTGTTTTCACTAGAGGACTTAGTAGAGAGGATACTTACGCCGGGAGCAGCAAACAGCGGTTACCGTGCTTCGAGTGACAGATCTCGGCGACAAGTCATAGTCCAGGAACGTAAAGACCTAATGGCTGCATCAGTGAACGGTATTCGCGTTGCTGAAGTTTGGGCCAAACAAATTTAAAATAAAAAATAGTTAAAAAAAACTAAAAAACACGCTTTTTATAGAAAACCGAACTAAAAATAGAAAATAATTTTACTTTTTTAAAAGCGTGGGGTGCTTTTCACCACCACCATGCATATTCGGTTTTCTATAAAAAGCGTGTTTTTTAGTTTTTTTAAACTATTTTTTATTTCCTACTTTTTAGTTTAAATTAATGTATTGTCATCGGTCCTCGATAAATCTACAAAGTTTGAACGAAATCTGGCCGTTTAAAGTGGGTCAAAATCGCTTCCAAATGAGTCGGTTACAAACATACATACAAGTGAAGCTAATATAAAGCGTGTAAGAATAAGGATAATGGGAAACTATTATCAAATTATTGCATTGTCATCGGTCCTTGAGACGTGTGCAAAGTTTCAAGTTGATCAGACTTTTAGAAACCGGTGAAAATTAAGCTCAAAGATTCCGTTACATACTTACATAGATACAACCCGAGCTAATAAAAGCGTGTTAATATAAATATATTTAAGTACTATTTTTGCTATCGACACGCTAAGAAGAAGAAGATTAGCTTTGTTACCAAGGATCCTATGAATGCCATCCAATCAGCTGCAACACCTGTGATCATTTGAAATGGATCTCCTTTGACTAAGCGCTGGGACAGCTCTTCGACGCAATAAAGATCATCATGACAGCACCCGGAACATCATAAGTACTACTTTCATTATTAGTACCGTCTTTATGTTAGTAAGAAGAACTGCAAAGAAATTCAATGTGTCAAAAAGGGTTGTCATATTTTAGAACGACATTGTTAGTAATTCAGCTTCACTAACCCGTGTCAAGCGGCGTTTATGTGAACTCATTTTACGGCGTGTATGTTAAATCTGTTTACACACGTCCAACACAAAACGTTGCGTTACTAAACACGCCTTAGGGCGAATTTCATCTATGATACTGAACGCAATCGGCACTTAAACCTCGTTTAAGGGCTGTCAGTGTCATTTTTATTCTTTGGAATATTGTCACTGACCATGTCTTGAAGGCTGTTTAGACGTGCTGATCGCGTTCAGTTTCATTGGTGAAATTGGCACTGAAGTCAGTAAGTACCGTCAAACGGGGTGAATTGGGACGAAACTTGGCAACAAATTATATTATTTCAATGTTAAAATCCCTTTTGAAGTTTCGTCCCGATTCACTCCTGCGTCCCTATTCACCCCGTTTGAATGTAAGGAATGTTTTAACTTCTATAATAATATAACAGTTTCAAATGTGTGTCCTGAATAATTGTAACCTACGTTGTTTTTTATAATAAAAGTACTTTAAAATACTGCATGTAAAAGTACTGTATGATAAAATAATAAGTATTTTACATTGTGGAAAAAATCTACGTAAAACGAACGGTGAGAAAAGATAAAATAAAAAGGCACAAAATTAATTTCTTAATATTTATTTTCTATGCAACATAAAAAAATATTCATCATAGTTACAATAAATTACAGTTACTTAATGCGAACTAAAATGTAATTTACGATAATTCGTGAACAGAATCGTACGGGTCAGATCAGAATTTTTTTCAAAGTCTTTACCTACACAATTGTCATGATTTTTAAACATTTTTTTATATAATAAATGCAAACTATTATCTAACCAACAAAATAGTCCAATGTAGATAAAAAGCTTGCTTAGCAAATATAATTAAACTGTTATCGATGCTTTAATTTTTCCATTCTCCCGTTCATTAACAAAGGTGAGACGTCTCGCGTCTTATAATATAAAACTCACAAGCTATGAATGAAAACTACCGTCTTAACAATGGTGAAAACCAAGCATCGTCAACGTTACAGATAACACTGAATGTACCTCACAACAATTACAATCTACCAGTTCGGATTTAGCGAAAACTTCGGCTATTACTAAATATTTAATGAGCCAAACATATTGAAAGCATGTTTACTTTAATACTGTTCGTTTGACCATAACGATCCGTGCCAATGAAATGGGAAAATGTAACGACAAAGGCTCGGGGATGCAGTAAAACTGATTGAGTACTATGAACTCAGGTTTCTCTCGTGTTTCAACTATTTCATCTAAATGCTTTCAATATGACCAGCTTCTATTAACATTAGGTCTATTACACATTTCCATAAATTTTAATTATAAGTATCCAAAATGTTTCAGAATTTCGTTACACTTGCGACCGAACTAAGTTTCACAACAATTACATTCAACGGCTAACATCCACTACTTCCGAGTACGGCGATGTACGATATTACTGTTACAATTCACGGTAAATATTGTGACACTAAATAAATGCAGACATTGTGCTGTCATGTCGAATATGGATCGATGAAAATCACATTTTCATTCATAATTTTACGTAAGGCAAGTATTCTTTACTAGGTACGTGTTAAATAAAATGAACACAGTGTAATTTAGTAGGGAAGGCAGTGAGAATATCCACCGTAAACTGGTGGCTAACAATCTAATATCAAAATTGTCATTTCGGACCGTAACAAGTTTTTTATTTTTCATCAAGACAGAATTTTCAAATCGTTAACGGGTATAAAAAGCGACAAAAACAGACGCGAATAGAACAAGGCTCCTACTATAATCAATTAATATTAATAGATATATATTAAATTCTTACTAGACAATAGACATGATAAAGACTCCTTAACAAATAACTTAAAGGGGTTACAATAACAGTGCCATCAAATATAAATACGCAATGTATAAGGTACCAATAGTTACAATATAAGCTCTAAATGAGAACGATCAAAATGTAGGCATTCGAACATGTTACCTTGTGAAGCTATACATAATAACGAGGGGAAATAAATATGTGTGAGGGTTAATTATTTAAATAATTAATAAATTACGTTCCTTGTCTCAGCTGCCGGTCTCAAGTTTTATAAACATATTTCAGATTACATCTGACCGACGCGTCACTGGGGAGACTTTAAATTAAACGATTTGAAAAATCAACATGGTTAGACCGTCTGGAATGTACTCAATTAAGACCCGACACCTTTCAGGCGGAGAAATAAGTATACACAAATAAATATATTATAATAAAATAAAACGACGGTTCTTGGTGCACGTGTGCACAATATGTCCGCCAGTGTACGAATAAAACTGGATACAATAGGTACAGATAAGGCAAAGAATAAATATACATGTACAGATGCAGTAAGCGAACGCGTTAGCTACCTAACATTAGTTAACACGAATCCCTAGCCTTAATCTAGACACGATACAATCGAGATATTGTTTCATGCTGCTCGAGACGATTGCAAACCATCATGAAGACGTCGAATTATACTTTTTGGCGTTATGCAACACTAGTATCTGGAAGCAACGGTCTCGAGCCCGCAATTGTCCAAAATCAGAAACATTAACTTGGGCATTAACTTCAATGTGATCGGTGCAAAACTTCAATAATAGTCAAATATGAGAAATTCAAATACGAAAGAAGCCTATAAAGAGGACTTAATACTACGTAAGAGAGTCATTTTACTGACGGGTCGCCCCGTACTTTAAATTCATTCGAGATTTGAGAGATGTACCATAGTGGATGGTCACAGATAACTATAATATCAGAGTGATAAACGTTATATACAATTAACTTTATCGATTACAGTCGATACTAGTGTACCGATGATCGATGGATAAAATTCGAAGTGTTGAGGGATAAATTGAGATTTTTGTAACTCCTATTAATCGAGATTCTTTTCGAATATCATTACGCCTACTATGTTACAGTCAGACACGTCAGCACACAACATGCACACATTTCAAGCGGCTTTTACACAAGTTGATGATATTGATGATCTACATCTATATGTGTTTATATAACATTACTATGGTAAAATGTTGAGTGGATGATTTGAACTACGTCTCTTTAACGACTTTCAATTGGACTCCATTCTAAAGTCTTCTTTCAATAGCTTTTTTATAACTAAACTTGTTCCTAGCATTTTATTCAGCGAATACGTTTTCTTTCAAAGACCACAATGCGTTTTTGTTGCGTGAACTGACACCAAAAGTGGGATAAAGTGACGTAAGGAGGATAGGGAGGGGACAGGAAACCATCGACGTCTCCGCGCTACAATAGACGATCACAACACCGAACCACGCCTCACTTTAACTCTGCAAAGCACCACAATATGCCCCGGTGGTCAAACTGCGCGATTATATAAAAATATTTTATTTAATTTTTCTTAATAAAATATAGATTTTTATAGATACTCATTTGTCGGTTCCAATACGTGTCGTAAAGTTTGGCAGATGTACTCATTACAAAAGAGAATATAGTCTTAGAAAGTACAACATAAAGAAGAGTTCATAATGGTTTAACCAAAATATTAAAAAGATTTCCTAAGTACATCTGCGATATTGAACAACACGGCAATGGATGACAACATCTATTAATTGAACAAGCTTGGTCAACGCTTAAATGTATCTACGTTTTTAGAATGACAAAGATATATGGAATTTCAATAACAGTCATAGGTTTGATTCGTAAAATAAAAATCTTTATGGTCCATAGCGTTCAAAGAGTTATTAGAAAGATATGCATTTGATATAAAAATAAGCGATACATGAATTTTGGCTTGCGAACTGACCATTGGCTGCCATGTCACATCGCGTATTCTCCAGACTAATGGAGACCCGTTGATGTTAAACCAACCTTAAATTCTTACTTATCATTTTAATTCCTTAAGCCAAACCTACGAAGCCTGATAAGTTCGCAATGAGCGCAAGTGACCACCGGAGTCCAGAGCTAATTACCTTATTTTTTGTGACAAAAATAGCTTTTCTTATCTCAAGTCTTGACCAGCTACCGTATGGTTAACTACACGTAATTGATATCGAGCCGTAACATCGCCTACTTACTAACACAAGCCGAGATATTAACGTTCAGGTTTTGGAAAGCCGACTGGGTGTATCTTAGAGGAGGAGACGAGGGTCAACTGTTTCTTTATTAAAGACCTTATAATTGTCTTTACTCAGTGGTCGACAGTTAAATGTCGAAAGTAGGCAGAAGCTACAAAGGTTGGCAATTCTATATCATGAAGGTGGGATACACGATTCTACACGATTTAAGTTTTTAAGTGCCTGTTAATAATCTTGATACGTGCTCTAAAAGTATTGAGCCAATAAGAGCCCCCAAAACCCAAACGTTAGTGCCAGTTTGACTATTTCTCATTACTTAAAATCAGTCTCATAAATAACGAAATGTTCAACAGACTTAGAGACGATCGCTACGATCTCAGGGAAGATAGTCAATAAAACCTTATAGCCATGTCTATTGACACTAACAGCCGGCCGAAACAGAAAGGTAGGCTTCGTTATCAGCTTACACTAATGCTTACACGCTAATAAATTTCAACTAAATACAGTCACTGTCAAATTATACTGCCGATAGTTCACGGATTAATTTCAAGCACTGGGAAAATAGTTGGAACTCATACGAGATTTTTACTGAAGGAAATCTTTACTCAGATTACTTTTACGGCGTTTTTAAAGGCTTCACTTGTTTCTGCATGATGGTAATAATTGACCCATTTTCCTTCAGTAAACTGACTCGCAAGAGTCCATACATTTTCGACAATCTAAAACATGTAAGACGAATGGCAGTGCAGCTCTAGATCATAGATATTACCTTCGCGTCTCAAAACCAATATAAATAAGCCGTTAAGCTTGTGAAATCGAGATGGTCGCGGCTATCGATAGAAACTTTCGACATTTCAACAAAAGTCACATAATGACATCGTGAAACCTAGTAAAGTAAGTTAATACTTTTTACAACACAATATTGCGAAATTAGAATCCTAAATTAAACTCTCGACGCGTGCAAGACACTGAGAAATCGTGACGTTATTTGAGTCTAACACGACGAAATATCGCTTCTTTCACACTTTCTCATTTCGAAAGAGTGTAAAAGAAACAGAGCTACGAAACGCGCTTACAGATGTGCAACAGCACGGCTAATGAGGTGCTCAGTTGTATCTCTTCTAGATGTTCCTTCCAATTTGAGATGAGATAAGATGCCTCATGTGCTCCCGCCGCGCCCTACACGTAGGTGGGCGGCTGCGCGGGCGGCGGCGGCAGCACGCGCGCGCCCGGCACGTACTGCCCGATGAACGAGCCGTCCTCCGTGAAGCGACCTGCGCGCAGATGCACTGTTTATATATACCTTCACCACATGACCACTTAAACCTGTGTCGATAATTTTTGAAAACAAAATAAATTATAGTAGGATGAAACCCATTGGAAAAGGAAGAGAATATAACAAAAATTAAAGGAAAAATAATTTACGGGCGATCTGAGGTCGGGAAGTGGATGGGGGTGCGTTTTTAAGGGTAAAAAATGGTTTATTTCGATTTCCGGCAAAACTACAAGTCCGATGGTAAAAAGTTGAAGAGCAAAAAGGTAATAAAAAGATCTACAAATTTTGTTTTCACACTTTTTTCACATAACCTCAAAATGTATGTGAAAAATTCAAATAACCAAGTTTTTGGTTTTTTATTTTTATCGTTTACATATTTTTTTTTTTCAAGAATTTGGTGAAAACTTACCTATTTGTATTCCAAACACAATGTAATTTTTTTGATTTAAAATATTTATTTGTTCACCTTATTTTGACTTAATATCGCCCTCATTTTCGATCGAAAATACTCGCGTCAAAATATCAGCTTTTTTCATCCACTTCCCGACCTCAGATCGCCCGTAAATTATTTTTCCTCTAATTTTTGTTACATTTTCTTCCATTTCCAATGGGTTTCATCCTACTATAATTTTTTTTCACTTTTTACCATTTTTAAAGGCTTCGGCACTGGTCTAGCTTATTATATGGCATTCACAGAATAGTCCGGTTAACACTTTCACTGCCAAGCACATTTATTGCATGTCTATTGGCATGCCACAAAATGTGTCTCGCATATCTATAACAACCCATCTGTTGAGTCCATCGGCGCAACGGTTACGTAACGGTACCACTATGCCGCAGCACCCGAATCCGAGTTCATAAGCCACGCCCACGACCAGCCAGCGATAGTAGGGTTGTCGAACGTCTAATTTTTTATTGAAAGAAATAAACTACACGGTTCTTTTTTATATTTTTATTTGTTTTTCTAGGTATTTAAAAATCATAACACTTACGCCAAGAGAACCTTACATGATTTGCCTAATTCGCAGTTGTAGTGTTTTTCTTTTTAATTGGTTTTCTTTTCAAGTTTCATGATAACCTATGAAATGTATTTCCTATTGAATACGATACCACACTTTTTATCCAAGAATGTTTATCGGAGATGTAACCAATACAGAACAAAGAATACTTTCTGTGAAATTATATGTAACACACTCCACAAAATAACGAAAAACATTGTACTAATGTTCTTGCTCCTCCTTCTCAATCTCAACTTGTTGTTAGTCAAAAACTTTTAAATGTCAAAATATCAAATCTTCATACAGCCAATAATGCAGATTTTTAACCCTCTGATGCCAGATGATTCACACGCATAACAACAGAATTATCTAAGCTAAGTGAATTAAAGTAAGGTAGCTAAAGTTGTATAAACAGTTGTCGTCTAAATCGCCAGCAAGGGATTAAAAACCTTTAAGCTCAATAAAACCAAACCGATGCCTTTGTTTTCATTTTTTAAACCTTCAGCGGCGGTTTTTACCTCAATAAAACACGCGCAGATAAAGAAAAATAGTTACCTAATAACAAGAAATCTCATTAAAATTGCGTGGCGCCATAGGCTTGTATGACCAACCTATGATGAAAAGGCAATTAATAATAAATCCACTTTAGTATGTTTCTTAGAGATTTGTCAGCATAATATTAAATCTTACAACATTTAAAGTAAATAAATAATTGATGAAAGACTTACTCAAAAGTACATACTATTCTCACCTAGCTTATTTTTGGCAACCCTAGTAGCACGTTTTGATTTGCACCCGGTAGGCGGGTGCTGGGCATGGCCACAAGCCACGTATAACTATTAATATGTAGGACCCGGGAGTCGGGTTGTGGGCACCTGAACGAATTTTCGTTCGACCCGGGAGCCGGGTGCTTGGCAGCGAAAGTGTTAAACTGGGTAAACTCTAGGTAGACCTGCCAGATGCCATTTACATAAAAAGACACTTAGATTACCTATGGATAATCTGTTCTGTGCTTCATAATTAATGGAAAGAATACCATGAGCCCGCTAAACACTGGGCAAAAAACAAAAAATCATTAGCAAAATAAAATGCAAAAACCAAAATAAAGCAAAAATAAAATCATACCTTACAAAACGAAACAAAACGTCGCTCGTGCAGGCAAAGGCAAAGAGGAAAGGGACGGAACGAGGAAATAATAGCAACATTAAAACAAATGCAAAACTTATAACAAAGCACGCTAATAAACATTTAAGTAGGAAATATTCACTCAAAATAATATAATTTGTTTCTTTACAACCTACAGTTACTTAAATACAAATTATTCTGTACTTATAACCTAACCTAAGCTGCAAAAATAACTTGCCAAGGATAATGAAATACTCAGTGATGAAGCCTTTATTTAAACTATTTCTGAAATAGTGCAATAAAGACTGGACGCCCTAGTGAAAATTTAAAATTACTTTTTTCATGCACAAGACAAACTTATTTTTAATTTTAATTATTTCTGTCGAGTACACTGTAGCAGTATACTGCCCAGACCAGATCTAAAAAAAAGATTCACAACATAATTCACAGATCAAAACGTAATAGAGAACAAAATTTCGTCGGGCGACGTCACCGTCAATCAGTTAGCCAATCAGAACGAAGAACTAGGGAGCTGCCTACGGCGATTGGGTGCCAGTACCGGACTGTTTTATGTTGCATTTTATTGTGATGCAATGGCACTACGTTACATTTTAAGCTTACAATAACGTAGCTATATTTAGAGCGCACTCATTTTGCAAAGGTTTGAGCTTAATGTTTACTGAGATAGATGACATTATAACTTAAAAGCAGGTGGCCTAAAATCTAATTGCATTGAAGGCCCTAAATATAATCAGAGTGTTGTAAAATACAAATTTTTGAACTTAAAGCTACACAATGTCATCACCTCAGTACACAAAAGCTTCAATCAAAGGGTGCAAGGTAGAGGGAGAGGTATAGGGTTTAGACGAGAGTGGCGAAGCCCTGTGAGGCGGAATCAGTCTGTCCTGTGGTCGGGGGCCGTCGCTTGCGGCCGTACTGACCGATGAAGGAGCCGTCCTCGTTCATACCCGCTGGAAACACATGCTTTATGCATTTACAGCCACGACGACACACATGCGTTAACAAAATGGGGAGGTTTTAATCTGATCATAAAAAGTTTTGTACATTTTATGGGTTGTTTTTGAATGTTACTACAGTCATTGTTTTTCTTGATTTATTTGTTAACACATAAGTAAACCTTCAGCTTATTGGGATATGAAAAATGTTGTTATGTATGTCATGAACTGACAAGATGATTATTTTTGTCCTCACATTCAATACATAGATAAGTTGTTGTTTTCAAGTGATCTAAAACTTTTTATGTTCAGTATAATAAAAACGGTTTTGGTAGCTAAGGTGCAATCAAAGTAAAACATTAAAAAAGCGTGCAGGTACTAATGGTCAAAGATAAAGACATACTAAAAAGTAATTAACAAATCAAAATAAAAATACCAAAACGAAAACTATTTTATATTGAACTAGCTTCCGCCCGCGGCTTCGCCCGCAAAATATGTCGACAAATTATACACATAAACCTTCCTCTTGAATCACTCTACCTATTACAAAAAACCGCATCAAAATCCGTTGCGTAATTTTAAAGATTTAAGCATACAGACAAACAAACAGACAAAAATAGCGACTTTGTTTTATACTATGTAGTGATGACAAGCTTAGCCCTAAACAAAATCAAAGCCAGAAGAAATAGAAAGTAGGGAAAAGAAAATACCGACACACATTGACTGACCAATGCTTGTATCCCACCCTATTGTTGGTGGTAGATTAAGCCAATTTCTTAAAAGAGCCTCTTGAACTACCAACTTCTTATACCAGCATTATTTGAGTATGAGACGGAGCTTTACAAGACGTATAGCTTCATCTCTTTCCCGTTGTAAGTAATATTAAAATAATACTGCTATAAGGGGTGGTGGTTGCTACCCCTGTAATTAATTGAGACACAAGAAAAAAAGGCTATATTACATAACGTTTTTTTTTGTGATATCTGGTAGAGATGCAACGGATAGCAGTTTAGCCGGATACCGAATATCCGTACAAACTTTGTAGCCGGATATTCAGCCGCCGAATATCCGGTGGTTTGCGTAGGCGGCCCACGAACGATCGGGTGGACTCGGTCCAAGTCGAGTCGTTTCGTTGAAAAGTGAAGTTAACAATTGTTTCATTCTTTATCTTTTAGCAGCTTACAGCAGTGAAAGCAGCGAAAGGCTTTTTTTCTGAAGTTTGCCTTATTTACGAAGACAAGCGAAACCGCTTGCTACCTCTTACATTCTTATTGCAGAGAAATTAGTATTTTTTCAACATAATTTGCCCTTATTGCAGTATGAGTAGTTATTCATTTTCTAAGTTGTAGAATTATTGTGTGATTTCTGATTGTATTTCTTAAGAGATACTAACAAAATAAAGAATTAATTAAGCACCTACAATATATATTTTTTTATCCAGTATTCGGCCGGATAGGCGCCAGTAATCCGGTATTCGGCCGGATAGTATTTAGGCCTCCGGATAGGCCGGATACCGGATAGTTACCGGATACCTTTTATTTTCTAGTGTACCTATATCTTTTTAAATTTGTGTGTTATATTTTGTGATTTCCAGTGATTATTTTTTCGGTGATTGAAGTATTGAAAAAATTTGTTTTATTCAACGGTCAGCGTTGGCCAGTCCTCGGGTGAAGGAGCAATAAAGAAGAGCCACACATCAACGACTACACAACAAACGTACCTGTTTCTCCTTCGCCGTACTCTGCCATGGAGTCGGTATCACTTTCAGGACCGGGCTTCGTTCCACTGCTCATTGAGTGACGAGACTTGTTGTCAAGACTGGAACAGAGATTAATGGGAGTTAGAATAAAGTTACTTATTCTTAGGACTTAAGAATAATTCCTAATTTTTTTTTTCCGAATATAATTTATCTTTGTGATAATATTGCTTTTTTATAATTTGTGTCTTCTTATTTATTTTAAATTAATTGTTTTTTTTGTAATGATTTCTGCAAGTATCATTTTAATTTACTATTATTAATTGTAAAGGGCATTTGATTCATCAACAACAGTGAATAAAAATCTTTTTTTAGTCCGTAAGTGATTAAAAACATTTCGAATTAGGAACAAGCACGAGATATGTGTAAGGCGTGTGTGGCTACTGACGGGTGCGTGTACTCGTGGAAGCCGCCCTCGGCGTAGTCCCGGCGGCCGTGCGCCAGCTCGCGGTCGTGCACGTCGTACTTGCCGCCGCGGTTGCGCCGCACCACGCACACCAGCACCAGCACCAGCAGCAGGAAGGCCAGCGCCAACATCACGCCGATGAACCAGCCCGCCGTCGCCGTCTTGTCCTCGTCCGGCTTCACGATCGGCCCGTCTGCGGAGGGCAGGACAGTTGGGTGTCAAACATGGATAGGCCTACTTCGGCGGAGCGCGGTGCCGTGTGGAAATCGCCTTAGTGTGTGAAATGAAAATTTTTGGTAGCTAATAACCAATAGTCTTATTTAATAACACCAGCCTATCGCCTACAGTTCCATTATAGAGCAAGACCTCTTGTCAAACAAGCGTGAGCTTTGATATCAATTACAGAATTATATCTCTACAGTTTAAATGTGGATGGCTATACATACAAGTACAGAAGACCAAAGAAGCGATGGATAGATTGTGTGACACATGATATGGTTAGAAAGAGAGTGACTACCGAGATGACGACTTCCATACTTCTCTAAGTATGGAAGAAAAAGACATGTTCCGCCGACCTCAAATAAATTGCTATAAGGGCAGGAGAAAAAAAAAAGATTTTCTTAAATTACAAGGCTTAGAAATTGAAAACTTTCATTTTGATATACCTTCTATAGTCCCGATTTTGTTATGAACCACAAAATACAATAATTGAAATGCATTTACCATGCAACAAAAGACTAGAAAAAATTTAACAGCATTGTATGACCTTTAAAAAGCCCGCATTTCTGCTTAAAAATTAATGGCCTCATGAATTACTGTGGTTCATAAAGTGTTGATGTCATACATGTAATCAATGAAATCAGTATTATTCTGCACTTACATAAATTGACTTGCCAGAATGTAGAAAATAAAATTTAGAATAATTTACTCTATTATTTTGTGTAATAGTTTATAGGAAATCTGAATTCATATTTATGTTTCGAGATTATTGTAAGACATAAAAAATATAGAACCCGTTGATATAAAAAGTTTGGTGATAATCTTAAACAAATATACTTAAAAAGTTAGATTTACCTCTTGTAATAAACTCAAACAAAAAAATTCAATGTTTTAATTAGGACGACACAAAAATATATGACTAACCAAGTACCCTTTTTAATAACGACTAATTCCCTGTCTTCTATTATAGGTAGAGCAGAACAAAACAGAAAGACAGAAGAGAGATACAACAGTGCTATATCAATATCAATATCATCATCATCATCTGCCTAGCCTATATCAATATATAAATTAAAATCTCCATAGTATCAAGACTTACCAATGGTAGTATCAACATCCTTAATCTCGCTGGCGCTGAAGTACTCTCCGTCATGCGCCGTCAGCTTCACTTCATACACCTGGCCTGGTTCCAATCCCGTCAGGATCACGTAGTCATCGTCAGTCACCTCATTAGTCTTCGACCAATCAGGATGGCCCTTCAACTTGTACCACGCCACGAAGTGAGTTCCTGCGTGACCATCCAGAGATGGAATCCAACGGACGAGAATATGAGCAGTTCCTTCCTTAGCCGGCAGTGTACTAGTCTCAAATAGTGGAATTTCAGGCTTAGCCGTCACAACTGTCTTAGTGGACTGTTCCACGTAGTACCTCTCTCCTTCACCAGCCTTAGTCTTCGCTCTGATCTCAATGCGGTACTTCGTGTTAGGTTCAAGACCAGCCAGCTTTGCGCGATCGAACTTGGGATCGATCTCCTTCTTCCTCTCTTGGAGGGGACCTAGAGATGTTCCGGTGACCTTCTGGTAGTAGATTTTGTAGCCGGTAAGGACTCCGTTCTCGTCGACTGGCTTGTCCCATTTCAGAAGCATAGCCGAGGAACCGATGGGATAGACTTCAAAGGATTTGACAGTGCCAGGTTTGCCTTCAGGAGTATGGAAGCTGAGGGTATCGCTAGGAGGTCCGTTAAAACGGCCGTTGTAAACCAAGATCCTGGCATTGTTTTTCTTGTAAGGCTTGAATTTAGTGACTAAAGCGCTGGAAGCGTCAGCCTTAACTAGGATTTCTTTGAGCCTGTCTTCTTCACCATCAACCCAGGTTTGGATCTTGTATCCTTTGAAGTGTCCTCGCACAGACTCAGGCGGGACTGGGTTCCAGTTCAGGAGTGCTGTGGTCCCGGTGGTGACTTGTACGAGCGTGAAGTTGAGGGGAGCTTGCAGAGGAATGTCTTCTCCGGACCAGCCGATGACTTCTACAGGCGTCACGTTCGATGTTCCCTTGTAGTTCACTGCGGTTACCTGTTGGTGAGATTTAATAAATTATCATAACATTAACTTTTTCGAGGATCAGTAACAGTTTGGCTTGATTTTTGACTAGTACTAAAATATAATAGGTTAAGAAAACTTGTTGAATTATCTAGTTTCAAATCGAACGCGTAGTGGATGAATTTTTTGCACGAAAATGTAGTTTTGTTCATTAGCAGTTTGAATAGAAGTAAAATTTTTTTTAAATAATTTAGACTGTTCTTACCGCAGGACAAAGATCTGCCTTTTTTTCCCTCAACTCATTTTGACAATTACTTTCTTAAAAAAGGCTGCTTACCTTGACTTTGTACGGCACGAAGGTGGGTGTATTGAGCACGACGTACTCCGTCTGTTGCCAGTCGCGCACTTGCTCCTCGACCCATTGCTGCCCAGTAATGTTGCGGCGCCAGGTCACCAGGTAGTAGAAGCCGGGACCGTTGTGCTCTATTTGAGGCATTTTCTGTGAAAGGAATAAAAAATTTTCGATAGGAGTGATTTTTTTTGTCCATCGTGATGAAGCTGTTTTAAGTTATAAAATTAGCCGTTTGTGATGAAATAACTAAATGATCAAGAGAATTATATCATGATGTATAATATTAGAACACAAGAATCGATTTCTAAAAGGCTATTCAACACAATAATTGTATCAGCGAATCACAGCAGTTAACATTAGATTAACAGTCCGTTGGCCGAGTTTTGATTTAGAAACTGGGTTTGAGTGAAAATAAAGGTTTTCACTTCAGCATAAAACAAGCATTTACGCAAGTGTGTGAGGATACTGACCGACCAAGAGATGACCATGTTGGTAGGATCGGAGCCCTCTCCCAGCACGTTGTCGGGATTCTTGTAAGGCACATCGGGCTGAGTCGTGCACACTTCGGAATGCGATGATGGAGTGGAAGGTCCGATCTTGTTCCAAGCAGCCACCCTGGAACATGGAAATATTTCATTGTACTATTGCACTACTACATCATCTTTGTGTGCAGTCGCATCTCCCGCACTTATTCCATAAAGATAAGTTTAGTACGAACCCTATTTCAGGGTTTAAAAAAAGTTTTAAACATAAAAATAATTTAAAGAAGTACTAAAGTCAAAGTCAAATCATTTATTCCAAATAGGCACAAGTAAGGCACTTTTCAACGTCAAAATGAACAAGAAATAGAATTGATTCTAGTCGCCCCTTCCAAAATCGTGTGGGACTACAAACGTGATGACGATGATCATCAAAAATAAAGAGCATGACACAGATTCTGGATTCTCTCATATCGTAGGTTTTTCTAACCCCCCTGAACAGAGGATTAACAGGCTCTGCTCGCGTTGATGTTGGAAACTATCCAACGGGAACCGTTAATTTTTTTCGGGATAGAAAGTAGCTAGTATCTAGATCCATTCAGTTGTTCTGGCGTAATAGAATAACAAAAATCAATTCAAACTTTTTCATTTATAATAGTAGACTAAAGTAACATGCATAAAGCTGATATTGATTTATTGAGTTTATGCAACTTAAAAGTCACAAAGACCGACTTGATTTGTTTTTTTTTTATGATGAACCAGTTACCTGAAGGTGTAGTTAGCCCAAGGACTGAGTTGAACTGTCCATGAAGTATCAATAGCTGGCACATTATCACTGGCCAAGTCCCAGGTGTCGGGCGTGAAGGTGGTGTTGTACTGTATGGAGTAGCGCAGGATGGGTGCGCGGTTGTCTCCCATGGAGTGCCAGCGGAGGGTGGCTGTCTTCTCGTGGCAGTCGATGCCGTCCAGGGCAGGGGGGTTCGGTTTGTCTGGAAGAGGGTGAAAGTATAAGAGAAGGCGTCATAAATTCGAAAAGTTTATGAATGCAGGTATGAAATTCGATGGGTTTTGGAAGGCCATTCTCGTACTTAAAAAATTGAACGTTTTTTTAGTACGAGAATTGGCCTGCCAAAACCCATCAAGTTGCAATATCATCTCAACAACAATTCAAGTCACATATATATTTTTTTAATATAGGTTTTGATAGTTTTAGAGACGAGAAATAACTTCAAAATACGGGAACTGCCACTCTGTGGTATAAGTAGGTGAGGGCCATAGAAGCCATAGGCTCAAAACCATTTTCTCTGTACATAGCGAGGTTTACTACCCCGGTTGTGACGAACGGACGATTAATAACGCCATAGAGCGTAACATAATCAACCTATAACCGTTCCGACGGTTGGGACATACACCTCCTCTCTTCGAGAGGGCATGGACTGTTACCTCCACGCGGGCCCAGTACCTACTGGTGGGTAGATGCCACATGTCTTCGAATATTTGGCTCAAGGACATACCAGTTTTAACAGTACGTGATATAGTATTATACAGTGCAACCTCAATATAACTTAATAATAATCCCCTTGAATTGTCTATAAGAGTCAATGTAAAATATACCTATACATTGCGATTTTTTTTTGCGAGTAACGTCTTTATAACGAATTTTCAACTATCAAGAAAAAGTGTAAATACCTCTAATTAAAGAATTTGGTCAACCCAAAACCTTTACATAACGTTCCCACCAATGTATGACCCTTAATCCCATAGTATGTGATGTATGTCGCGACAGGTTTCGGCACGCTTTTCTACGTAAAACTATTTTTTTACCTTATAAGAAATTTTAGACCAACCTAACCTCAACATAACAAACCTCAGTTTAACGAATTACTTGATATAACGATAATTTACTTGTTCCCTTCCGATTTGTTATATCGAGGTTGCATTGTAATACATACCAGTCTATAATGTAAGGTTGAACTCAGGTTAAAGATGTCGATTTAACCTCACTATTTTAAATAAACAGAGAAATAAACTACAAAGTTACATTAGACATATTACAGCAATCATAACAAAGATAATTCTGGCAATCCTCCAAATAGTTCATTAGATTCCGGAATTGTGCAGTTAACATTACGACACATCATAAACTGTTGCGTGCCCGTCAGGGATTTACTGTCATGATCCTAACTGCAGAGTTGATGGTTCTTTACAGATTTAGTAAACTTATTTTTGGGCGTTGTCTTGCAGTTTGGAATACATAGTTCGCCCGACCTTGGTCATGCAGTGAGTTGTTATGTGCAAAGTTTTTACATATAATATTTAAGAAGTATAACCCACTGGGTTTAAAGATTCTTAATTTATTCTAAAAGTACATTACTTTCTTCACTTAGCGAATAAATACCTAACTAAGATAGGTGTAGTCCAGTAGCTAAAGTTTTTTTTTAGCATAGGTAGTTGCGATGTCGCATTTCAGGTGCAGCTTACGTTGTTAACTTAATAGTTTTGTGTTGTTAGTGACGTACTGTTTGATTTTAATATGTTAAAAGAGTGTGTTCCTGATATCTGCCGGTAGATTCTCATATAGAACTAAATGGAAGAACTTATAAGGCTTAGAAATATAGGAGGATTTTAAACCAATTCTATCGTTCAGATACCTCTTGCGTGGTTACAAAGGCATCTGGACCACCGGCACCTTACACCTGTACTTTATCCTCTTATCTGTCGCCGCACCGAGATAAATATCCACCTAACCAAATTAACTGCTAGATAGGGCGGATACGTTTCTTTGTCAAACGACCGCAAAAGTGGACTATAATGGCTCACCTTGCACAGTAAGTGTCGCCTGCGCCCTCGCCTCGTCAATCGCCGTCTTCGCAATACAGGTGTACTCTCCAGAATCCAACTCCGTAGTATCCGATATCAGCAGCGAGTAGTCATTGGTCATGCGGAATCGCGGCTGGTTCTCGAAGTCGATCTGTTGTCCATCGTTGAGCCAGATGATCTGCAGCTTGAGGGAGTCATCTGCGTTCGCGTTACAGCGGAACGTGGCCGAGGAGCCGGCGGCTACCTCGTAGTGCTCGGGTTTGTCGGTGATTACTGTGCGCTCTGGAGGGAAAAGGAAAAAAATATCAGTTCATGTTCGTAATGTGTTTTTTTAACCATTTTGTGGGATATTGAGGGTATTTTTCTACAAAGGATTTTTTTTTTATGGGACGTCAAAAGTTAAAGTCAAATCATTTATTTCAATTAGGCACAAGAAAGTCAAAAATGAACAAGAAACTCCACCGTTACTCTTTTAAAATGTTTTACAACGTGTGATGGAAATCTTTATGAAATTAGGCAGAAGTGTCGCACTCGATTTTGAACGACGGTTTATTCAGTATGACTCATAATATTACCATACCAAAAATTCACAATAAATAAATACTCACTCTTAACATCAAGAGAGCCGAAAGCAGACTTCTCTCCGAACTTGTTCTTGGCGTAACACTGGTACGTCCCCACGTCCGTGTACGACACGTCTCGGATCACCAGGTCGCCGTCCGGAGTTATGTTGTATCTGGATGAAACAATCATTTTATTACATACACATAGGGTTAGGCAGAAGTAAGGCCTATTGGTACACTGTAAAGATGTTAGTATTATATTAGATTGAGTATTATGAGAAGTTTTGCAAGTCACACAAACAAAATATGAAAAGGGGTACGTAGAGCCCAGGGGTGTATATCCTGAATTCGTGATTTAGCTTCCAGACATGCAAACAAATGTAATTTAAGGTGAATCCTCCAACCAGCCCGCGAAATTCAAAGGTTCCGGAATGACTTTGACCTTGTAAAAAGTCATTTTTACACCTTTATGAGCTCGGAGGGTTGTATTAATGATTTTGATGATTATAATTCTGTAACTACATACGTCTTACAGCCGCGAATCAAATGTTCATCAACATACAACCTATCGCTGGCCTGCAAATTGCAAAAAACTTAAGAAAATTTGAATTTCGCGGGCTACCCTGGAACATCAACCTTAATTAAAAACCGCTAAATCAACATTAAGTTGATAATCGTCGTAAAATTCAAAAAAACATCAATTGGAAACAAGAATTTGAATAGTCTTTAGTTTATCCGCGTTTAAGTTTCATTTTATAAATAGAAGTCAAAACCATAGACCCGTCTGCACCATTGCAGTTACTAAAATTTGGCTCTTCGATTAATGAAAAACCTAGTCTCCGATATACTGCCATAAATCGAGAGCAACAGACATAGTAAACAATTCAATTGATAAGTATAAAAACCCAAGACAATATTTATAAGATATTATTGGAAACGGTCTATTAATCTGACAGGTAGACGAACAATAAATAAATAATATCAATATCTATAAAAAAGGCCGTATTTAACACAATATGACACAATGGACAAGATTTTATGACATTACCCGTGCCGACCTTTTACGGAGGAGCTTCCCTTACTTATAAATAAACCTCCCTTTTATATTTCAACATGCTACATTTATTTAAAGACTAGCTTTTGCCAGCGGCTTCGCCCGCGTGGATGTCGGATTTTTCATACAAACAAAAACCCCCTTTTCACCCCCTATAAGGTCGAATTTCCAAAAACTCCTTCATAGTGCACCCCTACATTACCAAAGGAAGTCGAGTACAAAAACTCGCGTTCCTACACCCAGTAGTTTCGGCCGTACGTTGATATGTCAGTCATTCAGTTTGTCCTTTTATATATACATAGATTAACCTTTACCCTTAACCGCCAAAACATAAGAGATTAGTTCGATAACAAGATCAAGAAAACTTATAGGAAGCTAATCAGAGTAGTCGTGAACTCGTGATCGATCACTATAAGCAATTTATTTACTTGTATATGAGAATAAAAATACGCTTCAGGCAAACTTGATCGATGTATACATTGAGTGATGGTGTATGTTAAAGTACTCCAATCAACTGTAAAACCCCTTTTCATGTCTCGCCGGGGGAGTTGAAATCCGATAATATTTTGCTGAGCAAACACGTCTTAGGGATATTTTGATATCCGATTCTTAGGAGCTGTAATCTCGAGTGTTTGTGCAGAGTGAGAAATTTTGCAACGGGTGTTTGTGTCATAGAAAAAGGAATATGCAAGGTTTTTTGATATGGAAATAAATGTCGCGTAGTATGATAAGTAAGTTTACAAAACTAAGCTTAAAGTCCTTGAGTTTCTCTTTCTCTCTCTATTTGCTTTATAAGATCGATGGTAAGTAATTAACTATAATGCCAGCAGCTGGTAAACGCCGCAATCAGCTATGAATGTCCGCCATTTAATTTTAATTCATTTAATAGAATATGCAATACTTACTTCCCACCAGTGACGTCAACATCATCCTTCATCCATTTGACGATGGGTTTCGGCGCTCCGAACACTCTGCATTTAAGCACAGCTTCGGAACCATCCACCCGGGTGAGGTTCTCCGGTCCTTCCTTGATTTCTGGCGGGATTGCTGCACAGGAACACATGGATTAGAAATACATACCTAGTCAATGTTTTAAAAGGTTATTTATAGCTATGGTTCTGTTGCAGGGTTCCACTTCGCTAAGTCCGTTGAAGTGTTTAAACGCAAAATGGCTGAAGAAGGAAAATGTAAAACTCATTAGAATCAATTCAAGGCGAAAAAGAGGGCTTTAAGTACTTAAAGGATCAATTACACAGCGTCGAAGGCTGGAATATTCAGCAATTCATCGCCCGGCAATTTTGAGATCCCTCTTTTGATTAATTGGTCACGTCCCTCCTCTCGTTTTTGCGCTATTAGTCAAAATTGTGCTATCAAGATATCCCCCAAAGCCCGAAATGTGCAAACGAATAATAATGTTTTACTTGTCTAAACATTACACATTTTACTGCAGCAGAATTCTCGACATTTTTCGTTAAAAGAGTGTTAAAATGGTTGTTTTCCCCACAACGTGGACTAACAAACAGGTACATAAATCACAATATAAAGATGCTAAGTGCATAATAATATCCGTGCGCTATATTTCTCGCGGATCGCGGGTGGGCGTGTGAATGTGTGTCGTGAGGATGTGTCCAATAGACGCTACTAGAGACGATCTCGTTATATACACATGAATTCGTAAATTGTGAGCACAGACTGTATTATTTGGGGCTCTTGATGAATACATAAGTACGTTGTACGCTTGGCCTATCTTTGGGAAACATCAAACGAGTTAGACCCATTTGACGTCATCCAAATGGAAATATTTCTACCAACAGAAGGTATCAAAATGTACTATACAATAAACATGATACAGAAAAACGAAAACAGATAGACAATAAAGTAATTTCAATTAAAAACAACAACTACCTCGTCTGCACAGTTTACCTACTGACAATAACATGAAGTATAACCAATTAAAATAATAGCTTTACAAATATGTACGGTGAACCTATCGGGCTTCGGCTATCAAATTAACTTTGTTCGACAAATTCACTGACGAGTCAGAATTCACCGAATTTTGACGAATTCTGTTGACACGGCACTCGGAAAATCGATACAGCGGTCGCCAATGCAAAATACGCTAAAAAACTGAAGCAATCAGGGTGGTATACAAATCATATTTTGTAGCATCTAATGCCGTATCGAGGCCCGTAAACACCGTAAAACAAAATAGAGAGGAGAGTGGAGACGATAAAATATAATCTTCAAGTATAAATAAGCCCAATATTATGAAAGGGGAAATCGGGCTGAATACCAAATTATCGTAATAAACATTGTATTACCGAAATAAATCTGTTATTTAGATGGCTCGAACGATTCATCGGGTTACAACGATGATGATATGTTATGATTATCGCATTAACGTGAAACTGTGGGTTTGTTTAATATGGTGTGCAACTAATATTTCGTCGAATGATTTTTGCCGCAAGCACAATTTCATGCATCATATAGAAAATGATTCGAAAAGCATGTACAACAAAACAAAAAAATGCAAAGTTTGATTGAGTCCTTCACATAGATACGGGCCACAAATTATCAATAAGCGCACCTGATATGTGTAAACACCATCAATATGGAATCATCACTTAACGTATGATTATTCAACCACACCTACGACAAACAGTTCATTTAAAATTCTATAAATGTGACATTCAATGTTGACGCAAAATTATTAGATACGACCTAAACGTCCTTACTGGTAAACATATTTGAGCAAACGTTGGTGTGCCACCTTCGTACAGCATATTGCACAAACATTGTTAACAACATTGGCTTTGTATGGCTTATCAAATCTGAATGGACGCGCCTGACAAACGACGGTGGTGACATAACGTAGTATTCCCCGTACTTTGCAGCTGTCCATCTTAATCTCACTCGGACTGTACTTCCTACTTTGTTCTCTTTATTCGTTTTATTCATTCTATTAAGCGTTTGATTTAACGAAGACGTAAGGTGCTTTGCAACTTCGTCTTCCCAGATGATAAAATGAGCCTCAAAGCCGAAAAAGCTATTTAAGTTATTACTTTAATAGCTTTTTTAGACTCATTTGAACCGAGTTGAAAATTAAGCAGAGATCTTGTGCCAAGTTTTCATGGGTCCTGACAGTTCTCAGATCGACGAGTACCAAATTGTCGCGAGAAAATTAAAGTATTTTTAACGTTAAAGAAAAATGGCATTAAGAATAGGTAAAGCTGCGTCTTTATATTAGTCGTGCCGAATAACTGAGAGATCGGTTGCGTACTCGTGAATTTTGATCACATAAATAGCCTATATAGAATACAACTCCAAATTACCGACAAGTTGTCATTTAAAAATAAAAAATGACCGAATCGAGTGACTTTGTCTTGGAATTATTTAATAGACCTATAGAATACAATATAGAGGAGGGAATAAGGGCGGACAATACGACGTAATAGGAATTTCCGACGCCACAATCCTCTGTATTCATTATTGTGGATTTTGGGGATGACTCAGACACAATAGGTTATCGAACTCGGCAGGAGAAAAAAAAAATGGATATTAATCCAACCACGCCCTCTGACGCACCCATCTTCGTAGTTGAGGGTTAAACTCAAACGTTCACAGGTAAACTGGGGTGCTACTGTAATTTACAACACCGTATTACTCGTGAATGGATTGTAGATAACAAACGCGATACGGGCTTAAGAAAGATTGCACTTTTTACCGTTTCTTTACAAGTTTTCGATACGTATCGAATAAAGAAAAGGTTATTGTTGTCTTTTGTGACAGACAGCTGCTAGAATAAGGGTCATTTTTTATAAGAATTAAAAAAGAAACATTGGTACCTTTGAGTGATTCAAACCAAAATGTGGTTCTAACGCAGCTCCCTAAACAATCTCATAATTTGTGAAGCTCTAAATATAAATATAATCTGCTCATTCAGGCTCTAAGAATATCGATTAACAATTTTAATCGCATTACAGCATACCTAAGCAAAGCATAACTAATCGTTAACAATACTTGCAAAATAAATCCAGCAAACAAGATTAAACCAAAACAGTTCTTTCAAATAAACCCGAGGCAGACATTTTTTCAACCCCAAAGGGCATGAGTTACGTCATAAGCTCACGCTATTTAGCAATTAATGGGGTGCAGCTGCATACAGACATAAAGTACGAAGGTATAGCAGACACCATTCAACAGCCAGCGATAGGAATTTTAATAGCAATGCTCAGTGAACACGAGTCGAACAAAATATGAACCCAGAAAATCGGTGTAAGCATCGCTGTCAAAGCTGTGCCGGAAAATCATTGTAGAATCGAAGAGGATTTGCTAGCTCCTAATAAGTGACCAATCAAAGGTAATTTGTCCCAAAGAAAAAACAAAAGAATTCAGTGTGTGGCTGTGTTGCGATGCTGGATACTGGTACATTTTTGGGGATTGTATTAAATCCTGCATGACGTATCATCTGGTCTATACAGAGAGTAGATCTTCTAAACATATTCTCTATGTATCGCAGCTCTGATGCATATTTATTACAAATTCGTCGCATATTTGGTTCGCTCCGATTAAACAGTGAGGTCGAACGTGACTTTGCGATGTTTTAAACAATTCGATAATTACTTTGTTCCTCTTGATAGTAAATCGCATTGCAGATAAGCTTAGTACCGTCTGAGATCTTTCGGACACGTTTCGCATCGAGTAAGATAAGTTGAGATTTCGGCATCTATGCCTTGGAATTGGGAATGACAAGCAAAATCGTTCCCTTAAAAGGGCTTATAGACGTCAGGAGGATCAAAGGAACCTACAATCTAACTGCTGGGTGACTGGTATGAAGTCGAAAAGACTGCAGATTCTGATACGGGTAGTATAGTATAAAATAGTATAGTATTATAACGGGCTGGTTTCCACAACTACAAGTCCAAGCGCGTAATTTGCGTAAAGTAAGATAAGGCTGAGAAGCATAATCCTTTATATAAAGATTTGTAAGAGCTTGAGAACGTTTTGTCGAAATGCACATTGTATGAATAAATATAAATTCCTTTTCATAAAATGTTACGAATTACATTTTTAGCCGAACCAGCGAAACCCGTCCTCCTACCGTTTGGAGTTGTGCTCACGCCACAACACAAAAACAGGAAGTGCATGCCTTCTGAAAATCGATCTCACGTAGTTTAAATCATTACTCCCTTATTGAATACATTACGATCTGTTGTCAGTTGTCACAGTGGCAGTTAAACGTTTTTGTTTTATATTTAGTCAAGTACGTTTTTTATTCGGGTTTTTTTTAAATTTATATACACAAATCTTAAATACAACCTAAAACTAAAAAGAATATATATGTACAGGTCTCCCAAAGTGATAATGCGCATAGAAATCTTCGCCACTGTTCGGCAACGGTCGTATTCCCCGAGCGTCAGAAGACGATATGTATATAGAGTGGTTAAGTGCATTTTCGTCATGCATGATTTAGTAAGATTATGTGTTTTGTCCTAAAAGAGATAAATATTGATTTATCAGTAACAAAATTTGATTCAATAATTCCATGTTGGCAAATAGCGAGCTATAATTCATGTAAGCCTAAATCTGATTTTTAATATGTTTTTTCTAGTACTTATTATGTATTTAACGTAGGTATTTTTAATTTTTTAATATTGAAAAAACGTGAAAAATGTTAGTATATTTAAATATTTTACAAAATTAACGATTTAAAATTGAACAAGATAATTAAAGTTGAAATTAAATTCACCTTTGAAAACAAAACCAAGAAGGGTGTGTAATAGTAGCTCTATATAATTGCAGACAAAGAGAACACGTGCAGTCACCACCAATATAACAAGACGACTGACGGATCTTTGACTGACCGCCGACCGCCGCCGACCGCCCGAATTGTTTTCGATTGTGTACACATGATATTGACTCCTATTTCTTTCGAACAAGGTGCAAAATGCAAGTGCATTGTTAAGGAATCGAACGATTCAATGATTCGGGTGTTTCCGGGAATACGACAATTAGCGAAGATCTGCATGTGCATTATTAATTTGGGAGTACTGTACAAGTAGATAAAACTAATAAGTAACTAATATATAGCACCAAAAAATTCTTCCGCATCGCTGTCGACAGGTAATGTACGTAAGAGACTAGCGGCATTGCCATGTTGTATGGCAATGCTAGCTTCAGGCCAAAGTAAAATAATAATTTAGAATTTTTGCTGAAAGAGTTTATGTATAGGTAGTCGGTGCAGTGGTGGTACAGAGGCCAGCACATCAAGTTACCACAATCTCTCAAATTTCTTTGATAGTATTTCAACTTTATTGCAAAGATATAAGGTTCATTTTTATTGGGAAAATTTGACAGTTAGGGATAGCTTGATATGCTGGCGTCTGTACTTTACACGCGCCAGATTTAACGGGCAAGGTGACCCATTACTATCAGCAGAGATATAAAAAGGCCATTTTGGGTTAAAAGTTACCTTACCTGTCTTGAAATAAAAAAGATAGCAAACAAAAAAAAAAACAAAGAGCCAATTCTCTAAAAATCACAATAAAACTCAAGAGGTACAACAATTATATTAAAATAATAAACATTGCAGCAATTTCTCTCAATTACGAAACCTCTGCCCGGTGTTAGTTCCCTAGTTCTCTACAATGTCAATACTCGCCGCGGTTGGGTCGAGGCATCCCGGGATCTAGGTCATGGCTGGTGCCTGCGTAACCCGGGAACGTAGAACGCGTCAAACCTATATTTTGTATGCAGAAATGGTTTATTCGTATTATAGTAAGTAATTAGTGAGGTGAGCAGTCAAATAGTTTCTTGAAATATGACATGTGTGTTGATCGTAATCATAATTTTTTGTACGGGCAACAATGTGTGTGGAAGCGGTTTCAGCACTTTTTCTGTCCTGTGAAAGAACTAGAACATCCAAAAATCGATTCGTTGTTGTATTTATGGAAAGAAAAAAGTTATCTTTACTGGATGCCTCCAAGGCTGAACAGGGATCTTATCAAATAGCGTGCTCTATCTTGCTGCGACTGCGTGCCGTGAGATGAGAGTTTGATACTTGAGGTCAACGCTAGACCATTATGAATAAGAAACGAAAGATAGCTAAGGGGCAGGTTTCTTAGTTTTTAATATTTAAGCGTAAGAGGCCATACAAATTCTTTATTAGGAAAAGTTCGGCAAAGTTCGAAACTTTTACTAAGCGCGTCGATGGAAAATATTGTTAGAAAAAAACGTAAGTTAATTTTATGTTTGGCCATAGTATACTCAGCATTTGCTGACGCAAACAAAGTTCGTACCAAAAATTATGGAAAAAGAGTAGTACATTAAGTAAGTAAATAATTTATTAAACGTAACCGAATCCACTATATTATTTCAAGCAAATCGTAAACAGCTCTCCAACATTTTGAATAAACGAGCCTCGCTGCATAAATATGTTGTGTAAAATAATTCACCGATAAGATTTAGTATGTAAACGTAATTAATTAAGCCCTTTTAATATTACTCGCAGGCGAGTCACGCAACCGAATGTCCAAGTATTTCAAGCTTTCAGTGCAATAGGATTATTTCATTTTGAAGTGACGTGTTTTAACTCACTTATTTTTCATCTTGCCTAGATCTTTGCTGACTGGGCGTTTTCAAGGCAATATAATTCACTTATACTTTACTTAAGCGTCAAATTGAGTTTACATTTTAAACACCGCGAATATTGTCTTCGTAATCGGTTTTATAGGCGAAATTGATAAAACATTTTTGTTGATAATTTCACCCCAATTCTTTTGTGTTTTTATTCTTTCTGTGAAATCAAATAAAATTGTTTAATCATAACGGAATCACTTTCACAAGCTATATCTTTTTATTTTTATAATTAAGGTTCCAGCAACAATTTTGGTCAGATCATGTGAGGACCATGTAGACATGGTCTGATATGGTCTTTTGAGGAAAGCACCTGGACAATCCATGTTTTGGGAGGACACGTCCCGTCGACGCAAACATTTGGCAGTAATAGGTACCTCAACTAAGGACTTAAGGAGCTCAAAGATGCTGCGAACTATACCAAAGGAAGTACGTCATGTTTTGCTGCAAATAAACGTTTTTTTCTTCTTTTTTTATAATCAAAACAGCCACAAAGTAATCAGTTCGTAGGCACTTTCATAAAGACTAATAGGTCTATCAAGATTCATCCGAACAGCCAGGGTCACAGCGCTCAAGTTGAAAGTCGGACACTTAAGTATAACGGCGACGCATACTTAGGTTTCTTTATCGAGTGTCATCATACTTGGGACTCAAATGAATGAGTCTGCGACCTCGACATCATGTTATAAGCTGAGATAATTAATAAATTGTACTCATGCTCATTCTTTTGCTATTTGAGACAGTCTAATAATTAAAATGGCCTTTGTGAGCAATTAAATTTTTTCGACTGTTTTTGACTGGGTTGTAGTGAGCAAAATTGTGGAAATGTGGAAAATACATATGTAATAAAATATTACCTAACGAAGACTTTTCTCGTTTGTCTGGATGTATTTTCCCGATTGGAGCAAACACAGCAGAACGAATTTGGTTGAGATTTGGTACACTGATAGCTTATAACCTGGATTAACACAGGAAACTAAAACTGAAGAGTTTGCTTGTTTGTTTGAACGCGCTTATCACAGAAAGTATCAATAGGATTTGGAAAAATCTTTCGCATTTGATTGCTCAATTTTTGATTAGGGTTAAAAGCTATTCAAGACCGAGGACCGAGCGAAATAAAAAAAAACGCTAATCGAAGAAGTTATGGGCGGGCGATGTGATGTGACACGGTAGGCCTGGAGCAAAAAGATTCACGTAGACGAAGTTGCGGGCAGAAGCTAGTTTTGTCATTGAACAAAGAATATAATTATGTGATTATTGGACTGGATTCATTACCCATTTATGTCCGTGTAACGGATTCACGTAAAGGTTGTTTTATAATTAAAATACACACACATTGTGAGGCTATACAACACTGGACAACAAAAACAATTTCAATGCAAAACAAATCCTGAGTTTTGCTTTGAGGGAATGACCCAAAGTCCCAAAGTATTGAGTTACGAACCCCAACATAGGGACAGGAGAATGAGCCGAATTGACTATTGCAAATGGGAATCGATTCAGTTCTCCCCTACACAAACCACTTGTCTAGCGAATCGATAACGCGGTATTGACTCAGTTAGTTATAAAACGAACAATGATAGATGGCGCCCTCGGAAGATGAAGAAATAAATAATAATAATAATATAGTAAATAATGGTGTAACATTCCGAGAAGAAAAAGTTTCATAAAGTTTTCTAAGAAATTACAGCCCACAAAAAACTTTCAGGCTCTCATTCTTTGTATTTATATTTGCCTAATTCTATAGAAGCAGCCGACTGCGAACTGCCTTAGGCTGAGTGGTTGGATCGGTAAATATAAATAAATATTTCGTTGAATGGGAATATCGATCCCGGCACATTATACATCGCAGACCAACTGTAACGTTTTGAGAGCAACTTTTCATCCACACAATAAAGAATTATTCCCAGTATTTATGAGTTCATCTAGAATTGACTGGGGCGAATGCCAAGTGGCACAATTATTCAAGAATAAATCTCAACTGTATTTTTTGCTGCACAAGACTCAATTCAGGTTGTCCGTACAAGTTTATGTGCTTACATTAGGATCATAATTAAGTATGAGTGACAGTTTATGGTGGCTGGCGCTTTGTCGTTTCCTTATAAAAGTTAGAGAACAGAACTTGTTATAAAGGAAGCTGAACGCGATAAAATGGTGTTCTTTATTGAACTTGTTTCTTAAAGTTGTTTGAACTGTTGTTGGGTTGTTTGAAACTGCAGGATCATATATTAAGTTGGCAACAGAAATGTGCCACGCGCGAAAAGTTTTACAGCTACTGAATGAATTAGAGCGCCAAGTAGTTCAACGGTTGTTGGCAGAATTGGTCAAATAGTAATATACTACCAAACTGCGAACGAAATTAATATAACTTACTTTTGAACATATAATCATGTTTAATTAGTACGTTATCAATATTTGTTATTGATAAAAGCAACACAAGGTATTTAAAAAAAAATGCGTATTTTATCAGACTCAGAAACCAAGATCAACTTTAAATTGCAAACACTAAATGCAATCAGTTAATACAAAGAACATTAAAACAACGATTGAAGTAAAGTGAAGTATAAAATCTGGGGCGTCGGGCGCCGCGGCGCCATTGTCACGTCAAGGCGTCGACTCAGGAAGAAAGCACATACATAATATTACATACATAATATATGTATATTTAAAATTATTTCATGTTTCTTCTCAAGACTATAGTAAAGTGGAACACTGCAAGTGGGACAACTTAGAATTTGAGAGAGTTACAGTTCAAGGATTAGCTTTCGATGTTTGACGTAGTTATCGATTAACAAGTTTATCTTGTACTTAGTAGTTTTATCACTGACAACTACTAGACGTTTGTCAAATACAGGTATAATTTCTTTTTTCATAGATGTCGATGAGCAAGTAGGAAAGCGACCAGCTTAGTGACGTATTTAGTTCATCGCAGCGAAAGCGAAACCATGGATGGGTTTTAGTCAGTAAGAGTCTGACACTCCCTTCCGCTCCACCCAGAGCGGGAGCAGTCATTGGATGATTTCCCAGCCTTAAAAAAAAAAAAAAAAGCCCTGTATAAGGTAGACTTCCGTTCCGCGCACTGTCTAAAGCGACATTCAAAGATGTACCAGAAACAATTGAACTATTCATTTTGGTTCGCTTTCCTTGGAGTGTGCGGAAAGCGTTACTACTCGATAACAAATTAAAGCTACCATCGATTAACGTAACTCTCTCATAATTCATCATATTGCTGAAAATTAACATAATTATTAACAGATATAATAACAAGTACTTACATTGAACGTTGATGTAGACATCCTTATATACGTATCCGATGGAGCTGGTGGCGTTACAACCGTAGTTTCCAGTGTCCTTCTTCACCAAATCCGTGATGGTAATGGTGTTAGAAGTCACTTGTCTCCTAGGGTTGGGTTCGGCCTGTTCTATGGGCTTGCCGTTGTGGATCCAAGTGATCTTGGGCGAGGGAGTACCGTCGGCTTCGCACTTGATCACAGCTGTTTCGCCTTCTGCGAGGTTTTCGAAGTCTGGCTCCACCGTGAAGAATGGTGCAGCTAGGGGGTAAAGAAATAAGGAATTAGTACAGCCAAGTTGTAAGGTTAGGCGTAAGACTATAACATCAGCATCGTCATCTGCCAAGCCATTTTAGAACTATGTTGGGGTCGGCTTCCAGTCTAACCGGATGCAGCTGAATACCATTATTTTACATGTTGCGAACGCCTATCTGACCTCTACAACCCAGCTACTGAGAATTGCCCCAGTAGCTATTGTTGTAATAATATCCTTAATTTATTCAAATCCAAGTGCGGTCTTTCTTGACAATTCTGCACGGGAGGTACGAAATTAGCATAATTACAATGGCATAATGTCGTATTGATGCCTCCTGATCCTCCATTTCCCTGATATCCGAAGTTTGTTCCGTATACAAACCTAATGTGAATTTAATAATACGTAGACTTTATATCAATACTTAATTAATTAAATATTTAAGTACCTAGCGTTCTTGGACTATCTTTTACAAATTAACTTCATAGGATGTTCTAAATCTTGGGTCGGTGCCATAAATAGTACATTTCTCATATAAGCATGGTTAAATGTACAGACTTCTCCCATATTACGTATTATTGTATATTGTAGGTTAATAGAATGGAGAATAGATGATGTCAGAGGCCAAGTGTATGCCTTTTAGGTATATTTAATGACATCTAATTCCAATAGTGGCTGGCTTTAATTAAATTTATGTTTATTACTCATACTTATACATACTAATATTATAAAGAGGTTAATATGTTTTTGAGATGGTGAGGTTGTACTGTTGAACCGATTTTGAAAATTCTTCCTCCAATAAAAAGCCACGTTATTTGTGAGTGTCATACATATAAATAATACATATAATATGCCCTATATTTCAAAATAAAATCTACGCGTACGAAATCGCGGGCGAAGTGCTAGTATCATTTATTTCCATTCCACTATGTTTACAAGATCTTAAAATAATTACTTAGCGCTAGGAACAATCATGGGCTCTATAGGACACAAAAAATAAAAATAACAATAAAATTAGGAATAATTAACATTAACCTATATGAATAGAAAAAAAGTATTGAATGATTAATACAACAAAATATACGGGTAATGGTGGTTAGTTGGGTGTATTAATTCTCGTCGAATTAAACAATATTAGTTTAAAATACGGTGTCGGTGCAGTTTGAGCCCTGCGCGAAGTGATGCTGCGCTGTTTGATAGACTTCTTATATATCGTGTAAATTAACTTTTGACTTCTCAATTACTTATGCAATTCTTTAGTTATTTCAAGACTATATCTAATCTATGCTTCGCTGCTATCTTATTAAATACCGTGATACAATTCTTCCTCATTCACCTACCTCCATAACCCAACAAACAAGCAAATCTAACCGCATAAACGTATTTCATATTCTGTCAACAGATTTTTCCTCCATTTTCTATTGTGTATCGTATTTTAAATTACAGTACTCGAACGGCGGTAGTACAACAATGCTCGCGGCGATTACGGCAGACTGCATGCCACACTCAAGTGCTCGCAATCTCGACGAATTGTTGACGAAACAAAATGGAGAAGGAGCAGAACTACAGGCGTAAGCAAGCCTCGGGCTTTCATATGTTTGCCTCAGACAAGTTAGCGAGACTTTTAAAGAAAGAAACTGAAGCCATTGTAATTTTTATTTTGCATGAACAAAATGTGTATGGGTTGTAGTTTTTACAAAAGGCAAGTTCATATTATATTGGACGAATGTTATACTGTATAACCATCTTTTTTAGCTTTTATTTTAAGATGGTAACATGTACCTATGTACTTATAAATGATCAACATTTACAAACAGCAATCACCAATATACGACAGATAAATCCGGAATACCGGTACCGCCTACCGACACGACGGAGGCACAGCCCAGAAATCAAATCAGGAAATTATGTCCGAGGTACTCTGACTAGATGAAGTTTCGGATATAACTTTTTATCCAATAACCTTTATATCAAGTAAGGGGAGGCTGCCTAAAACTGACGGTTTTCTTAATGCATACTGTCGCCCAGGCATTAAGATGGAAATTAGTTTATTGTGATCGTACCACATCTAGATTCACTTCGAAATTGCTTTCATCCGCTTGCTACTAAACCGGTCACATAATATTGATTTGATAAGTGAATGGCATATAATAATGGCATAACTCTAGCATTGAGGAAATTTCTTGAAATTGTGTTCAAAGAACATTTTTTTTTTGGGATATCTCAAGTTTCTTCTAAGTGGAAAGTTGCAAATCATATCAAGCCTTAAACATAACGAATTTCTATACCGTATTGAAACCTTTTAGGGGATGAATTTTTAAAAATCCGTCCTTATCACTACTTTCATTGTATAAGGAACTCTTGTACAAAATTTCATGATTCTAGGTCTAGACCCCGCGGTTTACAACTTGTGTTGTAAGCCAGTGAATGAATAAACTTAAGAAGATCTATGAAACCAGATTATAATAAGAATATCAAACAGTTCTATTATAAGGCCGGCCTCCAAACCTCGAGGAGTCACGACATAATAAAAAGGGCCGGACGTTTATCCAGCAGTACGGGAACCGGGTTACCGAGTTATTTGCGTGCATGACAAGTGATTACGTCATCGACATGCGTGTTGATGCGTGGACAGATACAATGAAAATGTACCTACTGGTTGGTGAATGTATTTACTATAATCAATCATATGACCATATGGCTTAGGCACACTTGCATCACCAGTCGCTAGATACATTTATGGCTGTCATTGTGATATTTTAACCTTTTGAACGCCATTGTCACATATACGTGACAAGCAAGCGCATGCCCTCTACGTCAACGACACAAATATGTGACAGTGGAAACAACACTATTACACCAAATAAACAATTAAATCATTACTTTTGTGAGTGTTTATATAGATATCTTAAAAATTTAAGCTCTCGTACGTATTTAATGGCATGAAACAAATTAAAAGACCCTATGGATATTGAGAAATTCATGATAACAAGAAGAAACAAATTTGTAGCTTGTCGTGGAGGGCACGCGCGTGCCTTTTTGCTCTAGCATTCAAAAGGTTAAATACGATCTGAGATGTATTTAGTTCACTATTAAAAATATCTCATGCGATTTATTTTTAATAATTTTACACAGAACATCAAAACAGTACCTAGATACACTGAATAAATAAAACAAAATGAAATATATCCCAAATAAAGCTGACTCAGCGAAAAGTTCGGAAAACCCTTAGGGCGGGGAGAGATTGACTGCGGATGGCTGCGTGGACTCGGAATTTATCACCCTATCGTATGCCACGAACGTGTCGTAAGAGGCGATTGAGGGATTACGAGTGAGATGGGAGGAGGACACCTGTTACCTAATAACTTAATATCAGTTATTCATGGTTCCGTTACGGTGTTGGCTCCCCTTTCATTACCCGAAGTAAAATATGAGGAATGCATTATTTGGAGTTGATATGAACTTGTCGCGAAGCCGGAAGCTAAAAGAGGTATCTCAAGAATAAGGACGCAGGTTTGGAACGTGGCATGAACTAATGTTACTTTTTCGACATCGCCGACATACGAGTACGGCGAAGAAAACCATCTTGCATGGTGAAGTCCTTGTAAAAATATGTATATGACTGACATTACTAATCTTCTTTTTCTTCTTTTCGTGTAGTTAGTGAATAACCTGGTGTCAGAGTATTTATGCTGCCCACGGCCCTCTGATTTAGCTTCACATGCTGTTGAGAAATATCTCTCAGACATGCTGGCTTCCTTACGATGTTTTTCTTCACCGATTTTCACTACTACTCATCACTAGGTACTAATGAACTACTTTTCATCGCTACTAATGAATGAGCAAGTGCGATCACTAATGCTGGTGGTGGCTTGTCTGTATGAAAAGAGACATTTGCTCTCCAGAAATATATTATTATTGCAATCAAACTCAGGAAATCTTCAAGGCAAAAGGAAGCCTTCGATTCCCGCTTTCCTTGACTCAAGTCAAACGGAAGGCAGCGAAAGGTCACAATCACAATGATCGCTTTTAGCGATCATTTGCTGTCGTGTGTGCAGGCGTTATATTTTAATGGCCCAAGAGACGTACTACGAGGTATTAAATATTTTCGGCTAATATCATGTGTGTGCCATATGCTTTCTCACACAGTGGCTTCAAAGATGATGTCACTGTCGAGTATGGGTTTGTCATGTGAACAAAGGTTTAAGAAATATGATGAACACTTTAAACTGATTCTGTGCGATCGATGTCTAAAAGATTATTTCTAACAAAAATCCTAGTTTTATGAAAAGCGACAGACAGGCGATTCATCGTAACTGATCAAAAAGAAATGTAACCCACGTGTGTGTGAATGTCACATCAGATGGAGGCCTGACATTTTGAACAATCCAATATATATTAGAAAGGAAAACGCCAACCTATATCACGTCCACGTTTTTATCCAAAAAAGAATTTCATAAATTCGTGTCCTGAATTTCGTGGCATATTCGAGTAAATAAGGTACCGTCACACTTCTTTCCATTCATTTATTATTTACATGGAACAGAAATGATTACCCAGTGAATTTATCATCCGTAAAATGTAAAACGGTCCCTTCCTTTAGCTTTGCAAGCTACCATTTACAGGTCAAAATGAGTTTTTAAATTTATAAATGGATTCCATCTAACGTTTTATACAGATCTTTTCAAAATGAAGATCTTAAGAGACTGATCCTTTTAACATTTTATAAACTAAGCAGAGCTTGTGCCTATCGCTACAAACACCACATGAATTTATTCTGATGACTTTAGACGATAATTACATTTGCATAATTCACCGCAAAGCCTCCAAACTCGGCTATAATGACGGCTATTTAAGTCGAACTATAAACAATTACATATTATTCATTCGAACGCAGTCAAACTTTATAGAGGAAAAGCGGAAATGACGCTGGCACGATTATTAGCATCATTATGGCGCCGGGCCCTTGCAAAGTTACAATTAGCATTACGGAAATGGCGTAGTCTGTTTGTAGGGACGGCTGTATTTGGCACGCTGTCTTTATTGTTTGTGGGACGACAACTGAATAATTAGGAGCCAGCCTCTGCGACACCATTTTTAAAGACGCCTGGTTAGAGATCTGATGGTGCTATTTGCCTTATTTCAGAGGTTGATTGTGACTCTTGAGGTTTTGGGGACATAGTATGTCGTTTGTTCATGAAGCTCTTGTGTTGTCGCTTTAAATATTTCTAAAGCGCGAGTAAATTATAGTGTGAAACCTTCATCATAACTTTCATAAAGGAAGCGCGTTCTAGAATAGTTGGTTCTCGTTGAAATAACTGAGATGAAAACAAGTTTCGGCTAGGTCGGCACATTAAAACAGAAGAATCAGGGCATTTCCTTTATGGCAAAAATAGTGACCATGTGGCCATAAAATGTGTGAGTATGTAACTTTTATAGCAGCACGAAAGGTTTATTTGTGTGCTCGGAATTGTTTACGTGTACTGTCGTTCCTAATAATTTCGTACCCTACTAAAATATCTATTTATATTTTGTGTGAAAATCCCTAGCCTTGTGTTTATAATATAATTCTACATTTCAACCTATGGGTCGAGGAAAATCAAATAACTTAAGACTTAAGTAAAGATATGACTTAGCTCAGACAAAATTTAATAAAAACCAAGCAGGCACCACTCTTCTTTTAGAGGGTTTTATTTGATGTAATAGAGTTGTGCAAAATGAATTCCATACAAACTTTTCTCCTTTATTCAACCTACATAGGGTACTATGTGCGCATAAGCTCATTACGTTATGGAAGGAACTCTTGCGGTAAACTTCATGGTTCTAGACCCAGCAGTTTAGACGGTGCGATATCCATTAGGTAGCGAATTTAAGATAATATGTATTATGTAGTTTGAAGTCTATCTAACGGATGAAGTAATATCACGGATCATTTGTGCGCAGATTTAAAATAGCTCCCCCGTTATACATAAATGCATTTAATTTTTTATCCAGATTACCTTTCGCGGTTATTTGGCACTAGTGATTAGAACATTATTACCTGGAGAATACATTAATAATCAGGTAGTTTTTAAATAATTAATTGGAGCAAAAACAATGTACCATATTTTATATATCTAGCAGATATACTTACTAACAAAAGATAGGTAAAAATCGTAAAATGAATTAAAAAATACTAAATATAACTTACGTAAAGAAAGAACTTTAATACATATTTTTTTTAATTATCGATCTATATATTTTTAACCTTGTTGCGTCAAGAAATCCGTTAACTTTGTCCTGAATTAGTTTGGCTTAGCAATCTCTACCACTGCTATTTAGGATAACAGTCAATTTACTGTCATGGTTCAAAAATATACAACTCACCTTCAATATTGAGAAGTATGGAGTAAGATTGAGCAGTTCCGACACCGTTGCTGACTTCACAGGTATACGTGCCCTGGTCTTCGTAAGTCGGGTACCTGATCACCAGCGTCTTGCCGTAATTGTCCTGAGTGATGCCTTGAGACGAGAGGATGCTTCGCCCGTTCTTCTTCCAAACAATTTGAGGTAGAGGCCTGTAGGAAATCGTGATAGTTTAGCTTATAGTATTAGAATTCGATTTCAATATTAAAACAAACTTGCCCTACATGTTTTGTTTAGCGTTAAACATGTTTAAAATTGTATGAAGATGACTGAAGCAGAATGTTGTTTTAAAAAAGTTTTATGTTATGTGGTGCAAGCAGGTCTAAAACTTCAGATAGAGGAAAGTTCATTAGGAAAACTAGAATCATTGGGAACTTTGTCAAGTTTAAATTTTCGCCTGTGTTGTCAATTACTTTACTGTCGCCGGAGTCGTGCACCATGTCTTTTTTTGAGGGTTTCGAAATCATTAAAATAATGATCTCTCCCGCTCTGGGTAGAGCGGAAGGGAGTGTCACACTCTTACTGGCTAAAACCCACCCATGTTCCTTCCTTAGCTCTTTATGTTCCGGGGTAGCGGTAACCCTTTCGGACAATCCCGCTGCACCGGTAACCTACCATGTCTACCTCATCTTATTTGATATCAGTCCCACTACTAACTAGCTAACTAGGATCACAGAAACATCCATGATCCAGTGGACGTGCAAAAAACGGACATATTATCGTTTCATCAGCGTCCGACTTGAACTGTGAAGGCACGGTTTAATGTAATTTTGACGTTTAAAAAGTGCTCATTTTGACTCATCTAATGGCAGGCTAGTATTTTTGCTTTTGTTAATTAACCTTCCTCAACACTTTTAATTACAATTCTGTTTTAAACATAGGTACATGGTGAAGGAAAACTAGACTGATAGTTAAAATATACGTCTGAAATCGCCAACCCGCCTTGAGCAAACGTGATGATCAATGCTCGTGCCTTCTCTGATGGGAAAAGTCAATTGCCGTGCAGTGGGACACTACCAGGCTATTTTTTTACAATTCTAATTCCAGTCACAATCTATAGAGACCGTAGCTAGGCCAAATAACATGCGGTGAATTAGCGGCATGTATGAAACCCGATAACGGAGAGAAAAGCCCACTGCGGCCACTCATGCACGCGTAGCGGGGGCGCAATAGGTCAGTACCTGCACTGAATAACATAGGGTTACCAGCGCAAAAATGTATGCTGGATAAGTTTTTTGTACTTAATAGGACATTTAGTCTGTGTTTTGTTTCGAAGACCTAGATATATGGGAGACATAATTTGATCATTGAGTGTGTGTGAGTTTATTCTCCATTCTGCAGTATGAAAGCATTTCTTATTCTGAGATGAAAACTAGGAATTTAGTCATTACAAATATAATTCTGGAAATTATATTTGTAACAGCAAATTTCCTCCTTTTTGTCAGAAGAAGATGGATGCAACCCTACACTGTCGCAAGCGCAGAATCGACGCGTCTAACCTAAAATCTCGGGTTACACATCTAGAATGCTAGACTCCTACTGGTTTGGGCATGAATGAAATCATTATATGTATCATCGTATGAACAGCTGTCCGCTTACTGGTAGATAAATGGTATGCTACAAGGCCATACTCGACATAGGCGGACTAATAAATTCAGTCCCAATGTTGGTTCTATGCACTATTTAGAAGTCTGGGCACCCCTATAGTGTTTCCGCCAATTACGCGCACCTATGTAGAATATAGAACTCTTCCACAGAACACGGGGCAACGAACTGAATGTATATTACCTATGTCGCGCTCGATAATCCTATAATGTCACCACTGATATGTTCACTATTTTAAAGATGAATTGCGCGCTAAACTCATAAGCAAACAGGACTAAGATTGGAAGGAAGCTCATTAACACATGGCAAAGTGTTTGAAAATCGCAACGATGCGTAACCCTAAAGTTTGCGTGTCTACCACCACTAATGACATAGATATCGATTAGTCTCTTGCAGACACGGCACGATAACCTCTACATTGTTCCTAGTATTTCCTTCAAACTACTGAATAAAAGAATCAAAGGTACTCACGTTCCACCATAAATACAGTACAGTTCCACTCTCTTCCCCTTCAGCGCTTTCTCGACCTTCCTGGTAGTGTATTGACGCACCGGCTCATGCCTGTTCAAGGTAGGCGCGATACCCGTCTGCGTCACCTCCAAATATATCTTGTTGCCAAACTTGTACTCATTCCTGAAGATGGAATTAGCCGTGCAAATATATGCGAAGTCTACACTCGCGTCGTAACGAGTTACGTTCGAGAACCAAAGGTTTCCTTCAGGGTCTAGAGTCATGCGTGAGTTGTTAATTGTTTTGAGTTGTCCCTGGTCACCTTGCAACATCCAGTAGACTTTGGGTTTGGGGTGACCGTCGGGCGGTTCGCAAGTGAGTTTGAAAGGTTTCCCTTCCTCTGCCCTGACGACTTGTTGGCTGTCGGTTTCCTTGAAGGAGTTGAGTTCAGCTCGTCGTACGAAGACGCTGTTGGATGCGGCAGTACCCCATTCGTTGTATGCGAAGCACTGGTACTGTCCGAGGTCCTCGTCGCGCGGCTGAGCGACCACGAGTGTACCGCGCCCAGACTGTTGGGAGATACGGTTATCATAACTCGTATATTCGAAGGGCTTGCCGTTTTTGATCCATCTGTACCTGTTTGGACAAAAAAGTGGTGTTAATATTTGAAATCATGGGCTGTGGGTAAGAATGACCTTTCCGTATCGTAGTATCTCATAGAATCGGATCTTCCTGCAGATCGTATGTCAGAGTACTGGATATAGCTGCCTTAAGGATGAAGAATCACATCCTAGGCCCTAGGCGGTGCGATTTTCCTAAATCGATGAAGTCTCTCGTTATATTTCCATAATCCTAAAAAAAACTATCATTTTCCTCTTTATTGTGAAATTTTCCCACACTTATATTTGTTTATGGTTTAATCGGTTAAGGACAAATTCTTTAAAAGGAAATAATATAATATATTGACCAAAGCATACAATTCATTACCTACACATTATCTCTACATAGTATAAAACAAAGTCGCGCCCCGCGGTCGGTCCCTCTCTACGCTTAGATTTTTTAAGCTACGCAACGAATTTTTATGCGGTTTTATCAATAGATAGAGTGACTCAAAGGGAAGATTAATTCGTATAGTTGAACTCGCTTTCGCCCTCGCTATAGTATGTACATTGCACCCGTGCGAAGCCAGGGCGGAACCCTAGTTTTATGATAAGTTAGGTAAACAAAGCCGTTACGACACAATATAATAATTAATTATTTAATGGATCGTGCGCATATGCGGTTCTCACGTCCCTTGGGACATAATTGATAACAATATTGCTATGAATAAGGATATTTTTAAAGCCTGTCTCGAAATGATTACCTACTGTAAATGGAACCCTGCAAACTAGGCTTCCTGAAAAATAATACATGCCTAAAGTCGACCTAGCAATAGATTTTTAATTTTTGACAATAAATCCCTGTAAATCAAAACTTCACTGATGGTTGAAATGATATAGATAGCAACTGTCACATAGACCTTGTATTTTTATAACGTGCAAGTGACTTTCAACCTTAGAGACAGAGCAATTAAGACGTTGACTATATCTCATACTAAAAACTAAAACTATTTAAGTTTACAGTAAAATCTTCCTTAAAGCCAACTCAAACGCTATTAAAACCCGGCCTTTACAATTTGAAAGACTTTGATGCGACAAATTGTGAAGTAAAGTGGGAAAAGGTGGAGGGTTCCCGTCTGGCCGCCGGTTCAAGCATAAACCTAGAACTATTTACAGCCTTAAGTGTTCCAACCACAGACGTAACGCAACGGCAAGGGTGTTTACAGTAATCCGCTTATAAATATGTCAAAGAAGGCTTTCATAAAATGAATGTAATGGATTCAAAGCCACAAACAAGTCGTTAATTTTATAACAAGCGGCAAGTAATTATATTTCGTATTACTTAACAATATATCCGCGGTTTTCCTTTCATAACATTAAACAATTTATTATTAAAACAATACACATTTGGGTATTATTCATTACGTACCCTTTAAAAACATTAGTCACAGTAGGTTTGTTAAATCACTTAAAAAGTGTTGTTTTTCTCTTGGAGGTCCTCGTCCATTTCGATGAAAACATAAAATTTGTATTCAAGGAGGCAGGATACGACTGATTTTCTAGATATAGCAAGGTGAACGACCTGTCCTGTTTGCAAGTCATAAAAGGGAACTAGGTACAGTAGTTAACCCACTTCTAGCGTAAACACATTAGCTTAGTGGGGAAATAACACACAGGCGGGCGAAAACTCAGGTAATGTAGGATGGCTTTATTAGGTAGCCCACACTGGGAAATTGCAAGAGGTTAATGTGGATTTATAGAAGACTGGATGTCGAAAGACGGAGAAGAGCGCGGGTGAACATGCAACTTGGAAGAGGTCATTTTCTCAAAATTGACTGCGAAATACAATTGATGGGTCGATGGCAGTGGGCTAACTATAGGGTGGTAGGACTGGCAAAATGCCACAGGCCCCTGGTCTGACGGGGACCCCGGCCCGAAGCTGCGAGCTCAAAAGTGACCTAACATTTTTAACAAAACTTATAAATTTGGGCCCCATACAATGGATTTGCCAAGGGCCCGAGATGATTTAGTTACGCCACTGGTAGATGGCATAAAATTGATAGTAGACACTAGTAATTTACTTAAAAGATAATTTGTTAAATAACTACTACCTCCCCAAAAGTATCTTGGACAAATGAGTCTATTAAGGCTCCCTATTCCTAGGGCAAACCTAATTGCAAGACAAATTATTTCATCTTCACTAAAATCCTTCTAGAATTTAAATTTGTTGTAACTGACAAACTTCATATAACGAGTATCCGCGCCAGACACGACATAGCCGATAAAAGCTCTAGGGCAATGAGATCAACACCAACAACTTTACAAAAAGAGAAAACAGGTTCCTAACCGTCATTACTATTTATATTTTGAGCGAATAAGCGTTATTCATACATGACATAATATTTCCGAGTGTGTCGACGCTTCTCGCCTCGAGATGACTGCATTCGAACCAAGGCTGACTCACACCATACATTATTCATATCCCCGCATTTATTTACTACTAATTTATCTATACTTCGATGAATGAGCCCTGTTTATTGCGGTGTTTGTATGTTGGTTGGAAATTTAATAATGAAGCTTCCAATTATAATCATTGGTCATGTCGGTTGACAAAGGATAATATCATTGTAGGTACGTACACGCTTTTTATTTCATTTAATAATTACTTTTTAGTAACATGCTATTGTTTTTTTACTCATTTGTTTCTAGTACAGAGGCCGACATAATCAAGCTACTCCAATTTGCCAGATTTCTTTGAATTTTTAACTTTATTACAAAAGTATAAGGTTCATACTCAATTGACAGTTTGGGATAGCGTGATATGTTCTTCTTTCATCGAAGTCTTTCTAATGTAAGTAGATGATAATGATGCAGTTTAGTTCTATAATAAAAACGTGAAATATTTTCAGGATGAAACCGCAACGTAATGGTAGGACATTATAAATCATTTTAACTTCGTATAAAGACTATTAATCCAGTAAAGTTTTATGCTATGGTTGAATAAATGCTGAGAAGTATGCTCAATACTCAATCCCTTTTACGACGGGTACTGTATACAAAGTTCTTCAGCATTCTTTGTTCGGCCCACGACATACAAATTTAAAAAATAAATTAATAAGCAGGTATTATTTTTATATCGACACGCTAAGAAGAAGAAGAAGCATTCTTTATAGAGCGTAAGTATTTACTTTTATTTCCAACACTTATTTTATTGAACACCAGTCATATAAGAGAAAAAGTTTCTCTAAAACAGCTTTCGAGGTCAAGTCACTTCAAGTGTAAGTCAAGTTAATTGATATGAACACTGTAATCATTATAGGACCGTTATCTGCCGCAGGTCATTGATTTCATCCGACACACATCATAGTAATATAATATTTATTTATATGAAATAGCTTGGACCTTCAGAGTACGGTATTTATAGTAACAGCCACTGAACTATAATATTGTACGAGAATAAACGAACGTGCATAGAAATGCTAGGTCATCGGCATGTGTGTAATCGAGGCGGCAAAAACTACACAATATTGGTTCAGTTGTTTCGGAGATTGCCCCTAACAGATAACATTCCGATATGAAAAGAAGTATTTTATTTATTTTTCCGTTTAAGTTTTGTTGACACTTGGTATTGAATTTCTAGAATAGATGCAGGGTGTCAGACCTTAGTAGCAACTGAGTTGCTCAGTGCTTCTTAGTAATAGGGCGCAAGTAATGTGTTGAAGACAAGGAAGTGATTTAATCCCTGCTGAGCATTTAAAAGGATTTGGCGTCTAGTGTCTCAATTTACATAAGTCGTGCGAAGAATAATGAAAGAGTATTTACTTTCAGTCTCACAAATAAAAACCTCGTAACTAACACAATACAATTTTAAAAAGATCCTGCAGTTGTCTCAGGTCGGTTTTTTATCATTCTAAATACAATATTCTAGCCAGCCAGTAGCTAACAGCGACCAATTTCTTAAAAACTGATATTGACCACAATGTTAATAAGAGCTACTAATTGTTAAGAGAAATTTATCGAAACTTCTAATTTTATTATGAAAGAGGTCATTCAATGATATCGTCAGAATTGTGCAACAAAGTTACAGCCAAGAAAATCATACTCATAAACCGTAGACTCAAGTTTCAGATAATAAAGAACATGACAAAGGCCAAAGGCTAAATAGTTTAGCTATGAAGCGATGTCCATAAAACGCTATGATAAATATAACTATTAATAAAAACGTGAGTCAATTTGTTTGTCACTCAATCACAGTGCAGCGGATGAGGTTTGAAGCACGCAGGAAGCTGGCGTCACGGTAAGGATATGCACTAGATACTACTATCTCGAATGAAAATGTATTTCCCCTGGGAAATCTAGGCTGGCAGTACTTGTCGATAGAAATCCCTTGCTAGGGAGAAGTAAGTCCCTATAATCCAAAGTGGTTTAGGGATGTCTAGCGAGTGTCTACTTAACATCTGTTTACTGATAGCGTCTTCGCACGATTGCAACCCTTTGTAAAGGATGGTGTATCGTGTAATCCCCCTGATTCAGCGAGAATGTTTCACAAGCTTTTTCATTGGATTGTAATTTTCACCCGGTTTACGAAAGAAAGGTAATCTATTGTATTGCGCGTGTCGCGTGAAGCCCAAATGTCGGGTCAAGTATAGTCAATAATGGCCGTGGTATTCTTTTTTTCTCACAGAGAACAAACTAGGTTTTTCTGAACATATACCGTAAGTTCAACACGTGCGGAGCCGTTGATAAGCCACAAATAATTGTTAATTAAATTATTCTGCTTTCCGCTGTGGGATTACATTGAACCATAATAGAAGAATCTTATGCCAGCCGCTAGGTCTTATCTTTTCTTAAGTTTGCCGGCTCACGAACCACATAAGCGCAAGGACACTTAATCATGTAAAAAAATACAATATAGATATAAGAATCCTTTCACTAACGATTTTACGTCTGTTACCGACCAAATAAGCAACTAAACTACGACACGGTTTTATAAACAGCATGATTTTTTGTTAAGAGTGCTCACTTCCATTGAGGAATTAATAAAAATATTTAGTGTCCGCGGCCATCTTTCATTCATAACGCTGTAAATTCTAACTAAGTTCATTATGTATGTGTGTCTGTGTGACGGTCTGAAACATTTTTACCTCGCATATTCATTATGGAGGCATACATAAGTATACCTACGTATTCTATTGCCATGTCTATTGTTTATTCTAGGTTTTTTAGGGTTTCGTACCCAAACGACGCCAACGGGACCTTATTACTAAGGCTCCGGTGTCTACCCGTCCGTCTGTTACAAGGCTGTATCTTTTTAACAGAAATATAAATTTTGAGTGTGAGTAAAAATAAAGATAAAAATTAAAGAACCCACATTAATTTTAACTTTATTTTATTTTTATATTAAACGTGTATTTTTTCTGCGTAGAAAAAAGATGTACGCTGGTACGGAACCGTACCTGTGCTAGTCAAGGCCGCTTTTTTATCTATGTATTAGAAAAACCGTCGGAATGGAGACAATAAAATATTAGCTGAACTGCTTTAGCTCAGCATGAAATAAGGAAGGAGATTTAACTAAAAAAAAACTAAGCTAAGTAAACAAGTTTAGGTGCTTGTTTAAATTATTAATTTGTTGTATTTAAAAGAACAGTGATTCAATTCACAATCATTTAAATCCTCAAACTGCGAAAAGACTCAATAACAATGCTTTAAATGTGTGAATCACCGCAGTATCTACATTTAACTGAAGAACCTTTATGAATGGCGCCACTGGAACAGACCAGGAATAAAAATAACTGTAATTTGTTCGGCTGCCTGCCGCTGTGACCGGAGACGTTGGTTGATTAAAATGGTAAAGTACTAAAAGGTGATCACCATGTCATCTTCCCAATACCATAAATGTTACGAAACTTGACCCACTGAAGAAACGAGAAGGCTTTGCCTTCTTTTCAGTAATATTCTTTTTCATGAAAAGCGTAATACCTACGCAGTTTGGATTTGTCTGCGGTCTCGATTTCTAGGGTCGCTTTTCAAATCCCGCAACAAGAAAAAAGTCCAATTACAAATCAAAAAATGATGATAAACATTTCATAGCAATCTTTGAATAATAATTTTGCCGAATCGATTGAGTCGGTTGGAAACGACGGCAGATGAGCTGGCGAACCAGGAGGCTGTATGCGTCAAACGTAATCACATTTACAGCGCCTTTATGTCGTAGCACTAAGGACGACTTTCGTATTGCAAATGTTACTACAGATGTGGGACGCGCGGATGAATATCATTGGTTTCGTCAGTCAAGGATTATATCATAACTTGCTCCGTAATCGAAACTTAGAAATAATGATAAGACTGAGAAAATCTGTCTTTGCACTTAGATTGTAAATAAAACAATTCTTGTAAAACAAGGTGACGTACTTAGGAGCCGGTTCGCCTTCAGCCTCGCACTCTATGATGAACGGCTTGTCCACCTCGCCGGGCTGCGCCACTTGGAACAGAATCTCCTCTTGTGTCGGTTGCTTGACGATCTTTGGCGGTGACGTCACTGAGGACAAATGTTTAAGTTATGACGAGTTCGTAATGATGGATCAGGGAAATAAATAATTGATTTGTTTGATGATTTTTTACATACATGAATTTTAGATTTGTACTGAGATCAGTTAGGTAGTCGCTCGTTAGACTGGAAATTGAACTCAACAAAGTGAGAAAAAGCTAGGCAGATAACGACGACGTTATTTAGACTTTCGGCTTTCCTGGATTAGTATTTGGAATATACTTTAGTTATTTTATCTATTGTAGGGAGGTCCTAGTAGAACTTGTTATGCCAAGGTCTCATTATGAGTTTAAATGTGTGCAGGCTATGTAACACATAAGCTGCATGACAAATAAACTGATTGCTTAAGCAAAACAAATGCATAAGCTCTAATTTTAGAATAATTTTCTTACTGGCCTTACCCCTTAACCCTGAACTATTTATCTAAAAATTATCATTTTATTTCTTCAAACAAGTGCTTTCTTTAAATATATTATTACATAATCTAGATTTGAAGTAAATAATACTGTTAAGAGTTAAAATAGCAAAGTTGTTTTGATTTTTTTAATTGCTGTTTATATTTTGATAAGTTTCACATAATTATATCAAAGAAATATACATAACATCATGCCTGTACGCCCCCCAAAATAGGCAGAGGGGTTTACAAAAACCATATTTCAATCTTAATAAGGTTAGGCAGATTGAATAAGGTTTGGAAAAATTAATATGAAAATATGTAGGTATACAAAGTTTGCAAATAACAAGTAGGTATTTTGTAAGACAGTTCACCTTTGAAAACAGTAAATACTTTCCTCAGGTGTTCTCAAATGTCAAGGCATTTATATAACATTGAGTTAGGTCAGTGTTTCAGTTTACTCCTACTGCTTAATACCTTATGATCTCATGCATTTGGAGAGTTACAAGAATGTATTGGTCAATTGGTGCAGTGGAGCAATGTAGATTGCATTATGATCTATTTGGCTCTGGTACCTACTCCCAATCAGAGCCCTACACACTACCTGCCAATATTTAATTGAGGCCCTATGCTTTAGCTGCCAATAGTGATGAGAACAATATGAAACCAGTACATACTAAATGGAATATTATGTTAATGAGCAAGTCAAGCTTTGCATACAATAACATGTCTTCTTTGTATTGTAGGCTTCTAAAATGTCTAGACTTGCATGTATGAACAATAACACTGCCAAGGTGACTAAAAGAATCTCCTGGCATGTTCTTAACCATTAAACATGAATATCAGGCAACAGCACTTTTTTCAGAGTAACTATAGGTTGGACAAAGGAAAAGTACCTTATAGGGATTAATCCAACTGGCTTTTATATAAGCCATTTAGTGATTTGCTTTTCTTGTTTCACCTTTGCTGACTGAATATAATATGTTACCCAGAAGTGGATAGACGCTAATTACGGATGATTATGATTGCTAAGCACAGAGGGTGTTTATTAACAACCATTTTTTAGTTCTATAGATTGAGTAAACAATACTGTATTTGTATAATTAAATCTTTACATTATATTTCTTCCACCCTGGAGTGAGGGTTTATATGCAGAGATAACATGCTGGGTGTTGCTTTAAATACATAAGTAGGATATGTCACAAACCCACAAAACAATAATTTCAATCAAGATCGGTCTTCATAATACTATGGGAGATGAAATTATAGTGGTATGGATACTCAAAGGTGGGTAGGCTAGAGTTAAATTCAATCTATGACATCAAAATCTTCACGGCATGAGCAAGGCCAAAACAATGTTGTCAATTACAAATCTGGCATGTAGACTACTAAATTAAGATATGATGCCAGTGAGTAACATCACCATTTAGGACATCAAAGAATTTGAGGGGTACAAATGCTTTTGTTATTTTTTCATGTGTTTTATTAATGGTAGTGGGACGGCATGGCCTGAATATAATGATTATGAAAATGGCTTGAGCTCATTCAGTCCAGAATCATTTGAAATTGGATAAGATTGTATGAAACAAACAAAATAAAATGTTTATTAATGGTGCAATAAATCTGAATTATATTAAAATCGAAACCATAACAAAAAGAATACTTGTTGTCATATACTTAGTTAGATTTAAGCAGAAGGGCAGTTATTACAACAGTTAGGAGAGAGTTATTGTAAGTATCAACAAGTCTGTTTCTTTACTTAACTAATTCCCTGGGGATAGAGCAACTGGGAAAAAGTTGACTGAACTATGGCTAGCAATGTGCCAATTGTTCGATATTCTAAGAGGGAAGGTAATAAACATAAGTAAAAATGTAAATAACACTCACATAAAGCCGCCGCACATGATAATAACGCGATGAAACACAGTATTTTTGTTGTACCCATCTTTACAGGTCTCCTACTTCGTAGTACTCGTGTATCTAACAAGAAATGAAATAAACCACTTTAAAACTTATTAAAACACATTTCTCCGGCACACATGTCCACCGCACTCGATGACCTAATCCGAATAAAGCTTGGACCACAATGACAACACCCACTAAAAATAGCAATATCAAATACACTAAATTGACGACTTCATATGGCACAAAACTTGTTACGCAAACTTAAAAAGTACCGCAATTCCCTTAGCCCTACTAGTTACACGGTTTCACAACAGGCTAACGCTAGAAAACCCGCACAAACTCACTATTTGTTGCCGTACACGGCAAATCAATAATTGCATTCCGATAATGCTAACTCGCTTATGTCATAACATACATTACATTTATACATTTGAACTAGCGCAATTTATTACCTAAATGCTCGTTTTTATAATATTATCATCGCGAAAACCAACTGAAATAATAAAATTACGGATTTATAGGCGGGGCCTCTGAGATTCGCTGTCGTTCGTTCGTTCAGCAATTGACGGTTCAATGACTGGCTGGGCATAGACAAAGCTTCATTTCTATGTCCATGACCGTTTTAATTGCTATCTCTTTTGCACTTGGAACCAATGTATACTTCTCTTTCTTTTTTTAGGCGACCATAGACAAGGTAAGTTTTGTTGAACGTTTAGAAATATTGGGTTCGTCCACTCAAAAAAAGGAATTGTCAACTTACTCTTCAGAAATTTTACATTATTATATTTAACCAAGAACTTTGTTGTACCTTATGAATAAATGTATTAACCGTAAAAAATATCGAAGGTTTTGTTTTTACCTTTCTTCCACAACAATAACAAAAAATCTTTCAGATAAATCTTTTTTTCGAATAAGGCAATTAACAGTTTACCATCCATAAACTGTTAATTGGTTTATTCGAAAAAACGTAAATTTTATAAATAATTTTGTTTATTATTTAACCATATATTACGAATAATAATTATTCTCAATCTCCAATCATATTACCGAAGTGGACTGTTCCGCTACTAAATTCCGCGCATTTTGAATATGGAAACTTTTCTTTTTTCTTCTCACGAATCATCAAAGGAGTACAAACCCGGTTATACTAACTTACTCTATGGTACAAACTAGGGTTGATATCTGTTGATATGCAAGTGGTTTAGGATGCAGAAGAGGATCTATTAGAAATACGTTTTGAGGAAGTGCATGAAGCAGAATGCGAGGAGGAAGAGGATGCGGATGACGAAGATAAAACCTGTGATCTCAAATTGAAATTTTAAATAAAGGAAAGCTAGCGAATGGGCCCTTTAATATTTAGACAAAAAAAAATAGTTCAAATTCGCAATGGGTTGAATTTTAAATGAAAATGGAACGGAGAAAGAAATGAGGAAATTCTTCCATTTCCTGGAGGAAGGGAGGTGTATCTTATGCCTTATTTTGGGGATTTGGAATCGCTAAAAAATGAGGAACTTCCGCATTATGAGGATGAGGAAGAGGAATCCTCATCAGCCCTGGTACAAACAGTATGTCAAACTTTGATGTTTAGGTTTTAAATAAAAGCTAAAATGTGACGCAATACCTTGAACTTCGCGGGCTTCACGGGCGCATTCCTCTTAATGACACTTCGTACCTATCCGTAACGTAGTAGTCTTTTAAGAAATTTGAATTTCCTATAATGGATGTCAGGAGGGACCTATATTTCAAGGGTGGAAAAACCATCAAAGGGTTAAACGTGTAGGTATCGCTCTCATCACGTGTTCAATAAGTTAACACTGACTGACAAAGGCAGTGTAGTAATGTGTCGAGTCGTTCGTCGAAGTAAGAACCCAACCAAGATATTAAATATTGTTCACCCGTGGCAATGGCTTGCAGACAGTTTTTCGGCATCACACAGATGAGAGCTCTGTGTATTGGTGACTTCGGGTGGTTCAGGGGAGTTCGGAAGATAAAAACAGATATAATTTGTTTTCTCTTTATTAAGGGTTATCAAGTTGTTAAGACTACCTTGCATACCTACTTTTTTGGCAGAAATCTAGACTTCTCCGTGAGACAACAGATCCATGTCGTCGCATTTTAAGATTACATAGATCAATTAGATTAGAAGCATAGTTGGTCCCAAAATAATCTCTGAGGAACCCCGTAATAAATGGGTACTTCGTAACTCATCAACGAAACAAAGAGACTGCGCACTGCCCGCCAAGTAATCTTTAGAAAAGCTTAAAGTCGGTCCGTGATCGCGACAACAGGCCGTGGTAGAGCAAATAAGAGACGAGTTGACTGTTTAAAATGTATAATGAAAGATATAATTACAAACGCAGTCTGTTTAAAAATGCAAAAAATGACGTGTATTTGAAGTAGGAACGCGCAGGCGCAGCCGTGCAACAACCAACTGTCGTGCGAGTTGAGGCGCGGGGCCTCGCACTCGTCCGTGCGGCCTGCTGACTCCCCGCACCCCTCGTTCACTGCCGCTGGCGCGCAGTGATATTGAGAAGGGCGTCTCAACAGTCCACGTATGCTCTCTATCTAAGAGATTAAATTCAACATTCAAAGAGATTAGAAAGAGAGAGAGAGAGAGATTTTTTTAAGAGAATAGAATGGGAAGTGAGACAATGTCAAACGCTTTCGACAAATCTAGGAATACATCAAAACATTTCAACTTGTTATCTACTAAACTACTTAAGTTTGCAACAGCATCTTCAGTTCATAGACCACCTCTTATTCATAGTGGTTGCTTGAGATGATATTATTTTTGTTCAAATAACTGTTAACACGTTAGTTTTTCTATTGTGTCTGCTGCGTGGCAGTCAATGACTTAAATTGAATTATTGTTCTAGAATCTTTGACAGTGCGCTTATCAAAGCTAGAAGAAGCCGGTAGTTTCCCATAAAATCTTTACAAAAAAAGCCAACAGAATAATATTATTTCAACATCAACATTAATTAACATATATAATTAGGCTGATGAATAAACTGGAAACTACATAACAGTAAGTACCTCTTGGTGTTTAATTTCTTCATAAATAGGGATTCCTTCTCTACATGGTAGTTGTATTACTTCATGTGGACATTTGATTTCTTCACATTAATGCTGTTCAATTTTAGGGTTCCGTACCTCAAAAGGTAAAAACGGAACCCTTATAGGATCACTTTGTTGTCCGTCTGTCTGTCTGTCTGTCTGTCTGTCTGTCAAGACCTTTTTTCTCAGGAACGCGTGGAGGTATCAAGCTGAAATTCATATCAAATACTCAAGTCTATGGTCTCTTGGAGCTGTGAAAAAATCAAACTTCTAAGTCAACGCGATCAAAAGATACTCCCGTTTATGCCGCAAATTTTCGACACTCGCAAGGGAATCAAAACCTACAGGGTACTTCCCGTGAACTCAGAATCTTGAAATTTGATACGAAGCAACGTCTTATAACACAGATAAAGGAAAAATTGCGAAAAGCATAAATTTTTAGTTACATCATATAATAAAAATATTTTTAATAATTTTAAACTTATTACCCCTTTACTCATGAACGCGTAGTGGTATTATATTGAAATTCTTAACAAATACTCAAGTCTATAATATCTTTAAGCTGTAACAAAATCAAACTTCTACGTCAACGCAATCAAAAGATACAGCAATTAAAGCCGCATATTTTGAAACTCGCAACTACTCGCAAGGGAATCAAAACCTAAAGGATACTTCCAGACGACCTGGAATCTTGAAATTTGGCATGAAGCAACGTTATAAAGTACACATATAGGAAAAATTCCGAAAATCTTAAATTTTTAGTTACATCACATAGTATATTTTTTTTAATAATCATAAACTTACTAGCTGACCCAGCAAACGTTGTTCAGCGATTATTAAAAATTACATTAACAATAAAATTAAAATAAGCTAGTGGCAGTTGAGAGATGACCAGTCTCAACTGATGGCGCCCGTTCACGAACATGACGCGTGGATCAGCACTACTCAGCTCAACCATATTGAAGGGAACCGAATGACCCAACACACGTGCCACCATCAGCGAGACATTTGAGTGAGCATGACAAACTCTCAATTGCCATGCTCGTTCATGTCAAAAAAAAAAAACCAAAAACAGTTACATTATATTACACGTGGTACTCATATTTACAAAATAAATAAAAAATGCTTCGAAGTTATACAATACTATAACTTTTCAAAAGTTAAAAATAAAAAGATTAAACATTTACTCCAAAAAAAAAAAAAATACGATTTAAAAAAAAAAAAAAAAATCCATGTTTATAAAAATAAAAGGGAGAGCATCTCTTCCAAATATAAAATAAAAGAAAACTAATTAGTGGACCCAAGTGGCTGTGACTGTGGAGCAGGACCAGCATTAAGCCAAGCTTTTTTATCAAGGATATAATCCTCTAATTTATAATATGCTTGTCTACATAGTGTGCGTTTTATGCATGTTTTAAATTTTGTCTCGTTCAGTTGTAGAATCCGCAGTGGTATTTTATTATAAAATTTTACACAATTCCCCATAAAAGAATTTCGTACCTTAGCCAATCTAAACCGAGATTGATCCAAATTGTGCCTATTTCTAGTATTAAAATTATGTCTATCACTTCTCTTCTTAAAGAGATGAAGATTTTTCCGAACATACATAATGTTTTCATATATGTATTGACAAGGTACCGTCAGCTTTCCACATTGTTATGTTATGGATTTCATTTAGCAATAAAAATACCATAACTTTTACTTATATACCTACAGGTTTGTACGGAACCCTCGGTGCGCGAGTCTGACTCGCACTTGGCCGGTTTTTTTCTATTTCTGCGTTGCATTCGCTTTGGAATAGAAGATTAATTACTAGCCTGAAAAAGAAATCTAAGTAAATAAAAATGAAATGATGTTCGTTGGTAAGCACATAATATCCAGTTGCACTGGACTGATTTGACTATTTTTACCCACTTGTGCCTACTACTTAAACACACTTGCATCAAATATGTAATAAGGCATTATATTAACCATACGGTAATTACTTCAGTTGTTGGTAATTGAGTGAGATTATTTTTGATCCAGCAGTGTTTCCTAATTGCCATAAAACTAGTAGGATCTGCGCCGCGCCAGACATTGATGAAATCATGATATTGGTTGTACTTATTTCTCTTGTAGACTTCGAATCTCTTCTCTCTTTATCTAGAACAACATAACATTATTAATATTTTTCAGTCATCCAGTCAGTCAATAGCGTAAAAGAAATAGAATAAACTTTTAGGCCTGAATTCCTCTTATGCTGATGTCGGTTGCGTACTGTTATAACGGGGTTCCGGATTAGGTTTTTAAAAAAAGGAAAAACCATTTAAACTAAAAATAAACTTTGTATTATACTTTTAAATACACGAGTGCAAGTTACATGTGCACGGTTGGAAGGATGGAAGACGACTGAGGTGCTGGATTGCGAGGAGCGGGAGAGAGGAATGATAGGATGCTGCGTCAGCAGCGGGAATGCAGCGTAGGCTGCTGAGTAGGCCAGGAAGGGAACAAAGGTAAGATGTAACAGCCCCCCGATTAGGAGGAAACTTACGGGTTTAAGGTAAGTTGACGGGGGAAGGAAAAGGTAAGTTTTCCAGGTATTTAGGACGACCGGAGTCGAGGAGCAGGAATATCTTCGACATCTATGGATGCCATTTCTATGGGAGTGTCGGGTACAGGATTACATCTAGAAGTCTTAACTAACTTATAATAACGATACAATTTATATGAAATAACTAAGATTATAATTAAACTTATAATAACAGTAGTATAGGAATAATAGTTACCGTAAAGGACAATATGAGGTTTTTCAATTACTTCATTAAGGTTTGTTTTAATTTGATTGGTTACTTTATTATAATTTGAGAAAAGAGAGTCTAAATTATCTATGTTTTTTAAGTTAACGTAAGGAACTCTTATGTTGTCTTTTATGTATGTAGTAGAACTACAACAAGTATCGTTAATTAATTCAAAATGCAATACTATTGGTTTGATTTTTATTTCAATATTATGTTTTGGTATTAACTTATTGTCGTTGCAATAGGCAATACAATTGTCTGGTATAGTTAATATACCAGTACCGGAAATGGAAGATTCAAATAGATCTTGATTTTTACATTCTATTGTAATTTTAGAATTTTGACTAATCATGTATATCCACTGGTTATTGTGTAATTTATGAAATGTTTCGAAATTACCATTTACAAACTCAGTTTTGCAAAGAGGCGGAACAGATGTCAAAGCTTTTGAAATAACCTCAGTTTCACATATTGGTACGGCTAACGTGGAGTATACGTTGGGCATTTCACAAATATAATATTGTGTATTTATAACTTTACAGGAATTGAGTGAGTTTAATTTACAATAAGATGATTTATCTTTAGTTATGCCCAAATATTTAGTGGATGGTATAATTGTAGAGTACAAAGTATTATTTACAGTTTTAAGGGCAATGGGATAAGGTGTAATATGATACAAGTCAAATTCTTTTGTATTTACTAAGGGCATTTGTAATACAAATATTATTTTGTTATTTGCGTAATAACTAGACACATCAGATATATTTTCTAAAATATGGATATTATCTAAAATTAAAGGTACAGGTAATTGCTTAGAACTAGGTAGAAATCTATAATTACCCACAAGATCTGAAAACAGTTGTTTGGGAGTAATAATAGATGGATATAGTATATTAGACTTACTAAACATAATAGCACTAATAATATCTTCTAACTTAAATGATAATGTTAATAAACTACTTTCTAAAATATTCGACAGTCCCGATATTTTAGATCTCATTAATAGTTTATTGGAAACTAGTGTTAAATTCGCCATTTCCTGGTTCAGGGTATCAATAGCGTAACTTAGACTAACTTCGTTAGCATTAATTTTATCGACAACTTCTTTCAGAGACGAGAGTGTGGATGTTGTGACCATCATGTTTTCTTTCATGAGGGTCGCCAATTTGGTTTGATCATTCTCTAGGGTTTGGACGGCATTACTATATTTTTCGGCATCATTTTGGTCCATATTACCGAATAGTTGTTTAATTACTGAGCCGATTCCGCCAAACCAAGCTGATCTCTTATGAGATTTGGATATAAGATGGGAAATAGAATCAAAGTCTCTGACTATATCAGAATAACGAGATGACAATGGTTGGAACAAATAGTGACATTCGCCTTCATAGTATGCATTGCTTTGATTACATAACAATTTAGAAGTTCTTAGGATATCCCTTATATTATCTAAATGTGGTTGTATAAAAGAAACATCTATGGGAATGATAATATCTAGAGTATCATCGGTTATTTTTAAAGAGCCAATGGGGTCGAAATATATGCCTGCGTCGTCTGATGCTGGCTGGATATATTCTTGGCTGTTCGACGCCAGGATAGGATATATGTAACCAATTCTGGAAGGAAATGTAACTTAAATTAACGAAATTGTATAATACTATGTCTCGTTAGTGGTGGCTAATTTCATTTCATCGAAATGATGTTTGACGTGACGTCTATTTATTAGTAGTGATGCTGTATTATTTCCGTGGATTTTCACGATTTTAAATGGGCCTTTCCAGATGGGTGAAAGGGCTTTCCTAAGGCGCAAATGGTTTTTAAGGTAAACAAGATCACCGACTTTATATTTAATTGGCCTTGTGTGAGTATCGTAATAATTTTTAGAGTTTATCTTTGATTTTTGGATATGTTCTATTGCCTTTGTTCGGCAATATTTAAGTCTATTCTGAAGTATGCGGACATATTCAGGATAAGTGGCGCCTGATGTTTCTTCGTAAATGGAATTAGGTATATATGGTTTGTGTCCAAACACAAGTTCGTAGGGAGGGAAATGAGTGGTTGAATGAATGGCTGTGTTATACGCAAGCATAGCCGTGTACACAAAGCGAGGCCAATTATTTTGTTGTTCGTTTACATAGGACTTTAAGTATTCTTTTAGGGTAGAATGACTTCTCTCAAGAGCACCCTGAGTCTGAGGGTGGTATGGGGTGGACCATAACTGTTTTATTTTTAATAAATTGCATGTTTGTTTGAACAGCTCTGCTGTGAAGTTGGTGCCCTGGTCTGTTAGGATTGTTTTGGGTATTCCAAATAATGTAATAAAGTGGACCAAGCATTCACATGTTTCTTCAGCGGTAGTGTTTATGATTGGATAAGCGGCTGAGAACTTGGTAAGGTCATCTTGGAGTGTTAAGATATACTTATATCTATCGTTACCGGCTTCTGGTAGTGGTCCTACTATATCAAAAGCTACGCGATCAAAAGGGCGCGTGGAAAGAGATGTGATTTGCATAGGGGCACGATTGGTTTTTCGAAGGGCTTTGTTGATTTGGCATTGCGGGCATTTCTTTACGTAATTCTCTACGTCTGCACGCATATTTTTCCAGTAATATTTTTCCTGTATGCGTTTCAGCATTCTACCAGAACCTAAGTGACCGGCTATAGGGAGATCATGATTCTCTTTCATGATTTTAGGAATTTCACTGAGTGATGGATAGATAATAGTGTTCTTATAGATGTGTATTGTCATTTCTGAGTTGTGAAATAAATACAGGATCATATTATATAGTTTAATATACTGATGAGTATCGAAAGGATTATTGAAGTCGGAAATAGCTATTTCAGGGTTATTTTGACCTGTGAGACTGACAACTAACTCATTTCTTACGGATTTAAGACACTTGTAGATATCTTCATATGTACAGGTGTCGAAGTGGTTGACCTTGGTAAAAATAAAATAATAAATTTTATCTTGATATTCATATTTAAGGAAAGAATGCAGTGTTCTTTCTAGTAAGGAAAACTCGTTTAAATTAGGAATATTGGATACGATCTCTTCAGTATACGGGATGGATTCATCCATATCTATAGACGTAGGGATGATAACATATCTTTTATCAGTTTTAGATAGGCTCTCGTTATGTTCTATTATAGTAACATTAGGATCAAAGTCTTTAGAAATGGTTTTAAGGAATTCTGAGTAATTACCATCTGGAGTATTGGAGCTACTAGGGCTCAAGACATCAGGAGGTGATGTTGGATTTGGATGATTAGTGGGAGGTGGAGTTAAATTTTCATCTAGGTCATCAAGATTGCCTAGCTCTGGTAAGCTCGAAGGTTGGATAAGGGGATCTGTAAGATCTTCGAGTTGAATTAAATCATCCGGAGAAACAGCTGGAAGGATATCTGGATTTAATGGTTCATCGTGATCAGGTGAGTTTACATTTTGATTAGAAGTACTCGGTATAGGATTTATAGGATTAATGGATTTAGTTATGGGATAGCGGGATAATGCATCAGCGGCGTTTTTTAGTTTCCCTTTTCGATATACTATTTCATACTCGTATTCCTCCAATTTTAGTCTCCATCTCTGGAGTTTACTACTGGGGTCAGAGTGATTGAATAACCATCGTAAAGGACGGTGGTCAGTGATTATAGTGAATTTTCTGCCATAGAGGTATGGACGGAAAGTTTTACAGCCGAAAATAATTGCAAGTAGTTCTTTTTCAGTTGTACTATAATTGCACTCATTTTTGTTGAGTGTACGGGAAGCATAGGCGATAGGCTTATCTTTGCCTATTTCGCCTTGGGAAAGGATAGCGCTGATTGCATAATTGGATGCATCGCAGCTGAGAAGGAATGGTTTAGAGAAGTCAGGATATGATAGTAACGGAGCTGTAGTTAGTTTGTTTTTTAAGGTTTCAAAGGATAATTGGTGTTCATTTGTCCATACGAACTCTACATTTTTTTTCAGCAGATTTGTTAAGGGTTTTGCGATACTTGAAAAATCAGAGATGAACCTGCGATAATAAGAGACGAATCCAAGAAATGATTTAATGTCTTTGGGAGATTTTGGTATAGGGAATTCATGAACTGCTCTTAGTTTTTCAGGGTTTGGTTTTACGCCTTTGTCGGTAATGACATGGCCTAGATAAGAAACTTCTTTTCGTAAAAATTCGCACTTGTCTGGCTGTAGTTTTAATTTGAATTGGCGGAGTCTAGAAAATACGTTAGTTAGGTCATTTATGTGAGAAGGGATATCGTATGAGTAAATTACAATATCATCCAAATATACGAAGCATTGAATGCCTTGGAGACCAGATAGAGCGGAGTTCATTAATCTCTGGAAGGTGGACGGTGCATTTTTTAGTCCAAATGGCATACGTGTGAATTCGTAATGCCCTGTCGGGACTGAAAATGCTGTTTTGGGAGAATCATTAGGAGACATATTAATTTGATGAAAGCCGGAAGCTAGGTCTAATGTGCTGAAATATTTGCACTTGCCTAATTGGTCTAGGATTTCGGCTATGTTTGGGATAGGATAGGAATCTCCAATGGTCACGTCGTTAAGTTTACGGTAATCGATTACGACGCGCCATTTCCTTTGACCGGACGCATCAAGCTTCTTGGGTACTACCCAAATAGGTGAGGACCATGGGGACATAGAAGGTTTTATTATACCTTGTTTTAACATTTTTTCAACTTGAGAGTCAACTTCTTTTTTGTGACATTCGGGGAATCTGTATGTTTTAACATGAATTGGGTTATCAGAAGTGGTTTTAATTTTATGCTCTATTGCATCAGTGCAAGTTAACTGGTCGTCGGGTAGGTGGAAAATGTCTGAAAACTGAGAACAGACAGAGTATAATGCCTCAGTTTCTTCTGTATTAAGGTGGGACACGCGAAGCTGTTTTAAAACCTCTTCTGTGCGTTCATGAATATGAGGTTCGGTTGTGGTACCGATGAATACTGAACTTTGTGGATCAAAAGGAATTAAACGTAATCTAAGGTCAGACTCAATGCTTACAGATTCTTCTGAGGTGTTAACAACAGAAATATTAACACGGTTGTTATTCTTAACTTGGACTATACAGTTTGCTATTAATAGATCTTTGGATATATGTTGGTCAATTATTAAGCCTTCTCCGATTTCTGGGTTTGCTACAGTACATTCAATTACGGTTTCAGTACGTGGAATAATACTATAGACGGGTTCATTGAAATGCATTTTAAGTTTAATGTCCTTAAGGTGTAGTATACCTTCGTCATAGTTAATTTGGCTACTTATGGAATTGAATAAATCGTTGCCAATAATACCATCATAGGGTAGGCTTAATTCATTGACTAGATTGAATATATGTGTAAGGTATTTACAATCACTGTGGGATTTATCATGTGTATACATAGTTATAGGGATTTGTCCTAGTGTGCGTAGAGGATTATCAGAGGCTGAATCAATGCCTTTGATTTTAAATGTAACTGATTTATTAATTATGGGCATATTGCTAATGGCTGATTTTTTTATTATACTTATAGATGCGCCAGTATCGACGAGGAGGGATAGACCATTAGTGGATACGGGAGTACTCACTTGTATATAAGGTAAGTATTTATTTGGTATATTAGATGTAAATTCGTATATTTCTTTATTAATATGTTTTTTATTTTCAGGATTCTGGATGACGTCTACAGTTTGGGGCTGGTTACCCTGTTGCTTGACTTCATGAATTTTTAAAGGGTTTGAGTCTACGATTTGGGGCTGGTTACCCTGTTGCTTGACTTTAATATTTTTTAAGGAAATAGAGTCTACGGTTTGGGGCTGGTTACCCTGCTGCTTGGCTCCAATGGAATGATGACCTCGAGTTTGGGGCTGGTTACCCTGTCCATGGGTCATTATTTGGGTTTTGGCGTCTTCTGTTATAGAGGTTATCTGTCCCGTGCGACGCCTAATCGGGACATTATTTAGTTTAAATTATTGTCAACCGTATCATAACCTTCTACTTCGGTTACGACATTAATATGGGGTTTGAAAGTAGATGTGCTCGGTTGCGCGCTGGAAGTGGAAGGTTTGTATTGATTAAATCTTTTATTATTGAATTCGCGGAGTTGACATTTTTCTAGAATATGCCCTGATTTTTTGCAGTATCTGCAGAACGAATCATTAACGGAAGGCTGATAAGAGGTAGGTTTTTGAAATTGGGTATTATTAGAATTATTAGAATTATTGGATTTATTTGGTTTAAACCCAGTGTCATTTTGACGGAATGATTTCGCAGCTAAATTTTGTTTATAGGAATATTGCTGCAATTTTTCTTCAGAAATCGCGTAGTTTATCGCGTCATTAAGGTTTTTCGGGTCCCTGCACCTAACAATGTTAGCTATGCGGGGAATAAGACCCATCGTGAATGTGTGGAGAGCAAGATCTTCCATTGCAGCTACTCTGCCGGGAATTTCATTCTTTTTGTGGCTGGATACGGAGATCTCTGTGAGTAATTTAGACAGACAGGTTTCTATTCTAAGTGAGAATTGGTTAACATTCTCCTGTGCGCCTTGTCTGCAATCCTGGAGCTCTGCTAGGAGGTGAGCGTAATGTTTACGCTCTCCAAATTGTTTTTGGAGGAAATCTTTGAGGGATAGCCACGAATCGAACTCCTTAATTGAACATGCAATTTCAGCTTTGCCGTCCAATTGGCTGATAATGTATTTAAATACTATGTCAACTTGATAAGAGGAGGCTAAGGAAATTGCATTATCGCAATTATTTATAAAAGCATTTAATTTTTCTCTACTGCCATCAAAGGGCTTAATGAATTTAAGGATAACATTTAAGGGTATTCCCTCTTTAGACTCCTCTTTCAGGGCTTTTGATTCTTTCGACATAATTACTAACAATAATAAATCGTTACAAAATTAAAAGAATAAGATTAGATAGCTGTAAGTAAAATAATTAAACAATGTAACTTAGAAGCTCTCCTTATCGCTTATGCTCTGCGTTGAGACGGGAACTGCGACGAGTGGCGAGACAACATCCGTTGATACGAGGATTGGAATGTTCAACATAAACTGTTGTGAGATATTTGTAGATAGAACTTTGATCACTTTAGTATTTAAAAAGGTAACTTCACAACTCACAGTATTATTGCGCACATTTTCTTCATGTTTTCGCTGGATAGAACTGGATCTGGAGCTGGAACTGGAACTGGAACTGGATTGACCTTGAATTTGGTCAGTACCGGGTTTACCGGTGAGATGAGTCGTCTCCGGAGCTTTTGAAGCACTTTGGCACTTCGAATTTAAAGGATTTTAGGATTTAGCACTTTTCTTTTTAGAACTTGGCACTTTTCACTTAAGGACTATCACTTTTCGGAATTCCAAGGATATTTAATCCCACCGCTGCCACCAATGTTATAACGGGGTTCCGGATTAGGTTTTTAAAAAAAGGAAAAACCATTTAAACTAAAAATAAACTTTGTATTATACTTTTAAATACACGAGTGCAAGTTACATGTGCACGGTTGGAAGGATGGAAGACGACTGAGGTGCTGGATTGCGAGGAGCGGGAGAGAGGAATGATAGGATGCTGCGTCAGCAGCGGGAATGCAGCGTAGGCTGCTGAGTAGGCCAGGAAGGGAACAAAGGTAAGATGTAACAGTACGGTTGTACGTACCTACGTGGGTATGCAACTAGAAGATATACTTCTCCAGGCGCACAAACAAAGTCTTCTTTCATTCATCCCATCCAAATTTTCAGGCGCAAAACAGTCATTACCTACAGCAGACTACTGCCCATTCTATAAGTAGGCTGCTCAGTGCTCAGTGTGGTTTCTCGTGTCTGACCACTTACTCACCTAAGCAATAATTTAGAAAACATAGAATATTTGTGTCTCCTAGAGTTGGCTTTGTCTTTTTCGATGAGCTTGCCATTGTGGGTCCAGCTGATCTTTGGCGCGGGCTTTAGGCATAAAATAAAAAACCCAACTTCAACTAAAAAGTTCAAAACAAACAGCAGTCAGATATTTGGTTTAAAAATAATTGTAAGTAGGTATTTGTTTAACAAAAAGTCTGTTTGAGGGTTCAAAAAGTCACCGCTACCGTTACCGCTACCCCGGAACATAAAGGGCTAAGGAAAGAACATGGATGGGTTTTAGTCAGTAACAGTCTGACACTCCCTTACGCTCCACCCAGAGCGGGAGAAGTCATAGGATGATTTCCCAGCCTTAAAAAAAAAAAAAAAAAGGGTTCAAAAAGTCCATCTGGAAAATCTGGATGGATGGCAACCCTACTATTCTATGTACGAAAAAAAACTCCGTATGGTCCATGATCACCAGCACCCTGCCATGATTATACAGAGTGATGCCTCGAATCGAGAAGGGGCTCCGCCCATTCTTCCAACTTATTTCAGGTAAGGGCCTGGAGGGAATTGTGACAATTCAAATAAAATTTTAAGAACTGGATTTCTGGAACTGGAGTCAGCGTCATTCTGCACTTACATCATAGACAAAATGAATCAATATAATAGCAATACCCTAGACATACAAATCGACATGACAGAATGTAAAAAAAAATACTATTATATAACGTAATAGTTTATAGGTAAATCTGATAAATCTGAATTCATATTTATGTTTCGAGTTAATGTTTTAATTATTGCAAGAGGTAAAAATATATAAAACACGTTGATAATTTTTGTTTGTTATGTACATGTGACCTTTAGATTAAGTTTGGTGAAAACTTAATCATAAGATCAAAGGTCAACAATAACAAAAAATATTAAACCTTGAATGATGCATGTATAAAAAAGTTCGAGTTCTAGATCAGCAGATAACTTCTCGCGATTGATATTTTTAGTTTGATTTTGATTAAATTTACCTCTTGTAATAAAAAAAAACTCGAACAAAAAATGCAATGTTTTATTTCAGATTCAAATATATATATGACTAACCAAGTACCAAACACCCTTTTTAATAACGACTGTTTTCCTCTCTTCATCTTCGATTATAAGTACAGCAGAATAAAGCAAAAAGACAGAAGAGAGATACAAAAGTGCTATTTCAAAATCTATAATTTTACAGTTTCATAGTACCAAGACTTACCAATGGTAGTATCAATATCCTTAATGTCGCTGGCGCTGAAGTACTCTCCGTCATGCGCCGTCAGCTTCACTTCATACACCTGGCCTGGTTCCAATCCCGTCAGGATCACGTAGTCATCGTCAGTCACCTCATTAGTCTTCGACCAATCAGGATGACCGTTTAACTTGTACCACACCACAAAGTGAGTTCCCGCGTGCCCATCCACAGATGGAATCCAACGGACGAGAATATGAGCAGTTCCATCCTTAGCTGGCAGTGTACTCGTCTCAAATAGTGGAATTTCAGGTTTAGCCGTCACAACTGCCTTAGTAGACTGTTCCACGTAGTACCTCTCTCCTTCACCAGCATTAGTCTTCGCTCTGATCTCAATGCGGTACTTCGTGTTAGGTTCAAGACCAGCCAGCTTTGCGTGATCGAACTGGGGATCGACCTCCTTCCTCTCTTGGATGGGACCTACAGATGTTCCTCTGACTCTTTGGTAGTAGATTTTGTAACCGGTAAGGACTCCGTTTTCATCGACTGGCTTGTCCCATTTCAGGAGCATGGCCGAGGAACCGATGGGATAGACTTCAAAGGATTTGACAGTGCCAGGTTTGCCTTCAGGAGTATGGAAGCTGAGGGTATGGCTAGGAGGTCCGTTAAAACGGCCGTTGTAAACTAAGATCCTGACATTGATTTTCTTGTAAGGCTTGAACTTACTGACTAAAAAGCTGGAAGCATCAGCTTTAACTAGGATTTCTTTGAGCCTGTCCTCTTCGCCGTCAACCCAAGTTTGGATCTTGTATCCTTTGAAGTATCCTCGCACAGACTCAGGCGGGACTGGGTTCCAGTTCAGTAGTGCTGTGGTCCCGGTGGTCACTTGTACGAGCGTGAAGTTGAGGGGAGCTTGCAGAGGAATGTCTTCTCCGGACCAGCCGGTGACTTCTACAGGCGTCACGTTCGATGTACCCTTGTCATTCACTGCGATTACCTGTAGGTGAGATGTGGTAATGTGTTTTTAATTATAGTAAAGGTTAACTTTTTCGACAGTCTTCTTTAGTTATAGTTTGTCCAAGGATATTATATTATTAATAAGAATTGATCCACCCCGTGCTCTTGGATTAGAAACATGTTTTATTAACATCCTATTATATTGTTGTAAAACTGATTTATACATTTTGAGAAAATCGCGAATCTAGAAACAAACAGAATAATTCGAATAAAGAGCCACTTTTTTCACATTGGTTAAAATAAAATCAAGTTAAATGATCTATAAAAGAATGGAATTAAACAAAATGATTTTTTTGTCAAACGCACTGTCAAAAAAAGCCACAGTTTTTCGAGTAAAAGTGACTGATGGAAAGAAATTGGTCGGCCAATTTTTTTAGCACGTCAGTGTAGTTTTCATCAGCTGCTTGCTTTAGGAAGGCTGCTTACCTTGACTTCGTAAGGCACAAAGGAGGGCGTGTTAGGCACGACATACTCAGTCCTTTGCCAGTCCGATACTTCCTCCTCCATCCACTGCTGTCCAGTAATGTTGCGTCGCCATGACACTAGGTAGTAGAAGCCGGGACCGTTGTGCTCGATTTTGGGCATTTTCTGTAAAAAGAATAAAAAAATAGTCGATAAGATATTTTTTTATCCATATTATATCCATTGTATCTATAACAATATTAGAACACAAGACTTGATTTCTAAGACGCTAATCATCGTTCATTATATAAAAAGCTGTCACGAGATTTAATTTTAATCAGCGAATCATATCAGTCAACATTCGTTAGACAGTCTGCTGGCCATGTTACCTTCAGAAACTGGGTTTGTGACAGAAAACATCGGTCTTCGCTTCAGTATAAAACTAGTACTTATTAATATGTGAGTGAGGATACTGACCGACCAAGAGATGACCATGTTGGTAGGATCGGACCCCTCTCCCAGCACGTTGTCGGGATTCTTGTAAGGCACGTCGGGCTGAGTCGTGCACACTTCGGAATGCGATGATGGAGTGGAAGGTCCGATCTTGTTCCAAGCAGCCACCCTGGAACATGGACATATTTCATTATTATTGCATTTACTTCATATTAGTCCGCAGTCGCATCACGCGGATTTATACCTTTTAGAGAAAATAAGTCCGAAGTTTATTGAGATTTTTACAGAATAGCATAGGTACCTACAGTATCAGTTAATCTTTCTGGCGTGAGTAACAGACATCCATCAAAACTTTTCCATTTATAATACCTAGTAGTACCAAATTGTTGATGATAATCACGAAAGTAAAACGTATGAAGACGGACTTATCTTCCTTCGAGCCTTCGTCGATAAATGGACTATTCAACACAAAAAGAATCTTGCAATTCGAACCAGTAGTTCCTGAGATTAGCGCGTTCAAACAAACAAACAAACTCTTCAGCTTTATAATATTAGTATAGATATGGTGTAACAGTTACCTGATGGTGTAGTTAGCCCAAGGACTGAGATGTGTCATTACCTAGTACATTATCACCAGGTCCCAGTTATAAGCATGAAGATCATTTAAGTTGTAAGTACAAGCCATGTGCCCCATGACATTTCCCGTTGGCAAATGATGAACTTTCATCGTTTATTTAACCACTTTAGTGTATTCATTTCTAATAATCCCTCCTTAGTGCTCAACCTTGGTTACAAACAAGGTACTCTTGTCCAAAATTTCATCCTTTTAAACCCAGCATTTACAGACAACATTCATTTACAGACAGACAATGCACAGCTTAAACGCATTGTCTGTCTGTAAATGAATGTATTTAAGATTTTTAAAAAGTAGATAATTATGGTATAGAAATTACCTGAAGGTGTAGTTAGCCCAAGGACTGAGTTGAACTGTCCACGAAGTATCAATAGCTGGCACATTATCACTGGCCAAGTCCCAGGTGTCGGGCGTGAAGGTGGTGTTGTACTGTATGGAGTAGCGCAGGATGGGTGCGCGGTTTGCTCCCATGGAGTGCCAGCGGAGGGTGGCTGTTTTTTCGTGGCAGTCGATGCCGTCCAGAACGGGGGGGTTCGGAATGTCTGGAAGAGAATGGGGTTTCTGACAGTCTACGAGGCCAGGTGTGCAGGATGGGTACAGGGTGGAATCTCAAGGCCAAAAGTTGCAATTTAATCTCGGTGACCATCAAGGCAAAACAGTAGGTTAAATAAAGGTTTTGAATGACAGATTTAGTGGCGAGAAAGTACTTAAAAATACTGGAAGATTTGTCACTCTAGTGTAAGTAGGTGAGGGTCATAAAAGCCGAAAGCACGTTGAACACCAACACAGTCACTGTGTGTCCGACAAACAATAGTTTTTCTATTGTGTCTGCTGCGTGGAAGTCTATGTTTTAAGTATGAAGCTATTATACTACATTCCCATCTATAATGTATGGTACAGATTAGATCAGGTACTCAGATTAAGGAAGACAGTTTTAACTGAAACACATTACAGCAATCATAACGGAGTTAATTTTGGCAATCCTCCGAATAGTTAATTAGATTTCGGAACTGTGCAGTAACATTACGACACATCATAAACTGTTGCGTGCCTGTCAGGGATTTTCTGTCATCATCCTGACTGCAGAGTTGATGGCACTTTATAGATTTAGTAAACTTATCCCTGGCGCAAAAACTTGCTTCTTTTATCTTATGTAAGCTGCTAGTAGAACATTTTATTCTTAGGCCTCATAAGTCTTTAAAATGTGCCTGTACCATGGAGCAAATACAAAGAGGAGATGTCATAATGTGAATGTGCACTGTGACAATAAATGTGTCCTGACGTCATCACGGTGGGCGTGGCTTCGGTCAGTTGGCGGCACACGTTGCGTAGGTACTAACTACATGTTTACAGTCCAGTGTTCAGTCTATTTTATTATTTTCTATCTTATTTTAAAGAACAAGATGAAGTGTTGTGTGCTATCATGTAAAAACTATTCAGATAGACGTTCTGATGCCTTGGATGGCATAACATTTCACGTGTAAGTAATTTTATTTCATAAATTATTAGAAGCGTTCTAGAAAAATCTGTGCATTGTCTCTTAATCATAGTGTCACTGCTCGACAAAAGATGGCGCCACTTTGTATCACATCATGTCACCTATACACTAGTGACATCTAGCGAAATCTAGCTAAAACGACATTGTAACAATCGACAAAGCTTAATCTATTAATTTTCCTATTCACCGCTAGATGGAAAATAGAGAGGGGCGTGGTTTGTAACGTCCCTCGCTCCCCGTAAAGTGTCACGCATTATGTTAAAGGGAAATCCAGTTACGGCATCTCCTCTTTGTATTTGCTCCATGGCCTGTACAGACGCCAGCACATCAAGCTATCCGTAACTCTCAAATTTTCTCAATTAAAAATGAACCTTATATCTTTGCAATAACGTTGAAATACTATCAAAGAAATTTGACAGATTGGGTTAACTTGATGTGCTGGCCTCTGTACAATAAGTATACTTTTGTTACTTTTTTCATGTGTTTTATAAACCCATTGATGGACACTAAACGAGACACAATAGAAGTTCTATTGTTATTTCGTCTATAGGCGTTCAGTGTCCCTCAAAGTGTTAATATTATTAATGGTAATGAATGAAGCTATACATTTATATACAGGTAAACTATTTGTACAAAGTAAAGAAAGAACTGAAGTAGGAAATGGAATACGGAGAGACAGTAGATCACTGAGAAAGGAAGAGCGGTCATAGAGGACAGTGAAGAAGTTACAAACAAACATACGTACACACACACAATCATTCACAAACTTTCACCTTTTTAATTTTAATGTGATGTGATAGGTACACCAACCAACAGCATATCTAGAGTACGTTAAATAGTTAGGACAAAACAATGTTGTCAATTACAAGATGACTGAACTAGCAATGCGATAATAAATTATGAGTTATTCTATGAGGGAAAATAGTAAGCAAACAAGAATGTATATGTCACCGTAAGATTGTAAAGATCGTTAGATTACAATCTATCTAGTAAGATTGTAAACTATCGATAGATTGTGAACCGTATCATTATGATTGCAATTTAACGCATCATTTTTCGCTTGATTGTAATCTATCGATGGGAAGCGGTCAAATTGTGAACCGGCGTAGGACGTTTAAAAAAATGGTTAGGTTAGGTTAAAACTGTGACCACCTACGACTAGAAACCCTACACACAAAAACACCTACGGCCAGAAACGACTAGATTATATAGAAAAAAATATGGAAAAAAGAGATTATTTTTATTCAGATTGTAATTTAACGGTTTCACTTCGGTAGATTACAATATAGCGAAGAATAATGAGTCAAATTGCAATCATAATGATACGGTTCACAATCTATCGATAGTTTACAATCTCGCTAGATAGATTGTAATCTAACGATCTTTACAATCTAACGGTGACATATATAATACTAACCAAAAGCTGCCGCCACTGATAATAACGCGATGAAACACTGTATTCTAGCTGTACCCATCTTTACACGTCTTCTACTTACTACTCGTATATCTAACAAGAAATGAAATAAACCACTTTAGAACTAATTTTATTATAAACACACTTCTCAAGTTCTCCGGCCGTTTTTTCTATTTCCCTGACCGTAGACGTTGTGAGTTCATGACTTGTGATTGCTATCTCTTTTGCACTTGGAGTTGGAATCAATGTAAAATTCACACAGATAGACAATCGGACAAACAGTTCGAAGTTGCTTTTTATAATGTCAGGTAAGGATTAGTACGCATACTATTACTATTGAGGATAACTTGCCGGCAGACCCAGAAAGAGCTGGCGGGATGGACTCCTTAAAGGATTAGTCTACAATCGCTGTAGACCGGGAAAATTGGAAAGTGAGTCCTTTGCCCTGCAGTGGAATAACACAGGCTTATAATTATAATGGTTATTCCTTGGTATAACGGTTTCACTTGTTGTATGACGGAGTAAAAGTAAAGTGATGCAGGAATGAGCACCTGGCCATGCTGTGCAATCACTTAGATCACTCCGGGCTGGCCGGAAGGGTGTAAGTTGGAGATGCTAACAGAGGCTGCCAGTAAAACCACCATAGCACCCATTAACGTTTGATTGCTGTGTATGTCTTGTAGATAGCGATCAAGAGCTACGATGGTGCGTTTGTGTCACATATTATGTAGGTAGTGCACTCGTCCCACACGATCAGCTTGCACTGTTGGAACAGGATGCCTCGCTGCTTTTACTGATGTTGCACGTTGGGGCTTCTTCGTTCGCCAGATTAAGAGGTAATTTAAAGACCGAATGTGCCGTCAGTCCACCGTTTAGCAATGTTGCAGCGAATCCAGAGGAAGTCACAGCTAGTGCAACATTATGGTACTTGCGATTTTTCGCTAGAAGTAGTAGAAAAGTATTTAAAAATATTATCCCTTTGGTCTTTGTTTATGATCGCACAAAGAAAAGTCCTAGGTGTTTTTGCTTCAAGTGTTTTGTGACTACACAATTTAGCTTTCTTAGTCTTTCCTAACTTAATAACAAAATTGGTATGCTGCTTATCATCTTGACTTTTCTCTATTTGTCTGCCAACGTATAGTTTCCCCTTTACTCTCTGATCTTTATTAAATGCTCTGTCCTTTTTTTATCGAAAATATCCATTAAGTTCTCTTCAGATTAATTTACATTATTATCCAAATCAATCATTTCACCTGTTTGATCATCCAATATAAAGTCAGAATAAGAACTGTGTTTGTGTGTCGACAAAATTTACTTTAGTCACAAATAATCCAGTAGTTTCGTCTAAAAAGTGATTATTTTCATTAGGTATATAATATTTCATCTGGCTAACTGTTGCGTAAGTTTGTTTTGTTCTTTCTATGTTGAATTGTGACGAACTGGGAGACAAAATATCAATTTGTTTTGGGCTACATTGAATACCAGAAGGACCAGGCTGAATTGGTGGTTGTATATTAGAGTCCTCATTATAATTATGATTCATTATAAAAATGCGTTAAATCCAAATCCGATAATGGTAAATCGGTTGACAAAATTTCACTGTCTGTGGAACTGCATGTAACCATAGGATTCGGCTGAATTGGTGGCAACGGTGTACTCATTTCCATTGAACATGACTCTGGAGAATTTGAAGAAGATTCGATTCGAATTCGTCCACCAACACTGCTGAGCCGGCCTGCTGGCTGAGGGTGAGTGGGAATCGTGCCTCTGGCTTCAGACACTTCAGTCACCCAACATCGGCACTATGCTGGGTGACACCACTTTCCGGCTCGCTACATGTTTGCGTCTGGGCGCTCCCTGCGTGGCTCCGCATCGCTGCCAATGCGGTGAAGTTGTCGACTGCCTCGGACACCATGGTCTATCCTGCAATAAAAGCGCAGGCCGGTTAGCACGGCACGCCAGCATCAATGACATAATCCGTCGTGCTCTTGTCACCGCCGGGGTGCCAGCTGTTTTAGAACCCAAAGGCTTGGCACGCGACGATGGGAAGAGACCAGATGGAATGACACTAATACCTTGGTAGGTAGGCCGTTGGTTTGGGATGCAACGTGTGTCGACACCCTTGCGCCATCCCATCTTCCTTGCACTGCGGGTTGTGCTGGGGCAGCTGCTGCAGGTGCAGAAAACCTCAAACGGCGCAAGTATAACAACCTTATTGGAAGTTATATATTCGAGCCGTTTGGGGTTGAAACACTAGGGCTATGGGGTCCGAGTACCCACTATGTTTATCGAGACATCGCCAAGCGATTGGTTGACTCTTCACGTGATCAGAGGGCTGGCCTATTTTTCGGTCAAAGAAAATGCTGATTGCATTGCCATACAACGTGGCAATGCTGCCAGCCTTTTGGGAACTTTTCCTGTTGACAGCGATGTGGACGAATTTTTTGATGCCCTTTGATTTATTTTTTCCCTCCTGTTATATACTTGTACAGAGGCCAGCACATCAAGTTACCACAATCTGTCAAATTTCTTTGATAGTATTTCAACTTTATTGCAAAGACATAAGGTTCATTTTTAATTGACAAAATTTGACAGTTAGGGATAGTTTGATGTGCTGGCGTCTATACATAGTTATTAATATTTTTTTAGGTATGTAAATATTAAGTCTAAAGGGGCCCCGAGACGGTCAAACGGTTTGATTCAAACACGTAAATTTTGGTTTGACTCAAACCATTTTGATCGTTTACATAGCTAGTTTGAAAGGTTTGACAAACATTTACGAGTTTGAAGCTTGTTTGATGAAATTTCATATTTTTGTTTTGTTTGACGCGCCGTTTGATCGTGTTCCGGTGCGTTTGAACAAACTCTGCTTAGTTTAGAGCTGGATTTTGAAGCGTGAACTTGTGTGTCGAACAAAATCCATTCTCAGAAAATTCTTATAATCATCTGGAGCGGTAGTTTCTAGCACTTTCTCTAAATGTTCGTGGGTAAAACGCATCTTGTCTGCATCACACACAAGTCTAATTATGGCGGCGTACCGAACCAAACTGCGCAATGCCGTTTGATAACCGTTCAAACCGACATCAAACGGTTTCATCAAACACGTAAGGTTTGAACCAAACCGTTTGACCGTCTCGGGGCCCCTTAATAATTTGAAGAATAGCCCTGTCTCGGATGTTCTTTCTTGTTGGATCATATGCGTTCGAAATAAATATATCTGAACTACCCTCAGTTTTTTCAATAACAACATGTCCAGTGCATAAGTTCACTAACAATTTTCTTCTATGAGAAGTCATTTTATTAATGATATTAATTTAGAGTAATCAGTCTGAAAACAAAACACAAATAGCAAGCTTAAGCAGTGCATAGTGTAAAAAATATGAAATTTTATATTATTGTTTTAGGTTAAGCCACCAAACACATGCAACAAAGTCATAAATTATACGTTTAGTTAGTTTCCGTGATGAATTTTAAACAGTTAACTATCATTTTTTTTTTAAACTAACTACATTTTTAACTTCAAACTTGTTAGTGGCACGGCATTGTCCACGTGGTGTCACATTCTGATATGAGCTTAGCAAACCTGACATGTGCAAAAAAAATCATCGACAAACTTGTTATGTGCAAAGGACATTGCTCTGCGTGCATACATTGTTGGCCCTGGAGCCAAGAGCATCGGATAATTATGTATTGTATTCTCTATCATTAGTAGATTCTTAAAAGATCTTGTATTTATAGCGGACTAGCTGCAAAAAAGATATATTTCAAAAAAAGTATCAGATTTTGAGGTTATAATCTAACCATAACAACGAATATTAAATGTAGGTACCTACGATTTTTCATAGCTCTGATTGATTTTTAACCACCAAAACACCGAACACAAGAATAGAACACAGGAAAAGCACAGCACAGGAACTGTAACCAAAGAGTAATTTAATAAGACTGATAACTGTAACTTTGCCAAAGTGACAAATTGACAATAACGGACGACGCGACGTGACGTTCACAGCAAAACTAGGGATGTAGACACCCACACCAATAATCGATTTTTTCGATTAAGATTTACTGTGAATAGAATAGAATAGAATTTTATTTCGCAAACATGGGTACACACAATAGTTCTCAATAATACATTTTAGCTCAGCCACATTTTGCCATTTGGCATGCAAACATTTATAATTACTTATTTAACAAAATGAAATTTATGAATTATATAGAAAAAATTAAATTATTATTATTAGATTATTAGATTATGTCGTTACTATTACAAATACCATTATTATTACAATTCAAATTTCATAAATGTTATTTATACAAGCCAAAATCAAAAATCAGAATGTCAAATTCAGAATCAAAATATCAAATGGCTAAATATCAAATTCAAAATGTCAAAAATCTAAATGCCAAAAATCTAAAATGTCAAATTCAAAATGTCAAAAAAAAACAAAATATCAAATAAAGAAAATAAAACACTAATTAACAAATATTTTTTTCCGATACAAATTCAGTTACACTGTAGTACGTTTTATCTAACAGGAATTTACGTAGTCTACTCTTAAACATTGCTGTATTTAAAGCTTTCCAACCACTCGGTAATTTATTGTAAATAACTGGGGCCATGCAATAAACGCTCTTACGCATTAAAGCTGTTTGACATGGTACTTGACATAATTTGCTATTGTCACGCCTATTCCTTGGGAATACATCAGCCAGGCGTTCAAAACGAGATGGATTTTGCTTGACAAACATAGCTACTTCAAAAACGTAAAGACGAGGAAGTGTCAAGATATTATGTCCCTTAAAATATGGCACACAACTGTCTGTCGATTTTAGTTTAAATAATGATCGGACACATCTTTTTTGGGCCTTAAATGCTATATCTCGATCAGTTGAATTCCCCCAGAAAATGATGCCGTAGCGCAGGTGAGATTCAACTATGCCATAGTAAGCCGTAAGCAGTGTTTTGACATCTACTATGGAAGATAATCTATACTCAGTTTTTTACACAAAATATCTATATGTGCTTTCCAATTTAAATTACAGTCTATTTGTAACCCTAAAAATTTGGTATGTTCTACTTCCTCAATTGTATCATTTTTGTAATTAATGTTAAGATTAGTGTTGTGGTCTTAAATTATTTCAAACTGTCTGTTATATCACCTTTGTCATATAAACATTACAAGTATGTATGACAATGGTTTATTTTACGCCGAAAAAGAAATGTTATTTTTGTATTAATAATTGTCGTAAAAAATGAATTAGATGTTTGAATGATTGTATAGAAATAAAAAGTTTTGATTCCTGTATAGTATTATTCTTACTACCTATTTAAATTGGAGTATGACTGCATACATAAAGTATTCTTATTAGGTTTTTAAAAATATACCTACTTTAGAAAAGAAAACACAATCGATCGATTAATAATTCAATCAATCGATTATAATTGATTGGACATCCCTATTTCACTTCTGACACGACATGACATTAGGCATAGATGGCGATCTAATGTTATTAGTCGAGTTAAATTCTATTAAAAGTACATTTTGGAATACAGCTAGTCCGTAATACAGAAGTATTTGCAACTTAAATAATAAAATAGGCGATTAATTTTCGTTTAATCTGATACTCTTTATTGCACAGGGCCAATTTGGACATTGTCTTTTAGCACATGACAGTTTTTTCTGACTTAATAAAGACACATCTAAGATATTGCAAATTTTGTTCCAGTTATAATTTTCACATAACAGTTTTTGCTATCAATGTGTCGATAAAAATTAATGCCATCTAGCGAAAAAACGAAAAATCTAAAAAATGCACATATCAGGTTTGGCAAGCGCACCGACGGTATTCTTCTTTCTTTTTTTAAGCGACCATTGATAGATAGACAAAGCTGTAAGTTTTGTTGAAGGTATAGAAATATGTAATGTCATTTTCAAATATTGCTTTCGTCCACCCAATCCTATAATCTCATTTGTTAAACCACAATTATAGATTTATGCACTCGCTTGTTTTTAGTTTATATCGACTCGATTCCCGCAGCCAGACCAAGCCAGACTCACTCGACAAGTGGACTGAACTCACTTGCATATAGTAATTTCCCTTGCCCGTCCGTTGCGTCCGCGCTTACATCCCTTCCACTGCTTGGTGGGAAGGCGCAACGGGGTGGCACGCTCGCCACCCCGTTGCCAGTATCTTGTAAACCGTGAGTAGAAAAGTATGTCGAGTTCTAAAATAGTTTCTTACGCTTATACAATTAAATATAACTTACTTCCTAACTGATTCCTAACATTGTTCAATAATAATTATTATATCTTAGTGGACTGTTCCGCTACTATATTCCGCGAATTTTGAATATGGAACACTTATTTTTTCTTCTCACTAATAACATAAGGAGTACAAGACCCGTTGTACCTCCTTTTTTCTGGCTACAGTGCTAGCCTTTATAAAAAACTTTCATCTATGGTACAAACAGCGTGTCAACTTTGATGTGTTGGTTTTGAAAGGTTTTTTTTTCTATAAATTATTAAAAATTATAGTCTTTGTTTATTATAATTGTGTCCATACAACAGAAATAAAATATATAAAGGCACAGGACCACCTGGACTACGAATTCTCTCTTCGCGTACTAAATTACTGATTGCATTTCCGGGACTTGATAATCATGGGTACCTAATTATTTTTCATACTTTTTACGAAGACATACATAAATAGATATATTTACGATAGACTGGACAAAGCCAATAACATAGTAATCTTCTTGCAATAACCAGCGATTTAATGGCATGAACTAACTACCTAGTCATTATTTGGTCGTCTAGTTCTGTCTCATATCGACTGGTGGCGGATTAAGGGGCGGGCAACAGCAGGGGCGGTCTGCCCTGGTCCCAAACAAACAATACCAAAATATGTTTAGTTAGTAAAAGGAACTTTGTAGTTCGGGGCCCCCTATGCATGCTAATTGTGTAGGGTGCTAACATTTTCGAGCTCGAATCTTTACAGGTCAACAAAGTAATTCCTGTGTCTGTATGATGCTCAGAATAAACTTGAACTGAGAACCTACCAACATTTTATTTAGGTATTTGGTGTGCAAACTTTTTCGAGCTCGCTTCGCACGATCTAATAATCGCTTTCTGCTTTTTTTCCTCAATTTTTTCTGTTGTCGCCAAAATAACTCCTTTTTCTATATCAATGGTCAAAAAAAATCCTAGTCCGCAACTGGCCATGTCACACACGTAACGACATACATCCATTATTTTGTATGCGAAAGTAACATAATTGTCCAAGAAAATATACCAAGTTGCACATTTGAATGTAGCAACAACAAAGTCGTAGTTAGGTGTGATACATCGAGTGGACTTAGCTACAATTTATTAACATTAGTATTTTATAATTAAGCCCAGTAATGAGATAAAATAAATACTTTAATTTTTAAATGTGCTAAACTAGCTAACGGATATTGCATGAAAGAAAGTTTCGGTAAAGGTAGAGCTGCACGAACTTGACAATTACGTTATTTCTCTGTATCACACTAGATGGCCTCACTGAGACAGGGATCACGGTTTTTCAGTGATGTTTCTTTGATAACTATCTTAGTTTACTCAAAAGTATCCAAGTAGCTTAGAACAATAATACCTAAATAATAATTCCATGCCTTCGCCTTTTTCATACAGAGTGTAAATTATGAGTACAGAGGCTTTCAAGGCAGAAAAACCCAAAAGCTTATTTTGACCGTGGGATTCAAACCAAGACCTCATGATCCGCACCCACTGCGAATTAACTGCTTACGAATTAACTTTAAATTACTTCCTGTTTTTTACAGGTGACGAACCCAACCACACGCTAAGACCGAGGCACAGCTTCAGCATACAAGCATCCAAACATTCAGGACACGCCAAAAACTTTTGCAAATCAGAAGTTAATGTTATTCCCCCATCAGAAGATTTAGAAATAAACAACTCTCTAAAACGCGACTTTAATGTTCACATCTCCTTCAAAGGCCTCGGAGAATACTATAAGAAATATGAGCACGATGAAGTTCCCGTTAAAGATTTAAATCTTATAGACATTCCAAACATAACAGACAAAGGATCTTTAACAAATTCCGACCTTGATAAATTGGAATATAAAATATTTAAAAACATGTCACAAGAGCTTCAAACTGATGAGGATATATCAAAAAGTAGTTTGGAGTCAAATATAAAATTTTTCAAAATGACTGTTCTGGAGATATTTGATAACTTCTATGCTAGCATGCGCGACTTTGAGCTTTATAAAAAAAGGTTTAACGAGATACTTGAAAAAAATAAAGAAGATGCTGTTGCTGACATGGAAGACTTCATAAAAGATATGATACAGCATATAATGTCTTCTGAGACTTTAATTTCTGGTGATGGCAGGAAGATCAATGCGTCCTTATCATGCAGAGGTAAAGAAATGATTTCGATTGAAGACAGGAAAACCAGTGATCAAGCGCCGTCAATAAAAGACAAAGAAATTCCGAATGATACGGACGGTGGGAAATCCACTGATTTAGCGTCGTTGTCAGTCAAAGACATACAAACAAATGTTAGCAACATTGACGAGGAATCAAGTTATGACACAAACAATTCAGTAGTCGAAAATGTACATTCGGTAATCGAAGCTTACAAAAATGAAAATTATCTTACAGATTCTACTTTAGACGATCATCCCTCAAAAACCAAAACCCTTCCTGATAATAAGGATGACATCTTCAACATTTTTCTTCTAGGTGAGAATCCATGCGTGCAAATTAAAATAAATGACCGCAATCTATTGTCTGAAATTAATATTAAGGAGCCTGTCAAAGAACCAGACAGTGGTAAACACGTTGCGTCTGCAGAGAACATGGAGAGGCTAGCTGCTAAAAAGATGGAGTTAGAGAAATATGTTAAGCGTGATCACGATGCTAACGTACTTGATAGGGAAATACCAGTAAAAGTTTCCTACGCGAAGAAGAATATATATCTCAATGAGGACTTTTCCCAAGAGCGCGATACTGAAAAATCTTTTATGACCAAGCTTTGTAACTTTTTGTGCAGGAAGTTTCGTAAAACTAACTAAGGTCGATGTAATTAACATTTTTGAATATATAAATGCGTCCATAATCATTCAAACCTTTATTGTGGACTAGACAAAGATTACAACAAGGATCAAATTCATTTTTAACTACATTCTTCGGTTATATATACACCACCTGATCATAGCTATTATGTTTACTAAGATGCAGCGCGAAACCCTTCTTCATATGAGACGTTTCATTCGACGCTTCACTCGAGTGGTTGTTAATTTTTGTTAAATTCCACTTCACACCTCATTTACTCAAATATGTCGTCCAGTAAAGCAGTGTTCGTTGGAATTAATTTGTGACCATTTAATTGATGATTAAAATGTAAAAAATAACGATGATAAAGCGGACCGCCGCGCCGATAGGTTTGACTATGGCGTTCAAGGTAATAGTTATTTGTTATGCAAGGCTGCAAAGTTGATTTTTGGCGCGAGTAGTTACTTCCCAAGTAGCAAAATTTTCCTATAGTAACCGACTTATAAGAATAAACGTCATTTAGGAATCTAATAGACGTTTTGACTAAGGCAGTGATCTTACAACAGCATTTAAAAGAGGATTTGTGCTACAAGTACATACGATCCCATAATTAATTTTATAAACGTTTACAGGATTACTTTATAAGATTCTTATTAGTCGCTGCAGTCTTATAAGCGCATGTTATAAAACTAATTAGGAAAGTGTCGCTTTTTGTCCTATAAACGCATTTAATATGATTGTTTGCTCTTGTTAACGTCTTGTTTCATTCTTCTATAAGACATGCACTTCTATAGACGTCTTAGATATAGCTGCTATAGGTCAAGGATAGTATAGGATCAATTTGTCTTAGTCGTGACTTATAATGGATTGTTAGCACCAAACTAGCATGCCCTCCGATATTTATAGGTATGATTCTACTTAAACGTGTCCTACATTTGCTATTACTAGAGTAATCATCCATTTTGCTTTCATTTTGTGATTTGTTAGAGAAAATAGAAATGGATTTAAACAAATGGAAAAGATTTAAGCGTAGTGGCAGTTATCGAAGACGAGTTTCGTAAAAGTACCTTGAAATGAAATCGGGGTCAGATTACCAGTCGATACTTTTATTGAATAAACGTGAGTTTTGTGAAGTTTGTGATGGTTCCGTACAAAGTAAAATCGATATAGACCTAGAAGACTGGGAAGATAACTCTTCTGATATTTGTTATAATCAAGAAGATGATGAAAATAAAAGCGGAAGCAGTGATAGTGAATTTAATGATGACAACAATACAGTAAAACATTACATTTATATTTAAATTGCCTTGTACTTGAACTCTGAAACTGAGCCCGACTTACGCTTATGTCGGGCTCAGTTTCAGTGTCCGAGTTTTGACACATTGCATCAATTAAAGATTCTGCCTTTTGAAAAAATATTATTTCGTTTTAAAATACTGTACTTGAACTCTGAAACTGAGCCCGACTTACGCTTATGTCGGGCTCAGTTTCAGTGTCCGAGTTTTGACACATTGCATCAATTAAAGATTCTGCCTTTTGAAGAATATTATTTCGTTTTAAAATACAGTTTTTCTTTGACCAGTTTTCTTCTGGTTCACAATGTTCATGCCTTTGTAATTTGTCGGGGTTTTTTCTGGGCCAATATAAGATCCCATTTTGTTCCCATTGCTGTGGGACAGCTACCAGCAGAGATTTGCCTCGCTCTATAGTTTGTACTACTTTGTATGGCATAATTTCCTGGTTACAGCGAATCTAAAAAACAAGGTAAGCAATTAAGTAGGTGCACACCTTCATTCAACATAATGCTAAACTGTCCTACAGGAAAATATAGTTCAGATTTCATTAAGTGAATATTCTGATTTATAACTAATTGTTGGATATCTACTCTGTACCTACGAAGGAACAGTTTTTGGTCAAAAAATCATCGACATGCATTATTACAACCATTTCCAGTCCAGGCTCAAATGTGACACGCTGAAATATTTTTTTTAGGTAAGGGCCTATATAGGGTGACCGGTAATTAGTGACCGATACCTAAACATATGATTGTGCTCATGATAACAAACAACTTTTACTATGGGACCAAACCTGAATTCGACAATATTCTGAAAATATTCGTTCTTTTTAAAACATTACCATACTGGCATGTGGGGGTTCTTTCTTTTGTATTTTCTAAAAGAACCCTAAAACTTAAATATGGTGGCCAAGTAGGTATATCCTGTAGTAGTCTTAACTCTGACTAAATTGGTTTATAACAGTTTTGTTAATGCAATATTATGACACGGGATCCAGATCCTATGGCGGCTTATAATTTAATGAGTATTTGTTAATTATTATCGAATAAAGTTAATAACAAATATGTTTAGTTTTGAAGGGGGATGAAGATATGTTTATTATCATCGAACACTTTATCAATAAAATTAATTTCGCAAGTTGAGTAGGCATTCTAAACACAACAGTCAAAAGACAAAAGTTCTTACCTATTGTAAATAGATATTAGAATGTGAAATACTTACCCTTTGAAAATATTGTATTTTTTCTTAAGACACCTGCAGCACATCACCGTTACAAAAAGTGATCAAATGAATGCTCCAGTAATGGCATCGCGCTGCCAACTGTTGGATCAATTACACCAGTAGCAGCACTCGTCATATCGTTAGAGGACTAATCGCGCTTATTCAATGCGTTTACCGGATCTTTATAGAACAATAATATCTTGTAAAAACACCTAATAAGATAATTATAAAATCGAATTGCACTTTACCGGACCGTAAAAAATTGATTATAGGGCATAATGGTCCTAAAAACTGCGCCCAAATGCGGTTTTGTAAACGTTTTTAGGATTCCAATAGGACAAAAAAATACATACTCCTAAGATATTTACATGACCAAATTTTGCTACTTGGGTTGTATTGAACCATGAGCGAAGCGAGTGGTTCAAATATAGAATCCTGAGCGTAGCGAAGGTTTCAAAGGTATGAGACGCAGAAAATCTTTGCTGCTGAGCGCAACACACAATTTTTCACCTCACTACAGCGAGGAAACTGCTAGGTGCAAGAAAACAGGTAATTTTAGGGTTAATACAAATAACTAATTAATTTAATTTAATACATAATATCTATTTTTGCCAAGCAAAGGGTTTTAAATATTAGTATTTATTTTATCTAAGAAATTAAACTTAAATTACTACACGATTGGGTATAGGACGGGGCATTTTTATGGCATATTCAAATGTGACGTCACAGATTTTTTTAATCAAATGGAATACTTATTAAACATTAATTCCAATTTTCCAATTATATCCTCGCAAAATGTTTAATTTCTGTACTGTGATGGAAGTTTTTAAGGTGAGCGATATTATTTCTATGTGATTTAATATTTTATTTTAGACCGTGTCATGCATTTTCAGTGGACTGGCAGTATAGAAAATTGTTAAATAGAAAGGTTCGAATTTTATAAACTCTTTCCGCATGCTAGCGAGCAAAATACAATTTTGCGCTCAGATTGATTGATTGATGACGAACAGATCTACATCTAGCCTAATGAAGATGAAGAACGACACTGCACTCGTATCTGTTCTAGCTTAATATGTTTAGCGCCGGGAGCCGTCCTGGAGCGCAGTTGCGTAACTAAATCATCTGAGGCCCTTGGCAAATCCATTGCATGGGGCCCCAAATGTATATGTTTTACTTAATTTTGTTAAAAATGTTAGGTCACTTTTGAGCTCGCAGCCTCTCGGGCCACGGGCCCCTTCAGGTCCTGCCACCATATAGTTACGCTACTGCTGGAGAGGTTCAATCTAGTCACAGGTAGGATACCGGGAGCCTTCGCGGAGGGCTCTTTTTAAATGTAGGGTTTTCTAAACAAATACATGATTATAAACTGAGTATAAAATCAATCTTTTTGCAATCAATCAATAGTTTCTTGCAATTTGCAGGTGAGTAGAAAACCATCAGGTAACCAGTTTTTGGCACCGCACACTTGTGAGCTTCGAGTGTATTGGTGACTTTGGGAGGCTCAGGGGAGTTCGGAAGGCAAAAACAGATATAATTTGCTTTCTCTTTATTATGGGTTAGCAAGTTACATAGACAGCCTAGTCCATTTTCGGCATGTTTTTGCAGACGACACCAGAGTTAATTGACACGATTTGGAATTTTAAGTTTTTGTCCCAAGATACTCCCTGAGGAACCCCCAATTAATTGGTTCCCTTCGTCACTAATCACCGTACCGATACAAAGAGACTGCGCACAACCCCACAAGTAATCTTTGGAAATGCTCTTAGTTGAATTGAAATTTTTATCTTTTAATCTTTGACATATTGTAGTCTAAATCTCTTTTATCTACAGGTCTCCAAAAGTGATAATGCGCATAGAAATCTTCGCCACTGTTCGGCAACGGTCGTATTCCCCGAGCGTCGGAAGACGATATGTATATAGAGTGGTTAAGTGTATTTTCTTCATGCATAATTTAGTAAGATTATGTGTTTTGTCCTAAAAGAGATAAATATTGATTTGATTCAATAATTCCATGTAAAGTAAATAGCGAGCTATAATTCATATAAGACTAAATCTGATTTTTAATATGTTTTTTCTAGTACTGAATATGTATTTTACGTATGTATTTTTAATTTTTTAATATTGAAAAAACGTGAAAATATTAGTACCTATATTTAAATACTAGCTTCTGCCCGCGACTTCGTACGCGGACCCTGTTGCTTATGCCAGCGACAACGGGGTCGCCATTTATGTTATTTTTTATCATTTTTCCCATTTAAATCTTTTATCACACTGAGCTTTAGTTTTATTTCATTCCAACCACCACCAAAACATACAGTCCATTTGTCATCCTGATCAATAAAAATCAAAATTAAAATTACTGCTCCCCTGCGTTACCGGGTAGGCTACCGTGTCACGAAGATAAATGGAAAAGGAAATTAAACACTCAAACAACATAAGCCCGAAGGCATATTCATACGATAAAATAAAAAAATAAATAGGAGTTTTGGCCAGTAGGGTCAAATTTTCAATGATATACCATCGTCATCGAAAATCAGTCCTAAACTGTACCCGCCTTCACCGCGTGCAGGTACTCCCAGTTTATGTTATTTTATAATTACACAGTAAAATTAGTGATAGCTTTGATTTCCACATCAGATGTTTCTGATCTTCGATTTTTATACGTCAACAGGAAATGCCCATCATATTGAACAACAAAGACGTCAAAGACGTCATTCCTATATGTGTTATGTTGTAGCTAGGCTCTTGGAGTTCCACAACAGGTGTTCCAGATCTTCGATTTTTATAAGTCAACAGAGAGTGCTCATCAGGCTGAACAACTTGTGCTAAGACGTCATTATTATATGTGTTATGGTGTAGCTAGGCTCTTGGAGTTCCACAACAGGTGTTCCAGATCTTCAATTTTTATAAGTCAACAGAGAGTGCTCATCAGATTGAACAACTGGTGCTAAGACGTTATTCCTATACGTGTTATGGTGTAGCTAGGCTCTTGGAGTTCCACAACAGGTGTTCCAGATCTTCGATTTTTATACGTCAACAGGAAATGCTCATCAGGCTGAACAACGTTCGCTAAGACGTCATTCTTCATATGTTACAGTGTAGCTGGGCTCTTGGAGTTCCACATCAGGTGTTCCAGATCTTCGATTTTTATAAGTCAACAGAGAGTGCTCATCAGATTAAACAACTTGTGCTAAGACGTTATTCCTATATTTTATGTGTTATGGTGTAGCTAGGCTCTTGGAGTTCCACAACAGGTGTTCCAGATCTTCAATTTTTATACGTCAACAGAGAGTGCTCATCAGGCTGAACAACTTTCGCTAAGATGTCATTCTTATATGTGTTATGGTGTAGCTAGGCTCTTGGAGTTCCACAACAGGTGTTCCAGATCTTCGATTTTTATAAGTCAACAGAGAGTGCTCATCAGATTGAACAACTTGTGCTAAGACGTTATTCCTTTATGTGTTATGGTGTAGCTAGGGTCTTGGAGTTCCACAACAGGTGTTCCAGATCTTCGATTTTTATAAGTCAACAGAGAGTGCTCATCAGATTGAACAACTTGTGCTAAGACGTTATTCCTATATGTCTTATGGTGTAGCTAGGCTCTTGGAGTTCCACAACAGGTGTTCCAGATCTTCAATTTTTATACGTCAACAGAGAGTGCTCATCAGGCTGAACAACTTTCGCTAAGACGTCATTCTTAATATGTTACAGTGTAGCTGGGCTCTTGGAGTTCCACATCAGGTGTTCCAGATCTTCAAATTTATTCTCTCAGCAGAAAATGCTAATCACGTGGAACAATTTTTGCTAAGGTATCATTTTTGTATCTCTTATAGTTTAGCTGGTCTGTTGCGGTTCTGCATCAGGTGTTCAAGTTTCCAAGATAAATTATAGCCTATATGTTGCCCAGACTTAATACCTATACAACAAAAAAAAAATCATTCCAATCCGTCCAGTAGTTCCGAAGATTAGCGTGTACAAACAAACAGACAAACAGACAAACAGACAAACAGTCAAACAGACAAACAGACATACAGACAAACAGACAAACAGACAAAATTTTTTTTTTGTATTCGTGCTCTATTACTGTTTCTAAACCCCCCTCAATTATTATTTTTTTAATATATTCAATGTACAGACACAGTTTTTTTACTGTTTTATTATATGTATAGATTTTACAAAATTAACTATTTAAATTTGAATAAGATGATTAAAGTGAAAACCTTTGAAAACAAAACCAAGAAGGGTGTGTAATAGCAGCTCTATAAAATTTCAGACAAAGAGAACACGTGCAGTCACCACCACTTATTGTTTTACTCTTTGATCACCACCAATATAACAAGACGACTGACGGATTATTATTTTACTCTTTGCTGACGGACCTTTGACTGACCGCAGACCGCCCGAATTGTTTTCGATTGTGTACACATGATATTGACTCCTATTTCTTTCGAACAAGGTGCAAAATGCAAGTGCATTGTTAAGGACTCGAACGATTCAATGATTCGGGTGTTTCCGGGAATACGACAATTAGCGAAGATCTGCATGTGCATTATTAATTTGGGAGTACTGTACTTTCCTATCGCAGGTATGCTGGAAAAGATTTCTTTAGAAATAAACATCACCTTTGTACGTATTTTCTGTTTCGTTCTTCTTGTCTATTTTTACAAGTGTACATAAATAGTTAAATAAAAATAAATGTTTAAAGAGCATTCGTGGATCAACTCCACGTATGGTTTCTTGGGAGATTAGAATGGGAATTGGAAGCGTTTCAAACGCTTTTGACAAATCTAGGAATATACCATAACATTTCCGATTTCGGTGTCTTGATGAGTTATGTTTTGGTATCTGGTTTTGGTCTTCGCTTTAAAGTCCAAAACACACAAACAAGATACAAAAGAACGAGAGAGATGGTATTATTTTTGTTCAAATAACAATTAAAAATATGTCACTTAGCGAGATTATCTTTGATAGAGATAACTGTCCTCATAGGCTCATAATCATACAATCTTTATAAATAATCCAACATAGGCATATCCCAATTATGTTTTTATTATTGTTGTTGTACGTGTAATAATATTATTATAATTACACGTACAACAATAATAAAAACATAATTGGATATATTTGAAAGGGTAGTCAATAACGTAACTTTTTATGAATTTATTGTCAAAACGCGGAATTTGTACGTGGTTTGTATGAAATATTGAACAATGTGACGTTAAATTTTTTTGGAATCAAATGGAATACTTAATAGCATTAAATGCAATTTTACAATTACATCTTCGCATAATATTAAATTTCTGTACGGTGATATTAGTTTTTAAGACGAGCGGGCTTTTGTCTATGTGATTTCATATTTTATTTTTTGACTGTTTCAAATAGTCAACTAGGAACAGAAGAAGTGGTAACTATAAACGTAACAGTAAATATCTATAATAATAACTCTCAAGTAACATGCTCTTGGGTATCAATTTCTTCATAAATAGGGAATCCATCGCTATATGGTCGTTCTATTTCTTCATATCGATGCTGTTCAATTTCTTCAATTTCTGCATCGCATTCTCTTCGGAATAGAAGATTTAGGTAAAAAGGATGACTTGCCTGAAAAAAACAATGTCATATGAAAATGAAATGAGGTAAGCGCGTACGTTGCGGACAACGATCGATATGACTATTTTTCAAATTCGGGAAAACTGGACATACTTTTTCTATACGTTTCTTGGGTCAGCAACAAGCAACAATAATTAAGTACTATCTCTTTGCCTCAAGTTTTGGACTGACTTGCGTTTCAGCTTTTCTATATGACATTAAAATTTGACCTAGTGTTTGTTGTTATTCACTCAATTTATTGAAGCACAACATTGTTGAATACATATCTAATGCCACAAACATCGCCGATTCCTTTTAACAGTCAGTTTTTTTGTTCTTGAAGGAGCATTAAACCCCATTGGCATTTCCCAACACACGTACCTAGTTACATTAAGTACGTGTGTTGGGAAATGCCTTTTGTTACGCTTAAACCTCCTGATTTCTTTATCAAACCATCAGAGCCGCACACATGGGCTCAAGTTGCCGTGGTTTACTTGGAAACTTCGTACAAAGTGGGCCGCAGCAAGGAAAGCCTCCACTAGTGCGAGTACAGGCTCCGTCAGCCCAAGGTTTTCGAGTTGTTGAATTTTTGGCCGAACTATTTTATGCACCCATGATTCCATTAGTCCCACGGCTCCAACACGCCTTGCCTTCATAACGCACTCGCCTTCGACTACCTATAAAGTAGTGACAAAACTTTGCCCACTTGCTCGTAAAATATTTAATTTTTTTTAAACATGTAGGTACTACTTACTTCGAGGAGCTCGTGGCTAAGTACTAACAGCCGCACAGGTCGATCCACCAGGTTAAGCTACGCTGGCCGGGATTGGCTGTGTATGGGTGACCATCTTTACATACCGAGACTCCTCCGTGCCTCGGAAAACACGTTACGCCGTTGGTCCCGGCTGTCATTTGTGCATCTTTGACAGTCGTTACGGGTCGTCAGAAGCCCGAAAATCTGACAGCCAGTCTTACCAAGGGGTATCGTATTACCCAGTTACTGGGTTGTAGAGGTCAGATCGGCAGTCGCTCCATGTAAATACTGGGATTCAGCTGCATCCGATTAGACTGGAAGCCGACCCCAACATAGTTGGCAAAAGGCTAGGCAGATGATGATGTAGGTACTTACTGCAGTTGTTGGTAATCGAGTACCCAGTGGTTTCTTTTTGATCCAGCAGCGTTTCCAAATTGCAATTGAAAAGACCAGCAGGATCAGCACCGCGCCACATATTGACATTATGATGTTGGTAGTAGTAGATTCTTTTGTTGACTTCGAATCACCTTCCTTTTCATCTGGAACAACGTATTACTATTTCTTTTCAGTCAGCCAGTCAGTCAATACCTAGTCTAAAAGAAATAGACTGACTGACTGTCTGTGTCTGTAGTTCCGAATTGTCTCATATTGCCTAATCGTCATAAATGGCCCCTTTCACTTATTGCAACTATAGTCCGTTTGTTATAACATTAGACAAATAACGGTTTTCACCCTTTCGATATTTCTATATAGACGACTCATTAATTCACGTTAGATACGAAGCAATTTAATTTATTTACCATTTACATAAAAAAAAAGAAATGTAAAATGCAGTTATGTCAACAATATTACACAATAACTGTCGTTTTTTAGCCGTTATTTGTCTAATGTTATAATAAACGGAGAATAAGTATATAGTAAATATACGTCTCATAATGTAGGCAATACTTAGTTTTGTAACTTAGTGTAGTGATTTGGTAACATTGATGGAAGAGCATTCTACTCTAGGCGCACTGACAAAATGTTCTTCCATGCACCATTAGACTTTTTATACTAATCCATCGTCTACGGTCCATCATTTAAACTTTTATCTACTGCTGTAAATAAAAAAAAAACTGGCAAAGATTGAGTCGGACTCGCGCACCAAGGAGTGGGTTTGTTGGCTTCGTCCCTTTGTATCAAAAAGTCCTAAAAGTTTTCAGGAAAGCTTTTAGAATTTTCGTGAGCGAACAAACTAACATTTTACAGGTTTATTAATTAACTAGTGTTCACCACACGACTTTGCCCACGTACAAAACCTTGGTCAGGGCGTCATAATTTTAAAACAGTAAATTGATCATGCTCGAGTTCCGACTCGCACTTGGCCGATTGTCGGGTGACTGTGACCACAACCTTTTTTGAGGGCTGGATCCGCGCCCGGGGCTTCCGTGCTAACAGGAATAGGACCTGTAAACAAAAGACACTTTATCAAAATCTCTTATTAGCAAGTCGTCCTACAAACGAAACAACGGAAACGGTACAGTCATACTACACACAAAATATCCTGCCCGAAATACTATCAGTTCATTAAGCACTATTGTGGCGATTTCAGGCTTCAGTACCGTAGACCACATCCATACTGTTTGGCAAATTGAACAGGAGACTGAGGAGTACCACCAGCCGCTGTTTATGAACAAAAACGACTCCATCAAAATATGAGCAATTCGCAGCTTCTGCAACAATGTCGAAATGACTGGCGCTATATCGCCGTGTTGAGATGTTTGAGACGCTGCCTTATGACTGTCCTGACTGGCAGAAAACCAGCCCCATTCAACTGCGCAGAAGACAGGGGCACGCGATGTCGTGTAGACCGCGTATCGGCAATCGTGAAATGGGACGCCCCCGGCTACGAATTAAAGGTGATTGGGACTGGGACGGACTGAACGCCGAAGACGAAGCATACATGAAGATAGCGCATTGTGGCGTAGGTTGGTAAAGGGCTTTGTCCAGCGGTGGACTGCGATAGGCTGAATTGATTTATTTACGATAAATTTACAACAATACGTGGAAATAGCCTGATGTCATAGTCATGCATGCTCGACTCGTGCGGCAGTAACAATAATTATATGGGACAAACATGGCAGTCCCACAGACAGAAAGACGGCATGAAAAGGGACTTTGTTTTATTAGTGTTTTCACTGCAGTCACCTCAAGAACAGTCAACAGAAAATTACTTTCAAAGTCAAAGCACCGACGATTCCCGCAGCATATAGCGGGGCAGTGTGTGAATCGCCTAACTAAAATCAGGGGAGCATCCAGGATACTTTTTAGCAGCGATGTGGTGGCGCCTTACTCTCCAGAAACGCTAACAGCGCTAGAGAGTCAACACCCAGCGCCTGCGGATGGTTTCTCCTTTCCCGACCCCCCCCGATCCTCCCGACCTAAATTCAACTTAATTCCGAACTTAAGAATTGGTTCCGCTGGCGGCCACGACGGCCTAACTCCACAACATCTTAAAGATCTTTTGAGTTCAGGCGCCGGGGAAGCTAGTGAGTCGCTTTTGAAAGAGTTTCCGGCTCTGATTAACCTCATGCTCACCGGCAGTGTGAAGAAGGCCGTCGTCGACGTCTTATACGGGGCCAACTTGTGTACCTTGCGTAAGAGGGACGGCGGCAATCGTCCCATTGCTGTTGGCTGCACCTACAGGCGTACGGCAGCCAAAATATGCTGTAAGTTGTATAGCGAAACGCTTACAGCTAAGTTTCAGCCCCTGCAGCTTGGTTTTGGCTCGAAAGGGGGCTGTGAGGCTGCCGTGCATGCCCTTTCCACCTTTTTAAAGTGCAATAAAGGTGAGGTCATCCTCAAGGTTGACGTTAAGAATGCCTTTAATTCTGTCAACTTCCCGAAATTTATGGTTTTATGTGGAAATGTTACAGGTAACCGTCAAAATGATTATAGAAAGAAAATGTTTTGGAATCTGCAGTTGGTTGCCAACAAGGTGACCCTCTCGGGCCAGTCATTTTCAGTTTGGCTATTCATCCAATTATTCAAAAACTAAATTCGAAATTTAACGTGTGTTATTTGGATGATGGAACGCTAGGAGGTGACGTAGACACGGTTTTGAAAGATTTACAACTACTGAAAGAACAATTTAAATCTATTGAATGGACCTTAACGGATCAAAGTGTGAAATTTACTTTTCTGAAATTTTAGAAAAAGTTCACTTCACCTCCTAGGTTCCCCAATTTTGGAAGACAGCTTTTCTCCTGTCATCGACGAAAAAATCAAAATCTTCAACGATATTTCGGACAGGCTATCCAAAATTAATTTGCATTCCGCATTCACCCTGATTAGATACTGTTCTTTTGGCCCAAATTTTATATACATTCTACGTTCTTCCCCTTTATGGAAGCAACCTCATCTCTTGGACAAAATTGACCAAATTATTCGCAGCACATTAACATCTATTTTAAGTCATTGACTGCCACGCAGCAGACACAATAGAAAAACTATTGTTTGTCGGACACACGGTGACCGCGTTGGCGTTCAACGTGTTAAATGTGACTTTGGACGACTGAGCGTGGCTGCAAGCCACACTGCCCATTCGTTTTGGCGGCCTCGGCGTCCGCAAAATTAACAGCATTAGCTTACCGGCGTTCCTGTCCTCTGTACACGGCACTGAAAAGTTGACCGGGAAAATTAGGAAAATTTTAGCACCTTCCCTGGTTGATTCTGAAGTGCCGTGCTTGACCGACGCGGTGAACGCTTGGAAAATGGCTTGCCCAAACACAGATCGGCCCGTGAATCCATCTTCCCAGAGGCAGTGGGATGAGCCGCTCTGCACGTTGGTACGGAATAATCTTATTAATACGTCCACCAATACTGCTGAGCGTGCCCGCTTGCTGGCTGTGGGTGAATGGGAGTCGGGCTTCAGGCGCTACCGTCACCCAACATAGGTACCATGCTGTGTGACCTGTCTGCGTCTGGGCGCTCCTTGCGTGGCTCCGCATCGCTGCCAATGCGGTGAAGATGTCGACTGCGTCGGGTACCATGGCTTATCCTGCAGTAAGAGTGCTGGCCGGTTAGCACGGCACGCCAGCATCAATGACATCATCCGTCGTGCTCTTGTCACCGCCGAGGTGCCAGCTGTTTTAGAACACACGGGCTTGGCACGCGACGATGGGAAGAGACCAGACGGAATGACACTAATGCTTTGGAAGGTAGGTAGGCCTTTGGTGTGGGATGCAACGTGTGTCGACACCCTTGCGCCATCCCATCTTCATAGTACGGCGGGCTGTGCAGGAGCAGCCGCTGCTGGTGCAGAAAACCTCAAACGGCGCAAATACTCCAACCTTGTTGGGACTTACATGTTCCGAGCCGTTTGGGGTTGAAACATTAGGGCCATGAGGTCCGAGTGCGAGATATCGCCAAGCGGTTGATCGACTCTTCACGTAACCAGAGGGCTGGCCTATTTTTTGGTCAAAGAATCAGCATTGCCATACAACGCGGCAATGCTGCCAGCCTTTTGGGAACTTTTCCTGTTGACAGCGATGTGGACGAATTGTTTGATGCTCTTTGATTATTATACATATTATTTCTGTACATATTGTTATGAATACTTAGATTTAAAATGTAAATATGTAAAAATCCTATGTTGCCTAACTAAAAAAAAATTAGTATCTGAATCTTAATTGATGAAAAGTAAAATACAATATCATACCAAAAGTAACTCACTTAGTAGAACACGTATGAAGACCTCCTTATACACGTATCCGATGGAGCTGGTGACATTACAGCCGTAGTTCCCAGTGTCCTTCATCACGACGTCGGTGATGACAATTGAGTTAGTAGTCACTTGTCTCCTGGGGTTGGCTTCGGCCTGTTCGATGGGCATGCCATTGTGGATCCATTTGATCTTTGGCACGGGGATACCGCCGGCTTTACAGTTGATCTCAGCTGTCTCGCCTACCGCGACGTTCTGGACCTCAGGCCAAACCGTGAAGAATGGGGCAACTAAAGGTCCAGAAATAGGCAATTGTGACATAGTGCAAGTTTATTTGACTATAAATTCATTTATGGAAGCAAGCTAACATAAAAATATCTAAAAACTCGGCTGCATAAAAAGGGAACTTAAACACGAAAAGTAATTTAAAGGATTCAAAAATTTTAAATATTAGAGGGTTTAAAATATAAATGAATAAATAAACTGCAAATAAAAAGTTCAAAACAAGCTCAGTTTTTAAGCATCCAGGTTTTTTTTGGAAATATCTGGACGAATGACAATGGTAACTGCGGTTCTGTTATATGCCCTCTGTTACGAAAAAATGACTCACCTTCAATAATGAGCAGTATGGAGTGTACATTAACAGTACCGACACCGTTGCTGACTTCACAGGTGTACGTGCCCCTGTGTTCGTCTGTCGGGTTCCTGATCACCAGTGTCTTGTTGGAATTGTCTAGAGTGACGCCTCGAATCGAGAAGATGCTTCGCAAATTAATCTTCCAAATTACTTCCGGTAAGGGCCTGGAGGAAATCATGACAATACAAATTACATTTTAAGAATTGATTTGTGGAATGTGTCACATATATTTTTACTAAGGTGTGTAGAGTTTGTGAAGATATTCCTAGTAGAGTTAGGGCGTGTAGGTAGTGTTAGAAGCTTGGCTCTGACTCGCTCTGTCAAAAAGTTATCAGATCTCATGTGATCTGATAACTTTTTGACAGTGCGAGTCATATGTTCTCGTCTTGGCAACATTTTACATAATAATAATAATAATAATATAGGTGTATATTATTGGTGCTTGGTTATGTCTGTGTACTTGCACAGACATAACCAAGTAGCCAGGATTATTCACCAACAACTTGCTTTGAAATATAACCTTGTAGACTCTGAGGTACCCTATTACAAGTATGTGCCCGACCCAGTTCTTGAGAATGACCATGTCACGTTGTACTGGGATCGATCTATCATTACTGACAGGACTATTGTCACCAATAAGCCTGATATAGTGGTGATAGATCGATTAGCGCGCCTTGCAATGATAGTCGATGTTACCATTCCACATGACGAGAACCTCGTGAAAGCTGAGAAAGAGAAACAAATAGAATATCTCGACTTAGCACACGAGGTTGTTGACATGTGGAATGTGAGCTCAGCTGTCATTGTACCGATTGTCATAACAGCCAACGGCCTGATGGCCAAAAGCCTCGACCAACATCTTTCGAGGCTCTCGTTAGGCGGTTGGATCAAGAGCCAGATTCAGAAGGCAGTTCTCCTCGATACGGCTCGCTGGACTGGCATTTATGGGGTGGGTGGGGGAGGAGGGGAGGGGGGCTACCCCCCCTGTACCATCCCCACAACGCGAAACCCCATGGTTATGGAGATATTACTATATATGCGGATTAATTTTTACACAAATATTTTAAAAAATATTTAGAGATGCCAATAAAACACATCCTCGTTTTGCGTTTAAGGGAGACACCTACCTAGAAAGATTTGGCGAAAATATAAGAGTACTCTACAAACCTACCTACCTACAGAATCCTACAAAGCTTGTAAAACGGTATGTACATAGGTACTCTAGGTCAGATGTGGTTATAATCAAATTATTTGGATGACTTCATGAAAATGTAGGTAGTCTCGAATGCAACCGAGCGGTTATTGAACAAAAACTAAAGATTGTGCTCACGTTCCACCATAAATACAGAATAGTTCCAGCATTTTCCCTCTAAGCGTAGTCTTGACCGTTTCGGTAGTATACTGACACACTGGCTCCTGCCGGTTCATGGTAGGCTCGATACCCGTCTGCTTCACTTCTAAATGTATCCTCTTGCCAAATGTATACTCATTCCAGAATAACGAATTAGCCGTGCAAACGTATGCGTATTCTACACTCGCGTCGGAACGAGTAACGTTCGAGAACCAAAGGTTTCCTTCAGGGTCTAAAGTTATGCGGGCGTTGTTGATTGTTGTCAGTTGTCCCTGGCGGCCTTGCAACATCCAATAAACTTTGGGTTTTGGGTAACCGTTGGGGGGATCGCAAGTGAGTTTGAACGGTTTCCCTTCCTCTGCCTTGACGACTTGTTCGATGTCGGATTCATTGAATGTGATACGTTCAGCTCGTCGCACGAATACGCTGTTAGATGCGGCAGTACCCCACTCGTTGTATGCGAAGCACTGGTACAGTCCAACGTCCTCGTCGCGCGGACGATAGAACACGAGTGTCCCGCGTCCAGACTGTTCGGAGTTACGGATATTGAAACTCGTGTATTCGAAGGGCTTGCCGTTTTTAGTCCATCTGAATCTGTTTGGATAAAAAAGTGGTGTTAATTGAATGGAATTTTGGAGCTTTCTACCTAGTTATTGCATATTATTACAAACATCGTAATACATTATATTTCATTGTGAATCTTCCTATTGATGGTGTATGGTTAATTTTTCTAGATGACAAAAATTTAACAATTTTGTTTTAGACCATGACCATGTGGGATCAAAATAAAGGTCTTGCAGGTTCTCGACGGTTCCGATTATGTGCATGTACTTAATAAGAGGTGGAAAATAAAGATTCCTAATTTAAACCGTTCAAAACGAGCTCAATTCTCAAGAAGTGTGATGAGTTGACAGTTAAAAAAAAATGTCATGCCAATCCAAAATATAACTAATATAGTTCGCCAAGTTCATCTGCCTATTCGCGGTTTAACCCTGAGACTCTTGGTACGTAAAGGCTGTAATTTGGCGTGGTCATTTAATAAGACCACGTCCGCAGTTGTAAAATTTTGGAAATGTATTATTTTACTCGGCTTGTATATTGGATCGATGGGTATGTCTCTCAAAAATGACTGGACCAGAGACCACATCCTCTACAATTTCGCCTGGTCTCCTTTAAACCTTTGCGCGAAGGCCATTTGCTCAAATGACTTGTTCGAGTAAGACTTGCGGGAAATGGTAAAATGTTTTTTGTTTTTTTTTTCTCAATAATTGCCCTGATAATTAACTAATGAGAATGTACAGTCGCGCGCATCAATTTACACCAAACTGTCAAAATTTTCCATATGATTTTATACCTTAAAACGTTGACAGTTAAGTTCAAAATACTATGAGAAAATTTGACAGTTTGTGGTTACTTGATGTGCTGGCGACTGTAGGTAGGTACTATCCATAGAGGAAAGTAATATATCGGGTAACTATCGTAGGGATTGCAATATTGTTATTCCACAACACGGAGTAAATAGGCAATACCAACCACTCGGACCTTCGGAACCTTTAGCGGTCATTACACAATCAGCACAGCTAAAAAACAACCGAATTCACCAACAGAAGCTATTGGGTACTGTATCTACCTTTTGACTACCTACTTTCAAATTTTTTGAAAAGTTTGACGTACTCAGGTTCCGGTTCGCCTTCAGCCTCGCACTCTAATTTGAAAGGCTTGTCCACTTCGTCGGGCTGCGCCACTTCGATCAGCATCTCTCCTAGTTTTGGCTGCTGGATGATAATCGGCGGTGACGTCACTGGGGATAAGTGTTTATGTTGTGACGTCTTCGAAATGAAAGGATTGAGTGTTTGTCCCTAATAGAGGGTGTAATCATAGTTGCTCGAGCTGTCACCAGTTCAATCTTGTATCAGGTGCCTATATTAAAGGTTCAAATCTCCCAGACTGGCAACAGTGATGTACAGTCACGAGCAAAAATATGTATACAGGTAGTTAATTTGAAAAGCAGTGTTCTCCTTAATTATTGATTAAAATAGTATGTTTATGGACACATTGCATTTTCGAATCCATAGGCTTCCGAACCTGTCGGAACGCAAAAGTTGAAATAGTTATTTTACGAGAAAATCGCTTGTGAATATTGCTAGGTGTATACATATTGGTGCTCGTGACTGTACCTAGGTATAAAATCAAAAGTCATTTGTTCATTTCAAAGGGCTGATTTTCAGCCTAGTTTGAACTATGTTGAAAATCAGCACTTTTTGAAGGTCAAAGTTACATAAAGACAGTCCCCCCAAAACGCCCACGCTTCACCACTTCCTAGTGCTTTAGCTAGGAAGAAGAAGTGGCGCAATAAACTCCCCAGCAGCACGGCGGTCTGTTTAGTTGGAAGAACTTGATTCTACACATTTATCGTATGAGAAGTAATTAACATTACAAAACACATCACATTAAGTCAATCCGAAAACCGACTGTACTCAAGCGGTACAGATAAGAAACCCCGACCTATTCTCAAAAACCAAAATTAAACTTTGCCGCATTAGACCAGTGTCGATAATTTTTGAAAACAAAAAAAAATATAGTAGGATGAACCCCCTTGGGAAAGGAAGAGAATATAACAAAAATTAAAGGAAAAATAATTTACGGGCGATCTGAGGTCGGGAAGTGGATGGGGGTGCGTTTTTAAGGGTAAAAAATGGTTTATCTCGATTTCCGGAAAAACTACAAGTCCTAAAGTTAAATAGCAAAGATGTAGGTAATAAAAGGATCTACAAATTTTGTATTCAAACTTTTTTCACATAACCTCAAAATTTATGTGAAAAGTTGAAATAACCAAGTTTTTGGTTTTTTATTTTTATCTTTTACATATTTTTTTTTTTTTGTGAAATGTGAAAGAGATCCCTAGTCAAGATCACTTGGCCAGGACAGATTTTCCCTTTTCAGTGGAGGAGTGACACCCTCTTAACCTAGTGTGTTTTCCAACATCCAAGCAAACTGAGTTGCAGGCTCAGCTGGTACCTAACCAACATCTAAAAATAACACCACTATGTGAATTTTTATTTTTTTTATTTTAGATTTTGCCAACGGCTTTCGAAAATTTTATGGTGTTTTTTTTTGGAACCCTTTTTTGTGATAACGTTTTTTATTTTGACTGGCAACTTACTACATTTCTATGTTTATAATGGGACCACGGGACACTTTTCCTCTACCAAACGAAAAAAACAATTCACATATAATTAACAGGCGAATTGAAAACCTCCTCTTTTGTGTTTTTGCGAAGCAGGGGCGGCTCGTTGGTTAAATATATTATCTATATTAATATTATAAAGAGGAAAGATTTGTATGTATGTTTGTAACAGATAGACTCAAAAACTACTTAACGGTTCTGGATAAAACTTGGCACAAAGATAGATTATAGTCTGGAATAGAATATAAGCCGCTGGCAAAAGCTATTAAATAATAATTAGGTACTTACATAACGCCGCAGCATATATTATTGACTCGAAGAAAAACAATTTTCTTGTTGTATCCATCTTTACGGGATTCCTAATTATAGGAATCCTGTAAAGATATAATAACTTGCAAATTCACGGTTGACGGTTTAACAGCGATTAGACCACGAGATCAGACCCAAGCGCGCAGTCTTCGTTACACAAAATGCGTGACCGTCAGGAGGAACACTGGAGTCAGCTAGGTACAAACCACAACTAAAACATTTGTTCGTTGGCACATTATTTTCCTGTAAGTTATATTGTTATGACAATTGTACTAACTATTTATTAGTTTAAAAATTGTATTTAATTGAATTTGACTCCTGAAATACTTTATTATTATTTATAGTATTAAATATACGGCACTCAACATGATTACAAAGAAATAAACGTTCAATTGAATTATTATGTTTATAATTAATAATTATATATTGTGTTTACAATGGGATTTCCTGTCGGCAAAAATGACGTATAACAATACCAACTTACAGTCCCTATTTAGGGATAAGAATTTTTCAAAAATCATGCTCATTTCCTCATACAGGGTCAAATTAAATAAGCTAGAAAAACCCACGTGCTAGGTATGGGTATTGAAAAACTTTGTATGACACTGACGTATAAATAAAGGCAATTATACGACCGCAATTTGTGATATGGTTTAAAAAAAACTACGATGCTAAGAAAAATTACAACTTTCGAAAAATTGCGACTTATATTTTGACCAACATACATCCTGACACCTGACACTGACCTACAAATTACCAAAAACGTAGGAAAATTTGAATTTCGGCGGCTACCCTGGCGCCCGCCATCAATGGCTTTGCGATGACGTTGTATATGGCAATGCTAGCGGCTACGTTATTTTATCACTATCTATACAGGGCGTAACCGAAAGGGTATATACATACAAAAGGATATGCTACTGACCACCAAACTGAACAACTTTTACTATGGGACCAACTCCGAAATAGCAAAAAAAACAGCTGTTTTATTCATATTTGGTCACGTGACTCGAAATGTAGGGAACAGCTGTTTTTTTCACGATTTTTTTGTTTCAATATTTTAACCTGATCGGTGCGATCACTGGAGAATACCTGGAGGCCAAATACATTAGACAGAATAATATGGAGGTCCATCTTCGGGCACTACTGGTTGTTTTTGTTCTATCTTCATTGTTCTCATTACCGTAAGTCATAAGTAAGTAAGTCCATCCATCCTATTCCTTCAACAAAATACACTTCGTACCCTTTTGTAATTATTTATGCTGGAAATTCACTAAATAAATTGTAAGTCGCTGTTATGTACATTTTTGATAGTATAAAGACGTTCATAATTATTCAACAGACACTTTATTGTGGACTAGACAAAGAATAGAACAAGGAACAAAATCACGATTCACCACATTCTTCAAAATTGATTATATACCACCTCATCATAGCTATATGTTTACTAAGTTGGAGCGCGAATTCTTTCTTCATGTGCAAAAATTCCCTAATGACGGGCAGATCTAGCATCACGAAGGCTTGGCCGTCGATCTCTTCTTGCTTCATCTTCTCTGCAATCCGTTTGCAGTCGTCAGTGCTGCGCAGGTACGCGTACACGTCATCGACGGACCAGTCCAACGGGTTCGGAGACAGTTTCAGTTTGCCCTTCATCCAGGACATGGCCATGTCCTTCTCAAACATTTTGTTGTCGGACGGCAGGGGATCGTAAGTGTTGAATTTAAGCTTTTTCAGTTCTGGTTCCTCGGAGTCCGAGACGTCGGAAATATTCTTGGCGTCTCTGGAGTTGGTACTGCTCGCGTTGGTTTCGTTTTCAGAGTCGCTGTCTGGTTTCTTGACGCAGGTATTTCTGTATACTTCTTTTTTGTTCCAGTGGGCTTCCTTCATTTGGATGGCGAAGTTGGGCAGCTTGGCGCCGCGGGTCTTCATCTCCATCTTGGGGTAGTGGTGCTTGGCGCGGCGGGCCCGGCGCGAGGGGTCGGGCGAGCCGGGCCGCGTGCCGGGCGAGCCGGGCCGCGTGCCGGGCTCCGAGGGCGGCGTGGAGCCCGCGCTGTGGGAGCTCTCCACAGACTCCACGTCCTTGTTACTCTCGCTCTCCTGCGGTTGCAGCTCCTTTTCTTTCTTCTCTGGAGCAGCCTTCTTCTTTTTCCTTCGACCATTAACACTGCCTTTTGGTCTTCCGCGGCGTTCGGTGTTATTATCTGGAATTAATACCGTTTAGTTATTACAATATTTGAAGTAAATTCTAAAAAAAAAAGTTTCTTAGTAATCGTAGCTTTGGATTTTTGTAACATAACCTTTTATTGTCACTTAGTGTATTTTGAATAGCTGTAGGTATCCATATTCATTGGTTGAAGTGAAGTAGGATCCCTCAGTACACCTACAGGGTATAAGGACCATCTAATATCTATAGATATTTATTGTGTCGTGAATCACGTTAAAGACACCGTTATATACTTACGGAAGGTGGACTTGTCGACATTTTGGCAGTCATTCGGGCACGTGACAGTCTCTTGGGGCCCGATCAAGCACGGGCACGCCTGCAGCTTCACGCACACCTCGCGACAGAACGAGGCCACCTGGCCCGCTGAGCGCGCTATCGGCACATACGCGTGGTATGTGCTGGACTTTAGTCTGGAATTACGAATAAGTACATTAACTTCGAGGTCAGAAGATACTTTAACGTAAAGTTGGCAGATATAATGTAAGAAAAAGTTCTGATTTGCTTAGGTTTTTTTTTTCTAAACGGGCAATTAAAAATATAATATAAATTTACAGGCTTCAAAGGAGCTTTCGGAAATTACTTTGAAGTTATTTATAGATATGTAGATAAGCAATCTTTCAAAATATACTGATGTTATTAAAATAATCGTCAAAACAAGAAATGGCTCGATTTTGGATCAAATAATAAAATAATGATACTATTAGGTATGACTTAATGAGTAATTATGTCCATACTCACTTTGCCCTCAACATCTCAAGCCTCATGCCCTCTGCCGGGGGGCCTTCGGTCTCCCAATCCTTGAGCAGCTTCGCAGGCTTGTACGACGCCGAGATGATCTTATTAAGCACCTCTTTTAGCACCAGCGATAGTGGCCCCGGACCCACGTGCTTTGGCAACTGAGACAATTTGTTCCTACTTATCGATGGCCCCGCGTAACATTTGTAGTTAAAGAAAATCCTATCGCACCATTCGTCTGAACACTTCACATCTTCTTTGGCCGCCTTCTCCTCAACCGGCTTCGGTTGCTCCTTCTCAATCGTAGTATCGGGAATGTGTAGGGCGTAGTCGTTGCTGTCGCACCAGCCCACAGGGAACAGCAGGTCACTGTCCTGTGCGTACCAGTACTTCTCTCCTAGGGGGAGCAGCTCCACACATATCATGTGCTCTACAATACAATCTACATTCGCTACGTGTATTTCTTCATGATTTTGCGGATTAACAGCTTCTAATTTCATATTGACTTCGACGCCTTGCAGCGGTATTTTGTTCCCGAAGCAGTAATCAGGGGCTGGTACTGATGACGTCATTGTCAGATACTCGTCCCAATCGAAAGGTCCTTCTTTCCAGACTTTGGGAGTTTTGAAGGCTAGGCCGTTTTTCTGTGACCATCCTATGGGGTATATGTATGGGTGCATGGAGTCGCAGAGCCACGCCATCTTAGAGTCCTCATAGTCTTCCACGTGGTCGTCAATGACTACAAGGAAGTGTAGATTGTTGAACACTTTGGTGACGGTGGCTGGGCGGATGGTTCTCATGTCCTGTGGACTTAAAGCTTCTACCTTCATGCCGCTCACGAAGTTGTGAGATTCTAAGTTTTGGTTTGGCTGTGGAAAAGACGGATACGATTAAATATTGCTGTCTTCTGCAAGCTCGAATCAGAATTGAAAAGCGAAACTGTAACGATTGTAATCGTTTTTTAATTTATAATTTTAACATGCTTAAATATTAAGTACTTTCACTTGTAACCAACAAACAATGTAGGTACTATTCTAATTATCGTATGGAAATGAAACTTTGTATGCATATTATGTAGAGCTCGGATGACAGTACTATAAATTGGTATCTTGGAGCTAAACTGATGATGGAGCCAGGAGATGGATAGTAGAATTCTTCAGTGGCTTCTAAAAACCGCTCGAATTTGGGTTGTGTGCGCATAATACCTTAAATGAACTTTAAAAAAATGACAACTTAAAATGCATGCCGTACCAGTAAAAAATATGTTGAAGTTATTTTAAGACTAAAAAGTACAAAAGTATACAGTTTTTAGTACACGAGAAAGGCGAATACTTTTAGTTGTTTTTTAAGTAGATACTCATTTTATACATAATACTCAATACTCAAATCTTTATTCCATTCCATATTCCATCTATAATATAAAAATGAATCGCAAAATGTGTTGGTAAGCGCATAACTCAACAACGCCTGGACCAATTTGGCCAATTCTTTTTTTGTTGTGTTTGTTATTGTCAGGAGAAGGTTCTTACATACAAAAATAATAGGTAGGTAGATAGGGTAGGTAGGTAGGGTGGGTAGGTAGGGTAGGTAAGGTAGGTATCATAGTTAAGACAGGACAACGTCTGTCGGGTCAGCTAGTAATATTATAATAATTACAAACAGGCTATCATCACGCTAAGAAGAAGTGCACTCACATTCCACACAATAATTATTAGTCCTTATTAAAACCGTTACGGCAATAATTATGTAGTAATAATTGTTGGCATAGGTATTTGAAAAAAAAAACGTTGCGCTGAACATTTCCCGTGACAATTCTCATCACAAACAGGAAAATAACAGACGAAGTTTTCAAACAAAACAAGCAAGGTTTAACTCAAAATATAGACGACGGCAGAGCAGATAAAAACGCTACTTTTCCCCCCAAACAAAATACATGCATGCATCCATGAATTATCTCGATTTAGAAAACCCATTCAATGATCGTTAGTAAAATCACACGTATTTGCATTCACGTATTTTGATTAGATGTTGTTACTTCTACTTTAAAAATTATTTCTATATCCACAAGCTACTAAAAGAAAGAAAACAAATTTATTTGGGCCAGGAGAAGGGCACAAATTATGCACAAAAAAAACCTAAAACATTATTAACCAAGCTAATCAAATCTTCTCAACTTTTCCCAACTACTTTGGTGTCGGCTCCAGTCTATAGTGTATACCTACCAAGCTGGTAATGAAACAGATCCCCATCCAAATAAAATTGGTATATTTTCAGATATAAAACTTACTTGGAACAAGTCTGCGGGCGTAGGCTCCGAGATTGCCTCTTCAGCGCTCTGTCGCAGTTGTGTGCTCAATTTGTTCTTGCACGAGAACTTGTTAACTTTGCCGGGGTATTTGAACTGCCACGGAGAACCCTGCGAAGATATAACCACTCTATATTATAGGACCTCCATCACAGTCTTCATCCACAACCCGACTTCAGTCCTACTGAGCTTTCACTAGACTCTACGAGAGTCTACGCTATAGCGCCAATCTCATCCGATTTCAAGCCGCGAAGGTAACAATTCACAGATCAAAGAAGCAAAGTTTTCAGAGAAACTTTAAAGGACAAAATCATCATCATCTTCAGCCTATATCAGCCAAGTCTTTTATCCAACTATGTTGAGGTCGGCTTCGGAGGTCAGATAGGCAGTCGCTCCATATAAAATACTGGTATTCAGCTGCATCCGGTTAGACTGGAATCCGACCCCAACATAGTTATAATTACCAGAATCTATCTGTGTTTGATTCTGTATTGGAAGATGTGTTAAAGAAACTTAGTACTAGTAGCAAGTCAATAATCATATGTGGAGATTTTAATATTAATTTACTAGAAAATAACTCGAATACTGTCAGATTATTAAGTCTTTTTAGGTCATTTGATTTATCCAATGTTTTTATGGAACCAACCCGAGTCACTGCTTCTTCTGCCACTTGTATAGATAATATTTTTTGTAACTGTGAATACTTACACAAAGACATTTTAAATAAGTTGCCATCTGACCACAGTGGACAAACAATAACATTTTGTTCCTATATACCTTTACAAAAAATTCAAATAAGATTGAGGCCAATTACATGTACAAATTTAAACAAATTCAATAACTCTTTGGCCAGTAATTTATGTGTTCACAATTTTAATAACATATCTGACCCAAGTGAGTTCTACACCGAGTTCTTTTTACTATTAAATAAGCAATTTAATGACTCTTTTCCACTACGAACTAAAAGTATTTTCACAAAGTTTTTATTTAGCGATTGGGCTACCTACTCCAGGTATTCGCAAAAGCAGGGCAAAACTTTTTGAACTTTATGGCCTCAAGCAACATATGAATCATACAAACTTTCATCAGTATGTTGCAAAATATTCTAAAACTTTTAAAAGTGTGTGCAAATTAGCTAACGCTCTTTAAAGCAACAAAATAAAATCAGCTGATGATAGAATAAAAACTACCTGGCAAATAATAAATAATGAAACAGGTAGGAAAAAGCAGCGTAATACTGAGTTTAATTTAGAGACTGCTCATGGCTGCATCAACTCAGATATAGAAATAGCTCAGGAATTTGAAAACTTTTTTGCTAATATTCCTCTTAAAACTACTGCATCTTTAAATTCCTCAGCAGCGCTTTCTGCTGCTTTACTTAGAAAAAATGTAAAGGCATGTCCTATGGAATTTACATTTCAGCATACAAACCCCCAGGCTGTCATAAAAGCTTTTAAAGATCTTAAAATTAAATCAACAGAGGATCTCTGGGGAATGTCTGTTAAAGTCTGTAGTTCTATCATCGAAACCATTGCGCCCTATTTAGCTTTCATATTTAATACTAGTGTGGACCAAGGAGTCTTTCCGGATCTTATGAAACACAGTAAAGTAGTGCCATTGTTCAAATCCGGTGATAGTAAAGAACCCAACAATTATAGGCCTGTGTCAATTCTGCCAGTTCTCAGTAAAGTGTTTGAAAAGTTGATGCTCAATCAAATGTCACGTCACTTTAATAAAAATTCCATCTTGCATGAACAACAGTTTGGTTTCACCAAAGGGCGTTGTACTACTGACGCTGGTGTCACCCTAATAAAGAACATTTTTAACGCCTGGGAAGAAGCACAAGATGCCATTGGAATCTTTTGCGATCTCTCTAAGGCGTTCGATAGCGTAGAACATGAGACGCTTCTGCTGAAACTAGAGCACTATGGGATTAGAAATACAGCCCTTGATGTACTTAGATCATACCTGAATGATAGAAAGGTTAAAGTTCAAGTAAATGGTGTGAACTCGCTGGGGTCGGAAATGACAATGGGCGTTCCTCAAGGTTCGATATTGGGTCCATTCCTATTTTTAGTTTACATTAACGATTTACCCCAATTACTTCAAAATCAACCGAAGATGGTGTTATCTGCAGATGACACGTCATTAATTTTTTAAATTGATCGACACTCACAAAATCTTGACGACGTGAATAACTCTATTCTTCAGGTCCAAGATTGGTTTACGGTAAATAATTTGGTACTAAATGAAAAAAAAACCAAATGCATTAGATTTAAATTACCTAATGTTAAAAGTAGCGATTGTGACATCATATTGAACGGAGAAAACCTAGAATTTACTAAGCAGACGGTTTTCCTGGGAATCACGCTAGACGACAAGTTACAATGGGGTCCCCACATAACAACTCTTGCGGGACGGCTAAGCTCGGCCGCTTATGCTGTTAGAAAGATAAGGCAGTTGACAGACGTAGAAACCGCGCGCTTGGTCTACTTTAGTTACTTCCACAGCATTATGTAGTATGGCATTTTACTGTGGGGTCGGGCTGCTGACATTGAATCCATTTTTATTCTGCAAAAGCGAGCTATCAGAGCTATTTACAATCTACGTCGCCGCGAATCGCTTAGGGAACTATTTAAAAGTATTAATATTATGACGGTACCATGCCAATTCATTTATGAAAACATTATGTATGTAAGAAAAAATCGACATCTTTTTAACAAAATAAGTGATAGGCATAACTTTAATACTAGAAATAAAGATAAAATAGATCAACCCTTTTTTAGATTATCAAAAGTACATATACATCTTTTATGGGGTTCTGTGTTAAATGTTACAACAAAATACCTTGTGACATTCTGCAATTAAATGAAAGAAAATTTAAAACTCACATTAAAAATACACTTTGTAAACAAGCATATTACAAATTAGAGGATTATATAAAGGATAAGGATGCTTGGAAACATGCTGGTCCTGCTCCACAGGGCAATCTAGTGTCTAGACAAAATCAAACTGGTTGCTAAGTAAATTAGGTAATAATTTATTATTTATAAAATACTATTTTAACATGTTGAAATAACTTCTCACACATTGATTGATTTATTATATACTAGCTGACCCGACAGACGTTGTCCTGTCTTAACTATGATACCTACCTTACCTACCCTACCTACCTACCTACCCTACCTACCCTACCTACCCTACCTACCCTACATACCCTACCTACCCTACCTACCCTACCTACCCTACCTACCCTACCTACCCTACCTACCTATAAAAAATGGGCAATAAAAATATTTTTCTCATACAAACTTTGCCACCCCTTGTAACCCTTTTAGGGGTTGAATTTCCAAAAAATAATATGCCTATGTCCTTCTCATGAATGCAAACTATCTACATACCAAATTTCAGCAAAATCGGTTGGGTGGTTTAGGCGTGAAAAGGTAACAGACAGACAGACAGAGTTACTTTCGCATTTATAATATTATATAGTGTGGATTAACTTTTAGAATGTTTGTAAATATGTGAGCACCATGTACTTTTGACATACTTAAGTTACCTACCATTACTATATGTGTTTTTCTTTTCACCTTTTGTGGTGTAGTGTTTTTATTCTGGGTGCATCGTCTTCACATATAATGTTATAATTCATGTATACAAAACATTGTAAAACATTTTAAAAGAGTAAAGGTGGAGTTTCTTGCCCATTCTTCTCCACACGAAACTACCTTTTGGAAGGGGCGACTAGAATCAATTCTATTTCTTGTTAATTTTGACGTTCAAAAGTGCCTTACTTGTGCCTATTTGAAATAAATGATTTGACTTTGACTTTGACTTTGAAAAGGCTAGGCAGATGATGATGATGTTGAGTTCGGCTTCCTAACCAGATGCGATGAATACCAGTATTTTACATGCAGAAACTGCCTATCTGATCTCACAACCCAGTAACAGGGCATACGATACCCCTTGGTAAGACTGGCCGTCAGACTATCGGGCTTTTGACGACCCGTAACGACTGTCAAAGACCCACTATTGACAACCGGGACCAACGGCTTAACGTGCTTGCACGATGGAATCTCGGTGGGTAAAGATGGTCAACCAGACACGGATCAACGTAGCTTAACCTGATGCATCGACCCATGCGACGACTTAGTCACGAGCTCCGTTCGGGACAAAATTAACAACATAAATATATCCGAGCGCACTATTTACCCTACAACGAATTATTAACACATTACCGGTTAAGACTCTGCTATTAGTATCGAGGTCAATCGAACGATCAGTTCAAGTGACGAGAATTACGGTTTCTTATGTTTGCCGACCTACATACTTACGTAGTACGGAATATTGATAAATAATGTAATAATGGAGCTTTGATTGGAGCTAAAATTACTTTGAATCTAGGCTAGACTGAGCGACCCGACGGGGACAGCGTGGAAAGTCGATATCGCTTTTAATTTTATATGAAGCACATCGCTTAGAATTTACATTGTTTGTGCTTGTCGTATAAATGGGATGGATCGGTCTTACATTAAAAGTATTTCATAACTTACTTTATTATAAAAGAAATGATTGTGCAGTTAGTGACTTCAAGTTGAAAATAAAAAAAGTACCTAGCTATTTCTTAATTTCTCAGCCTTCCCACCGATCTGTCCTATTTGAATTTGCGTGATGAGTGATTAAACGTTTCAAAAGAGAAAATTAATTAAATAAATACAATGGAAGAACTTTGATTGGAGCCATAGATAGGAGCTAAACTAACTTCATTAGGTACTTGCGAGTGGACGCTTCAGGACGGGTCTAATTAGTATTTATAATAGGGAAATAGTGTAAAAGGTCAAGTTTTTGAAGTTTAATAAAAGCTCAAGTAAGAGCATGCATATTCAGTGTCTCAGGTTAAACGAGGGATATACTTTTAGGTTGTATAGTACTCATGGAAATCCACAACTTTGTCCATGGAATCAACTCTGAAATATGAAAAAAAAATCAGCTATTCCATACATTTTGACGGATTATGCGAACATAAATATATTATACTGCACAGCTGATTTTTTTTCCATGATTTCAGGTAGGTATAGTTCCATAGTCAAAGTTGTTCATTTTTATTAGTATAGTACCCCCTGAAAGTATGTCCCTTATTTAACCTAACACACTGTAATATGGGCACTTAAAACCTTTTTACTAACCCGGCAACAAGGAAGATAAAAACGCGTTATCTACGAACGAAATTGCAAATCTAGATTTGTAACAATAGGTACTAGTACGATCTAGAGCACTGAAACAGCTTCCTATCTTACTTAGAACCAAAGCCTAAGAACTACCGCTTTGCAAAATCCCTATTTCAAGACGATTACACGTGGATAGTTGCACGAGTCAATCAATAATGCAAGAGCTTCCATTACTGGACGAAAATACTTGGAAATCAGACCAGACGCAGGCAGGCGGGGCGAACTTGGAAGACATTATTTTATTGATCGCTTTCTAAATATAAAACTCGTGAAGTAGGATCGTTTTATAAAGGAACTGTGTACGTAGGTGTTTACAGACGTAACAGAAAGTGACGCGTGTCGCCTGTTTTTCACAAAGGGGAAGGCAGTGGTGTCCTATGGTAGGTAGGTAGTGTGAAGTTCTGAGGGACCAACATTTAGGGGGCTCAGAGCTTTGTGTAATGTGCTGTAGGGATTTCTATCCTACAAAATGCAAACACACTAGCAGCAGACACTTTCACAGCCAAGCACATTTATTGCATGTCTATTGGCATGCCACAAAATGTGTCTCGCATATCTATAACAAGCCATCTGTTGAGTCCATCGGCGCAACGGTTACGTAACGGTACCATATGCCGCAGCACCCAAATCCGAGTTCACTAAGCCACGCCCACGACCAGCCAGCGATAGTAGGGTTGTCGAACGTCAAATTTTTTATTGAAAGAAATAAACTACACGGTTCTTTTTTTAATTTTTATTTGTTTTTCTAGGTATTTAAAAATCATAACACTTACGCCAAGAGAACCTTACATGATTTGCCTAATCCGCAGTAGTAGCTTTTAAACGTCAAAAACTTTTAATGTCAAAATATCAAATCTTCATACAGCCAATGATGCAGATTTTTAACCCTCTGATGCCTGATGATTCACACGCATAACAACAGATTATCTAAGCTACGTGAATTAAAGTAAGGTAGCTAAAGTTGTATAAACAGTTGTCGTCTAAATCGCCAGCAAGGGATTAAAAACCTTTAAGCTCAATAAAACCAAACCGATGCCTTTGTTTTCATTTTTTAAACCTTCAGCGGCGGTTTTTACCTCAATAAAACACGCGCAGATAAAGAAAAGATTAAACATTTGCCGTCTTTTGTTTCTAAATACATTGTTAAGTAAGTACTATTTAGTATGTTTCTTAGAAATTTGTCAGCATAATATCAATATTAGTACAACATTTAAAGTAAATAAATAATTAATGAAAGACGTACTCAAAAGTACATACTATTCTCACCTAGCTTATTTTTGACAACCCTAGTAGCACGTTTTGATTTGCACCCGGGAGGCGGGTGCTTGGCATGGCGACAAGCCACATATAACTATTTATATGTAGGACCCGGGAGCCGGGTTGTGGGCACCTGAACGAATTTTCGTTCGACCCGGGAGCCGGGTGCTTGGCAGCGAAAGTGTTAATGAATTATATTGCCTTTAACGAAATCATTTGAACTTTTATAAAAACGTATCCAACTATTCTAGTATTTTGAAAGGTCGAATCTATCAGTTATATTCTAGCCCACCAGTTTCTAAGTTCGACGAGGTTTGACTAAGGCTCTACAGTACACACACGTCTATGTTCAATTCCCATGTAGATAATAAGGGCGAGTTTACTGAAATTAATTAAATCGCTAAATTCATCTGACAGGCAGAATGTTTATCAAAAGATATGAGGATAGAGATGACCTATTACAGATGCTACAGTTCTAGGCCATCAGTAATAAAATAATTCTACACCGTCTTATGAGCTAACCTTGTAATAATAAGGAGACCAAATTAAAATACCAAAAATATAATCGTCTTCTAAATGGGTCAGCCTACCAAAGTAATAGGTACCTACTAGGCAGTATGACGCATTCCTACCATTTTAAATGAGAAAGTTACCGATGATTGTTACACAATCACGTTTTAACGGCTGAACGGATTTGGATGAAAGGCACAATAAGCCTGATTAATATTAGGACACGTTAACTGTTTTTTTTATTCCTTTTTCATTAAGAGGTTTCCGGTACAAACCGCAGACAACACCAACTTTGAAATTGGCATACATAACATGGTACCTATCACGCCTGCCCGAAGGGTTAGCCAGAAGTACTACTGCCACCAACGGGCAGTGCACAACAAAAAACACTTTTTTTTTCTAGAATTCCTATCTTGCAAAACGGCACTCTTATAATTAATAATTAATGCGCCTCTTTTCGTGAACCTCAAATCATAACTATTTGAGTGTTCCGAAAATACTAAATAGTTGCGACTGCGAATACTGCGATCAACTTGGATAAAGCGCTCGCGGGCCGCTGGCAAGACTCCGCTCGCTTCGCTCGCTCGGCTAGCGGGCGGTTTGTCACCTTTCTAACCCAACTGAACTCATGAAGGCGGTAGATGGACTAGCTTACAAAAATATTGGAGAAAGAAATATTGATTCCAATTCAATAGACTTACCTTATTGGTAACGAAGCCGAAGCTACTCAGTCTAGGGTTGGAGAAGAAGATCCAGAACTGAGTCAGGTCTTCATCAGCGCCGTCATAGCGGACTAGAAGACGGCCGCCGACGTTCTCGCACACCTGGGGAAAGAAGTTGCTGTAAGAACCTTGCTTGAAAACCGTCTCCGCAAGTGGCGATTTCTGAACCTACGCGCTTGAGGTTCTTTACACTTAGAAAATCAGCCCTGGTGCCTCCTTGCTTACCTTTCATGTTCCAGATTTCGAGAGGTTTAATTTTTTTTAATCCAGTCATACCTATACCTTTTGGAGTGCCCTTGGCTGTCAGCTAAGCTATCCCCTCGCTGGCTGGTGAATATTTTTACCTAGTCATGACTTATTTTTATGTGTCAAGTTCCTGCAGATACGAGAAAAAAGACCTGAACCTTGCGCTTACCCCGCAACTTAGCCTAGTTTCCGATTGGATGCAGATGGCCTTTATTGGTTCGCGAAACAATCACCATTTTTCAAAGAGCTGTGCGTCTCATGTATTGATGGATTTGATGGTTCAACAAGCAAGTCTTGTATTGGTCATTATTTAGGCATACACTTATTTAATGGAATCATCGATACGCTGAAGAAGAACTGATTGAGAGAGGTCTTGTATTTTATTACGGAGACTTAAAACTTAACTTAAAATTATTATTTTTGTTGCCTTGCTTGAGGTATCCATGCAAGTACTAAATCCTATAAAGACAGCCCCGGCTTTCCGGAAAACGAATCATTCACAGCCCAGAAACAAAATGCCTACGGATTGTTACAAGTTATTACCCAATATAAATGACGCATAAAGCGGTTACTTGCTTGTACCTACGTCATAAATGGAGGATAGGCACGTAATTATACAATCTCATAACAATCGCAAGTAAGTGTACAAATAAGTATAATGTTATCGCGCCCCGTTAAAAGTCTTTTAGCATGACTGGCCTAAAGTAATTTGGGTAGACACCATTGCCCAAACCACCATTGTCTTTTGCTCCCTAAAGAGGTTCCGGAAATAGAGACTAATGTTTCGATCTATCACCAACAATTCGCTGCGCTTCTAAATCTGCTAACGAACTTAATTAACACGTTAGACGCCACGCCGGTCACCGGTGAGCCGCGAACAATTGTTTTTCTATTGTGTCTGCTGCGTGGCATTCAATGAATTAAATATTAATTTTACACAATAATATAATCATAGTTAAGCGATAATTCCTTAGTGGCGTTTAACACCCACACACCCTGTGCTATAGGGCAATCTATTCATAGCCGCTCCGAAGGCGTCATTTACAGAACCTTCAGGGGAGAATTCCAGCTTCGTTCTAGAACTCTCTATAATTTATAAATATAACAAAACAAAGCCTTGGCTTCGAAAATGGATCGATTTCCGTATAAATTCGACTATTCTATGAATGAGCATTGGTAACTTGCTGCTAATGTAATCATCACGTTTCAGAGTCTAACGTGTACACACGTTACAATCTCCGACTTTACAATTCAGCGCGAATTTTTATTTAAAAACATTTTATTTCAAGCTGTTTAGACTAGGCTTAGGAAATCGTACTCATAGCTCGGATTTCCTCATTCCTGCATGCGGATGGGTTTTCAACAATGATTTAACTCAATAATTAAGTATACCTATTTAAAACTGATTGCTTTAATGCGGTTTGCGCTGGCTGCTCTGGACTTTATGCTCGCCGCTGATTTGTTTTCCGTTTTAAACACCAACACTTTCTTGCGAGAATTTTGCGGCAGATGCCTCGCTGCATAAACACCGCATCATTCATTTTGGGCCTAACATAATTAACATAATTATATGTCTTAATGTCGTGCCGCAAGAGGTGTAATAACCGTGTTATGCATGACGCTTTAACTCTTGGACCTAAACTAACAATAGGCACCTATATCTCATTATTTTCCCTAGTATTCCCATGAGAGTTAACTCATTATAATACTATACATTGTTCCATAGGTTTTGCATATAATTTACACAATGAATATGTCATAATAAGGACAGTCAAGCTTCGCAGTCATAAGCATAATGATAACATCCTATTGTTGAAATTCAAGATACAGGCATGACATCAATTGTTACAATGCTATATTACTGAGAAAATAATAATAATATCTTACCGTAGCAATCCAGTATCTGTACGGATCAATTATATTCTGCACTTCCACTTTCATTCCAACTTTGATTCTATCTATTGGGGATAATCCCTTATTATTTAAAGCCTCTATGGATACAGACTGACCATCTAATAAGGCTTTTTTCATAATTTCTATGATTGTATCTCCATACTTCTCATTAATCTCATCTGGAGGTTCTATAAGCTCGTCATATTTCCCACACCAGCCTAATGGGTGAACCTTTGTAGTGGATATGTCGCACCAGAAGTCATTGTCGGCACCAATGAACTTGATCCGGAGGAGGTGTCCGCAGACCATGGTGATCTCTGCTATCCAGTAGATGTCAGGGTTGTTCCTGTGACACACTTCCAGCAGCATGCCCTGTTTGATGCCATTGTAGAGACTAGTTTCCACCTAAGACAACAGAAATAAGTTTCATAGGAGATATTTTTAAAGTTCTAAAAAGCCCCGATTTTGGAGGATTTTCATATACTTAGAAACATGCAGGAAATTTCTGTATACTACCAGTTGGCATAAACAGAAATTAGTACTTAAACAAAGTGCTAATTAGTGCTAAAGCTATGATTCCTCATTTAGATGAGGACATACAAAACATTACAACAGCAACACATACACAATGTATATATAAAAATACAATTATGATTATTCTCAGGAAGTTATTTAGTACTAAAATATATTAAGATTATCAGATTACAATTGCTCCAATGTGGAATAATTATAATCAACATTTATAACTTAATACATTGTTTTCAAGAAAGATTAAAATGGTGTTTTCAGGGTGTGAATAAGAGCAGTGACCTTGGCCGTTCAGTTATCCATGTAGATTTGATGGAGCCAGCACTTTAATAGATTTCATCATTAAAAATATCCATAAATCAATTTTTTAGTTTTTTAAATATTTTGTAATATATCCACATGCACAATTTTTTTTAAAGATTGGTTTTACATGATTAAATTATATTTGATAAAATATGTGGTATCCATTCCTTCCATGGGCATCCATACATTGCTAACTGTAAATTGATACTTTTTCCTTGAATTTAATTTGATTCTAAAAATAATTTGAACATCAATTTCATTGTTTCTTGACTACCTACATGTCATTATTTACATAAATGAGTTGTTTTATTAAGTAGATGTAATGATAAATTATTATGGAAATCACTTTAGGGACTGGGGAGTTCATGACCATATGGTTTCATATTTTTTATAATGTTTTGTAACATTATACCTATAATAATATTACAGGATAACATCTGTTACCCATGAGGTGCATTAATATCTGAACTAAACAGTATTGTGAAAATATTCATGTTATAAAAATAGAAATAAATTAAGATGGTACACAATCATTTTTATATTTTCCTGCAAAAAATTATGTTTTGCAGTTTTAATCATGGTTTCATCAACAAAATAAGGTGGGGAGACCGTAATATTGTTTCTAAACAATAGTAAAACAACTAAGTAAATAAAAGAACAACCATAAAAAAAATATTATACAACATGAAACAAATAATTAAAACTTACATGAGAAAATAATTCTTCAGGAACAGCGACATTTTTATTCACTTCCAAATAATTATTCCAGTCGAACTCTGCCATAATTTTTTGTTTATTGCTATGTTAGAAGTCATCAAATTAAAATAATTATCACAAAACAAGTTAATCGAACGGTCGAACTTGTTACGAATTTCAGAAATTCATTCTGTTCATCTACATTTCAATTCAAGTGTGGTGCATCTGTCTCATTTATTCGATACATTGTTTAGTGTTGTCTCTTTCTTAGGGCTTTTCATTACAGAAAGTGATAATGGATAGAAATAACTGAAAGAAGAAATAAATCATCGTAATTTATAGAAACAAAAATTAATGCATATTACAAAACCATTAAGTAATACACAGCAAGATATTAAATAAGATATTTATTGATAGTTAACACTATTTTAACACTTTAAATATTTAGATAGTTTTAATAAAATATTAACTATTTTATTCATCTTATAACGAAACGTAAAAATGAATATTTCAAAACTGACAGTAGTGGTTTTCTAGAGTTGGGACAGTCAGACTTTTGTTTGAGTAATTAACGAACACCGAAGTCAACGCAACGAATGCAGAAGCAGTAACGGTTTGACCTGCATTATTCTCAATTTGTACAATTTATGCTTTTAGAGGCTGTTCTTATTATTAGTAAGAGACGTGACCATCGCCAAAATTCATTTGTTTTCACAATTATTGCTCAGGAGTCAGGACTGCTATGTTACGCAGCAGTCGGTGGCAGTAATACCTAGTACTATATTTTACCCATTAGTAATAGGAATTTTAAAAATATTTATCTTTAACCGAACAAAGTACCTACCTGGATAAGAAATTAAGTCCGTTGAAATTATAACATCCAGTGTGAAGTTTCAATCCGACTATATGGCGACTATATGACTATATGGCGTTGTGTGAAATGTCCAAGCATATTATTATATTATTATAAAACGCAAACGCGCTTAAGCGCCAAAATCAAACTTAATTTAATTTTCTAGTATTTCTGGTAAATTGTCATTGAAACAAAAATTTATGATTGGTGTACAATGATAGATATATTTTTTTATTTATTTATATCTCCCTAACAACTATCATTACAGGATTATCCCAAATGCGATAGCGCGGTCTTAAAATAAATTTACTAACATAAAAACAATGAAAAACAAAAAAAAACATAAAATAAAATGAAACTAAACTATAAAATATATTACAATATTTCAATTAAAACACAACATTTAGCCTACTCTAGTCTACACTATAACATAAAATAAACAACAGTATCTTTGTGAATTCACTCAAATGGCATGTAAATACGTCGATTTTGACATTAAGATCGTTAATGACCCGAATTGCGCGGGTCACTGGTGTTTTGGCTAGAAGGTTAGTCCTAGCAACCGGCACGGCCAGTAGCGGCGGGCGGCTAAATATTAGTATTTTTATGTGTATGTATATTATAACCAAATTACCACCACTAGTCTCTTATGATCCCCTCCCAGAACAAAACCTTGAGTCCACTCCTGATGGAATCAGTTTTAGTGACTTTCTGGTGACCTGGTATAAATTTTGATCGGGTTTGCTTGCACTTCCAGCAGTTTTTTTTTTTAAATAAAAAGCACAAAATATTTTTATAACGCTTTATTATCAGTAACTGCTATAACGTTTTCCCCTGCGAATAAGCGTTTATATAAAAGCTGTTCCCACCCTAATATGTGACAATTCTAGAACATTTTCTTTCATTATCTCTTTTCATCCCATGAGCATCGTCCGGTGTGTAAAAGAGCAAGTACATAAACGTGACGGTAGTTGGAATGGTTTTATAAATTGCAGTATTTGTTTGTCTGTGGCGATACCGTCATCCATCTGTCATGACTGTCATTACTGTGACTTCAACGACGGCAGCGTTACCACAGAGTACTTTTATATAGTAGCGTTACGGACAAACGTCATTTAGTTTTGTTATCTTTTGATCCAATTTATCTGACAACAATAGAATTTCCAGATGGTATTGGAATTCTAGTACACAGGTGAAGTTCTTAGTGAAGTGTTAGTGCATTTTGTGGATTTGTGGAACTTGAATTATGTAAATACTTTCTCTTTTATCGCCTGACTGCCCGTGTTGCGACATCGAAAATGAGTGCTTTTACTAACATAGTGTCATATTCATTAGTTCCGAACAGCTCGGATGGTACCGATGATGGTGATTGTATGTTGACCAACACTTCACAAAATGTGATAATAACAGGTGCGTATAACGGTATTCCACAAACTTTAATACTCAACTTAGTGTCGTGGACATTCCTCATCGCTTTGTTCACTGTGCTGCGGCGGACGGCATGGAACTATGGCCGAATGGCGCTCGTGCAGCGCACAAAGAGTCGGTGGACCAATTTGTTCTATCGCGGCGGTGATGGCGATGCCTTAGTAAACAGGAGACGCAGCGCAGAAGACGTTCTCAACATAGACGAAGGGTTCTTCACGTGGCTGCCAGCTGTATTTCGGCTGACTCGCGAGCAGGTGCTGGCCAAGTGCGGCCCAGATGCTGTCCACTACCTCTCCTTCCAAAGACATGCAATAACATTGATGTTCATCGTGACACTTGTATCTATTGGTCTGATACTCCCTATCAACTTCCAAGGTACTAATTTAAATGTTGATTCCAGTACATTTAGTAGAACCACTTTATCAAACCTTAATGGAAGATCAAGCTGGCTGTGGGTGCATACTCTAATAAGCATTGCCTTTTTACCAGTATCTGTGTTGATAATGAGAAGGTGCACTGGACGTAAACCAGCACCAACATCGATGACTGGCACTGTTATGATCACTAACATATCAAAAGCTGACAGAAATGAATCTACCATAAGAGCTTATTTTGCCAACAACTTCCCTCACATTCAAATCGTGGATCTCCGCCTCGCCTACAACATAAACTTGTTGAATGAAGTTCAAGAGAAGAAAGACATGGTGACCGAAGCACTCATTTACACTGACTCATACTTCAAGAAGTCGGGGAAGCGAATTACTGTGAAGCCAACATGGTGTGGTCCTGAACTTGATGCCCTGGAGTTCTACAGCAATGAAGAGAAGAAGTTGAAAGATGAAGCAAAGAGATGCCGAGCTATGGTACTAAATGATCCTCTAGGAATTGCTTTCTTGACCTTACCATCGTACCAGCTTGCTGAACATGTCATTAGTAACTTTAGTCTGCATTATGGTTGGGTTTTGTCTCATGCAACAAACCCCTCTGACATTATTTGGGAAAATCTGAGTGTGCAACCTGGTGTATGGTACCTCAAAGCTATTGTTGTCAACTTTTTCTTATTTATTGTTCTATTCTTCTTAACAACCCCTGCAATTATTGTCAATCTTTTTAATACAATGGTGGCTAAACCAGATTCTCTAGGAAAAATTAGTGCTGTGATCTTTGAATTCCTCCCAACACTGCTTCTTTGGACCATGGCTGCAGTCATGCCTGCTATTGTAGCATTCTCTGACAAGTTCCTCTCACATTGGACCAAGTCACAGCAGAACTACTCTATTATGACTAAAACTGTATCTTTCTTATTGTTAATGACTCTAATCCTTCCTTCTTTGGGTCTTGCTAGTGCTGAAGCATTTCTCAGTTGGACAATAAATCACAACAATAGCATGCGTTGGGATTGTGTGTTTTTGCCTGACAAAGGCGCATTCTTCGTCAATTACGTCATCACCTCTGGCCTAATTGGTACAGCGTTAGAACTGATCCGCTTCCCGGAACTGTTCCTCTATGTATGGTACTTGCTGCAGTCAAAATCAAAGGCGGAGAAGAGCTACGTAAAGCGAGCCATTCTTTACGAGTTCCCATTTGGAGTTCATTATGCTTGGAGCATAGCAATTTTCTCAATAACGATGGTTTACAGTCTCGCTTGTCCGTTGATTTCGCCATTCGGTTTGATGTACATGATGCTCAAACACGTGGGCGATAAACATAATCTGTTTTTCGCTTACGGTCCGAGTGATATGAGCGGCGTTGGCGGTGGAAGAATCCACGAGACCGCTGTCAGACTGATTCGAGTATCGGTCCTACTCCTACTCGTTAACATGGCCGCTTGGGCCGGCCTAAGGGCAGGGTTCGAAGCTAGAACCATTATTCTGATCATGGCATCGATAGTTGCTTTCGGGACGTTTTTGTTGCTAAGTCCGTTCCCCAGCTGCACGCCCCCGGCTCCACTGCAAGAGGAGTCTAGTATTCGATTCCCGGAGTACGTGGCGCCTGCGCTGATGAAACCCATTGATTCCCCACCTAGTTCAACACCTACGACCCCGGATTACGGTGCTTCGTCACCTGTAACGACACACTCTTATAGCCCCGGCCCAATCAATATATAATTTGATCATTAGCGAATTTCTCCTTATCAAGTAATTGCCTTAACTTGCGGTCCGCTCATATCAGTGATAAACGATATACGTGGTTAGGTATCGTTCTTTTCGATAGAGGAGAGAATTAGAATTTTGTATGAATGTAAATAACCAATGCAATATTTTTATATATTCAAGTACCTAGTTATAGAGGTTAAATCTTATGTTCGGATCTTAATTTTAGTTTTCATAATTTTGTTTTATTAAATAAAGTTAAGTACTCCATTGACAAGCAAGCGATTATGATTAATATTTTACCTTTTATTGCTTTACAAGAATCACTTTTTACAAAAGATTTTTTTTTGTGAATAAAGATTTGAGTGGTAGATCACGCTTCTACAAGCACTGTATTGTTATTAGGTTTAGACTAGAGTAATTAATGGATTTAATGTCATTTTAGGATCATATTATGGTCTCATAAATAATTGGATACGCCTAGTAGAGGCAAAAGTAACAATTACGTCTTAGTTTCGTCGTAATCTTCCTCCTAGGCATAGCGCCTAAGACAACACGCAGAACCCAGAACATAAGATGTCAGTACTCTCTTAATTTTGTGATTCTTTTATGGCTGTCATTTTTATATTTCCTAATTCTTAGTAACTTATTAGACGTTAATTATGCTTTATTTTTGTACATAATCTATCGAGATATTTCGTGTTATTATATTTAGGTAAATAACATCCTCATTGTTAAATAAACACTGAAGTAACTCCTATTTGTGATTTTCCTTTAACACACTGCCCAAATATGATTATCGAAATTGGTGTAATTGCATGCTACGATACATTTGCCAATGCAATTTTTGTACAGTTCGTGTCCTGCGTATTTTGTACCGTAACGACTGTAACGAGGTAACTCTGAGTACGCGTATAATAAAAATAGCCATGTCATAGTTATGCTGCTTGTCTACCGTTAAGATCGGAATAGAAAATGGAATAGAAATTGTTCCCAATCTGGAGGTACGGTTTCGGTTTACAATAAGTACCAGTATTTTTACGAAGTTTCAACGAATACTTAGTCAGTTTTACTCGTCCATGTTTTCACCGTTTCGTGTTAATATTAACTAACATTTAAAAGTCCTTGGACGCTGACACCCGAAAGTTCTCGACCGCGCCAAGAAAAACTTTAATTCCACACTTGAAAATTCATTTTGATACTGTAGAAATTATTCAAATTACCTCGACTTGTTCGTTAATTTCGTGTGTTGCTCGTGCTAGTTCTAAATAAACGCGCATTCAAAAGCAGTAATAAAGAAGTACGAGTTTATTACACTGATTTTGAAATAGTAAACGGTCAATAGTCTACCTACACTAAGCACCAGTCTGTAATGCGATACAACATGGAGTGGAACACATTCCGTGTGTCAAGGTTTCTTAGTCAGATCTTGTTCTTAGGCGTTTATTCAAATAATTATCTAATTGGTTACGTATCTATTTGCTCATGTTTTAGCGCTATTTCATTACTTATTGTTAAGTGGTAAGAAACTGCAGTTTCCCCTTAGCTACTAGATATAATTATATCTAGTAGCTAAGGGGAAACTATGGTATGGTAGCTCAAGGTGGCTATGGTAGTAATGGTAGCTCAAGAATAAACGCAACTCAGTTTTGAACTAAGCACTACCGTTCGATCACAGCTTCAGTCGTCGCATGTCTTATCCATGTAGGTATAATGTACTTTTCCATCATCTGATGGTTCCCAAAATGCCTCTATTAGTTTAGTACTTACGCGAAAGAATTAGCAGCTACAGTGTGCTATTTATTCTGTGGCTACGGCTGCTAAAATAAAAGTTAAATCGATTATTAGATCGGATAAGTGTCTGTTATTAGTCTATGAATGGTCAATGATTGTGTTTGTGCGTGTCAGACTCGTTTGAATCAGAACAGGGTACTCATACCAAACTGTGCACGTGAACACATTACACATACTAATTGGCTGTATTGAAGCCTTGCGACTGTCATTAACGGTTCGTTGATAACGATCCTCCGACATTAGTCACGCTGTAAATGATCCAAATTACGTAAGACATTTGAGCGAAACATTTGGGACGGCGCGTATAAACAATTCAGTTCGTAACTCTTTTATTGTTTACTTTTCGCTTGGTTTGTTGACCGTGTGAAGTATGAAATATCTTTATTTTCCTTGCCTATTTTCTTGATATCAAATCAGTGTGTCGGCTTATCGTAAGCACATACTCTTATGTGCTATTTAGCTGTGAACTATGAACCTCACTACTTTAACATTACTGTGAGAATTAGCCGAGCGAGTATATTCATAGATCAGCCGAGTTGTTTTATGTCTTAAGTTTATTGTACAAGGGTAAGTGATGATACCTTCGTAAGGCAATATGGTTTCCTGAGTGACATCATAATGAAAACTAAAGTAGTTTCAAACTAACCAGCGAAAGGCGTTTGGTATTAAAGCCACCATAGATATAATAAAGAAAAAAGCCACCAAGTCCAATAATAGAGATAGATTATATCAAATTAAAGTAGTCTTTCATTCAAGTAAAACTTATCGCACACCTATAAAGCTTTTACTGACAAAAGTGTATTCAGTGACAAATGGCTTTATGGACGGTCCGACATGTTAGTATCGATCTGCGAGGTCGTGAACTCGTGACCCTTTATAAACAGGTAACAGCTAACCCAGTTAAATAGACTGATAACTTGAGTTACTTAATATTTTTATGAACTGACTGAATGCGCTGTATATTAACTAAGTCTACTCTGATCTAACTTAGGGCTTGTACAGAAGCCAACACATCAAGTTATCCCAATCTGTCAATTTTCTTCAACTTTTACGAAAACGGTTCTTAAGGTTCTTTTTCAATTGGGAAAACAGTCAGTTGACAGTTAGGGATAGCTTGATGTGCTGGTATCTGCACATAAAATTGCGATGTAGGTAGTACTAATACAAATATGCGAAATGATAGAATATTACCACCAAATTCTACGGCGTTTGTTTTTTTATTCTTAGCAATCATAGGTGTTAATTTAGGTTGGTACGGTATGTAGTGGCTAAGTAATAACAGCCGCACGGATCGATCCACCAGGTTAAGCTACGCTGGCCGGTGTTGGCCGTGGATGGGTGACGATCTTTACATATCGAGTCTCCTCCGTGCCTCGGAGAGCACGTTAAACCGTTGGTCCCGGCTGTCATTCGTGAATCTTTGACAGTCGTTACGGGTAGTCGGAAGCCAGAAAGTCTGACAGCCAGTCTTACCAAGGGGTATTGTAATACCCAGTTACTACTGGGTTGTGGAGGTCAGATAGGCAGTCGCTCCATGTAAAATACTGGTATTCAGCTGCATCCGGTTAGACTGGAAGCTGACCTCAACATAGTTGGGAAAAGGCTAGGCAGAATGAACGGTATGTATGTACCAAAATTGTACTCGAATTATCTTTTATTCTATGTCTCGGATTTCTTATCTGTTACAAACTCCGAGGGCAATGGCCAATGGCATCAAAAAGGAGATTGTTCTAGACCGCCCTATAACCAACAAACATTTGACGTGTACGTTAATTTTAATTATATTTTAATATGCTTTTTAAAAATAATAAATTCAAGCGGACACTGTTTAATTCTTAATAGGTTTTTAAAATTGACCTCATTGATTTTATTACCAACTGAACTCGCCATCTTTCAAGGAATTGTCAATGTGAATGTCACAGAAGATTTGACAGTGTCGCTCTCGCTCATCTTACATAAATATCGATATCGACGACGATGTCCATAATATCTAGTGATAAATAATGGATGTTCGATATTTATCACTTCCAAAACATTGAAAATGTGCAACATAAAAGTTTTTAATGCATATTTTTTTCATGGAATTAGTTCCGTGAACATTTTAATGGAACTTATGATGAATATGGCCTAGCACGATTATGATGAAAATATAATGAACAAAACAAACTCACAAAAGTACTTACTAGTCGAATGAGGGATTTTCTCACAAGTGAGAAAATATTAGTTCAAAAGAGGCGTTTGTAAAAAATACGTCACTGTCTCAGGTTTTTGACATCAAATAAGCTTTCTTATTTAGGGATCTTATTTTTGTTATCAGTAGCCAGTAAAACAAAGACGTATATTTTACCCACGCCATCTATTGAACTATGTTTTTTCACTTGTCAGAAAATCTCTCACTTAACGATTAAAATGTCATTTACGACGCAACTCTAGTGAATTGTTCTCATAACCATTTCACGACTTCAATAGCCATATTTTTACTTTTTAAGTACTTAAACTCTATTTTTAAATGTCGCAAACTAAAACGTTACACATTGTTCGTTGGGAAGAAAATATCTTATTTTAGCAATAATTTAATTGAAGTAGAATCATAGCAACAACGTGTTTATGTTTGAAACGGAACAAATTAATTGACATTTGACATATTGATCTGTCATTTTGGCCTACTAAATTAAAACCTCAGATTATATAGGTATTGATAATCGATATAGAATGATTGATCTTCGAGAGAGCATCTCTATTCTCTACGTCACTACGTCAGTCGGTTCGTCTCACCGAGTCTTGTGTTGCATTGTATTTGGTGATTTCTTTTGGCATTTTTGATTTGGTTTCTGTTTGTAATACAACTGTATTTACAGTAATATTTTACTGTATTTGAAGTTTAATGCTTTGTAGAAACCTGAAATAGCGATTTTAGAAGGAATTACTTAAGTTTTCTATTATTAAAAATAACCTCAAAATCGGTTCCTTTTCTTTAAATAAATCTGTTCTCTAAAGTGTCCGTCAAGAAACTTTGTTCTTATGGGCTACTAAGGGCAGTTTACAAATAGAAAATGATTTTTTCTATGCTGTTGGCTCCAGGGCGAACAATGTATGGGCGTAGAACAATCTCCTTTAAATACATCCAAGTGATTCCCACCAAATTCGATTGCCTAATGCATATTTCAAATGACATTTAGAAGACAAGTTTTTAGTCCATGTGTTTGGTTTTAAATTAACTAAGTAAGTAGCTAAACTTGTTAGTTTTCTTGATCCATATTGATATGGACACGGCAGAATACATAGTAGCCAAGATATGTAAGTAGATAACTACTTATATAATCTTGCATATCTATAACAAGCAGCTGGAACTATCTCAGTCTAAGTGCGAATTTCACCAATGAAATTAAACGTGATCAGCACATTTCACCTTTTCACCGCCAAGGACTTGAATAGAAGGTACAGATTTTCGTGCCACCAGCACCAGGACTTTTTGGTCGTTGTGCATTTATAGCTTGGCGCTGGGCGAAGCATCGCGTCCTGTGTACGTTGGCGATGAAGAGGTTAAACTACGTTCAAGAGCTGTCAGTGTCAATATTGACAGCTCGTAAACACATGACACTTTTTTTGAACACTTTAGATGTGCTGATCGCGTTTAATTTCACTGGTGAAATCAGCCCCTAATGTCTTTAACCTTTGGTGAATATTAGGGTGGATAAATCGGTCTGACCGAATGTCTCAATCAAAAGTCGCTGCACGACAGTTTTTTTTTTGTGGGTTGGAAGTCATCACATGACCCCTTCCGCTCTGAGTGGAGCCGAAGGAAGTGTCAGACTCTTACTGACTAAAAACCATCCATGTTCCTTCGTTAGCCCTTTATGTTCCGGAGTAGCGGTAACCCTTTCGGACAATCCCGCTTAACCACGACAGTCTACCAAATAAAATTATATTGTGCCACTACGCCCACTCGAATAAAGTGAAAGTAGATTTTCCTCAAAGCGCATACTTACCATAAAGTTTTAGTCTTTTATAGCCGATTTTTCAATCGCCTGATAACTTTTATCTGAAGAATAAAAATGGCGGTTTGACGTATTTTCTATGCAAAACCTGTCAAACTGTCATATTTACTCCTCCAATAAAACTTATCTGACGATTGAACAATCAGCCCTTAGTCATCCTTCATATCGGACTAATTATAATATTATCAAGATCAAGGAATTGATACCAATTTCGCTATCGTCATAAGCGAGTCACGTTTTCTTACCTGCCCCATAACGAATTACCTGAGTACCTACCTACCTACTTATAACAGTTGAGCAAACTACGCTATTTCTGCCAACACGTAATAATTTATCGAGTTCGTGTCTCAAAAATAGTTCGACTGAAAGTAGATAGGTATAAAATGACGTTTTTGATCGCCTCAGTCTACACTTTACCTAATCAGGCACTGACCTTCGCTGTATGAATCGACGACCAGTCGGTATTCGGGTCGGATTCTGTAAAAATATCACCTTGAAAACTCAGGTGAAGTGAGCTGTCGTCCCACCTTATACTAGGGATTGACACTGCTGACAGCTCATTCAAACATACTTCACCCACGTGTTCATCGTGAGATATTTACAGAATAGCACTACTTCTTTTTTTTTTAAGGCTGCGAAATCATCCAATTACTGCTCCCGCTCTGGGTGGAGCGGAAGGGAGTGTCAGACTCTTACTGACTTAAACCCATCCATGTTCCATCCGTAGCCCTTTATGTTCCGGGGTAGCGGTAACCCTTTCGGATAATCCCGCTTACCCGGCAGGCTTGGCCCTGAGGGGCCCCTTCATATGCTGACATCTCTTTGAGGCGCGCGTGGAACATATACGCGCCGTCCGGCACGGGTCTGGTGCTGATCGGACGGTGGGTCACCCATTACTCACCGTCCGCAGGCCCGCGCCTACGGTGGCCGGGAGTCGTCACCGAGAATAGCACTACTGCTGATCTGTTCTGCAAAAATTTCACCGTGAATACTGTGAAGTGAGGAGTAGAACTCGTATATCTATAGAGTCAAGTGAAATGACAGTCCACTTCACACTCACTTCACCTAAGTTTTCACCCTGATATAATTACAGAATAGACGAGCTGTAAAAATAGTGTCGATATTACTTTTTTTTGTAACCTAACCAACACTTTTAGCCGAAGCACTGGTTTGCTCGATTTGGTCAAATTCTAAACAAATCTTTTTTAGAAATATATTTTCTAATCGCATGGGTTAAACCGACTTTTACCTATATGAATGATAGGTAGACACGCTAATGTACCTATTTATCGAAATATAGAGATAAGAGTTGACAAAAATACCTTTCCTATTCGATAACAATGGGTTTTAACGCTACAACAAAATTAATGCTAAGTACGACTAGTATATTAAAATTATCACGCTAGTTGTTATTTCCATTATCGCATATTCTCGTGTTTTTCCGATAATGCGCGGACCATAAACGGATTTTATCAGAAGCGCCATCGCCATTGGCGAGAAGTATTCTCCGTGAGGTCATTCGTAAAAACAACAACACTGATTGATACGTATCAACCTCACCTATTCGCAGTGCGTCAGTCAGACAGCCAGACTGCAAAGTAATCTTTATTTTCCTTGCTACTTTTATAAGTACACTCTTCTATTGGTATCTCCAGCCAGACTTCGGTTTTCAGCTCTATTTTCAATTCTCAACCATCGATCACTAATAAAGTGATCGATGTTCTCAACTCCCAAATTCAGTATTAACGTCTTTTAAGTGTCCAGTCATCAATACTATCACACATCTTACTCTTTCGAAGATTGCACTCTGTACAAACTTGAAAATTATAGATAAATATTTAGGTATTTCCTGTTTCCACTTGCTTTTTCGTTTATTTAGTTCAGTAGTTTAATATTTTTTCTAAACATCCGCTAACTAGACTATCGGGCATGTTATGCGGAGTAATGAGGCAAATGTTGCCAGGAAAGTTGTGAGCATGAATGTGGATGGCTATACAAATAGAGGGAGACCAAAGAAACGAGATGGATGGATTGTGTGAAAGATGATATGGCTAGGAAGGGAGTGACTACGGAGATGACGACTAATAGCGAAGTATGGAAGAAAAAGACATGTTGCGCCGACCCCAAATAAATTGGGATAAGGGCAGGAGAATGATGATGATGATCCGCTAACTATTAGACTAGACTATTTTCGAAATAACCGGATGTAGATGGACTGTCTACCACTTATAAGCGTCAAAGTCGAGAAGACTTGAAACGGCTAGACTCTTATCTAAGTCAGTTCATTGGCTCCTAAAGATCGCTGTCCACATAGACAACAACGTAGAATTTCCTCTACCAAATTGCACCATAATATTGCATTATAAAAGAACAAAGGTACAATAAATTTGATTGTGAAACAATGGAACTCCATTTATTTGGGCAATATTCGAAAGTAATTTGAGCGTTTGAAAATGAATTCGCTTGTACAACTGAAAAATTTAACTCCCGTTTACTATGCCAGATGATTACGTGTTTACGTGATAATGAAGTTCACAAAAACGGAGATAAACAATAATTTACTGAACGCTTATTTTATAACGGCCTTACTATACCTATAGTTTATTGTTTATTTATACTGGACACTGTTCCGGTAATCTCCGCAGCTGTAAATAGCGTCATAGTACCTACCTACTATATTATGACATGCATCTTAGCTGAGGTCACCATTTTACTGGGTTGGGCTTCTGCCAAAGTCGTCGGATTGTTTACGTGCAATAATAGTTTAATAAAAGTTTCTCTACAACCATCTAGAACGAAAGCAATGGATAAGGAAAATAGCACTTAATTATCTACGACTTATAGGTAATCTACCAGCTGCATAAAACGCAACACGGTACGTTCGTATTTATGTATGTCGGTATCATGTTGCATAAATTAAAAACTGTGTACATAAATGGCGTACATATAGGAAAACTTATTCACATTGTTTGTACCAAGTAGATATCAGCTATGTCCGAGTTTGATGATAATTATATTAATCATTAGCCTACATTGTTGCGTTTCGTATTCTATGTTTAATTAATTAAATATTAGTAACTAGCTTCTGCCCGCGACTTCGTACGCGGACCCTGTTGCTTATGCCAGCGACAACGGGGTCGCCATTTATGTTATTTTTTATCATTTTTCCCATTTAAATCTTTTATCACACTGAGCTTTAGTTTTATTTCATTCCAACAACCACCAAAACATACAGTCCATTTGTCATCGTTTTCATTTTGGTAACCGCATTATTATATTCCTCCTCTAGAGACCTAGAAGTCGATGCGTAGATACGCTTGGAACTCAAGCGTAATTCTCTTTCCGTGAACGTCTCTGACTCGCGAGACAATACATGACGTTCACGATCAGCGGTCAGTCACGCATCATATTCTTCACTGGTCTCTAGAGACCTAATGAATACGCTGAGAACGCAGGCGTGCTTCGCGACCCGAAGAGGTTTCCACGGAGCGAGTTGCAGCCTAATGTTCTCGAACAACATCAAGTCTCTCCTGACGCTCTTCGGTAGATTCTTGGGATCTTATGATCCTCAATCTTTTAGCTCTCTTGGAACATTGGGAAAGATTCGACCTCTTTCTAGGCATGGTCATAGTTTTATTGTGAAGATACCTGATCAATAAAAATCTAAATTAAAATGACTGCTCCCCTGCGTTACCGGGTAGGCTACAGTGTCACGAAGATAAATGGAAAAGGAAATTAAACACTCAAACAACATAAGCCCGAAGGCATATTCATACGATAAAATAAAAAAATAAATAGGGGTTTTGGCCAGTAGAGTCAAATTTTCAATGATATACCATCGTCATCGAAAATCAGTCCTAAACTGTTACCGCCTTCACCGCGTGCAGGTACTCCCAGTTTATGTTAATTTATAATTACACAGTAAAATTAGTGATAGCTTTGATTTCCACATCAGATGTTTCTGATCTTCGATTTTTATAAGTCAACAGGAAATGCCCATCATATTGAACAACAAAGACGTCAAAGACGTCATTCCTATATGTGTTATGTTGTAGCTAGGCTCTTGGAGTTCCACAACAGGTGTTCCAGATCTTCGATTTTCATAAGTCAACAGAGAGTGCTCATCAGATTGAACAACTTGTGCTAAGACGTTATTCCTATATGTGTTATGGTGTAGCTAGGCTCTTGGAGTTCCACAACAGGTGTTCCAGATCTTCAATTTTTATACATCAACAGAGAGTGCTCATCAGGCTGAACAACTTTCGCTAAGACGTCATTCTTATATGTGTTATGGTGTAGCTAGGCTCTTGGAGTTCCACAACAGGTGTTCCAGATCTTCGATTTTTATGAGTCAACAGGAAATGCCCATCAGACCGAACAACTTTTGCTAAGACGTCATTCCTATATAATGTTATAGTGTAGCTAGGCTCTTGGAGTTCCACAACAGGTGTTCCAGATCTTCGATTTTTATAAGTCAACAGGAAATGCCCATCAGACCGAACAACTTTTGCTAAGACGTCATTCCTATATATGTTACAGTGTAGCTGGGCTCTTGGAGTTCCACATCAGGTGTTCCAGATCTTCAAATTTATTCTCTCAGCAGAAAATGCTAATCACGTGGAACAATTTTTGCTAAGGTATCATTTTTGTATCTCTTATAATTTAGCTGGTCTGTTGCGGTTCTGCATCAGGTGTTCAAGTTTCCAAGATAAATTATAGCCTATATGTTGCCCAGACTTAATACCTATACAACAAAAAAAAATCATTCCAATCCGTCCAGTAGTTCCAAAGATTAGCGTGTACAAACAAACAGACATACAGACAAACAGACAAAATTTTTTTTTTGGATTCATGCTCTATTACTGTTTCTAAACCCCCCTCAATTATTATTTTTTTAATATATTCAATGTACAGACACAGTTTTTTTACTGTCTTATTATATGTATAGACTTATTATATGTATAGATATAGAAGATAATTGATTTCTTAGTGAATAATGCTTTTAAGTTTGTAGATGTTTATTAATTTTGTGTTGTTTTTGAATAAGACTCTTAAGTCATTAATATGGAACTTTATACCTAAGATGATTCACGAGTTAATATAAATATTATAATCCCTACTAGGAGGCACTCAGAGGTGTAGCATACGTAGGTATACATTTTCTTATAATTTGTGTTACACTAACTACAAAGGAGTATTTATGGTTTTTATGTGGTGTCAGTTATTGCAATACGTTAGTGAAAAATGCACCTATCTTTTCTCTACTTTGTGCCGTCATGATCATCTACCGGTCGATTCTTAAACCTCCCCAGCATAGTACGTAGAAGTACTACGACCATGAGAACATTGTGACATTGCCACTGCGTTTCCTAAAGTTGTTTGCAACAGATGTGATAGGTACAGAGGCCAGCACATCAAGTTACCACAATCTGTCAAATTTCTTTGATAGTATTTCAACTTTATTGCAAAGACATAAGGTTCATTTTTAATTGAGAAAATTTGACAGTTAGGGATAGCTTGATGTGCTGCCGTCTGCACCTACTTATGAAATGATGACGTTTATAACCGAATTCAAAAAAGAAGGAGGTTCGCAATTCGACTGTATTTTTTTATGTTTGTTACCTCAGAACTTTCGACTGGGTGAACCAATTTTGATGATTCTTTTTTTTTATTTGAGAGCCTTCGATCAATATTATTGATCGAAGTTGAGAGCTGCTGCTTTCCTTGTGGTTCCATATCAATTTTATTAACTTCGTTTGAACAGTTTTCAAGTTAGCTAAAACGTATTTCAACAATTCGTTTTACCTTGATGATATATTAGTACTTCAGGTCACTGTTGTTTACTAGTAGTGGATCCACTACTAAACTTGCTATGTATACGAGTTCACGGGGTAGGTAGGTACCAAAACTAAAAAGTGAAAAAAAAAACAACCGACTGCCGAAAAAACACTGCAGTTTTTGTTTCCTTTTAATCTTTATGGTTGATAAAGAAAATCGTTAAATTACCTACAAACATAACTTACTTTTATCATAATCCAAAATGAGATAAAAACTAAGTAGATAGGTATTGGAATTGAGAAATACTGTGACGAATGTCACGATGCAGGTTGAACCATGTGTTGGAGATTTAAATTCTTATTTTGCAACACCAACATGAAATGTAAATAGTGGCAACACTATTTCCATCCATCTGCGACACTGGTCCAATACAGATGTACATTTATTAAGTACTTGCTTTCTTTTATTTAACGTACCAGCACCTCATCAGCTACCCAACACCTACAACAAGTTACACACCATGCCATAGTAGATTGCCGTGTGTGTCAGTCTTCTTTCTCTACTCCGTGATCAGTGCATTATCCAGAACGTAGGTAATCAATTTGTGAGAATTCTGCTGCGCGAGACAACACGTCCAATAGGCAGCATCACCTCTTCCAAAAGGGACACATAATTATTCGCAGTAACCCAACTATCTCACAACGTCAGTTGTCCGACGTCGTCCTCGTGACTCATACGTTGTTTTTTTTTTTTGGTAATGGCATCTCGCAGTAGTCACAGTTCAACCATAGGGTTGTCTACTGCTTAACCGAACTCGCCTGTGGATGCCACAAAACAATTGCAGCCAGGGCTTAAAATAAACTTACAAACTAAGCGACTAGGTACACGCTAAGGGCATCCCCTGTGGGATACGGACCTCGGCTTAGGGCGTCGCTGGGGGAGGACAGCAAGGGACAGCTGGATCGGGGGTAACTCCTAAGTTGACCGCTGGTTTCCACTTTTATAGTAGGTATTATGTTTGTAGTGTAGCCCTGCTCGGCGCAAAGCTTGTCGAACTGTCCGAGCATTCACATCATACAAATGACATGTTGGTATGAAGTCCAGCTCTTCGTATTATCGAATCTTAGCAGTTGTTTGTGTGGCGGAAATAGTATCGGGAGTAATGCTGAATTGCCTAGGTAATCAGTTCATCAAAGTACCGACTTACACTCGTCCGCATCGCATTAATTTTTATTAAATTTCACACACTTGTAAAGGAAAAATAAAATACCTTCCTGAATTTGATTTCTTTTGTCGCAACATGCGTGAGAAAAATATGTCCTTGCGGATGCTATCTTCAAAATCTTTAGGATATCTCATGATGATGTTTATCACGAATTATGTTAATGATATATTTTAAAATTTTAATTTAAGTAAGTAATACAATCTATAGTAATATAATTTGTTATTATAAAATGTTTGAGTTTTAATTTTGGATAAGTATAGAATGTTCTACCTTACCTCCTTACCTACCTACATGACAGTAAGGAAATATCATCTGCTGTGCAGTAGGTATTTGCTCCACAGCTGCGTTCGACGTTCACGTTATACATAGGTACATACCTAAATTGATTGGCGTAGTGGCATGGTAATATTACCGTGGTAGTGGCCAAAGACTTAGGGTCACCAGAGCGACTTGTGAGCGTGAGGTCCTGTCTTGGTTTCGATTCCTAGATTGGTTTGATTTTGTATGTTTTTACGAATGGATTATTGATGGAAGGCGGCTGGATTTTTATCCAGTTGAATGGCAATAGGCGCCACTACTTATATAAACATTCTTTCTTTTTTGGACAGTCGTGTTAAAAGTGAAGAGACGTAACTTTGGTTATCAAAAGAAATCACAAGACAAGTTGGTGATGTGATACTTATCAAGCATTGTGACATCGCCATTAATTGCAACCAACGAGTGGAATTGATCGTAGTGGTAGATAATACACGTGACAATATTTACAAACTAGTAACTTTTGCTCGCGGCTTCGCGAGGTTGGAAATTACGCTACAGGAAAATACCTACTGGGATAAAAAGTGTCCTATGTCTAACCTACCTCTGCCAAATCCAATCGAAATCTGTGCAGCCGTTAAGGAGTGATAAGGTCGCAGACAGATAAAGTTACTTGCTCATTTAAGTAAGTATAATAATATTAGTACGGATGTAATGTAATGCGTCGTCTAGACGAGTGTACTTACATACCTACCTATATAAAGACTTGGAGATAGTAGGTCTAGGTTCAGTCAAATTCAGCAGACACAAGAATGTGGTTGGTATTCTTTCATAAACGAATTGAAACAATAAAGTGAGCGGCCTTGCTTTACTTTCTCGCGTGATATACAGAATAAGAAGTTATAACATATCTATTTTTTGCTTTAGTAGGCAGTAACCTGAACTACTTACATTTGTAATTTTAGTCTTCTTGTCAAGTAGTAGGTAGATAGGTTACTTCTCTGCCTTCGCTTCACAAGGCTTCGAATCGTAAGAATGAAGCTTCAGCATTCGCAATGTGTCATACCTACAGATTTCCCACTTCAACGGAATCAAACGAACGTCGGTTGTAGTGTGTCACTGTCAATTCTTGCAGTAAACAGATGCCGAGGCCATTCCAGTGCGCCACCGCTTACCCGCAAAGAATTGAGCACTTACGATCCCAGAGAAGACTCGATTACTTTGAATTTGATACTTACGTGAAATATTTCCGGTAGTTGTAGTAAGGTTTCACTAATAAAAATTCGTAATTGCGGTTCGGCCTTGGCTTAATCTTCTGTACCATGAAGTTTGTTAGCTATTAACGCCAGCGCCATCTAGCGGTATGTGGATACAACACTTCGACCATAACGATCAGTGTTGTAATGAAGCGTGACATCGAGGGCATAATATAATAATTATAATAGACTAGCACTTCTCCCGCGACTTTGTCTATGGGGATATCTTTCCTATACAGCAGCAAAATCATACCCTTTAAAATTCATTATTTAACTTTTAGCAGGGATTCGTTATTTTTTTCTTGTAATTTTATCCTATATTACTCGGAAATAATGTAAAAATCTAATCGTGAAAGAATTTTTTAAATCCGTCCAGTAGTTTATGCCATAACTTTACCTAACATTTATAGGCCATAAGAAAATCTGTAAAGTCTCAAACAAACACTATCAATTTGAGTTTTCCATGTCATATCATTGTCAATATGCAAACCTAAAAACTTTGTAGTATTCGCTTCTAGTACTGCGTCTCCGTTGTACCTGATTTGGTATTGTGTTGATTTTCTTTGTCGAAGTTTAAAGTCCATTTATTTTAGTTTTATTCAAATTAATTTTAAGGTTGTTGGTATTTAGCCATTCTATAATTGACACCAGGTCTGTGTTTATATCTAATTCAATTTCTTTAAAGTTACCCTTGTCGAAGACAATAGTGCTATCGTCTGCAAATAAGCACATCTGATGACTGGTTACATTGGGGAAATCATTTATATAACAGATAAAAAGTAATGGACCTACCACAGACCCCTGTGGAACACCATACGAAAAGTTTTCAATATGAATGTGGATGGCTATACAAATAGAGGAAGACCAAAGAAACGATGGACGAATTGTGTGAAAGATGATATGGGTAGAAAGTGACTAGCGATATCACAACTAATAGAGAAGTATGGAAGAAAAAGACATGTTGCGCTGACCCCAAATAAATTAGGATAAGGGCAGGAGAATGATGATTTACCAAGATAGAAAACGGTAAGACGCGCAACATTTTGCTGAACCTAAATAATCTCTTTCATTCACAATATATTCCGTGGCGTAACTATACTGGGCTAGACTTAGGGCCGACCGTGAAGGTTTTAATGACATCGAATAATAAACTTTCATAGTAGTAGCATAGATTGCAAACCACACATAGGTGTTTTACCGTCTCGAGAAGCAGTTTGATGTATGCGTTGATTTTACAAGTATTCTTTACGGCCCTTATGATAAAGTTTAATAAAGATGTCATCAAAACCTTGGGTGTTTAGGTCAACAGAAAAATTAGGTTTGACTTATAAAAAACTTTTTATTGTTCATATAAATTAATATTAACAAGATGTTGATGGACATAACTAATGGAGTGAGATAGATCACTGCTAATGTTAAATGCATAATTATTCAATTAAATAAAGTAAATCATTCAACTGGGAAACAAATAAATTGTCATTTTACCTCTCAATAAATACCTCTAGTTCGAGCGACTATAACAGTAATTCTTTGATTTCATTTTAAGTAACATAAACAGCTCACAACCATTTACAAACCAGCAAACAGAAAAAAGGATCAATGCAACACAAAAACGGATCAATGCAACATAAAAAAGGATCAGTCATGTCACATATTACTCTAACTACCCACCAAACATTAGCAGTCACCTAATTACCTAACTACTAACTAATGGGCCTTCTTCGGCTTTGCTAGCTTCTCATATTTGCTCTTGGAAGAGTACCAGAGGCCGAAAGGGATGGCGAGGGACGGCAGGGTCATGACCGCGAAAGCAGCCCAGTCTAGGATGTGCGAGGAGAACTTGCGGTCATAATCTTTGAAGGCCACGATGGCTCCCTCACCGGGAGAACTGCTGATCGACTGCTGGAACTGAAATGAGACAATTTGTTGTTAGTTTATTTTATTACATAGGTACAATATTTATAAAATACATTATTTAAAGCATCTTACAAAAGTATTATAAGTGGCAGTGGGACCGCTTAGATGTTCTAACTACTCAATATATTTTAATATGGTTAATTAAGAGTAATATATTATTCTGTAACGATTTTATGTATATTGAACGTAGATTTAACACATAAATCTCTATGTTTTGACATGCAGGGTCGCTAGTATCTATTAAACAATGTTCTGTGAAACTTTGTTAAGTAGTATTGCTGTTTATTTCAGTTTAGCAATGAATAACATTTGTTTACTTTTTCTATTCAGCTTATCTTTAATAATAAGCAGTTTTATTATAATAAAGCCTATAGTATCCCGACAAGAGGGTTTAACTCAATATTTTTCAAACTAACTTGTGTATTCTAAATTGTCCTGTGCAAAAACATGTCTAATATTGTTAGATAGTATCTACATTCTTATAAGAAAAATTCCAATCAGTAACAATATTTACAGTAATATGTTTTATGGCTTGTGCCATTGAAAAGTACCATTGTAATGTAATTCATTTTCCTGCTGTTATATCCATATATTGATTGGGGTTAGTGCAGTATGTTTTCTATTGCCATACTTCTTTCATATCATCATCTCAGTATTGCCATTATTTAATTAGTGCAATTCATTATTTATTAACTTCATACATTACTTAATCGAACGGTGTTTAATTACAATGGATAGTTAATTACAGCTCATTGGGTTGATTAATGTGTGATTGTGTGCATAGAATGATAAAAATAATCTGTTATATAAAAATAAGTCGGGTTTTCCTTCCTGACGCTGTAACTCCAGAACGCACGAACCGATTTCCACGGTTTTGCATTCGTTGGAAAGGGGTCGGGTTCCGTGAGGTTTGTAGCAAACAAAATTAGGTAGGGTAGGTAGGTAGGAACAGTAGGTGGTAGGTATTTTAGGTAGGAAGGGTAGGTAGGTAGGTAGGGTAGGTAGGTAGGGTAGGTAGGTAGGGTTGGTAGGATAGGTAGGGTAGATAAGGTAGATATCATAGTTAAGACAGGACAACGTCTGTCGGGTCAGCTAGTAATATTATAGAAATCTATTGCAAAATGAGAGGTTCTAGGTCATATATTATTATAGACAATCAATTAAATCATACTAGTCAGTATTATAAATAGTAAATTTTTAAATGCAAACATGGTATATCTAATGGTGATTTAAATCTATTTATAGGAATACTATTGATAGGAATGGACCCAATAGCAGGAGATAATTTTAAAAAATGGTACATAAAGAGAAAGTGCACTGAGTCAAATAGCTTTGCATTGCTGCAGTACTTATAAGATAACTATATCCATATGCCAGATAGCTTGTAACTGTTTCATATTAAGAACATTTAGCAAAGTGAAAGTAAATAAAGTGTCTCACCTCAGTGGCATCTTCACTGGCTTTGTATGAAATTTCAGCAGATGAGAAGTTGAAGTAGCCGAATCTGCTGGATCTCACAGTAACGACGTGCGATACGTTGGTCTGGGGTGGTATCCGGTCGATCTGCGCCGTCAACTGTCCGCCAACTACTTGGAACACTTCCGGGTGGAAACCATTGTCCACTAACTTTACGTCCACAGCGGGCGCAGTACCGACGTTGAACAGAGTGTATTTCACCAGAATATCCATATTTTCCACCAAGTACTTGTTCAGCACTTGTTTCGAAACAAGTAACTTCGCAATCGCTGGCTCATCTTCTGCGGTCACCGCAGTAGCGATGATGAGGATCAGGGACAGCAGCTTGGCACTCATTTTGTCTGGAAATTGAAAATAGAGACTTTAATTTGGCACTAAATTATGTTACAGATGGAAGGGCATTCTAATACGATAATTTTGAATGAAAAACGCACGATCTTTGTTTATATCGGTTAGGATTAGATGGAAAGTATAATGGTTCTCATTTTTAAAGTAAAATTAGTATTAATTACCTTATTTTACGCTTATTATTAAACAACTAAAAGCAAATTTGGTTAGTGCTGCAAAGACGATCGGTGACAGTCGTTCGGACGTGGCTGACGTTTCACTCCACGCAGTCAAAATACTTGCCAGTAAGAAAATTCGAAATACTATCTAATGGTGCGTTCATTTTTGAAATGATGTCTATAAGTGTTTTATCAGAATTCTGATTAACTTTAAAGACGGAAAATAAAATTAAACCTGTATTGATTTATTCATGAAAATCAGTGAATCGAGTAATGAAAAAAGTAATGGATGAATTTACAAATAGGAATAATTATGAAATATCTACGAATGCATTTTATCAACAACTGTCAAAAAATACGTGTTTGTTTTCTCATAGGTTGAGGATTATATTGAAAATGGATTTCTGCGGAAATTCGAAATAGATTCTTAAATATTGCATTTATACATTAGTGTAGTGGTATTATACAAACTAGTAGTAATTTAAACTATGACAGAGAAAGAAGATGCTACCAATCAACCCGAAAAAGAACCATTAGATGACGAAGCCCTAGAAAAGTGAGATTTCCATGGTTCCCTCTTAAAAACATGCCGGAAACTACCAAAATATTGTTTCAAAATATACTTTTTTATTTTGACTAAACACATTCCAAATGTTTTGTTATTAAAATTGTGCTAAGCATTTTACGGTGTATTGTATATTCATATAAAAAAAAACTTAAAAAAAATCACACTGTTTATTGAAAGTAGGGACAATGGTCCCTACTTTCAATAAACAGTGTGATTTTGGTCAGTGGGAAGCCTATTTTTTTAAAGTTTTTTTTTCCCTGAGCGAATGTTTTATTAATTTATGAGCGGTATTGGTATCAATTTTGGTAAATATGACTTATTGTGTGGTATTAATATTGTGTGAACTCATATGAAATGGTATTCTATTTCAGGCTAGCCGTTGAAGAGTTATTACGGGAAGCAGTTCAAGGAGCTGCAAGAGCTGAAATAGTTGGGCCCTCTGGTTGGATCAAAGCCCCTCAAAATAAAACCAATAAGCGTTTTTTAGTGAACACATTACGGAATGCTGTAACTTCCAATAAGTATCACTCAAGACAACACCGACATTCACACAAATCTCCCAACCGTGAAAAACACCCAGAACCTTCAATTAAAAAAGACAGATCCAAAAGAAAACATTAAAATGGAAGAATATAATGTAGATACAATTTTGAAAACTATCTTTGATGTCAATGAAACAAACTGGAAACCTTCTGAGAAGATTCCTCTTATATCCAAAGAAATAGAACAATTAAAGAACGACTTCAAATTATTTTTGAGCTCCACTGAATATGATATGTCAGCCATACTGCAGGAGAGTGCAGCATTATGCACTGAAACTCAAAACCTAGCGGAGGACATGGAACTCTGTAAGCTGGAAATAGAGCAGGAGACTATGGCAGATGTACTGAAATCTTTAGCCAATCGCGATCAACTACAAAAAGAACTGAAATTGATTAATTTTGCTCTCAATATAGTTGATGATGCTGTGCGTTGTGGAGAGTTTGTTAATGAGTTTGATGATGGCAGGGAAGCCATGAGCTATTCTCGGTCTGTGGAAGCTGTGTATGATCTAATGCAACATGCTGACAGTGCAGCTGAAGGATTCCAGAGTCTAGAGTTGTACAACAACATTAAACAGACGGCTACAGCAATATCAGAGAGATTGCATTATGATATGTATCGCGAATGGGCCATAATGATAACCTGGAGTATAAAGTCTACACCTCGAAAAACAGTTATCACTGTAAAATTAAAATTTGATGAGCCCCTCGTTGTTGTTGATGTTCTCAATGCTCTTGATAGGAGTGGGAAGTTGGCTGGTAAGGTGTCTGAGTTTTCTCAATTTATACTAAAAGAAGCTTTTATACCTATAATACATGGTGATGTAAGTGTGTACGCTGAAACTGAAGAATTGCTGACTATAACTATAACACACAGGCAGAATTTTAAGCCTCCATACGAAACTGTTTTGAACAACTTGAGAATAGTTGTCCATTTCTTGAGCAATACACTAAACGTTGACTTTAGGAGAGACACTACTATAATGAAAATGATTGGCAAAGAGATCAGTGAAACATTCAAAGAAATACTGATCAAAGATTGCCTGATTGATACCATACCAAATAACTTAAATGATTTACAGGGCTATGGAAAGGTTACAGCAGAAATTAATACTTTCCAGAAGTTCCTAATGATTCATAAGTTTACTACAGAAGACTTCTCTATATTGGAGTACCTAAACAATCTTGATGTGCTTTTTGCTAATAAGTCGAGCCAGCATTTTTTGGAGACTGCAAGGGCTATCATGCTGAAGGATTTGAGTGTCACAATGTCTATTGGAGTAGAACATATGCCAAACAATGAGCTTCCAATAAAACCTGAGCAAGAAGGTGCTGAAGCATTAGGTATTCTTGACAAAACAATCCCAAAGAGTATGTACTTCTTCCCGAGGTGCATGATATCGAAGACGGCTCAGGAGCTTTTGGACCTGGCTTATGGGATTATGGAGCAGGCCGTACAGTGTGCTGATGTGGTGTGCAAGAAAATGTATAACACTGCTCGGTTGGTGTTCGAGTTGTATGATGCTGTGGTGCCATATCACCATGAGAACTACTTGCAAACTATTCCTCAATATGTGGGTAAGTAAAAAAAAATACATTGTTAAAAATAGTTTCTTAAAGAAATTTTGTACAAGATGAAGGCAGAAGACAGAAGACATTGAATACAACATAAATAAAAGTTTACTAGTCCGAAATAGGCATAATTCATTGCGCGAATTGTAATGATTAATTGCAACAGTCTCTATCCCTACTTGTCCAACTTTGCCCATTTGACCTGATATTTTTTTCTCTATTTGCAGCCTTGTTCCATAACAACTGTATGTACCTAGCACACAACCTCCAGATATTTGGGGACAAGTGGCTAATTCTCATGGAAGGCCGGGACCTGGATTACCCAATCGGTTTTGTGGATTTAGTGCAGAAAATCCGCGATCTTGGGTACAAACATCTCACTATACATATGCAGCAACAAAGGAAACAGATTCTGGATAATATTAGGTCTTCAGGTTAGTGAACTACATTTGTTTTTTCTATATGACAATCTAGCAATTGAAAAATATACAGTGTGTTAGGTTAATACTTATGAAAATGAACAACTTTCACTTTGGTATAGGTATAGTTATACCTGAAATCATGAAAAAAAAAATCAGCTGTTCAGTACATTTATGTTCGCATAATTTGTCAAAATGTATGTATGAACAGCTGATATTTTTTTTCATATTTCAGAGTTGGTCCCATGGACAAAGTTGTTGATTTCCATTAGTACTATACAACCTGAAAGTATGTCCCTCGTTTAACCTAACACACTGTAGATTTATTTAATTAATAGTTTGGTCTCCTCGGAGCGACTGACTGAGTAATGAGGATATAGGCGGTTCTTCTACTTTATTTATCATTATCTTGCCCTTATCCCAATTTATTTGCCTGCCGGGTAAGCGGGATTGTCCGAAAGGGTTACCGCTACCCCGGAACATAAAGGGCTACGGAAGGAACATGGATGGGTTTTAGTCAGTAAGAGTCTGACAATCCCTTCTGCTCCACCCAGAGCGGGAGCAGTCATTGGATGATTTCCCAGCCTTAAAAAAAAAACATAATTTATTTGGAGTCAGCGCAACATATCTTTTAATTCCATAGTTTTCTATTATGTAGTCGTCATCTCGGTAGTCACCCCCTTTCTACTAGCCTATTATTTAAACAGTTCATCCATCGTTTATGTGTTCTAGCCCCACCTCATATTATAGCTTGCCTTTAATATCGCAAGAAGAACGCAGAAATATAAACTTCCATCCTGATTGTGTACTTCGTAATCTTCAATATTAGTTGTAGGAAGAATTTGTCGGCATGACCACTAGTTCAATTTGACAGAATGAAAACGCAATATGACTAGGAATTGGTGCAGATTCATGAAGCGCTCTCTACCACATATACATCAGTTACTCTGTTTGTGTAGATACCGGAGAGCTTGAAATCCTAACTTCATATTTTACAGATCTCAACTGCATTGTCGTGAAAGACGTGTTGAGCGACAACGCGGAGGCGGCCGTCCGGCAGTGCCTGCGACAGCTGCATTTATTAAAGAATGTCTGGATTGGAGTCTTCCCGAAAAATGTCTTTACAAGGTACCTTATAAAGAGTTTGTAGGTATATATCCTCATCAGTAAAAATGCAACAACCAGATCTTCTTCGTTTCGTACGGTTAGTAACCTGGTGTCAGAGTTTTTAAGCTGCCCATGGGCCTTTCTTAGCTTCACATGCTGTTGCCAAATATCTCTCAGACATGCTGGTTTCTTCACGATGTTTTCCTTCACCGATTTTAAAGCAAGTGATAATTATACAATACGCACATGAATCCGTAAAATCAGAGGTGCTTGCCTTGGGTTCGAATCCGAGACCTATGACTTGGCAGTCCGACGGTGACACCACTTGGCTATCACTGCAACAACCAGATAATATACATATTATGTGCAACAACATACACATATGTATACTAGATTTAGGCATAAATTGGAAAAATACGTCATTTTTGCTGATGGGAAATCCAGTGACACATCAGGCCGAAAACAATGTCCCGTCATTTTCATAATCACAAACACAAAATACATTGCGTTAATGTACGCCGGTGTGTCATTACGCTAAGAATCAAAGCTATCCTTAAATTGGCACTGGCCTCTTTTAAAGTAACAACGTGTCTTAAAAATATTGTTTTCCTTTTTTTAGGCTTATGGCAACCCTAGTCAATATGTATTTGGACGAGTTGATCCACCGCGTGTGCACCGTGGAGGATATCTCCATGGAGATGGCAACACAGCTCACCGAGATGTATACCATTGTTGTGCAGAAGGCTCCGCAGCTCTTCCAGGTATTTATTTTTTTCTTTTATGGATCCGCTTTCTGGACTTGGAATTAGGACGAGTTTATTGAATGAGATTATTATCTACAAAAAAAAGGTTAGCAAATAATATTTAAAAGAAACTACAAGAGTCGTATCTTTTTGAACTATCTCTGTTTTATTTGGAATGTTGCTACCCGCAATCCATTATTTGAAATTAAACCTTTCAAGTTGCGCCAGAAAATGTATATCGAAAGTATTTTCACTTAAAAAGGGTTTGTCATTCCAGAACCCAGAAGAATTAGAACAGTATGTCCCATCGTGGATTAAGCTTCAAGAGCTGATCTTCATACTAGGCGGCTCCCTCAAGGACATAGAGAACCACTGGAAAGACGGCACCGGCCCCTTAGCCATCCATTTCAGAAACGAGGAACTCCGAAGCCTGATCAAAGCCCTATTCCAAAATACGCAGATGCGTGCCAACCTATTATCAAAAATAAAGTAAATGTAATAGAAATAATTCTCAGTGTGTGACTTCAGTGTCTCTATCATTAATATGGTGTTAAATGTTTTTAAATGTGTCATTGTATTACTTTACGATTTTAAACATTCATGTAAGAAATGATGTTACTCACACATACTTGAATAAGTTAAATTGTAAAACATAATTATCCAAATAAATGTTTACAGAAGCATAGCAGTACAATATCTGTATTCAGTTGTTTCGATATTTTGGTAAACAAGTGATTTTTATCTTTTTTTTGTCTGGTTTTTATTTTCTCCAACACTTTTTTTTGTCCAATTTTAGTATTATTTGATTGACCCTGCTTTGACGTTTGTTCTTTTCCTTGTATGGTCCACGGAATAGACCTGTTAATTAGGGTCGGCGCGCATCTGGCGAGGCCTTGGAGAATTAAATAACTTTAGGGACGAGGCGTAGGCACTATAATGTCATCTAATTTCGACACACGGCTTGAATATACGGAAAACTTGTAATTTTTCTGAGACCACCTTCAAATTATCTAAATAATATTACTAGCTTCTGCTCGCGGCTTCGCCCGCGCGAAATTTCTTGTTCACCCGACCCACCCCTTCGCATCGCATCGCCTGTCCTCGCTATTTCTTCATATTCGGTCAGCGTTCTTCCTGACATTTTTCTCTTTTTGCTCGGCTCCATACGGACATAACGTGATGTTAAGTGGCATAATAGCCTCCTCAAGAATTAGGGTACTATATATAAATAAAAAAAGATTTTTTTTTAATCCTACTGGTTGTTTCAAAGACTAGCGTGGCCAAATAAACAAACAAACTCTTCAACTTCAAGTATAAAATAGATTTCCTAATATTATTTCATAAACAGACTTTTTGATGCGATTATTGCTTGTTGCGTTGTTAATGAAAAGGAACGTACTTAAACGTCACTCAGAAAATTGAAGAAAGAAACGTCAAAACAAAAGTCGATTGTTATTTTCTGCAGCATAACCTCAAACATATTGAAGTTTTGCTAAAAACAACTTTAACAAAAATGAATACAGTCAAAGTGCTGTGGCAAAATAGAAGTCTAACTGTATTAGCTAACCGCTACTATGCAACAACAAAAAAGAAAATTCCAGATTGCGATGAAGAGGACTCGTTACCAAGTAAATACTTTATTAAATTGTGTAATTTCCATGCCTTAATAATTATTGATAAATTTTTGCTGACTCTATGTAAAAAAATTGGTCGAATTATTTATTGTGTTTTCTCATCCAATGTTTTGTAACCTCAAAACTATACAAATAAATTCAGGACTCTGGCAAAGAGTATATTATTTACCAGTGGGGTGGTGGTATGGAAAGTATAATTCAATAACTCGGACAATTACCTCCATAAACAATATTAATGTTCTCACAGTTCTCTTCCTGCTTTAGTTTTTCAGTACCCCACAAGCAAATGCTCAGACCGGAACATGTACTCATGGGGTCTTGCGGAGACTGGCGCACTGGGTATTCACATGCCACGAGGCAATAAGGGCAAGAAGCAATATAGGAATAACTTCTCACTCTGCTGGTACCCTATGAGGTCTAGCTTTGCAGAGAGATTTGATGTAAGTGTTTACACTCTGGACATGAACTAAACAACAACAATAAACAATATTATGCCAAATTCTTATGATTCTAGGTTGAACACATAGCTGCAGGGTATGGATTTACAGTTGCTTCTATAAAAACGGAGGAGCAACATAAAGTGTTTGGCACTGGTATCAACACAGACTCACAAATAGGTTATCATGCACCACGCATTGGTCACCCACTTGAGTTGCTGCTGAGTCCAGCACCCATATTCCTGCCCTACAAGTCTTTAGAAACTAAGGTATTCAGAACATTGATGTTATAACTTTATAAGGCCTAACTAATCAAACAGCTTAAAACTAGTTTTAAATTATTATTGGTTGAGTCTTGAGTACGGTTCTTCAATGTGAGAGTCAATAACTCATACGCTAAAACGATTTTTTTTTAATTCAACATTTTTTGAAGACATAATCTATCAGCTATCAACATAGTATTTATTTAGAGCATTATTTCAGAGTAACAGTTTTAAGAACTTCAAAAAGTCTTAATAAATATTACAGTTTTAAATTCTCTGTGTACCTATTCAACCTTTTCCAATTTTTCCTTTCATTTGCTCATGGCTAAGTTTTCCCAGCTTTCTTAGTCATCTGCCTATTCAGATGGGGTTTTTCTTTCTTTCTCTTTCCGTCTATGCCTCATAATATCATGTAAAAAGTTAAAATTATACAGATCATCGGTATAGACGCGGGTCGCGCCCACACGGCGGTACTGACAGACTTTGAGGGTGTGTTCACACTAGGAAATAATGCATACGGCCAGTGCGGACGTAAGATAAACCCGAATGAGGAGTACAAAGGGAGCATGGTGTCTTACAATATCAAGAGGTTGGGCAATGAGAAGATAGTCAGTGTGTGCTGCGGGCAGGATCATACGTGAGTATGTGGTTTTCGTATAGATTATCGCCATTTGTCAAGTTATTTCGCAAGTTTGTGACTTTGGTCGAGGACGATAAAAATTATTTAAAAAAAACATGTGAACCAGTGAATTCGGTAATTCTTTACGATTCTAAACCTTTTAATTTATTAGTATCTGTAACTAATCTAGTAACGATATATTTCTTTTTATCAAATAATTTGGCTATTAACATAAACATCATGTTTCAGCCTCTTTGTAACACAAGGCGGCAAGGTGTTTGCCTGCGGCTGGGGCGCGGACGGTCAAACCGGGGTTGGTACATTCGAAAACCAGGCAATACCTGCCCCTGTGCAGGGAGATATAACATCAGAGAAAATTGTTAAAGTAGCATCCACTGGCGATTGTGTGCTGGCATTAAATGGTGGGTATTTAGAATTGCGTAGAAAAGTTAAATCATTTTATTCATACAGATATCTATACATAATTGGTATTATAAATTGGTCCCTTGTCGTGTCCGTCTGTCCGTGTGTCCGTGTGTCCCCCCTCCCCCATTGTTCTTCTAAACTACGCAACACGTTTTGATGCGGTTTTCACTATAATTTAGAGAAATTATACCTGAATGTTTATGTGTGAGATACATGCATGTTAAATTAAGATATAATACAATAAAGGAATAACGATGTTTTGTCATGCGGGCCGCTAGCGTATAAATAAAAGACGCCATATTATATTATTTTTGTGAACAATGAAACGAATAAACGAAATCTATTACATACTCATTAACAAAATATTATTTCCCACAGAACAAGGTGAACTATTCGGCTGGGGCAACTCCGAGTACGGTCAAATCCCGATGTTGTGTGGCACGCAGCAAGTTAACATGTCCTACTCCCTGCGCGAATTCACCCGGGGCTTAGGCAAAATCACAGACATAGCAGCCGGTGGATCGTTCTGTTTGATTGTTAATGGTGAGCAATATAAAAAAAAAAAACCGGCCAAGTGCGAGTCAGACTCGCGCACCGAGGGTTCCGTACAAACCTGTAGGTATATAAGTAAAAGTTATGGTATTTTTATTGCTAAATGAAATCCATAACATAACAATGTGGAAAGCTGACGGTACCTTGTCAATACATATATGAAAACATTATGTATGTTCGGAAAAATCTTCATCTCTTTAAGAAGAGAAGTGATAGACACACAGTGTTAAATAAATAAATAAATAAATAAAAGTAGGTCTACCCGTTTTCACCATTGCGGCGGTAGTGCCCCTCTTTGAGGAGTGACCGTGAGTTCCGCCTGACGCAGGTCCTCACCGGACACGGGTGTTTCGGGAGGTTCCCGTTCAGGATCAGGCGGGAGGACACGCCAGGGTGTCACCACTGTGCGGATCGCCCAGAGGACACGGTGGAGCATACGGTGGAGGTCTGCCCCGCTTGGGCGGAGCATCGCCGTGTCCTCGTGGAGGCGATCGGCGGCAGCGACCTCTCGTAGGGCCGGGCCCCTGGTTCAGACCATGGTGTGGAGCGAGAGGGAATGGGAAGCAAAATTCTCGTGTCGCGGTGTTTGTTTCCAAACTCCTCCGAAATGGCTGAACCAATTTGCATGAAATTTTGTGTGCATATCGGGTAGGTCTGAGAATCGGCCAAAATCTATTTTTTTATTTTTTTTTGTTAATCGCATAACAACGTTTGCTGGGTCAGCAAGTCTAATATATAAAATTCTCGTGTTGCGGTGTTTGTTTCCAAACTCCTCCGAAACGGCTGAACCGATTTGCATGAAATTTTGTGTGCATATCGGGTAGGTCTGAGAATCGGCCAACATCTGTTTTTTTTTTTTTATCGCTGAACAACGTTTGCTGGGTCAGCTAGTAAGTTTATGATTATTAAAAAAAATATACTATGTGATGTAACTAAAAATTTAAGATTTTCGGAATTTTTCCTATATGTGTACTTTATAACGTTGCTTCATGCCAAATTTCAAGATTCCAGGTCGTCTGGAAGTATCCTTTAGGTTTTGATTCCCTTGCGAGTAGTTGCGAGTTTCAAAATATGCGGCTTTAATTGCTGTATCTTTTGATTGCGTTGACGTAGAAGTTTGATTTTGTTACAGCTTAAAGATATTATAGACTTGAGTATTTGTTAAGAATTTCAATATAATACCACTACGCGTTCATGAGTAAAGGGGTAATAAGTTTAAAATTATTAAAAATATTTTTATTATATGATGTAACTAAAAATTTATGCTTTTCGCAATTTTTCCTTTATCTGTGTTATAAGACGTTGCTTCGTACCAAATTTCAAGATTCTGAGTTCACGGGAAGTACCCTGTAGGTTTTGATTCCCTTGCGAGTGTCGAAAATTTGCGGCATAAACGGGAGTATCTTTTGATCGCGTTGACTTAGAAGTTTGATTTTTTCACAGCTCCAAGAGACCATAGACTTGAGTATTTGATATGAATTTCAGCTTGATACCTCCACGCGTTCCTGAGAAAAAAGGTCTTGACAGACAGACAGACAGACAGACGGACAACAAAGTGATCCTATAAGGGTTCCGTTTTTACCTTTTGAGGTACGGAACCCTAAAAATATGAAAAAAAAGTAGTAGGTACTTAAATAATTTTGGTTCCGAAACCTGGCTGTTTTTGTCATTTTTTTTTGTAAAATGTTTTTAGTTGCCTTCCCACACAAATGATGTATTGCAATAGTTTAACTTTATTTGAAACTATTTGTTCAACAGAGGCAGGCGACGCGTTCGTTTGGGGATACGGCTTGCTAGGCCTTGGGCCCAATGTGGAACACTCAAAAAGACCAAAACAGATACCAGCCACTTTGTTTGGACGCAACGAATTCAATACAGAGGCTTGTGTAAAAAGTGTAGCCTGTGGTATAGGACACTTAGCAGCCATTACTAACGACGGACATTTGTACATGTGGGGCAGGAACAGACAGGGCTGCCTCGGCCTCGGTTCTAGTAAAGATCAACACTTCCCATTAAAAGTAGCCATTGGTGGACATGTATTAAAGGTAATATGCAGTGTTGATCATTCTGTAGCTGTATGCAAACCATTCACGTAAATTATTCATATTTTATTTTAAGACTGTTAGTAAAATAAATGTATTACTAGTAATCCTATGTTGTTTTATTTAAAACTGGTTGATTACAAATAGCACATATTTCTAGCTAAAGTTATACATAAACTTGAATTGAAGTTGAAACCAGCTGACCTGAGTAGCTATACAAATATCTTTATACTAATATTGTAAAGAGGTAGTTTGACACAAGAGTGCCATAAGAGATTTAAAAAAAACGACAGTGAAGTCGCAATCAAGGTGCTATTGTATAAACTGAAATGATGCACTGTTTCTTCACATTTATGCACAATTTGTAAATTAAAAATATGCTTAGATGCCATGGAGTTGTATATTATTTCAGTCTATAATAATCTACATTATACATGGCTATAATGGGTATTGTAAATCTACATGATACACTACTAGGAGTTAACAGTTCATTTGCATAGCAGTATCTTATTAATTTTACTGAAGTGACATAGCACATCAAATCAACACAAGTCCCTATTTACTTTCTATTAACATTAAATATAAAATATAGAGCAGCTTACAAACTAAAACTTAGAAAATATGATACACTCCGCAAATCACATTCTCACTAGGTCATTATAAACCTTAATTCTTTTCTAATGTCCACTGTAATTTCAATTCCTATTGAAAGGGAGACTCCCCAAAGCAATTGGGGGGATCTCCCAATCAATACCACGTTGACTATTGTTTACATTCATCGTGAAATGGCTCCAAGGTACGGAAATCTCGCCATGCAGGAGGTAGTAGCGATGTGTGGTGGAGGTGGGAACCACACCTTTTGCACTGTTCACTGAAGAGATTTATGTAACTGTGCAGCCATGTCATGAATGAACGCACAGCCAGCTCTGGTAACGTTGGAGAATAGAAATGTAACATAGCAGCGTGGGCATTCTCAGTTACTTTTCTGAATACATGGTGTCGTGATTCTGACCAGAGATCCAATGATTCACCGTAACCTTTGACCATGACCCACTCCATAAGCAGCCCTTTGAAGGCTACAACAGCTTTCAATACATGGGTAAGGTTTATCTGCACAACTGCATTGCTTGCAAATGGTCGAGATATTGTTATTTTCATGTCATTGTATGACCTATCAATGTTGTTGATAACGTTGTCAACTTGGAGAGGCGCAACGTTGTGGTTGCTCTGCAGTTTCCCACGTCGTTTTGTACTCCCAGAGTTAATGTACGAACGTTTGAGCGAGTTTTGGCTCAGGAGTGAGTGTGCGAAGGAGCTGTACTCGTGAATCTTGTCAGTCCATTTGTAGCTATTTACAAGTTGAGTATAAAGCGCTTGCCGGTCTTGTGTTGTTTCCTGGCTCAGGTAAGTTGTGGTGCCCAAGTTAAACGGCGCTGTCGGTATCGGGAGTCCATTTACAGTTTGTTCCAAGTCTCGCAAGTTAATGTTCACGCTGTTTAGCAGTTCTTGAAGCTCTAAAAGGAACTTATCTTTGCCGTCTTCACCGTGGTCGGCGCGTAGACCATTAGACAGTGTTTCGAATACGTGACTGACGCTAGATCGCAGTACTCGGAGCGAGCCTAGAGCAGAGTTCAATTGTTCTACGTTTATAGTAGTATTATTCATCTTGAAGAATGTCTAAACCTGTTCACGATACAAAAATTAAATAGTGCGAAGTTATATTCACGAACGGAGCAAAGCAAAACTCATCTATTTTGTTGATGACACTCACTGTCAATCTGACAATATAAGATTGGTGTTACCATAACTGAAATATTAAAGTGTACTCTTCCCTTACTGCCTTACTGCTAACCCAACAAGATCTACACATGAGTAGGTTAAATGCTCTAAGCATGAGTCCGACTGTCTACATCGTTGTTTTTTTAATATTGTCTAAGGACTAATAATTCAATTAATTTCACACTTGCTTGACATAACAGCACCATAATAAAAAAAATAGAATAAAAGTGAACTATGAAATCAATGATATTCTAATATTTATTATCATTGTTCGAAATCTTTTGAATTCCATCTTACTTTATTGTTTCTATAGACACACGATTAGAATATAATATTTTTCCCTTTTAATATCAGTTTTAGTCAAAGGGTTATCTGATGTTCAGATATCACGCTTACAACGACATCTGTGGGTATCTTGCCCTGCTCTGCCCTGCCCTAGCCAACAGCGTCAAACATGAAGTTTGACTCTGTTGGTTACCTACTTAAAATGGAACTTTGAAACTAGAGAGCAGCACCGTACAACAACCTCGAACAGAGTCCAAGTTCCTGAGTGAATTTTGATTTGATGAAAATATTTTGCCTTCTTTGGAGTTACTTACAAGTTTTCTTGTTAAATTGCGAGTACCTACCAAAAGCAGCAAGAGTGACGGAAGGTTAGTGATGCCAAATTGCAGCATTATGAGAAACTCTTAGATTGAGTCATGAGTGATCGGTCTAGAAGATTAGGGAGAGGATTACGGAAAATAAACAAAACGACATTTTGCAAATAACAGCTACCCGCATCCCAATAACGTCGGCCCAGTAGGTGCTCATCTTTTAAAACTGTCTGTGTTTTCAAACCATATCTATGTATAATATCAATATTACCTATTACGTAAAGTTTTCATCCACTTTCTAACGTGCGACGCAACTTCAAATTTTGAATGCAAATGTGAACATTTCATTTTCACCGCAGCCGTTCGGAATAACATTTTTAGGGAATGATTTTTCATTCATGTCCGAAATACTAAAATATCGAAAAAAACTGAGCGGTCTTTTTTGGTGGCGATGACAACTTGTTTCACTATCCAAGTTACAGAATACATAAAAGAGAAAAGACAAATATGTATATGAGTTACTATTTAAAATTCTTCCGCATATTTAAAAGCCTAAGAAAAACTATGAGGCGTAGGTATCTATGTCATAACGCTCTACTTAATACGATTTGTAGAACGCAAATCTACATTTGCAACAATTTATGTACCTTACTTGTTTTCAGTACCTAGTACGTTTGTAGGTATTTTAATTTATTTTATAAATCCAAGTTTTGTCATGATATGGTATTGAAGGGTGTCAAATCCAGGAATTTCATGATAGTTCCGTATTTCGCTTGCTTGTTGTTTGCCTGTCTAATCTGAGGTAAGTTTTCCACTGTTGATTTACTGAACTCTGAATCTTTCAACAAAAGTGAATACGTAATAGGTATGTTTCATTTGTACGTCCTAGTTTACCTTCTTCTTCTTCATTAATAGTGTCCTAGAACAATTCAATGCAACAAAAGTATTAAATTTTAAAACGAATAAAATTGTACCCTCTGACACGGAGCGTATTCCGTGACGACTTGTAGCTACAAAAAAATATGTTTAGCTAATCACTACAATGTACCGTAACACTAACCTTATTCTTACAATAGGCAGCTACAAAGTTAGATTTCCAGAATAACACATGTATTGTATGTAAATTTTAGTGTTAAGCTAAATTGTAGACTTGTCACGACAATTTACTTAAGAAGAAAGAAGAAAAACATTTTATATGGGACACGTACAGGAAATACAAACAGTCAAAATAAAAGAAGCTATTAAAACTAACAAAATTAACATTAAAAACAAAATTAAATAAAAACATTAAAAAAAAGAGACAGATGCGAGGAGCTAAACGTCTCCATCTCATTGTTTCGGACGGCGCCGATAGCTTGAGCGCTGACACACACATTCAATCTGCCGAGCCTTTTCCCAACTATGTTGGGGTCGGCTTTCAGTCTAACCGGATGAAGCTCCACAGGCCAGTCAGTAACTGGGTAATACGATACCCCTTGATAAGACTGGCTGTCAAACTTACGGAGGAGTCTCGGTATGTAAAGCTGGACACCCATCCACGGCCAACCGCGGCAAGCTTAGCTTAACCTGATAGATCGATCTGTGCGACTGTTATTACTTAGCTCCTCCCATTACACACACATTCACAGAGTTTTTTTTCCATTTGCTAATTGGTAACAGCAAGTCAAGCGTGCGCATCGCTTCGTGAGTTAAAACAGGCGAACCAGGGCATCATTAGTGTACTTATTTAACTCTATCGTAATTAAATATTGTAACTTATTATGAACAATGCATCTTTGTGAATTCACTCGGATATTTTCTTCTCAATCTTACTCTTTAGTATCGGCCATGTTTATTTTGTTTGACATGTTAATAAAGTAATAACATTTTATTGGGCAACACTGAACCTTTTATATCTCTCCCAAGCTCGTCAGGGCGTTGTATTTTAGCAAACGCATTTAAAATTCTAGGCTTACTCGCTCACAATAACGACAAATGCGTATTGTAAAAGCTACGCGGATTGTCAGCCGGTTTTATTAACGTTGCTGTCGCCCAAAAGTTTAGATTCGCTTTTGATTTGATTGAAAACTTTTTCGACAGGATCCGAATTATATTCTATATTTGATGCCTTTTAGGTACTCTTATAGGGTTGGCAGGAGACACCACCAAGTTGTCATACCTTGCTATATATTACTTACTCAAGTTTATGCATAAATATAGCAAGTTATAACTAACTAGCCTGATATGCTTTTTAAATACGGCTTCCATAGTAGTACGAAAGTAGGTGACGTCAGTTTTAACAATCTTGGCATTTTTTTTATTGATCTATTCACAAAATTAATGCCCAGTCATGCCCAGTTATTATAAATATTAATTAGATAAATAAAACCCTGAAATAATTGACAGATTCCGATGTGAATAAATCGATGCCTTATCCATTATTGAATCAATTTTGAACCAAAAATGCTTATTATCATTCTGCCTTCCAAATATTAATCCTGATTTGTGTTGGTATGTAGGGAAATATTAGGTTCTTGAGTGGCACGTAACAGTGGTTTGACAGCCAGACAGACAGCCTTGACGTGGGGTTACAATGGGGCCACCTAGCTGTCTCCGCAGCAAAATATTTAAAGACAATAAAAAAAAGCTAGGGTAATGTATTATTCAGTATGTTTGATTCTGTGATGATTGGTAACATTTTCTATGTAAGAACGCGTTCAAGTCTGAGTATAGAATGAAGTTTTTTTCATGAAGTTAGTGATTAACCTTGGTGGCAGTTTTTATGCTGCCCATGGATCTCTGACATAGCTTCACATACTGTTTCAAGCATGTCGGTTTCCTACCGCTGTTATCCATCACCGATTTTAAACAAGTGAAAATTATACAATACGCACATGAATCAGAAAAATCAGAGGTGCGTGCCTTGGGTTCGAACTCGAGACCTATGACTTGGTAGTCCGACGGTCACTCTACTAGGTTATCACTGCACTAATGAAGCGAAATCCATAAGAAAAAACCCGGACCAATCTACGCCGCCCTTAAAAACCAGTAAAATCAGCTCATCGTATATGCATACATCACGCTCATAATCTCCAAAAAGTTAGCAGCGGCGTAACTATAGAACAGCTTTTTTTTATTTGAGGGTGTGAAATCATCCAATGACTTCTCCCGCTCTGGGTGGAGCGGAGGGGAGTGTCAGACTCTTACTGACTAAAACCCATCCATGTTCCTTCCGTAGCCCTTTATGATCCGGGGTAGAGGTAACCCTTTCGGGCAATCCCGCTTACGCTAGTACAGCTTACACCCACATTTCGTCAGTTATGTTGTAAGTGTATTTGGAGGCGAGCCTGCTGCTATCTATCGGGCACAAACGACACAGCGGTTGTACTGAGAAATTTCTGCTGGAAAAACCAAATATCACTTTGCCCGACCTGGTAATCGAGGCCTCATGCTCATTAGCGACCGCAAGAACAACGAGGCAATCAGCTTATCATATCATATCATACCTACAAACGCCAGCTACGTTACACACATTCACATTCTTATGTAAGTGCGCTATAAGCCAATAACCATCCCAGTTAATTGGCGGTTAGCGATCACAGGCTGCCCGTTCTTCAGGTTTAATCCCTTAGTCGTCTTTTACGATACCCATAGCGATGCAGTGATTGTGTTTGTGAACTGAGTATTGTTTCATTATTGTTAATTACTTTGTTGATTAATTTGAAATGGGCCGCTATTTAAAACAGTCTTAATACTTATATTAAAAAACTACGACTTGTAGAATGTTAAAAAAAATACATATAATATCGTCATTACCAAGTTTTTGGGATATTTCTGATGCAACTACTACACGTCGCTAATCGTCGTAGCCACAAATAAAATACATATAAGTTAAGGTTGATGTTCCAGGGTAGCCCGCGAAATTCAAATTTTCTTAAGTTTTTTGCAATTTGCAGGCCAGTGATAGGTTGTATGTTGATGAACATTTGATTCGCGGCTGTAAGACGTATGTAGTTACAGAATTATAATCATCAAAATCATTAATACAACCCTCCGAGCTCATAAAGGTTCCGGAATGACTTTGACCTTGTAAAAAGTCATTTTTACACCTTGAATTTCGCGGGCTGGTTGGTGGATTCACCTTAAGTAATTGAAAGATTGCGTAGTGCCACGTTACAATAACGTAGCGTATTGTAGCACTGTCGACTACGACGTAGGCATGTCGGCTACGTCGTAGCATCCACGTAGAACGACTTAAGAAAATATGTTTTGGTCAGTTGCAAATCGCGAAGGGTATTTTCATCAATTTAACGTCAACATATTCTTATTATAAATATTGAAATATACAACTATAGTATTTTATTTCGCAGGAATACCGCAAAACCAACTAGAAACACTGCTAGAAAAATGAATACAAAATTTCATCTAGTATTATTGCATTTTACATGCAGAAGACGCAATTTTTCACTTTAGAAGATGCCACACGTAACTGCCTGAGCGTGCATCATGAAAATCCATCTGGGTCGTTTACTCGAGTTTTATACGAGGCACAGACGCGGCGGAGCTTCGCCGATATGTATAGAAATACGTAGGATTTGTGCAGCAGTGTGCCCTGGCAGGCATAATGTGCGCAAGGCTTTAGTCTCGCGGTCATAACGCTTTAGCGTATTTTTTTTTTATACCAGTAAAGTTTGCGTTTAAAATTGGAATCTTCTTATCACGTTTTTAAATTGGGACTTAGGGTTTTGTATTTTACATCTATCCAGGCTGAAACACCATAGTATTGTGATGCATTAGGTTGCAATATAGGTTGATACCTTCCTGGTTTTCCTACCTTTAAAGTGAGAATATCGCTCTATTTGACTATCTATAAACTTCCACATGAAAAAAATCCTTAGTCTGGCAATGAGAGAATTTGCCAGCAAAAGATGCAATATATAGCTACTTTTATGATCGAATAATAGTACTCTGTATGCTTAATCCAGATGAAGAGCCCTATCTGTTTCTTTTAAATAACTGCGAAATAACAGTCGTCGTAAAAATGTAGCTAAATCTAAAATTATCTTAATTTGCGACTAGATTCAGCATTTCTTATTCATGTAATTTGTATATTACGTTTTTTATGCTTATTATAAGATGACATTAAGCAAATATAAGACATTGGAATGCCTGAAACTAACGTATAGTATGTCCATATTTACATTTAATTAAGTAAATGTACATCTTTTCTGCGAATTAAACTATTCTACTTCTCTTCTCTTCTCTCTCTTTCATATGCAGATGACACAGCTATTGTTTTCTCTGGCGATACATGGGAATCCGTATATCATTCTGCTGAAAAGAGTCTTTTTGAAATTGCTAACTGGTTGAACTCACATCTTCTAACACTAAATATTTCGAAAACAAAATACATTGCATTTACAAACTAGAACAACACTCAACCCGGATCCAACGTAACTCTCAAAATTCACACTTGTCACAATATATCTAGCACAAATTGTCCTTGTAAAATTATAGAAAAAGTGACACACATAAAATACCTAGGTATAATTGTTGATCAGTGGTTATCTTGGCATACTCATACAGATATGGTCATGGCCCGTACGAGGAAACTTATCTGGATATTTAAGAACCTAAGACATGTGACAACTAAAAAAATGTTAACGGAAATCTATGTCGCTCTGGCTCAGTCAATTCTTATTTACTGCATACCCGTGTGGGGTGGTGCGACAAAAACGAAGTTTCTTAAGCTAGAGCGAGCACAGAGATCTCTTATCAAGGTCATGTATACCAAACCGTACAGATTCCCAACCAATGAGTTATATTCTCTTAGCGGCATTCTCACAGTCAGAAAATTATACATACTTCATGCTGTCTTAAAATTACACAAAGTCCTGCCCTATGATCCACACTCTCAGGAAAGAAGACGAAAATACCATGCTGCACCAGTAGAATTCGTAAAAACTAAGTACGCTAAAAGGCAATTTAATAAAAATTCCGCTACCCTATATAATAAAATAAATAAAATAATCAGCATCTATCCCATGTCTAGTAAAGACTGCAAAAAGGCAATAGTACAATGGCTAAAACTAAAGACCTATGATGATATTGAGTTGTTGCTGCAAGCATCGTCAATATGAGTTGAAAAGATACACGCACGCATGCAGTCTCACTCACACACACACACACCCACATACACCCACACACACACCCACATACACCCACACACACACCCCCACCTTCACACACACACTCACACATACTATTTTAGTTATTACTTTATTTTTATTTTTTTTCTTTAATTGTTTATTTTTCTTTTTGTTAAATTTTATTATGTTTTGGTACACCACTTTTACCATTTTATAATTTGTCATTGAAGAGCGGGGCCTCCTAGCACAGGTATATCTTTACTTAAAAGGAGGTCCCTATGTAAGATTTACTGTAAAAGTTGTACATGTTACTGCAATAAACTTTTTGAATTTTTTTTTTTTTTTTGAGTAAACCGGCCAAAAACAAATCTTTGAGCCATACGGAGGGATCGTAAATTAATAAAAATGATTACAGTAAAAAGGGATTTACCAATTTCGTATAACTCTCACACGTTTCCAGTAAGCTTTGCCATACCTATTACCTCTAAAAGCGCGATATGGCTCGATTGAGATATATTTTTATGTAGCATCAGTGCGAGCCTGATCGCTATAAAGTCGGGATAGGCACAAAGTCCCTGGCTCAAGCTTAAATATTATCATAGAGGGCAGGCGGCCATTCACCTCGTTCTTTATTTGAATTTACTTTTGTTTATTGTAATAATTACTGTGTTTATACGGACCGTGTCTATTTTTTCTTTTGTCCAGAGGTGCTGAAATATATTTTCTTTTATAAAAATACACTGAACAGCGATGCTCCATCTTCACTACCGGAGCAAAGACCTCCTATCTCTATGTGGCCAGTCAAGATAGAAAGTAGTCTATATATTTTTCCTTGACCTAATATTTACTTCGTGCAAAACATTTATCAAGGTTCATTGACTCGGTCGAGGTGTGATTGAGGATAAACAACTAGATTTGTGGAGGTGTTCTCGTAGTCTTGTCTGAGATAAAAATATCTTGGCTTACATTTTGACAAAGATTGCCACGGATGAATGATTTCAATATTTTAATGAATGTAGGTATTGTATAATAAATGAGACAGTGACTCAGCAGTAAATATCAGATTAGCAAACAAAAAAAGAGCATGTAGAGAATAATATGTCTAAAAGCCACTTATGTACTCACATTTTTCGATTTTCATCTTTACTTTTTTTTGGCACACAAAGCGTTCAGAGTAAGCACAGATATCTTACAAAAAGCCTGAAAAGTTCGCTTTCGAAATATTAATCTCGGTAAAGGCGTGGCTGAGTGTCGATTTTTATCAATTTTCATCGGCGATCTTAGTCATATTTATGAACGACCCAGGGTTGAAAAACGACCATTCTCCGTGAAGAATATTAAGTAGCCAGTTTCGAACGTAATGTGCCCTACAAATATAGATTTTGGGTATTTCAAAAGGTTCTGTTTAAATAGATAACACTAGGATCGTTTGGACTGTGAAATAGTTCACAGTCCAAACGATCCTAGTGTTATCCGATGGGAATATAAAGAGTTTTAAGCTTAGAGGATTATTTTAGAACGGCTGATTTTGGCCAGCATTTCTATCTATTGAAATTTTAATAACTGACGGTTTCAGTACCCATTTATGAATTGACTTTGCGAATGGCAACCAAATTGTTAACCTGGACTATCAACTTTATCATAAACACACATTTATAATATAAATAAATGTTACTTTGACATCAAGTCCGAAGATAAACATTAAGTTCAATCACACTTCTCATTTATTTATGTATTTATTGGTTCTCCAACAGAGACTACATAATTTCATAGGGCCAAATACTAATAATCTAGGTAGGTTCAATAACTTTAACACGAAAACATTTTTTATTGATTTTACGTTGTTATTCATTCTCAAGCTTTTTTTTAAGTGGTTATTTTGAAGGGACAAGCTATGTTAAACAGTTTTGTTATGAAAATAGTTTGTGTGAAGAAAATGCAATAACAAGAGGTGACGCAATTTCTCAAGTTGACCTGCCGAACAAAGGAGATATGCGAAATAACCCCAACCAGTTGAAGGTAAACGATGATAATATGTGTTGTGTTTTCGATTTTTTTCGTGTCGATGGTTTTTTTTTTAATTTTATTAAATTGAATGCGCCCAGTAGGCTGCCACATTTATCGCGGCATCAGTGGCATTCTTTAGGTCATCCGAGGTTCAGGTGGACGGGCACTTAAGACACTCCAGCAGATATTTAAATTAAAAAGTTCTATTGATAAAATTATTGCGTTTACAACGTTTTTTATATCGGTGTACGGCTACTTTATTTTTATCACTGAATTTCTTTTCTCTTCTTTTGTTTGTAGTAGCGAAACTTTTAATAAAAGGCGATGCAAATCTACTTCTGCAGCCGGATCTTGTTGGAAGACATAATGTAAAGACAGTTGAGATTGGTTGAGATGCTGCGGATGATGAGATCCGTGGGCAACCGTCATAGTCAGAAGAATTAACACATTGAGGGACACTAATTGCCCATAGGCGTTATAACAATAAAACATCTATTGTGTCTCGTTCAATGTCCTTATATGGGTTAACTTAAGAGGGCAGGGCACAATGCTCACAGAACAGATGGCTGACGGAGCTGCAAGGTTCTGCAATGGCGACCACACTAGGTGGACCGATGACCTTGTGAAGGCCGCAGGAATCCGTTGGATGCGGGAAGGACAGAACTGGTCGAAGTGGCGGCGCTTGGGGGAGGTCTGTGTCCAGCAGTGGACGTCTTTCGACTGAAATGATGACAATGATGCAGATGCGATGTGACGCTATTCTATGATAACTGTAAAATCATTAATACCTTTTTAATAACACAACATCAAGTCTGTTATCCCCAAAGAGTTGGCAGTTGTTACCTTTTAATATGAGTCTTTAATCATCAGATCGACCGTTTTCACAAACGGAAAAACGTTTGGCATAAAAATGCTACATCTGCTTTTCCTATTTATTGCCAATACACATTTTATAGATAACCGGATTGCCTCAATGGCTCAATAGTTACAATTCTCCCCTACATCTCGACGGATAGCCATCCTTCCCCCAATCTTAATCTTTAGGAAAAATAGACAGAGCTGTGACAGAGGAGTGCTGTAGTCGCTATGTTATATTTATTTTACTTTTTTATTTTCCTCTTTTGTTTTGTCGGTGTTTCCGTGGTTAAGCAACTGTTTCGTTAATAAAGGCATCTTTGTTGGTATACGGATTTCGTAGTTCTTGGCTACTAATTGAAATAAAAAAGGAATAGAAATAAAGTGAATTGATAAAATTCGTGTAATTTTTCCTACAAATGACCCCACCTTACAGTATTGTTGACATTTACACCTAAAGCTATATTAGAGTTGTATAGTGGTCCTGTAGCTATGGTCTCGCTCACTTTCTCCAGCTCGATACTTTTAGCTCCGTACGTTATTATACATCAAAGTTGAGTGAGATTTAACGAATTGTTAATGAATAGTCTATCTTGCGGCGCGCTCCTCTTTAATATTTTATTGGCACGTAGGGATGTGCCCTAAACGCTCCAAGGGCGCATAAAGATTGGGCGCAAGTCGCCGGAGCGTCACCCGCCCGGGCTGCACCGACCTTGGGCCCTTGCCCTACTTAACGCCCTTCATTTTTATCACCCTTATGATTTTCAGGGTGTGCCCTACGTTGTACAATGTTTAGAAGTATTCAGAGTTATTATTTTATTCTCGAGATGATAATAGAGGCTTTCATGGGGTAGGGCTCAGGTCGGCGGGGTGCCGCGCGCACCTGTCCTGGTGGCTGCGCAGCGGGGCGCGGGGGCGGCGGCGGGGCGGGGAGCGGGGCTCCGGGGGCGGGCGCGCCCAGTCCCGCGCTGGGCGCTGCTCGGGCCGGCCGAACGTTGTCTTAGGCCGCATGAGCGCGCCGGCGTGCTAGCGCAGCGTGCGCGGGTGTGGTATGCCCGCGCGTCGCCGCTATGGCCCCTATGTTGGTGGCCTTGGCGCTGCTGGCTTTGCTGCCCGGTGAGTGTCCGCCTCGCGAGCGACGCAACAGGCGTCCGCCGCGCCCCCGCGTTTGTTTACCCCTGTCGGGATCGATTGGCGTGATGGTGAGAGCTGAGGTGTTGTGTGTGATAGATACCATGGGCTGAGCCGGGATCACGGCTGAAGGAGGTAACGCGGTTTGGATGTCGCCCGGAAAGTCAGGTTCAAAATTCGGCCAGGTAAAATAGGTCTCCGCAAGAAAATTTCGAATTTGGAAGACATTCGGAACTCATTCGCAGGCGGTTGGTCGGTTTTATGTTTATAAAGTTGTTCGGGGCACGTGTTGTGCTAAGTTTCCATTCCGCAGGTCGGGTCGGTATACGAGGTAATAAAACGCAAAAATTCAGCTTTTACGAGTGAATCTGTACGTAGTTACAGTGATGGTAATGATTTGGTTACCGCTGCTCGTAGCCGAGGTGCCAACTTTATGGTTCTCGTCTGTGAATTTGAGGTTTTTCTCTTTTAAGACTGTTTTCTGCAAGGAATTCGGTCTGGGAAATGGTTTTTATGGAAGTAGGTATTCGTGTTTTATGTGTCGAAATGGTTCTGTTCAAAGTTAGGCGTATTTTCTTTGGATTCATTGTATTTATAACAAAAGGACTCAACATATTTTTCTTCTATATTAAAATTACTTTTACTGAAAATAAATTTTCAGTAAAAGTAATTTTGCCTAAAGGCATTTTCAGGAAAAAAGGTCCTAACCCGAAAACCCTTTTTCTTTTTAAACTACGCACATGAAAACCTAAAGTAAAAAATCACATCTCGCGTCTAAAGTTAATTAAGTCCTAAAAAGCGGGAGTCGCCCCAGAGGCAGGTATCGCGTTGAATAAATTCATGAGCACTTGGAAAGTCTCCCGGGACTACAGCCCCTGTTGACTTTCCAACAGGTTACAATCTTGCCTCTCTTTCGCCTGTAACTCAGTTAACATCTTAGTACATTATCGTGTAGGAGCGTTACGGAGCATCCTAAATTAGGGACTGCGAAACTGAAAGTCACCGCAGAGATTCAGCGTAGGTATGTTATACGAAGGAAAAATCAGCAGAATTCCCCAAAAAAGAAACTGTAGATGGGAAAGACAAAGAGCATTTTGCATAAAAAGAAACGTCTCGAGGATCACGCAAGATAAGCCAGATCATGGTTTTATCGCTTTGGATTCCTAAATCAGCAAATTTTCAAGAGAAAAGTGAGGTCTATATCAGACAAAGAGATTATCTATGTTCTAGCTATTTACGGGTTCAAAGTTGAGCACGTGAGTGTGGGATGAGTAAAAGGGTCACTTGTTCATTCGGGGAGGGTCCAGGGGCTAGATTTCCCTTTTAACTCACCCATGGGGGTACATTTTCGTTTCTGACTGTACCTACCCTACCTGTGCTACACAGATAAAGCAATTACCTGTGTAGTAAAGGTGGCACACAATTAAAAAAGCCAGGATAACATAGCATCCCAAAGGAATTGACATCAAGTCCTGGTGGTCTAAAGGCCAGTTCAATCTGAAAAAAACATATGTAACTAACTTACTTTGGGATTGAATTAATTCTATTAAATTCACGAGCTTTTGAACCAAATACGACCAGTTTTGAATCAATACCGAAGGAAATACTTAAAAAGGTATCGATCGGCCTTTTGAATAGATTAAAGAGAACTTAACTTGTAATACTGCAGAAAGTCAGGCAAAAAAGGGAGGAACTTGACAACCCCTTTTGTTGGGTAAATTATTTCGATCTAGTTATTTGCTCAAGCAATCCATAAACCCCAAAGGAGCTGAAATCAATAGATGATAAGTTATTCTTTTTTCTCCCACAACACAACCTAGATTCCCACAATATACCCGTAATGAAGATCAAATTCTATGAAGCCCAAAGAATGGGGCTCGTTCATTTTTCTCTATAAAATATGCACACACGTACACCCGTGAAACTGGCGCCCGACGGACAGCTCGAAAGGGTATATTACATTATCTCTCTCAAAGATAACCATATATTATACTGGCAACATTTTCTACCTGCATACCTTTTTCGTCTAATCCTCTTTCATTTTCATTTGATGTTCGCGCTTGATTACACGAAAAAAGTTGATGAAAGATTGAAATTCAAAAGAAATTTTGATGAAAGCTCAGAGATAAATCTAAAGCAATAATTAGCGATTTTTTGTTTTGTCAAAGGAAGCCAGCAGGGGACGGGGAAATGCTTATTACAGAGGAGGAAAAAGATGGGACATCGGAAATAAACCTTAATAGATACCTACAAACATAATGCTTTATAAGCAGGTTAAACGGCATGAAATTAGGGTGTTTTGCTCGGTAGATTTGGTCTCCCTTGAGACTATCAGGCTGCCAGGATAATGGGATTTGGGTAAAGGTAAATGTTACAGCGTTTTCGAGGTGTATAATTGGCTAGGCCCCGTACGCAGTGGCCATGAGGCAAGCGAAGAGGTTAACTTTGTACATACATATCTATGACCTAGCTTTTATAATGTTTTTTTTTAATACAAAATCAGCCAATAATGTTTCCACTGCTGGGACACGGGCCTTTTCTCTTCGAGAGGGAATAGGCTGTAGTTTACCACGCGGGCCGTGCGGGTTAGTAGATGCCACATCTCTTCGAATTTTGGTTCTAGGACATACCGGTTTACAATGTTTTCCTTCACCAGTTTGTGAGCAGTGGTGATGAAATTATTTACAAAAAGTAATGTGCCTGCCGGGATTAGAAGCTACTACCAATACGGGGCTACCACAGCTCAGGTAACTGCGTACCTATGTAAATTGGATAAATACATATATTATACTTGCTTGCTCTCATAGGTCTTTGAATAGTTCAATGGGGTATGATTTGATGCCGTCAAAGCATTGTTCTACGGCTTTCAAATTGGTAGCCAATGCCCTTGCCTATTGATTTTCGCGTGTGATTTTCCCTTTCAACTGATTTCAATGAGAATTTAGTTCTATTATGGAGTTGAAATCAATTCTTATCGCATTGCTGCGATAGACATTAGACTCGCAAACAAATATCTTTATCTTTACTTATTTTATCGCCCATAGACAAAGTACGAGTCGTTTAATGAGCATAGATAAAAGCAAACGAATCCATAGACTAAAATTACACATGTTTTCTGCTTACGGAACAAAGGACACAAAGCCAATTGGTTTGTTCGGATCGGATAGAGTAGAGAGCTACTTTGTATGTGGGGAGACCTTTTAATTAAACAAATAGAAAACTCATTTCGGTAAATGATTGCCGCTTAAAACTGGCTACAGACTACCTAATTGCTTATGGTCGGCTCTAAGTAGTTCTGAAACTTTTTCTCGTCGACGGAATCTGTTTCTGGCTCTATGAATGGAATTAAGGTCTCAAGTTTTAATTTGTTTTGTCTTATCTTTAAATCGACTTGGCTATTGTCACAATTTAGGAGAGATTGTTAACTTGAGACAGAGACTTTTACGAATCTGTTTTACATAGTGAGGACATTTTTTCTAGTAGTGATTTATCAATTTGTTAATATGCAAGGATGTCATGTCATGTGTTCACATGACTAATTATTGTAGGTGTACATTTAAACAAAACCCGGATGTATGCAAAAACTGAAATTGCCAATAAAGTAGAATATGTTTGGCTTGGTCATTGAGTGCAACACGTGGAAATATATAGCTCACGCCATTACAATCACGAACTGGGTTCCCGAACGTTTTGTTAAAGTAACGCCATTAATTCCTATAACAGTTCAGATATGGCTACGAAAGAACCACTTTGTTCCTTTGAGGTACAAAGGTTTTGGTATTGTGTTGCTATTAATGATTTTAAGATTTCCATTTATGGAAATCTCAAGAGTGGTTTAGAAAACCATTTTCCTGATCATTTTCCAAAAACCGTTTAATCATTATACGTTTTTAAAATACCTTATTTGGAAAGTGAACAAACGTATGAAAATAGTTATCATATAATCCTGATTCTATAGTCACAACAATGATGACACTGACAGTTCATGAAAACGGATATGTGCCGCATTCAGTTTTATTGGTGAAATTTCTACATGTGCATGTGGAGTTAAAGATAATTAAGCCTTTTTGAGTTAGTGTAGTGTACAAATATTGAGCGAAAAATAGGAACAATGCTCTGCTATACATGTAACACATAAACGAAATGTTATTTTACCCTAAGAAACTGCTACGAAATTGGGTAAAAGTGAAAATTCACACAATTCTTAGTTATAACATAATCTATCTCGTAAAAGTTACACTTAAATTACTTAACACTAAATTGTAATGAATTACTAAATACCAATTTCACCAATGAAACTTAATGCGATCAGCATATCTAAACCACGTAAAACCTGTCAGTGTCAATTTTCCACATGTTGACAGCACTTAAACGGGGTTTCTGAACTCATCGCGTTCAAAATCATTGGTAAAATTCGCCCTGAAAAAAAAATAGTGAGTACCTAAATAATTCGTTATGTGAAACCATTAATTCTATATGTACTGCAGGGTATGTGATTTTAAACCAAGAAAATGTGTGTGTGAATAGAGAACTGAGTTTCAATTTCCATCAACAATTTTCGTACTATTTGTACAAAGAAGGTTATAAAAGCGCAACCTATTTAACCAAGAAATACTCTTATTGAAAGCTCAAGCTTAAAATGTCTAGAACGTGTCGGTATTGCTTACTTTCCTTCGAGAACAAATGGAAAGAAGATTTACAGCGAGTACTGTAGTGCAGTGTGTGACGATCTATCATTTTCATGCCATTACGGTCGGGCGGGTGGACGGAGGAAAAAACGGAATGAGAGAAATAAAGTGGGGAATAAACAACTATAAATTAGTTGTTTCGTTAGGAAATAAGTGGTCATTAGCTTTATTGTATGGAAGTGTAATAGTGCCACGTGAATATGTTGTTTTATTAATATTAGATACCATTTACTGAGTTGCTTTCTCGCTGATTTTCTTCCGGTTTTAGAGAACATTGTCATGTTTCTAATCAGGTAATTCCCATGTTTTAAGAACGTTTTCATTATTTTCTGTCTTAATCGGTCAAAATACATATAATTTCGTAATTACTTAGAATTCTAACAAGTTTTTGACATTGCTTGTTGCCGTGATGAGATTGCGAATAAATTTTGAATGTTTTTAGGATTCCGTACTCGAACGGTGCTGAACGAAATACCAAGAACAAAATAAAATTAATAGTAAATATTAAAAAAAAATTGTAGTGTTAAATATTGTATGGAGATACGTAACCATTGGTGTGTATGTCCAACTTGCACTTCGCAGAATTTTAATAACGGAAATTAGCTTTCTGCTATTAGTTCTCACAGAACTTGAAAAATAAAGAATCGCACACATCATTTTGAAATGAACTTTGACACGGTTTTTAGGTAGTAAGACTACGATGAACAATTACGATTTCCAATAGCTACTCTTCGAATTAGCCTGTGTATCTAACATCTATTTTAACTGTCTGCAGTAGCTTTAAACTCTGCGTACTCCGTCAGAGTTAAGATTTACAGTGTAGTGTGGTGCAGTGTGTCGATCTATCATTTTCATGCCATTACCGTCGCGAGCTCGCCGAGATCGCGAGCTCAGTGGCTCGACGCTGTTCCCAGCAATTCGCAGCGTTGCGCTGACGTTACGTCATTTATCCTGATAATGCCGTATCGGTTAAGTCGGTTAGAAAACTTGGGAACGGAAGTGCGTCGCAATTTATGACAGGTTCTTTGTTGTAGGCTGTTTTTGATAGGAAAATGGCGGGTTTTTGGTAGTTTTTTTCTTTTTTTTTAAATAACTGAAATCATCTTAACACTGACGTACCTACCTATTTAATAAACACTCACATATTAAATATCTTATTTGTATCAAGTTCACATTTTTGGTCGTATTGTAAAAGATTATGAACCTTTTTGAGGCAACAAAACTGCTTGGAGAACCGTTGCTTAGAGGTAGAACGTCAATTTGATAGGATTCAAACCTTCTGTATTCTGTCAAAACCAATTTTGTGCGAACCAAAGCTTTATATCAGTAGGACGTAGATACCTACGTGTTTTAATAATATTTGATTTATGAATTATCTACAAGCGCAGTCAGTCTAGCGACATAGTTAGACAAGATGTTATTCTATAAATAAGAGAGGAAATGCACACAGTATAGATACTTTTTATCTAGCCATGTATATCGAACAATTGTCACAAAACAATTTCCATCAGTCACTTGATCCTTTGACAAACTACATTTGGCTACTCCACAAAAACCACAAAATTAACATTAAACGCATTAACAATAAAATAACATTTTGTGTCCGTCAGTTGATTTATTCCCAGTGTTTTTGTGTTCTCTCTGTGGCCTACAGTTAATTGGTATTGACACAGATTTATGTTTTCTGTTTTGTTAAGCATTTTCGCGAGTGTTGCCAGTTTGAAATTGCCCGATTGTGTGGCGGGAGTTCGACACTTTGTGAAAAGAATGAGTGATTGTATCTTCGTGTTGTTTTTTGTTGTGATTTATAAACAAAACGGATTATTTGTTTCGAAAAAACAAAAAAATACGGTTGTGTTATGATTTGGCCAGTGAGTTTTACAATTAAGGTGTTTTATTATAACAAACAGATGTGCTTACTATCCCACTAGGTATTTCGTTGCAGTGTTTTCAGTCTTTTGCAAAAACAAAATGTCTTTAAATTCTTAGTTTTTTATAAATAAGATGTTGATTCAGTGACAAAAATTCGTGCTCAAACGAGACGCAAACTTTACCTGAAGGGCAAATATTTACCCTTTACTTTGAAACACTTTGACACCTTAAAAACTCCGGCATTATAAAAACCCTTTGATGAGACGCAAAAAGAGCGGAGCTACTTAATTATCCTAACAAATAATTACCATATTTATTATTTAAATTTACCCAGACGTGGGATCAGGGCTTGCTATTAAAGCAATTCGGCCGGAGAATCACATTTTTGCAATTTGGCAACTCTGTGGGTAGAGCGGTTCGCAGAATATATTGCTATGTCAGTGGGTATACGTATAATGTGTTCGCCATTATGACGGCTGTATATTCTGAGCTGGGTAAATGATTTTAATTATCATTATTCTTTCTTTCTTTCACAACTTTTATTAAATTATTATTATTATTATTTTTTTTTTTTTTTTTATTTCATTATTCTTTCTTTCTTTTTGTGTTAATTTGGGCGTTGAGAGGGGAACAGTGTTTTGTTTTATCACTATTTCTATTGACGGTTTTCGCTGATTAAGTTAAGGGTAGATTTCACCAATGAAACTGAATGCGATAAGCGCATAAACTACGTTTAAGAGCTGTCAGTGTCATTATTTTCTGTGGAATGTCAAAACTGACAGCTGTTGAACGCGGTTTAGATATGCTGATAGCGTTCAGTTTCATTGTGTATTATTGATCGAAGGTTTCATTGGTCAAATTAGCACTTAGGGTTTGATAGATCGCTTTGAAAAAAAAATGTTGTTTTAACATTTGCCTCACAATAACTGCCGATCAAAAAAATTTAGGAAATATGTTTCGACTAATTTACGTATCAATTTCGTGTTACATTGGAGCCGACCTGGCCGAGTACAAGAAATATTATCCTATCGAATCCATACACGCAAAAAAGAGAAGAACAATTAATTAACCCTGACTGCTTTCAAGCTGTTCACCTATACATTAATACTTGGTCAACTAATGAACAAAGGTCCAAATCCTAGTTTAGTAACTGGCAAAGTTTTGAACCGATCAAATTAATGTGAGGGTTCTAATCTATTATACATGTAAATGCTCGAGGTATTAGTTTATTGAAACCTACTGAATTATGCACTACGGTAATGCTAATGACCCCCTTGTTCGTGCTGGTTCAATTTTATGGCTTTTGATCAGCTCGCGATAGATATCTGTCTCGTTTAGGCACGTATATTTTCTAAGATCCGGGTTTCCTTAGACTTGAAGCATTCTTACTGCAGTGATCATCTTACGAAGATACTATTTTATTATATCACTAGCGTCTGCTCGCGACAACCGTGCGTATGAAATATATATCCTATTCCTATGACACTCAGGCATAATGTAGCTTCCCGTTAGTTAAAGAATTTTCGGAATCGATCTTATAGGTCCTAAGATAAAGTAAAAACTCATAAATTTTACCTCTATTTCAATGTGTTGGGTTGATGTTATTGCATTGTGGTTTATATATGTGTGACGATGGCACAACGCGCAAATCAAAACGTAAGGCAAAAGGCTTAAGCAGGATTGTCCAAAAGGGTTACCGCACCCCGCACCATAAAGGGCTAAGGAAGGATGAACATAGATAGGTTGTAGTCAGTAAGAGTCTAACACTCTTCCACTCCACCCAGAGCGTGTCATTTGATGATTTCCCACCCTCAAAAAAAAAGTAAAGGGCTCCATACTGATTCATGGACACACGGTGCTAGTTCGACTACATATCAAGCAGCACAAAATATACAGATTTAGTTATTTCTTTTAACTTTTCTCTCAACAATTTATCTCCTTACGTGAAATGACAAGAACACTATATTTCTTTCCTCTTTCAAAGCGAATGGGATGAAAAGCGTTCCAGTGAAAATTGCGTTCCAGCGAAAAGTTTATCTTGTACATTACCGTCTAAATGGTTATTAGTAGTTGGTAACCGCAGCGGTTCCTTTTGAAGTGATGTAGAGAGCTCCAAGTTTCTGTGGTAGTTTGTAGTTTTGGATTATTATGTTCTGTTCTTAGACCGTTATTGGTACTTTATCTATTACTGGTGTGCTGGGAGGTAACATTGTTATTTGCTACTACTTTGGGATATATCTAAGAGCATTATTGTGAGCTATGCGTCCGATAGCTTTGTGAAATGTCTGTAGGTACAGAAGAAAGAAAAAAATATAAAGAAAATTTGTTTATTCTACACAAACAAAGGCAAAATACACATTTTTAAGTAGGTAGCCAAAAGCCTTATACTCAACAAACATAAGTAAATGTGTTTGTGGATGAGTGGAGTAAAATGATGCGTATACGAATATGTCTGATGTTCTGTGAAATGAAGTATTTATTAAGTGATATACAACAAAATTGAACATAATAATCTTTCTTTTTTATGTTTCTGAGTAATTAATGCAGTTAGTGTTGTACCGTTTTTATTAACTATGAATAAATAGAGTGGTTACGTTCAAACCTAGTTCTTATACGTTTAATCTTAACAAGGATCAAGTAATTCCAACTTCTGTAAAGCAAAATCCTAAAGAACTGAAACAGAATCGACTGCCAACTCAACGTTAACTCGACAAATACGAAAATCGGCTTATGTCGGCTCGAAATTTAAATACAAACAAACAAATAACCATTCGCCAATCTGAATGAACTCAAAGAGTGCCCATTGGGGACCGCAGGGAAAATCGCGGCTCGTTGAATTGTGTACAACGTGGTGCCTGGCTGCCAAGTAACTGGCACCTAAGGGGCTGTCCATCACTGCGAAGCTACGACTGTTAAAATAAATACATATTTTGTGCTAACGAAAAGCCGTTGTGTCGTGTTCGTTTCATATTTGCTTGGACGTGATTGTGATTGGTATTTGAAGAGAGAGGCGTCATGTGATAGAACTGAAGAATAAAATCACGTGTATTTCCAAATTTCTTTACTTCTTTCTTTTCGAAACATTATATGCTGATTGTGATTTCTTCTCCTTCTTTTCGTGTGGTTAGTGACTAACCTGGTGTCAGAGTTTTTATGCTGCCCATGGGCCTCTGACTTAGCTTCACATGCTGTTGAGAAATATCTCTCAGACATGCTGGTTTCCTCACGATGTTTTTCTTACTCCTCCTGGATTTCCTTTCATACCTACCATACCATTCTATCTTCTTACCATATCTATTTCAGATGGCATTTGTACCTACACATAGCGAATACAATACTGAAATTGAGATGTACATATGCATACCTACTTAATATTTATCGATATTGTTGCGCCAATAGTTCTGTAGTCTGTAGATAGCCGGATCAGCGGGACTGTCCGAAAGGGTTATCGCTACCCCGGATCACATAGGGCTACAGAAGGAACATGAATAGGTTTTAGTCATTAAAAGTCTGAAACTCCCTTCCGCGCCACCCACAGCGACGTCTCCATTTGATTGTTTTCAATCCTTAAAAAAAAGGTGTAGATAATAATTTGCTACGACTTCGTTTTTTCACGACAAAACGCTTTAATGAAAAGCGCAACTAATATCCTCTTTGATGTACTTTCCTTTTCAATCATAAACACTGTTTACTGCCACTACTGGACTGGGTTCGCGTTTCGATAAAATATCGTAGTTATGTATAGGTATCTCTTTGCGGATTAAATTGTCGGCTTAGTGGGAATCAACTCTTACGCTCACTCCGATATTGGCACCGTTCACTCGAAACTAAGCAGTAGCTGTAGGTATACGTATGAATATCCATGCAGCGCGTGTAACAAAAAAAGGTTCAAGAAATATTTGATAGTTTTTATTTATGTTTCGTTCAACTTTTATCAAACGTGGAAAATAAATGAAAGTTTGAAAGGTTTTGTTTATTAAGCCGTCGTGCTGTTACAAAAAGAGTTTATAGAATAACATGAACGTTTTATGCTTTACCTACAGTCACTGGCACGGCATCTTGGCTAAGTTTTTATCTCGCGATAGCAAAAGCGTGAGTGTTTCGTGAATATTTAATTATAAATTTAATTATAAAATAAAAAGGTAATTAAGCCGGTAGATTATGTTTGAGTGCACCATGCGTGCATCTTTAAGTTTTCTTGCACATCTCTGGTGGAACGCATTCTTGTTTTTATTTAAAACTAAAACTGCGCTTAGTTCCCGCTAAAAATAAAAGATGGCGCGCAAATCGCAATCAGTAGGTAGTATTAAAAAAAGACTAATTTATTTTTAGGCCGTTCCTTTTTCGAACCAAACTTCCACACTAGCATAAACACGCCAATTAGTCGATCTCGTTTTTAAAATTCCCGTTCCACGATACAAGTTTTCGGCAACAAACCAAAGGCCTTTGGCAGCGTCCGAGGTTTGGCAGGGTGTGAGAATTTCAATTAGCGCGAATTCACTTTTCACCGAGATTCGCGCCAAAATACGGGCTTTGCCACATTTCGCAATTAAGCTTGGTTTACAATACGACAACTATGTCCTGTTGATGTGGAATGGACACAGTTTTCATACATATAAATGGGTCACCCGTGCTGGTATTATAATTTCACTTAAATATGCGAGAATTTAATTAACAATGAGATTGTGAAACCGAGTCCAAAATTTCGAAACACGTATCTATTTCAGCGCCCATCTCTTATTCATATTAAAAATTACCTTTAAAGCAAACAAGTACTTTGGGTTCTACAAAAATATTCCATACTCCTTTAAGACGCACCCACCCTGTTCAGAAACCGAATTATTCATGAATTGTATTCTTCCAGCACGAGTGAAGCACCCGCATAAGGTTCAGAGCTAATAATACTCGTCAGTTTTCAGCCGTTACCCACAAAAGTTTCTACTCATGTGAAAATGCTTACCCGGCTACCGAATTGTAGGCTTTGGGTTCTTGTAATTACAGCCGTTTGGTTCGACAATTGTTTCGTGGAACATTCCAGTGACCGTGGTCTTGTTTCAAATGTCGGTTGTTGTTTAAATTTTAATTGATATTTACGGTAAATTAAGACGCTTGTTTAAGTAATGTGCTTTGAATTAATTTGTGGGAGGACGTTTTAATTTGGCGCTTTGTTCGAGTGGCTTAGTTGCGGACGTGACGTTTCTGCTTTATAAATTGACATTATGGTTGGCTGTAATTTGTTGGATTTGAAAAAGGAACTTTATTTATAGAATAGATTCTTTGTTTTATGTCAATGCTTAGAAATGGAAACTCAAATTAATTAAAATCATGATTTGATGTACAAACTACATTAATTTAAAAGTAATACTCTTACTAGTCAACATAATTATTATATCAGGAGAATAGTTACACACTGATTCCTCTTTTCCTCGACAGAAAATTGACTTTTGAAAAAAGAAGATAAAGCGTTGTGTAATGATACCGACATTATACAACGTTTATTAGTACGGGGATTTAATTTTAATTATTAAGTAGTAAAGTCGTTACACAGTCTAAAGAAATATAATCCAGTAGTATCGCCATTAAATTTCTACAACAAAATCTCGTTATATAAACAAAACTAAAACCACAAAATTACAATGCAACATAAAATATGTGTCATAATACAAGGCAGGGCCGAGCTGTCCTTGCGACGTCGCGCAGACAGGCTTCAGGGCATGAAGGGCGCCTCTCAGAGGCGGCCATTGTTATTATAAGTAGGTACTACACACCAGTAGGTTAAGTTGGTATGCGATTGATTATGCAATGTATAAACGGTATGTTAAAAGTAAATAGACATGTGGCGTAGTTCATTTGTTATTTTTAAGTTCAGTTGTTATTAATTAAATTTGGATTAGATTGCTTACCTAACCACACTTACGAAAAATCTATTAAAAAACAAATGACGGTTATTCGAAAAATGGTTTCAAATAGTACTTTATTTTTTTTAGTTGCCAAATCTTGTCTGTGATTTGCAGTTATATTTTTTTGTGAGCACAAGCTGAGCTTTTGTTATCAGCCTATCAGAAACCCTGAATAGAACAAATATGAATACGTGATGTTGTGTAGTGTTTTTTCAACCCTTCCTATTATTATAGAAAATATTATAAACGCGAGTGTATTTTTTGCTTGTTCTGTTTTTACTCGTCAGCCTTCCAATCGTAGACACACGGTTGGTTTATGTCAAAGAAATGTAAAGTTTAAGGTTCCTTCTACACTGACAAATATAAAAAAAAACATTTACCATTAAAATTCGTGGTAAAATAAATCTGCTGCTCTACATTTAAGTTCACATTATTCGTAAAAATGTAGGGAGAAGCAGTTTTTTTTTGGTAATATTTTTTTAGCATATATGAACGCTATATTATTGCGCGTTATCGGGAACGCCTTACGTTAATTGACATACTGCATATCTCCATTTCCGTCAGTAAATATATTTAACGTCAAAATAAATTCACAGAAATAATTCAAGCATTAAATAAATGCATGCTAACATCTTGTCCTCTTGTTAAACAAATAACAGTAGGTACTTAGCTTCCGCTTCTAGTTCTGTTCAACGTTAAGTCTGCACAGTTGAGACAAATTCCTTGCTTATCTGTGGATCGTGAACTACAAGTAATTGTGTTCCTACCACGTGATGGATGGCGGTGGTTAAGTAGATGCTTCCTTGTTTCATACAGTAATTTAGTGATGCGTTGAATAGTGGAAATTATTTTTATTTATAAAGAAGAAGACACATACATTTTATACATTAAATTTGGTGCCAACATAAACTCATGCGAGTTTTACCTTGCACCAAAAAACTTGCAACAAGAGACACCTGTAGTGGTATTATGTAAAAAATTCACCGAGGTGACGCGTAGAAATGTAGGTGAAGCGAATTTAAAGTGCACTGTCAATAGTGTCAGTCTCTAGCATTAGGTGGAACGACATCTTACTTCATCTAAGTTATCACGGTGTTTTTACAGAATCGACTGGCTGCATCGGGTTGCCGATTGTGAGATTTAGACCAAATGACCAGAGAGAATGGATTCTCAATGTTAAATTCTAAAAACAGAGAAAATACCTATTCTTTTCTCTGTTCTTTGTATACAAAGTATCGGTACACAGTTATCATTGTATACAGTTATCAGGAACATGATTTTCTCAAAAAGGACACTCTTATTCTTGTTTTAGTTCTACTAGTATGTTCGTTTGATCTAAATCGTCATTATTGTTGCGATTTATATATAATACCCCAAAGGTCTCTTTAATTAAATTAAATTTTTAATTAAATTTTAATAGAATCATCATCATCTGCCTAGCCTTTTCCCAACTATGTTGGGGTCGGCTTCCAGTTTAACCAGATGCAGCTGAATACCAGTATTTTACATGGAGCGACTGCCTATCTGACCTCCGCAACCCAGTAAATGGGTAATACGATACGCCTTGGTAAGACTGGCTGTCAGATTTTCGGGCTTCTGACGACCCGTAACGACTGTCAAAGATGCACAAATGACAGCCGGTCAAACTCAAACTCAAAGTATTTATTTCAAATAAACCAATTACAGGCACTTTTGAATTGTCAAGGCGTCGCCGCGTCGGTCAGTCAGAAAGATGAAGCTAGTTGCCCATTCCAAAGCAGTTGGTACCTATGGAGAAGAACGGGCAGGAAACTCCATGGACACTCTTTTAAACAAAATATGGTTACAAAATATTGGTTACATAATTCATATTATTATTATACATGTGAGAACGATGCAGAACAGTGAAAGCATCCGATATAAAATATGTAAAAAAAAAGTTCAAAAATTAAATTAAAACAAGCCATGGCCGCTAAGAGATGACCAGTCTCTACTGACAGCGCCCGTAAAAAATTTAATAGAATATGTAACGAAAGGTACAAAAATGTCTAATTTTCAACTATGCTTGAATATTCATGTTTAGGAAGCACTGATAAAATCTCCACATTGTGGTAGACATATAAACATATAAAGCCATTTTTAATAATATCGGCCTCCTAATATAGAAGTTTGGTCAAGCAGACGAAGTCACCCACGCCTGCCTGTCACGTTCGCTCGAAAAAATAGCTAAATATACACTTTGGAACGATGTTACGTACATATTATGGAAGGGACAAAAGAATTGGGCTTGTTATTTTGCGGGTTGGAGACTAATGTCGTAACTCAACAAGACTCCTATGTAATGGAAAATTGAATCGTTAAACTAATGTTATTTTTGTATGGAGGTCAGGTGGCAGTCGTTCCACGTAAAATACGGTTTAGCTGCAGATTCGAAGTCGACTCAACTTAGTTTAGAAAAGGCTAGGCAGATTGTTTGATTTTTCTTTAAAGCTCAACCAGCTCTATGGTCTAGAAAACCCTTTACGTTTCATACTTAAATTCGCCAGTCAAACATTAACATTTGACCGACTATCCCTTTTACTGACTGACTGATCTTATCAGGCCATGTGCTCACACCTATGTGTACACACCTGCATACCACGAGAGGTGTACCCCGTATTGTGTATTTACTGTACACCCACATTTCACCGGATATGTTTAAGTTCTATTGTAACCGGGGACTCCGGACGGCCACTGAGAAATTGCTGATGGAAAAATCCAAAAATACTTTGCACGACCTCAAGCTCTGTAGTAGCGCTTGCGACCTCTAGACCAACGACGCAGTCTTATAATATAGTGCGGTTGTTAACAATGATCCGACTCTACTTATATTGATCCTATACTGTTTTTACGGATTCATGTGCGTATTGTATAATTATCACTTGCTTAAAAATCGGTGGAGGGAAACATCGTGAGGAAACCGGCATACCTGAGAGATACTTCTCAACAGCATGTGAAGCTAAATCAGGGGCCCATGGGCAGCATAAAACCTCTGACACCAGGTTAGTCACTAACCACACGAAAAGAAGAAGAATAACAGAATGATATCGTATGTAATCCGCAGTGTAAAAAGAACATATCAAAGAGCTAAATCTTAATTTATGATTGGAAATGTGATAAACAGTTCCGTGAAATCTTATTAGGAGCGCGTATCGCCGATGTATTAGGTTTTTATGATAATAGCCTCGTTTCGGCGAAGTTAAATAGAATATTGCTTAACATAAATCACTGGCAATCTATTACGAACAGATACATAAGTTTTATTTCTGTTTTGGATTTGGACATTAAATAATAAACCGTTCTACGAGTATGAAATGAGCACGTATGTGTAGGTATCGTGCACTCTTGCATATTATTTTCTTCGTGATGGTAAAATATATCTGAAATGTTCAGAATGGACGAAATGGTTGATAATTTTATTTCAAAGGAGTATTGTGTATAAGCCGTTTCTCAATTGAAAATGTACTTTATAATTTGATAATAAAGTTGAAAATCTATCAAAGAAATTTGACAGATTGGGGTAACTTGATGTGCTGGCCACTGTACAACTAAGGGCAGATTTCACTAATAAAACTGAACGCGATCAGAGCATAAACCACGTTTAAGAGCTATCAGTATCATTATTTTCTACTATCACTAGGAATAATGACACCGATAGCTTTTAAACGTAGTTTATCCGCTGATCGCGTTCAGTATCATTGGTGAAATTAGCTATCACTGGTTAATTGTTTGAAATCTCACAGAAATTTTTATTTGGCCAATATTTCTGTAAGGTGACATTTTAATGGTTTTATGTATTTCTTATTAGGCCTACACGTAATTAACTATGGTCTATAAATAAAGTCAATTCTCAAGAAACATTGCAAGTTCTCTAGACAGGAATATATGGCGACTAATTGCCGCACTGTTTTCACTGAGACTGGCTAGAGACAGTAGCAACAAATGTCAGACACACTGACAAGACATTAGTGTGCAATATTAATATTATTATGTAAGAGCAAATGTGCGAATTTTGCTACGAGCCAAGAACTAGCTTACTCACTGTGTTAACATTACGTTACAGTGAAACTGGTTTTACTGGAAAATCTTGCAATTTTTCATTAAAATTATTACCTACTTATGCCTACTTATAATAGACCCATTAAAATAGATGGACAAACTTTTCGAAATCATTCAGACCACCGAAGTAGGGACAATGGTAAAAAATAATAATAAGAAAATCGCATTAGTTACTTAAAAGGCGTGTACAAGTACCTACCCAGAATGGATCTGTTTATTCTAGTGCGCCGGCAATTCATTTTTTTTTCCTTGATATCTTTGGTTAGACGTACTGAACGCTGTGCTAAAATTTGTCCATCCATTTTAATGGTTCTAAAGATTATTATTATCAATACAACCATATTGTTCTGTGTCGATATGGTACCTTCGAGTGCACGGTTTCAAGTTACCGCAATTTGTCAAAGGAGATTGTTCTAGACCGCCCTATAACCAACAAACATTTGGCGTGTACGTTAATTTTAATTATATATTAATATGCTTTTTTAAAATAATAAATTCAAGCGGACACTGTTTAATTCTTAATAGGTTTTTATAAGTGACCCCATTGATTTTATTACCAACTAAACTCGCCATTTTTCATGGAATTGTCAATGTGAATGTCACAAAAGAATTGACAGTGTCGCTCTCGCTCATATTACATAAATATCGATATCGACGACGATGTCCATAATATCTAGTGATAATTAATGGATGTTCGATATTTTTCACTGCCAAAACATTGAAAATGTGCAACATAAAAGATTTTCATGCATATTTTTTTCATGGAATTAGTTCATTAGTTCCATGAATATTTTAATGGAACTTATGATGAATATGGCCTTGCACGATTATGATGAAAATATAATGAACAAAATAAACTCACAAAATGTACTTACTAGTCGAATGAGGGATTTTCTGACAAGTGAGAAAATATTAGTTCAAAAGAGGCGTTGTTAAAAAAACGTCTCTGGCTGTGGTTTTTGACATCAAATAAGCTTTCTTATTAACGGATCTTATTTTTGTTATCAGTTGCCTGTAAAACAAAGACGTATTTTTTACCCACACCATCTATTGAACTATGTTTTTTCACTTGTCAGAAAATCTCTCATTGAACGATGGAAATGTCATTTACAACGCAACTCTAGTGAATTGTTCTCATAACGATTCCACGACTTCAATAGCCATATTTTTACTTTTTAAGTACTTAAACTCTATTTTTAAATGTCGCAAACTAAAACGTTTCACATTGTTCGTTGGGAACACAATATTTTATTTTAGCATTAATTTAATTGATGTAGAATCATAGCAACAACGTGTTTATGTTTGAAACGGAACAAATTAATTTACATTTGACATATTGATCTGACATTTTGGTGTACTAAATTAAAACCAAATATTAAATAGGTGGTCATTGATAATCGATATACAAAAAAAAAAATCTTCGAGAGAGCATCTCTAGGTCACTACGTCACGCGTCAGTCGGTTCGTCTCACCGAGTCCCACGCGCTGGCTGTGGTTGTGTTGTGTTGTTGTGACTACCTATTTGGCGATAGTTTAAGTTGATCTGATGTTGGTCTGGTCGGAGTATACGACTGACGACAGGATTCATATCAACTGCAAAATTAAGGTGCTTCAAATCATATTCTAAAATCTATTAGGTACCAATCAATACATAAAATGAAAAGGGATTTATACAAATGTTTACTTTTTCTCAACTGATGGTTTGCATAGAGTGGGAAATAGGTATGTAAGAAACTATACCTACTTAAACAATGCTTCTTGTACGGCTGACTTGGTTTAATTATAATTAATCACCCTAGCTTAAAGTAAACTTAAACCAATAAATAGTTACTGTACCTAAAATGCATAATACAACTGTATTTACAGTAATATTTTACTGTATTTGAAGTTTAATGCTTTGTAGAAACCAGAAATAGCGATTTTAGAAGAAATTACTTAAGTTTTCTTTTATAAAATAACCTCAAAATCTGTTCCTTTTTTCTAATTAAATCTGTTCTCTAAAGTGTCCGTAAAGAAACTTTGTTCTTATAGGCTACTAAGGGCAATTTACAAATAGAAAATTATTTTTTCTATGCTGTTGGCTCCAGGGCGAACTATGTATGGGCGTAGAACAATCTCCTTTCTTTGTTTTTCAACTTTATTACAAAAGCATAAGGTTCATTTTCTATTGGAAAAGTTTGACAGTTAGGGATAGCTTGATGGGGCAAGGATCAGCCAATAGGATTGGTCACAACCTTGTTTGTTTTTTTTTCACTACGTCATGTTTGCCACAAATAAACGTATTTTATTTGTTTTCTTCTTTCTAATAAGGCTTGTAAAGCTGACAGGTTTATTGTGTTGAAAATATTTTTGCAAGCTGTGTAGGTACCAATGTTTTTATTAGTGAAGTAATTTTGAAATAGTGCTGCCCTTTGAAGTGCCAGGAATTCGTAAATTGTCTATGACGTATCCGAATTGATCTATATTTTTTTATTCGAGAATGGGCCTCCTCTTGACTTCGATCACGCCTTATGAAAAGCTTTGGATGAGATCTATGATGGAGCCAGCATACCCAGAAAAAAAATATCTATACAGTGTGTTAGGTTAGACGAGGGACATACTTTCAGGGAGTACTGTACTCATAAAAATGAACAACTTTGGTTATGGGCCTATACCTGAAATCATGAAAAAAAAACAGCTGTTCAGTACATTTCTGTTCGCATAATTTGTCAAAATGAACATGAACAGCTGATATATTATCTTCTTCATATTTCAGAGTTGGTCTCATGGACAAAGTTGTTAATTTGCATGAGTACTGAACAACCTGAAAGTATGTCCCTCTTTAACCCAACACACTGTATTTTCATTTCACTAGTGAATCTTAGGTAATAGTATTAGTTTATCAATATCACTTCTTCTTCTTCAGAAATACAAGGTGAAGCAGAAAGCTTGTGTCTATGAATATTACAGCGGTTCTCTGTATTTTTGAAAGGCCCATATCAAGGCTACTAGTAATTTATTTATTTTTGTATATAAAAAAGGATCCCTCGCTGCGATTTCGGTACAATCGTATGGCCCTTATCTGGCGTACAAAATGGTATTTGATATTTGTATGTACTTGCTTGTACTTATCGTTTCGTTATTTTTTGACCTTCAGTTGAACGTTCAAGTTGTAAATTAGTGATTGTAATAACGTAAGTGGTTTCACTTTTTTTTCAGGGTTTAACCTGAAAAGGTTAAAACGGAACCTTCATAGGATTACTTCAATAACCGTCTGGTAGACGCGTCGAGGTATTTTCATTAATTTCAAATACATCTGTCTACGTATTTGGAATTAATTACGAATGGACAGGGGAGGCTTAGACATAAGGTTCCTTCCTTCGGGTTACTTACCCGAAGGAAGGAACCTTATGTCTAAGCCTAGGAAGGAACCCTAAAAATAGATAACGTCATGGGGCCCAGTGTAGGAACATTGATTATGCAGCTGACAGCCCAAACTACGCTTGAGTTTCTTAGACATTTTTACTGAAATCGTAAATAGTTTGAATAACAGAGGCATAGTTTACCAGATTCAAATCGCACACTTCATTAGTCAGACTCACAGATCACGTCTGATTACATCAAAGGAGAGGCATTAATACCCGAAAGGCATGTTGTCTCTAATTAGGCTTTCGCCTTTCAATGGCCGCTGCCGTATAAAGACGACGGATCGGCGTTTTCTATAGACAAGTTTTGTAAAAGAAGGTTTTAATGTCTGCCTGTATAAACTCTGGATCTTTTAGTCAGTAAACATCACTTCGAAATTTGAATTTTCCAGAGTCAGTTAAGGACAGTCGTTAAGGATCTTACCCAGGGTATAGTGTTACCCAGTAACTGGGTTGCGGAGGCCAGATAGGCCATGTACATATAGACTAGCAGCTACTTCAACTGCATTCGGTTAGACTGAAAATAGACCCTAACATGGCAGGGCAAAAGGTGGAAAGATTGACATAAATAACAAGAGATTTAGATATCAATCATATACAAGACATAAAAACTCAAAAGGTACAACTGGTATAAAATCAAAGACAAATCACCTTGGTACCAAGAAAAAGGCCATAAAAGAAAATTGGGGCTTAACCTGTGAACAATCATATCCAGGCTCAATCAATCAATGCTAATGGATCTCGGAACAAAAAACATATATCATTTATTTATTAGCATTCTCCTTACATCTCGTACGAGATATATTCTCGTGTTTGTAGTGATAAATCTCTGTTTTATTTCTATTGGAAAACAGAAATGTTTTATGTGATATAAATAAGGCTTGTTTGTAAGGTTTGGTGACGAGTTTCTTTTGTGGAAGTCTTTGGCATCGTCTTTGATGGAATGATGGAGTCAGAATGGTTTTCAGTGGTTTTATTTTTGGAATACCTACAATTTGAAGACTTGCGGTTTTCTCCCGGTGTCAAACTTTTGGTTTGCTCCTCAAAATACTTCATCATCAACTCGATAGCCTTTTTCCAACTATGTTAGGGTTAGCTTCCAGTCTAACCAGATGCAGTTTGAAAACCAGTGTTATTATGTTTAGATTGGAAGCCGTCCTGAACTATCATCAGAATACTGTTAAGTTAAAATCGAAAAAAAAAACCGAGGGCCTCGTATTCATACTTTTCATAATAAAGATGTTAAACTATTAGAAACTGGATGAAAGCCAAAAGAACACCAATGAAAACAACAAATTGATACTTTTAAGTCGTTTACAACAATAAAAGCATTTTAAAACGTAAACTTTGCAGCAATTGTCTATGGATACAGTCTTAAAGACTTTTATAGACCTCGTACTGTGCCTGAACTATGCACATGTAGGGCATCTTGGTAAAGTTTATGAAATATGTTCCGCCATTACTTTGAATGCATTGTCAAAGACAACAGATTTTGAAACAGCTTTTTGAATGGCTTATAAATGACATTAAAATGATTGTGATCAGTGTAGAGACACACACTTCCACTTCCAAATCATTTCATTTCGTTTCGTTATTGCTAGGCCTACAGAGGCCAACACATCACGTTACCCTAATCTGTCAAATTTCTTTGATAGCTTTTCAACTTTTGTATAATAGCATAAGGTTCATTTTCAATTGGGATAATTTGACGGTTTGGGATAGCTTGATGTGCTGGCATCTGTACATTGAATGGATTAACTTGCCTTAAGGTGGTGGTATGAACTTATTAAACTGTTTGAGATCTCTCCAAATGTGGATAATATTCCTCTGTAGGATATTACAGGATATTTACAATTTGTTTTAGGCAGGGTTTTGATTTCGGGAAAGATGAAATATTGTTAAGGTATTTACAATTTTATTTTATTGTATTGTATTGTCAATTTAAAAAAAATGGGTCACGCTTTTCCACTATCTCACCTGATGATAATCGATGATGTGGTCGACGGTTAAGCACGCTTGCCTTGAAGAAACCTTTTCAGTCTTGTCTTAAAGATCCCTAGATTTAAGATCAGGAAACGCAGCTCTCTGCAGGGCATTGGGCATTGGGCTTAGCTGTACCACTGTAATGTTATCTTTATCTTTATGTACACATAATAAAAGTACTCCCAAAACCTTTAGTGGATATGGGTAGGATGTCCATCATGCCGTTGGCGCATCAAAAAGCATCAACAAGCTTTCCTAGTAGCTTTCATCATCATCATCTGCCTAGCCTTTTCCCAACTATGTTGGGGTCGGCTTCCAGTCTAACCGGATGCAGCTGAATACCAGTATTTTACATGGAGCGACTGTCTATCTGACCTTCACAACCCAGTAACTAGGCAATATGACACCCCTTGGTAAGACTGGCTGTCTGATTTTCGGGTTTCTGACAACCCGTAACGGCTGTCAAAGATGCACAAATGACAGCCGGCTTAACGTGCTTTCCGAGACACGGAGGAGTCTCGGTATGTAAAGATGGTCACCCATCCACGGGCAACCCCGGTAAGCGTAGCTTAACCTGATGGATCGACCTGTGCGGCTGTTTGTACTTAGCCATGAGCTCCTTCTAGTAACTTTAAATACTATTAATTCGTATCGAGTATTCAATATGATTCGATTTCCAGCGAATCATAGACATGACCTCTTTCTCTAAACTCCACTTCTGTTTCATACTCCATACAACAGTATAAACCAGTTGTGTTCGCAGATTATTATGATTAGTTCAGTTAATGTGGCCTCATTTGCAAACTGTGAACTAACAGCGGTTCACTACGCCTTGGGCCGTGAGATTGGAGCAATCAACGCGGCTCAATGATATGCGTTAGGCTTAATATATGTTTGAGAGAAAGTAGGTGAGACGTAGACGAAGATTGAATGGTCCTTAATCAGGTTATTGTGGCGTTTACGTTTGTGGTTTGTGAGGCCTTTGGAGGTTGTTAACTAACTTATTATATGCTATAAATAAAATAAATAAGGGATTAAGACTCATAAAATAATAGGATTAAGACTCGTGGTATAAACCGTGAGAGACACTAAAATATAAAGACGGTGAAAACTTCTTTTCGAAGAATCCTACGCCATAACTTAGACATTTTTTTAAAACATTTTTTTTTATGTTTCACGGCAAAGGCCTTCCGTTTTTCAATTTTTTTCTGCCTCTTCCTACATCGTCCAATCCTTTACACAGGCGTCCAATTCATCACGCCATCTCTTTCTGGGCCTACCGCGATAACAGATAAATCTTTCCCGTCAACCAGCCTTTAATGAACGGTTTCTATAGTGATCTTAAAATATAGATTATTTTAAAGTCTTTTTATTACACATGATAATATCTGAGTAAATACTACAAACTTCGTGTTTTCACTTACTTTTCATTACCAAAGTATGTAAGGCTGGCTCGTCGGGGAGCATACAGCATGATTGCAATGCATAACTTATAATAGCCTGCCTTTTGCCTTTGAGCATTGCTGTTTCCCTTGCTGAGTTTTTATGAAAGTTTTGCACTATGCATATCTTTATCCTGGAGACTGGGTACAGGGATGATTTTACTTAACATTTTATTTCTTAAAAAAAACCTACACTTGCAAAGCGAGAGAATAATAATTATATTATATTAATATTCTCTTTCTCTAAAGAGTGGTAAATTTTTTACCAAAGTATGATAGTGTTGTAGATATTTTTTATTGTAATGTTGAGCGCAGATTTCACCACTTAATTTGTTAACAAATACTCTAAACTTTACGAAATAAATACTCCGAGAATCTTAAATCGACGAACCATTTCTTCAAGATTGACAAGTCGTCGTATATTCACGAAATATCTTACCTAACAGTTTCCATGCCATTCTTTTGTTTATTTTCAAGGCTTTTTCGTGCCTTTTTATGAATATCGGAAAGAACAAATATATCATTGTTTTGTCGAGGTTCGCAGTGGTTTCGATGATTCCTCCGAGAAAGTTTTTCTTCCCCTTCAGTGAGTTGCTCGGTACAATGATGAGTGAGATTTTTTCCCTTTTGCAGGGTTTTTTTTGTCCACGAAAGGGTGGCTTTGGATTGTTTTTTGCTCGTTTGTAGTTTATTTTATTGAGATTTTGATGTAATAAAAAAGAGGTTCAACATTTTATTGGACTGTTTTGTTTTAATTCTTCTTTTAAAGTAGTAAAGCAGCTTTATTGTTTATTTTTTAAAGCAAAAAATACATTTTTCAAAAACATCAACCCAATTAGTTAATCGTTTATAAAAATGGAACTCAAATACATTTTTTCTACAAATACGTTTTCCTCAAACGTTTTCCTACAAAAACGTGCCCAAATTGAAACACGTGTAGGTACTTTTCATGTACAAATGTAAAACGACAAAAGTTCATGAGATGGAAAAAAGCACTTTTGAATTTCGCTTAGTTATCATATGACTGTACCACTGTAGGTACAGTTTACATACTCCACATAATATTCTATTTTGAGCCTCACATTCTTGTTAAACTCCATATTTCCCTTATAAACAATAACAATGACTAAATTTCATAATAAATTAGTGCACGACACAGGTAAACGTGTTGGCTCAGTGAAAGGCCAACTTCTAAATTAATTAAAGTGAGAATTAGAGGCTCGTACATAAATGTACGGGAGGAGAGTGAAGGGGGAGAAATTAGGTTAATATGCCGTTTAGCTATTATATATTAAGAGGGGAACTATGCTTTTGAATTTATGGCTTTTATGGACAATAAAGATACAATACTGTAATCAAAGGGTAAAATAAGAACTCAGAAGTAAAATAATGCACGGCTGAAGATGCAGTATATTCCTACATACAGTATGTTTTCAGAGATTTTAAATGGTCTCCTAGTCGCAAGCGCGACTGCTGAGCGTGAAGACCTGGGTTCGATTCCCGGGTCGGGCATAGTGTTATTGGGTTTTCCATGAGGAATTTTCTACTAACAACCCCGAGTTTGGAAGCAGGCGGTGTGATACCCCCGTGCCTTGGGAAGCTAAGTTAAGCTGTTGGTATTGGTAATGCGTCAGACCTCTCCGGTCATGTCGGAATGCGTGTCGTCACATCCGACTATGAGAATTAGGGAAAAGAGACTTTTCCCGTTCACCCTTGTAATTAATATAATCTCTTACGACGAAGGTTAGTCCACCGAGGCCGCTATACGCCGACACACGATCTGGATGACTATATTTTAAGAGTTCATGATAGGGAAAAACCCGTAGAAGATGGAGTCATCTTCTAGAGGTTTTTCCCTATCATGAATATTACGCAACAGGAGTCTGTTGCGTAATAATATCCGCACTGAAGTATACAAATTCTGACTTCAAATTTAGAATACTGTATCGGTCGACATTAAATATGTGAAATCAAGATAATGTGTTCTTAAGCGAGATTGTCCGAAAAGGTAACCGCTACTCCTAAACATAAGGGGCTACGGAAGGAACATGGAGGGGTTTTAGTCAGTAAAAGTCTGACACTCCCTTCTGCTCCAGCCAAAGCGGGAGGAGTCATTTGATAATTTCCCACCCTCAAAAAAAAAAACATAATGTGTTCTATGCACGGTGTTGTTTCTGTAAAGATATTGAATATTTTGAAATAGAAGCCCGTATCGGATCGCGTATCCATCTTCGACTATAAAATCCTTACCCTTTCTAGGAGTTTTATGACCCAGTTGGGCTGATATCTTAGCTTTACGTAGTTTACATCGAATGATAAATCTCTTACTTACATAAGATTACAGTACATCAGTAGAGGCCAAATTCGTTTGCTATTTTTATTTTCAAGTCCCCAAAACAAAGTCATATCTGGTGGTCATTAACAAATGACATAAAAAATTACGTGTTCGAGATGACAGAAGTAATGATAACCAAATCAAGAATAGGGGTTGATAATCACCTTGTTCTTTTTTTTTCGTGTGGCTAGTGTCTAAACTGGTGTCAGAGTTTTTATGCTGCCCATGTATGAGCCTCTGACTTAGTCTCACATACTGTTGAGAAATATCTCTCAGACATGCTGGTCTGGCCAATAGTTGAAACAGAAAAACACCTTCTTTAAAGCGAGACGACGAGGCTCATATTATTGTAAAAAAGATTTTCACATTGATAGTAAGTATAGGTACTGTACTAATAATCCAATGACGTTCATAAATAAATACATAAACATACATAAATTGTTACCAACCCTATGGACTCCGGTCTGAAATAAAAATGTTCTATTCTATTCTATTCTGTAAGTGCCTTTCTTGTGCCTATTTGAAATAAATGATTTGACTTTGACTTTGAATGAACAGTGTTGTCTGCCGTACAGTGACTTTGTCAGTTGGTGTTTTTATATAAAAAAAACAATTACCCAAATATACCCAACACGTAAGTATACTTTAGTCAACATAACGGGTCACCTAAATGTTAAGCTGTTTTGTTTGACTTTAAAACTGCCCTGATTAGTGTTAACTGGGGACTTTGTGGCGTACCTGCGGCCAGTTATTAGGTCATGGGGGACTGGCTATTGTGAGAGGGGAATCTGGATGTAGGTATGAGTGTAGGATAGTCACACGCGTATGTGTAACGGGCGGTGAAAAAAGTGTGTTACGTTCGGAATAAAAAATGTTAGAACATATAAAATAATGCCTGTAATCCCCGAAGGGTTAAGCAGAGATGTATCTGTAGGTCACCCATATTTGTGAAATTGGAGGAAAAAAGAAACGAAAAGATGTAATATTTAAAATAATGTCAATTTTTTGTTGTTTGTAGTGTTACATATCCAATATCCAGCAGATATATCATAAACAACTTATTAAGTCTGTGGTTCTTTGTAATGCTGGTAAGATAGGTAAGCAAGGATCATATTATGTAGTTGCTACCCAACGTGTATATAGCGCTGTGGTGTAATAATAATAAATATATAATATAATTTATCATTCATTTCAGGTAGCACAGACCCATAACATATATACCTTACAGACTATCATGCATATTTATAAAAAAACACAAAAAATAAAACCTGTTGTACACGAAGTGACGGTGTCGTGTTGCGCTGATAGGTGTCGCGTACAGATTTTCACCAATTGAAGGTTTTAAGTGCCTTGTTTTGCGATCGATTCGAAAATGGCAGTCAACATTCCCTTGTCCGATTCCCTACACGCTATCCAGCGACCATCTTACAAACGTAAATTATTCTAACATCCATTTCTGGTATCAAGATTATAATAACAAATTAAAACAAAAGAGGAACGACAAAGTGAATTGTTAATCTTGAATTTAGCTTGGCATTCCCAGTAAAGAGTGAGTGAATGAATGGTTCCCTTGGGACCGAATGAGTGAAGCCACTAAGTTTAATATTCCGTCGGCGGTTCTACGTTTTTGTTTCTTTCCATTGTTTCAGCCGGGAGCGGTTTGGATAGAACATTTCGTGAGTTTTCATCAAACATTCGGTTCGTGAAATCGTTGCTTTGCCAGACTATAGGTCGTTTAGTTTCGACAATAGTTTCGATTTTACACACAGTTGAAGTCGGTTTGGATTTTGATTGAGTTAAAGAATAGTTCGATCCACAGTAGGAAATGTATTTTCATTCAATCAGCCCCAGAAGAATTATTCGATAGCGAACTGAATCGATTATGGATTATTGTTATAGAGGAACAGGTACTAATGGTTGACCACGATAAAAACTAAAATTAAAGTAACAACAATGAAAGTAACTTACATGACGAATTTACATATTTCTAATCATCTTAGTTTACAACAAGATAATCACGAGAGAGGAGGGAAATATATATATTTCCTCCCCTTCTAACTAATTCCGCGATGTAATTACATTCATACACGTGACGTCACAGTGGTTAATCCGTCAGAGAATGAATTCCCGTCCACAGACTACCTCCGGCAATTTATTCCTGGCTAAGTAATTCGGTTCTCTCTGTTTTTCTTAATTAATCTGTCCGCGTCTTCAACGTGTCGTGCTCTGAGTGTGTTATTGTTATTATCGCATACTCTGGTTTATTAGATTAGGTGGTTTATGATATTTTATTCATTAAAAAGTCGAACGTTAATGCGTAGACAGGTACCCAAATCTATCAACTTTCTTTGATAGATTTTCAACTTTATTACAAAAGATTAAGGTTCATGTTCAATTGGGAATATTTGATAGTTTAGGAGAGCTAGATGTGCTAACGTATGCACTAATTTTCTTGAAATATTCCGCCTCAGAGTAGGTAATTATTTTAAATCTAGATTTTTATAAAATGTTGCCGTGTTTAAGAATTCATAAAAGATTCTCTATATTACGAATCCTACCTATTTTTTGCTTAACTAAATAGGGCATAAAAACAGCTGACTCGTACCTATTATGGGTGCTTATGTACCCGATCCTTATACCGCCTACACAAAGAACAATCACACGCCCACTGAGGCCGTTTCTAGAAAAAATACATCCGTTTTAAAGATGGAGTGCTCCCGCCGTCCGACTCTCAATTATTTTGAACCTATTTGATTTAGTGTATACGATGCCTTAGTGTCTGTGACGTAATAATTTATTTTAAAAGTTTGATAGTGTGAATTAATTCTTCTTAATATTCAAGATGATATTTTGTTCTTCTGTCAATGGGTTCTACTATTATTTTTGCTATATTGACATTATTATGAACCTTTAGCTAATGCAACTTGAAGGGCGTCTTTTGATAATGATTAATCCAAATACCTGGAAGTGTGAACTGTTCAATCAGTCAGTGGGTTCTACCTATTAAGTTAGTATCTAGACGAGATTATTGCCGTAGCAATACTAAACCAATCGAATGTCTAATAGGTATTACTTCCGAGAGCAAAGACATTGCATCGCTTACGTCCTAATTCGCTGAATTCCCCTCAGAGATATCTAAGACAGCGTACAATATATGCTCATCTCACGCTCGTCCTGTGTACACGACGATCACTTTGAAGTTGGCAACATTAATAGAATATGAAATATACGTATTCGTACCTATTCGTGGTATATTGAGTGTTTCATGCAAATTCTGCCCTATCTACCAACGGCTGACAGATGAGATGGGTTTCTCAGGGACGTCCCTATTTAAGTATGCTTACGAAATCGTGTTATATTTGAAAATATTTTTAAAAGTGGAATATTATGGATTTGCGTTGGTCGCCATCTTCATTTTGGTTGGATAAGTGATTTTGTTTTAGATGTTATATTGGAAAAAGGAACAGGGTTTTTAAAAATTTAGCTTCTTCTTAAAAATGTTGTAGACTTTAGAAATGGAAATTTATTTAGTACACGTTAGTAGTCTGTAGGTACATAATTATTATATAAAAAGCTGCTTTTCATGTCTGTATGAGACCGCATTGTTCTTGGAAACTACGCAACGGATTTTGATGCGGTTTTATTGATCCGAAAGATTTATGTGTATAAAATATTTTGATTACATTATTGTAATTTTCTTAAGAATCTCTAAATTTTTGAAAATTTATTATTACCCATGTTAATTACTGATAATTTAGCTTTCTATTGGTAAAAAAATGGTTAAAATCGGTACAGTACTTTCGGAGTCTATTCGGTACAAACAAAAAATCTTTCGTCTTTATAATATTATTATATTATAAGTATAGATTATTTATTAATTATTAAACTTATACAGTAATTAAGATTGATTGATTGATGTTGCGTTTTTTTTTTATAAATCGCTAGTATTAGGTACTCGTTAAATACTTTATAAAATATATTTTACTTACCAATTGACAGTTCTGAACAATTTCCTGCCCTAACAACAGTCACAAACCGTTTCTATAAAGAACGTAGTACACATAAATTGTCGCACTTTACCGAGTCGACACTTAAGACCTACTTTGACCCATTTACTTAAGTTCCCTCTTGTAACTCGCGTGGGATGGAACACATATTCATTACATTATTGGGATTGAGTTCAGCACATCAGCTCATAAATGTTTAGTACAGAACATGGTCTTTCTAATAGACTGGGTACATTTTCTGATAGTCTATAGTCAACACTTTTGCCTAGCCATTTATCCTATAATATTTAAAAAACGTTCCAATGTCATAATATTATAATGCTTGTGTTTTGTGTGTACAGTCCCAAGCACATCAAGTTACCACAAACTGTCAAATTTTCTCAATCGGTTTTGAACTTAAATATCAACGTATTAAGTTTTAAAAATTTTTGGAGGAATTAGACAGTTTGGTATAACTTGCGGCGCTGGCGAACGCACATAAATATTTAAGTAAAGGCTGCGGTATAAAAAAAAATGTTATGTTTAACCAGGACGAAACTTCCGAAATCATAAAGCTCTAAGGTGAAAGTTATCAATACGTCTTCAGTTAGAATTGGCCTTAATTGTCATGATTTCATGAACTAATCATGCCATAGGATAATATGGACTTATATGTATGCATGAGTCTAGAGACGCTATAAACACCTACCTAATTGCTACGGCCGCGAATCACATCTTCATCAACATATAACCTGGCACTGACATACAATTTTCAAAAAAAAAAAAAAAAAATTAAAGGTTACCCTTTTTTTTTTTTTTTTTTTTTTTTTTTTTTTTTAAGGCTGGGAAATCATCCAATGACTGCTCCCGCTCTGGGTGGAGCGGAAGGGAGTGTCAGACTCTTACTGACTAAAACCCATCCATGTTCCTTCCGTAGCCCTTTATGTTCCGGGGTAGCGGTAACCCTTTCGGACAATCCCGCTTACCCGGCAGGCTTGGCCCTGAGGGGCCCCTTCATATGCTGACATCTCTTTGAGGCGCGCGTGGAACATATACGCGCCGTACGGCACGGGTCTGGTGCTGATCGGACGGCGAGTCACCCATTACTCACCGTCCGCAGGCCCGCGCCTACGGTGGCCGGGAGTCGTCACGTGGCTCCCGACGCCCGGAGCGTCTCCCGCGGCGGCTGGGACGGGAGGACCTTTCTCTCTCCCATCCCGCCACCTCCTTCGCGAGCATAGGCGCTACCATCGGGATCCCAACTTACGGTAGGAGGGGTTCACATCGGCGTCGGGACCACGATGAAATACCTGGGTCTGGTCCTCGACAGCCGATGGAATTTCGTGGAGCATTTCCGACGTTTGGCCCCCAAGCTGGAACGGACTGGGGCCGCCTTCAAGCGGCTCTTGCCCAATTTGAGGGGGCCAAACGCCTCCTGCCGGAGGCTTCACGCGGGAGTCGTGCGGTCCATGGCCCTATACGGGGCCCCGGTGTGGGCGCGTTCATTGCGGCGACGAGCCGCTCACTATCTGAACGCGCCCCAAAAGGTGGTAGCCATTCGGCTAATCCGGGGGTACCGCACGATCTCGAGCGAGGCAAGCCTCCTTGCCGGACTGCCGCCGTGGGATCTGGAGGCGATAGTCCTCGCGCGCCTGTTCGAGTGGCGCGCGGAGGTACTAAGCCGGGGGGAAACTCCGTTTCCGCAGCAAATTGCCGCGGAGCGGACGGACCTCCGGCGCGATCTCATGGCGGCCTGGAATCAGCGACTGTCGCAACCCAGCGCAGGGCACGCCACGATAGTGGCGGTAAGGCCCCTCTTTGAGGAGTGGCTAGAGAGGCGTCACGGCGTCCTCACCTACCGCCTGACGCAGGTCCTCACCGGACATGGATGTTTCGGGAGGTTCCTGCACATCATCAGGCGGGAGGAAACGCCCGGGTGTCACCACTGCGAGGATCGCCCAGAGGACACGGTAGAGCACACGGTGCAAACCTGCCCCGCATGGGCAGAGCACCGCCGTGTCCTCGTAGAGGCGATCGGCGGCGGCGACCTCTCGCGCCCGGCCCTGGTGCAAGCCATGGTCCGGGGCGAGAGGGAGTGGGAGGCAGTCACCTCCTTCTGCGAAAAAGTTATGCTCGCGAAGGAGGTGGCGGGATGGGAGAGAGAAAGGTCCTCCCATCCCAGCCGCCGCAGGAGACGCCCCGGGCGTCGGGAGCCACGTGACGACTCCCGGCCACCGTAGGCGCGGGCCTGCGGACGGTGAGTAATGGGTGACTCACCGTCCGATCAGCACCAGACCCGTGCCGTACGGCGCGTATATGTTCCACGCGCGCCTCAAAGAGATGTCAGCATATGAAGGGGCCCCCCAGGGCCAAGCCTGCCGGGTAAGCGGGATTGTCCGAAAGGGTTACCGCTACCCCGGAACATAAAGGGCTACGGAAGGAACATGGATGGGTTTTAGTCAGTAAGAGTCTGACACTCCCTTCCGCTCCACCCAGAGCGGGAGCAGTCATTGGATGATTTCCCAGCCTTAAAAAAAAAAAAAAAAAACCCTGGCGCTTTCCCCTCAAGAAAGAATAGCAAAAAGAGGGCCGTGTGTGTACTCACAAATTATTGACTTAACATAGTTTTAAATAGTTGGCAGTTCTATAAAAGCCAAACGCTATTTTTAACAAAACATTTGTGTTGCTTTTTATTTTTATTCCGTAGGTATCGAATTAATGCTAAGCACGTATAGTAGGTACACGTAGTGTAATTTAACGCCCCTCTGTCATATCAACTCTGTATATCCCATCCTTGTCTATGCTGTTGAGCTATTGATTCAGTTAAATTAGTTCAGAAACGCTCATACCGCTATGTTTGTTGTTTAAATAATCTTGTAAATTGGGTATTTGCTTGCTTGACGTGTGATTATTAATTATGTGTTGTATTATGTTAGCATGTTACAGCTTATAAATGATAGTTCATATTATTGTTTGAATGTATGTTTGGAAAGGGAAGACTGCTAAGCAATGGATGGGGAAGATTATTAATTTACTAAAGCAAGTTTGTGTATATTCAGTTCTTTGTTGCCGTAGTAGGTAGTAAAGGTATTAATAAACTCGATTCATCGCAGTCATCGGCTGGATACAAGCTTTTTGTAACCTTAAGTGGGTTTCCCAATCGAGAAGCTGATGGCTAAGTAATAAAAGCCGCACGGATCGATCCATCAGGTTAAGCTACGCTTGTCGGTTTGGTCTGTAGATGGGTGACCATTTTCAGATCTCGAGACTCCTCCGTGCCTCGGAAAGCACGTTAAGCCGTTGGTCCCGGCTGTCATTCGTAATTCTTTGACAGTCGTTACGAGTAGTCAGAAGCCCGAAAGTCTGACAGTATCGTATTACCCAGTTAGTGACTGGGTTGTGGAGGTCAGATAGGCAGTCGCTCCATGTAAAATACTGGTATTCAGCTGCATCCGGTTAGACTGGAAGCCGACCCCAATATAGTTGGCAAAAGGCTAGGCAGATTGAAGTGGGTTTCCCAATAAACGAGACTAGTAATTTCTTTTGGCTTTACTTGCAGACAAGCCTATCCAGCGACAACTGATAAAAAAACTTTTCTGTCGATCAGAGACAATCGAACGACTTCTTACTATGCTCCTATCTCGAAACAAACAAACAAAACTTTTCTCTTTACAATATTAGTACAACTTGTACCTACACACAATGGAAAACTAACAGTCATAGACTAGGGATTGCCTAAATTCCGCTACCTTGCCAACTCCGGGCTATAACACACAGTAATTGCGACTTCCATACTTATTTCTTCCAAAGATCCGACTACTTCTTCCAATATTGGTCGTTTGGGATACGTTTTTTTACGTCCACGATTGTTACAAGTCTCCCATACTTTTGTTGGGCCATTTGTCTTGCTACAAACACTTTAAGAGCAGTATCGAGCAATTTAAAGTTGGAATTTTGTTGTGTTTATTGTTTTTGTTTGTCGGTTTCATAACGGAGTGAGGTTATGTTTGTTTAGAGTTCTTTGTTTGAAGGTAAGCAATAATGTGGATTATGTTTTTGTGGTGGTGTAGACGTCCTGACGCTGTGAGTAGCAGTTTGTTGGTCATTTTCAGTTTTTGTGCGACTATTTCAACACTTAGCTTTAATTAACTACTTTTTTTCATATTTTTACTTCAGTACATCTCTGCTAAACATTAAAGCGAGATTACAGAGCAGATACTCTTTAAAACAATAAGTTATCCTACTAATATTATAAATGCAAAAGTTTGCATGGATGTTTGTCATTTAATCACGCCAGAACCGCTGAACAGATCTAGATGAAATTCGGCACACAGATAGTTTATAACCTGAATTAACACATTTGATACTTTTTATCCCGGAATTACGTTTATGTGGGATAATTTCTGACATCAAGACAGACGAAGCCGCTGGCAGAAGCAAATAGTAGCTCTGTAGTATAAGGACTTAACTAACTATCATACTTGAACCAAATACCAACACATTTCACGCCAGCTGGTCTACAATACCCAAACGAAAAGCACCAACGACACGACAGAATCTTTACCAGTAAATTTTTGTCCCAAAGCATTTGTGCTTCGGCCAAACAAAACCGCTCGCCGTATTTACCTCAGAGGACGCTAGGCGCTCGTAAAATATATTTTATGATAAGTTCTGAAACCTGACCACCTGTATACAAGGGTCGGCCATAACTCGCCATTGGTCTTGAAGAATCGAGAACGGAACATTATTTTTTATTATAAGCTGAGCTAGATAGGCCAAAGTACTACATACACACACACTACGCTACAGGCTATAGTTAGTGCTGTAGTATAGCGGGATACTTTAGCCCGGGATCCGGGATATTGTTGAACACTTCAGCGGGATCCTCTCGGTCGTTAGCCGGGACTGTCGGTAGATAATAGTGATGGCGCAGTCCCGGGCTTTGTTGCTGGATTTTTGTGTTGGCGAGTAATTAGGTTCTTTAGGGAGTATAATGTTAAGATGCATTATGTTAAATAAAGATTTTTTAAGGTTTCCATTATGAGAAGATGAGGTTATGGCGCTTAAACAGCAAATGTAGGCTCGCAACTGTATGCATCTGTGTGAAGATAAGTAACAAGTTGATTCTTTGTTTTAGGGAGATTTTCCTTAACATTTCGAAGAGCGGCAATGATTATAAACTTGAATGTCTTTTAAAACCTTTTCAATGACTGGCAACACAATATCACTTTATTTTTGTTTAGGTTAGCTTAAAATATTCTATTTTTTCTGCACAATAAAACTTAATAGAACTCTCCAGATTTCTTTATGTTGATGATGTATTTCGTGATAAAATATACGGCTGAAACTTTTTACATGAAATGTGTAATGGGATATTCTATTTAATGTAGCATTAAAGAAATGTATGGACGATAAACCGATTTGTTTGTCGGTATTTTGGACATAAAAAGGAAGTTATCTTATTTATGCTTGTGTTGAAGATTTCAGAAGTTTATTGCAAAGAGGTTTAAGTGTATCTATTGATTTACTTTCGACGTTTCCTGCGTATCACTACATAGTATAAAGCAAAGTCGCTTCCCGCGTCCTAATGTCTGTATGTATGCTTAGATCTTTAAAACTACACAACGGATTTTGATGCAGTTTTTTTTTAATGATTCAAGAGTAAGTTTTATATGTATATTACATGCAATTTCGGTCATCCACGCGGGCGAAGCCGCGTGCAGAATCTAGTTTTTATATAAACGCAATTGTTTTGATATAAGAGCAAATGTATTGAACTGTGAATAGTTCGAAATCGTTACAAATCGGTATTATGTAGTGAATGTGTGTCATTGGGTGTATTGAATCGAGGCGGAGAGAAACTTCAGTATTGTTCGCGAGCACGAGTTATCAACAACATTAATATTTGCATATAGTTTAAGATGATTATTCGAACTTTGATGCTAGACGTATGCAATGCTAATGTATTAAATTCAATTGTGTTCGCAAAATCATTCGCCTGTAGGTATGATGTGATTGGCGTATGAGGAGTAGATTTAAAAATTATATGTACCTATCAATTAATCTGCCGAGACTTTTCCTAACTATATCTATTGAGTCTAACCGGATGCAGCTGAATACCAGTATTTTATATGGAGCGACTGCCTATCTGACCTTCACAACCGAGTCACTAACCGGGTAATACGATACTCCTTGGTAAGACTGTCTGTCAGACTTTCGGGCTTCTGACTACCCGTAACGACTGTCAAAGATCTACGAATGACAGCCGGGACCAACGGGTTAACGTCCTTTCCGAGGCACGGAGGACTCTCGATATCTGAAGATGATCACCCATCCACACCAACACAGGCAAGAGTAGCTCGACCTAATGGATCAATCCGTGCGGCTGTTATAACCTAGCCACAGGCTCCTCTTAAAAAAATGATATGTAAATGATTTCTTATTTTATTATATTACTAGCACTTTGCCCGCGGCTTTGCTCCCGTGGTCTTTCCCGTGGGACCCGTTATTTTTCCCGGGATAAAAAGTAGCCTATGTTACTCCTAGAAAACTAAGCATTCCAACGGTGAAAGAATTTTTAAAATCGGTCCAGTAGTTTTTGAGCCTATTCATTACAACCAAACAAACAAACAAAGTTTTCCTCTTTATAATATTATAGTATAGATATATTTAGACTTTATTTGGAAAATAAATAATATTATAATTTCATATATCCAAGAAAACTGAAACAAAAATATAGTACAAAGTAAAATATACAGCCAGTCATATATTTTTGACGTTCGCCGGTAAAAATTATAACGTAAAATTATTCATTGAAGCATTTTATTCGCAACACAATGGGGGTAGTAAAATAAAGAAATGTAATAATGTCCCACATCCACGTAATATAAGGTTTATATTCCCGTTTACTCTGCCACGTGCATTTTATGATGGTGACGGTAGGGTATGTAATAGGGTTGGCAGAGTGCAAATAAAAAATCAAAACAAATCGTATTTTATGAAATAACAAAGAGAAAAACTATTTATATTTGAACCTCTTTTAAGTGAGCACATCTATTCTGATACATTTCATTTATGTTTAATTGCATTGTCTGGTACCTATACGTTGAGTTTTTGTAGTACATTGGGTATTCAATTTGGTGAATCAATATTTAGTTGGTACAGTCAATTGAATACTAGTTGCACACTTGCACTTCAAAAACCACCCTTATTGCTATCTCTGTCGTTGTCAAACTATTACCACCGATGTGTGTGATTGACTGTACAATTTCTTCGTTAACACAATATGTCATTATTCGTACTGGCATGCATTTTAATACATTAACTATAAAAATCGTACGTTTGACAGCCCTGTATCATACACCAATAGAGACACGATGACACAATTACGGCACAAAATAATTTTTACCGCGTACTGTACGGGATTTCTTTATTGTTTATGGCTTAAAGTTGGTTGTTTGTCTCTGGGCTCGTTCCAAGGAGTATATAGGGTGGAATTCAATTTATTTGATGTTGCCACAGAAAAATTGCTTGGTTTATGGCCCCTGTGTGTTGGAGCACCTCAAAGAGTTTGAAACAGAAACAATTTTGTGTAAAAACAACAGTTTCAGAATGAAGGATAGGTCTGTGAGGTAAGAGAGAAATTTATTTATCAGTAACTTACTTTTGCCTGCTAGTACATCATCTGCCTAGCCTTTTCCCAACTATGTTGGAGTCGGCTTCCGGTCTAACCGGATGCTGCTGAATACCAGTATTTTACAAGGAGCGACAGCCTATCTGACCTCCACAACCCAGTAACCGGGCAATACGATAGCCCTTGGTAAGAATGGCTGTCAGATTTTCGGGCTTCCGACGACCCGTAACGACTGTCAACGATGCACAAATGACAGCCGGGTCCGGTCCGGGACCAACGGTTTAACGTGCTTTCCGAGTCACGGAGGAGTCTCGGTATGACCCATCCACGACCAACCCCGGAAACCGTTGCTTATCCTGATGGATCGACCTGTGCAGCTGTTAGTACTTAGCCACGAGCCGCCGCTACGACATCCACGCAAAATTTCTTATTTCAATCTAAAATCCTATAACACTCGGCAATACTTAGCTTCCCATTAGTAAAAGAATTTTTGGAATCGGACTCATACTTTCAAAGATGCAAACTCACAGACATCTAACATAATATTTTAATTCAAACAACGAGTGTACGTGGAGTTTCTTGCCCGTTCTTACTTCTTTAGAACATTAGTATAAAATTAATAGATCTTAGTCCTTATACACACGAGCGGCATTCGTCAACCGCAGAGGAAACTGCGACAACATGCCGCTCGTATGTATGAGGACTTATGCACCTAATACGCAGTTACTCTATTAAATCACTTGATCTCATTGACCCTCATTTTACTTGAATCAGGATTCTGAGCGATAAGATTCTGTTAGGCTTAAGAAATATAACAATGTACAAATAGTATTAGCTAATAGTACGCTGAACTATTCCCGAAATTGAGCAGCCAAATTGTCGATAAATTATCGTCTCGTCCCTTTATTCCCAAAACGAGTTATCTCTTAGTAATAATAAAAGAGAAAACACATTGATATAAAAAAAGGCTTTTTCGGTGTTATGTAACAAAAGGTTTCAATTAATCCCGTATTCTATAATCCCGCTCCCGGAATTTTCCCGATATTGGCGGGATTTTTTTGCTGGTATCTGATCCTATTCCGGAATTTTATGGCCTCTAAACTGGTATGGAAGGGTATACATATTTTTTTATTAAAACAAATATTTAAGGAGATTTTATCTTTTTGGAACCCTTCCCACATCGCTGTTTGCCAATGACGTTGGGGCAAACCACATTTATAATGTAACTCACGCCTTTTTTACATGAGGGTAGGCAGAACACAGATATAGATAGACATAGATAACGCAAGAGCAACTACTTCGCGTGCCTAGCTTACGTACAAAAATCATAAGTGGTCACTTTCGCGCTCAGTCTGCATCGGTATACAGCGCTAGTCGGATCATCATACATCACTAAATAGTGCTTGTGACGTCATAATAGGTAGTCAAAAAATGGCACGCTTGGTTTTCGATCATCATACATCACTAAATAGTGCTTGTGACGTCATAATAGGTAGTCAAAAAATGGCACGCTTGGTTTTCATACAGATCGTGATACTTGCGTTATCTATGTCTTTCTATATCTGTGAGGCAGAATAATGCCGATAATCCGAATCTACTTTTCTTTTACCTCTTTCATAAACAGTATGTTAATAATATCAAACTATATTTTAGGGTGGCCTCTTATCGCGAGCATTGGTCTATAATGTAATTTTACAGTTCCAAGCATTACATCTCATAAACAGCAGTAACTATATAGTATTTACTGCTCTAGAGCACTAGGTAATAAAATAACTATCCCTGATCCCGTGGAATAAAGACGGTTGAATAAAATGGCCGTCAATGGTGGCCGTGAGCGATGGCCGTATAAACTGTCACCGGCTGATATATTTTATAATCCCGCCATGTTTTATTTACGCCATACATCACATGGTTGTGTGACCTCTTTATAAAACGTAAATTCATTGGTGCTGAAAGTTCAACGGAAATAACCGTGTAACATAATAATGTGAAGGGTAAAAGTTGTACCGAGAAATGTAAACTGACAAAAATATTTTAAAAAAGAAATGCGACACCTAAAGTAAGGGTACTTTAGGTGTCGCATTTCTTTTTTAAAAGGAGGAAACAAAAGGACCATTACTAATAATAATTATGATGTCATGAAATTTTAGCGCAAGAAAGAAAAGAAATAAATCTACGTTCAAACTGAACGCGTTCATTTCTTTCTCAACCCAAACGTTGATGTTTACGTTATGAAACAAATGAATGTGTCCACAAACACTTAAATAAGATTTTTTTAAACTAAATGAGGTCGGCGTTTCCTAACTGCTGACTACTCTGAGAGAAAAAAAACAAATTCAGAGGTCACAGTCTCTTTTAATGTCCAGACATAATCTTGGTCAAATCATGTGAAGACCATGTAGGTTGGTGTCTGAAATTTTGAGAAAAGCACCCTACACATTGACTGGACAGGCCCACTCAATCTGTCATAAATCGTGCAGCTCAACTCAAAACTTAAGGAGCTCAACGATTCGACGAACAATAATAAAGAAAGGACATTTGAGTTAAATTATTTGATATTAAATTATAATTATTATATTTTATGGCCAAGTTGTTACTTTAGCCGAAGTTTCAGAAAGCAGTTTTACTAAAAACAACATAAACCTATAATAAAATAAATACCTTACTAAAAAGATTCTTTGCCACTCTCGAGACACCGCTAACTTTAAAATCCCGTAATATATATTGGAATTTGGATGCCCTAGCGGCCGGCAACACGATAGTTATAACAAACTTACAATATTTATAGCGTCTTCTTTGATAAACTTTAACATACTTAATAAAAAATGTCTGGTCGTGATTTACTACAACATAATACTTTTTTAAATAAGAGAGTATTTTCATAATATATCCGTCATTAACTCGCATAATAAATGTAATTTTACGGGTCTGTTAACTATTTTTATGTCCAATAAGCCAGAGCTTAAGCTGGGAAGCCTAGTAAATAATTAACAATATTTTTTATAGCTATGCTTGCAGCTTGATTTTCATATAAATTTAACCGCCCGGTGAACTCTTAAAGTGTTTTAAATTTTTATTCTTCTATCGTGTAACGCGCTATAAATATTAAAATGATTCATAATTAATTGTAATTAAAGACCTACCTATTCTAGTCAAGAGTGCAATGAAATAATGTGGTGACATCTCAAAACTTAGAGATACGAACGTCGATTCTATTTCGAAAATTATTGATCGAACAATTCGTTATCTCAGCGATTCGGATTGTCAAGAACGCCACTTGTCAACACATTTGTATGGCATTATTGATCGAGTTTCGTTACACAGTTTGACATTGTCTAGCACTTAGCGATCGAAAACAATTGATCACGTGACCTCTCGAAAACTTATGCCAATTCCATACATTTGGATTTATCTAATTTCGTTATAGTTAGTAAAAATGTGACGTTGCCTAAGCCCCCTTTGGTTTATCTAAGTTTTATGTACATTTATGTAATAAACTCATAAACCTTCCGGAATAAATTCTCTATATGATGGTAGAAACTGCATGAAAATCCGACCCGTCATTTAGAAGAACAACGCGGTCACACAAGCATACATACAAAAAGCGACTTTAAATTATAATATGAATAGAGTTTAATCGTTACCTACCATTTCAGCTTTTCAGAAACAATTTCAGTGTCTACCTGCCAATCAACCTAGTCACAATATATTTAATGCATGCATAAATGGACACAGTTGGCAACTGATTGGCTATTAGTGTTTATATATGCCGACAGATGTTGGAAAATAAACATGGTAACTAAACATTATAACGGTGAGGCTGTCATGGCATCATTAACAAATGATTATGCTGAATATAAACGTAAACTAACATTGCGCTTGTATTAAAGAAGACGGTAATACACCCTGTATTTGTAGAAGCAAATTGTATACAGCAGCCAGCCAAGCCTTTTCACAACTATGTTGGGCTCGGCTTCCAGTCTAACCGGATGCAGCTCAATACCAGTATTTTACATGCAGTGACTGCCTATCTGTTCTCCACAACCCAGTAACTGGGTAATACGATACCCCTTGGTAAGACTGGCTGTCAGATTTTCGGACTTCTGACTACTCGTAACGACTGTCAAAGATCCACGAATGACAGCTGGGCCCAACGGCTTAACGTGTTTTCCGAAGCACGGAGAAGTCTCGGTATGTAAAGATGGTCACCCATCCACGGACCAACCCGGCAAGCGTAGCTTAAACTGATGGATCGGCCCGTGCGGCTGTTATTACTTAGTCATGAGCTCCTCATTGTATACAACGTGTATCAGAAATATATAGTCATATTGAAGGGTGAGGTACAGATATAAGACTGAGAAACTTTTGCCATAGGACTGACTTCGTAATTGTGACAAAATATCAGCCGTCTCGTACAGCCGTCAGCACATCGACCTATCCCAAACTGTCAAATTTTCCCAATTGAAAATGAACCGTATGCTGTTGTAATAATGTTGAAAAACTATCAAAGTAATTTGGCAGATTGGGGTAACTTGATGTGCTAGCCTCCGTACATTTGGGTCGTGTAGGTATTATAATTTTGTATGGTACAGTTGATATTCTTTTCGTGAAAACAATGTTGACCTTATGAATAAAGTTGTTTAGTTTGAGGTCTGTACCACTCACTATAATATGACACACATTTTTGTGATCCACTCTGTATATTGTTTTAAAAATAAACCTCTCAATGGCTAGTTATAACTGTACAGTAACAAATTGTTTAGTTGCCGGAAAATAGCATCCCCGAGTGGCAATGCTTAAAATAAACATCTAGCGCAACCTAGAAATTTTGCCCGCTCACAGTTGTCTATCCGGCTAATATTTTTATCACGGCATGAGGTATTATAATACTTTGTGCCAATACAAATGAATACAATTGACGACATGGTTGGCGCAGTGGTTGAGCAATTGACTGCTGCGCAGCATGTCGCGGGTTCGATTCCCGCACGGAATAAATATTTGTACGACCTGCAAGTATTTGTTACGGGTCTGGGTGTTTTTCTATCTATAATATGTATGTATTTACAAAAAAATAAAAAATATAAGTAGTTTATCAGCCATCTCGTTACCATAACACAAGCATTAGGTTGCTTAGCTTGGGACTATATGGCGTTGTGTGAAATGTCCAAGGATATTATTTTATTATTATAATAAGAAGACAAAACGGATTATTGATTTAATTTATTGTTTATAACAGGCAAAAGGGTCCTTCTGTGAATTTCTTAAACGTAATCAACCACACCAACACAATCATATTATTGTGTACTGAATGCTATGTAGTATTACGTCTGACTGTACACATACATAGTACCACTACTGTCTATGAAGTTTTGTAAATAGATATACAGCATGTATCAGAAAGATGTTGTCTAATTTAAGGGTGTGGTACGGACCAACAAACAACTTTTTCCATGAGAACAAGATCATAATCGCGAACTACGCCTTATCATTTGGGTTGGAGTAGGTATCGATGTTTTGTATGGGGCAGTTGATAATTTTTTCGCTCTTATGATGTTGGTCTCAAAGAGATAAATATTCAGTTTAATAGTGTATACCACCCCCTGAAATTTGGTCATACTTTTCTGAAGCATGCTGTATACTCAGTCACCATTTTAAACTGACCAATAAGAAAAGCTCTTGAAACAAACAATAAAATAATAACTAATTAAAATTCAGACCTGATCATTCAAATCTAAGTTCTATTTCAGTTGAAATACAGTTTTTATACGGTTACTCCGCACTCGGCAACCAAAGCTTCCCCACACAAATATGGAAATGAATTTAGCTAAGTTCAACTTTTCATTGCGAAGTTTACATATGAATTTGATTCGAGCTCTGAACATCCTTTGTTGAACGTTGCGTGTAGGTACTTTAGATTTGCAGTACCTACACGCTTTATTCGATTTGATTTGAGTTTAACGAGTCTGGAAGGTTCTGGTTTGAGAGTTTAAGATGTTGAGGCATTAATAATAGGGGTTATAATGTATTATAAAAGTTATGTTGAGTGTCCTAATTACGATTAAAGTATCTATTGTTTCTGAAAAAAAAACTTTGAGGGAGTGCTTTGGAAACCTCTTTTATAAAAATGCATCTACATTATTATTATTAACATTAGTGGTTTTTTTAAAAGGGGGAAATCATCAAGCTCTGGGTGGAGCAGAAGGGAGTGTCAGACTCTTATTGACTAAAACCCATCCATGTTGCTTCCTTAGCCCTATATGTTCCGGGGTAGCGGTAATCCTATCGGACAATCCCGCTGAATTAACATTCGTGCTTGGAAATTAAAAAAATATCTCCTTAAGGTTAAACAAACGTGCACTGACGTGTATATTATTTGCATCACGTAGCTGTAACGAACTAGACGACTCTCAATTATCGCTGGGCTCAATTTTATTAATACTTTTATACCCATACCTTGCCCGTAACTCTACCACAAGAAAATACACCACACAAATCCATTTTATCCTCACAATATCGACCCATCAAACACAAATCGCTATTCAAAATGATGAGCAACTCGAATTAATAAACTCCAAGCTAAATAAAGGGTATCTCGACCAGACAGTATTGTCTCAAGCATAAATAATCTCTGAACAACTATTTTCAATTTAAAAACATTGTAAGCCACCCCCTACCCCCGGAGGGTGACAGGGGGTGATAAAATCGATCGGGACGCAATAGCTCTTACTGTGGCGCGATGTTAAGGGGACGATGAAACCCATTGGACCCACGTAGCTGGCAAGTGGTGGGATATTGTGGGCCAATTTGCTTTACAAGTGGTAAGAATGATAGCGTATTTGAATATAGAATTATGTGCTCCAAGTTTATTGTTGAGCCGCTTTGATAGTGTGAATGGGTGGATTTATTTGAATTGTCTGTGACAAAAGAGGTGTTTTAAAGAATAAGGTCCGTTATTTTTACGGTTTATGTTGTAAAACGGGAGTACTTCAGGTTACAAATATTGATTTGGAGAAAAGTTATACATTGATGAATTCATAAAACGCTAAATAAATTGGATTTGTCAAATGCGAGTTAATCTGCTAATTTACCTAGACTTTTCTTCCCAATTATGTCGGGGTCAGCATCCAGTCTAACCGAATCCGGTAGTAAGCAGTCGCTCCATGTAAAATGTGTTCATTTTACAAGGAGCAACTGCTTGTCTGACCTCCACAATCCAGTAACTGGTTCCTGGGTTAGACTGGCTGTCACACTTTCGGGCTTCTCACAAAGATCCACAGTTATCCGGGACTAACGGCTTAACGTGATTCTGAGGCACGGAGGAGTCTCGATCACCCATCCTCGGACCAACCACAGCCAGCGAAGCCTAAAGTACGGCTGTTATTACTTAGCCACGAACTCCTCCTAGTTTCGTGAAATGCGAGTGTAGGAATAAAGAAAATATACTAAGCATTGCACTTTTGTTCCAACGGTACAATGAAGCAGGAATTACCTAGGCTGACTTCAAAGAGTTCTACTGAGCTTGAAGTCAGTTAACCTGTACAGTCGAGTACAGACAAGTTACGCGCTCGAAAATGAAAGAAATAATACGTTTTCTACGAACGTGGAGTGTATGAACCACAGCTTGAAAACATACAAAGACATATAACACCGGAATTTTTCTCAGGTTTTCCTTCTACACACTACAGTTTCACCTTTTCAGTGGAAAATACTTTCTGACAGTACTTTTGAAAATATTCGCAGTGTATTCCAAATTATGGTCGGAATTATTCCTGGCTGAAAATGAGATCCTCATCTCATGTTGATATAAAAGTCTCAACCTTCTTTCAAGCAGAAGTAGTTCTTAGTCAGTTTTATTTTCTCAGAATGGTAGAAAAACATTTTCAAGTCACAAAATGAAGAGTCCTGGTAAATAATAGCGAAAAATCTTATTTGAAAAGCAAAGAAAAGTTTGGATTTGCTGTTAAACTGATTTCTATCATGAAATGTGAATGGTTTATTTGACAAGTGATTTGCAACCAACATTTAAAATAGTAATACCTAAAAAAATGTAATAAGAAACTGGAATCAAAAGTCACTTAAAACTGGCAAGTAAATGGCATTTAACGTCATTTTATCATAAACACGAATACCTGCAATATAAAACTAAACTGCCGTACTAAAAGCAAAGGAAATTATAAAGCTGAACCTTATCAAACTCCATAATTATGCACGTAAGTGTAAAATACGGCCGCGATAACAAAAAGGAAACTGCAAGGACTTGTTGATGCGACATGACACAGCAATCCGATGCAGTGCGGTGCAAAATAAATAGACCCAACGGAGATATGCACTGCTAAATAAATCCAAGGTACAGAAATGCAGTGACTACTAACCTGTATAAATAATTCATTCGGGGAAGGAATGCATCTTGCATGAGTTGCTTTTGTTTATATATGCCTGGCTCCGACGTCTCGGCTTATTTATAATATGAAGTGGGTGAATAACTGTGGGAAGGAAGGCTTGAGTGTTAATGATTGTAATAGGTAAAGGATTGTTAGTATTGATTCAGTTGATTCTGGGATTTATATATAAGTTTTTACTAATGCCAAAAGCAGTACGTCTAAACCGCGTTCAACCCCTGTCAATGTTAGATCCACAGAAAATAATGACATTGGCAGCCCTTAAGCTGGGTTTTTTCCTGATCGCGTTCAGTTGCATTGGTGAAATTAACCTTTAGTAGGGCAATTAAAAACGTTTAAAAAGATATATATTCGTGCAGTCAGTATAATAAATGTATGTAAAAATGACGTGACAAAAAGAGGAGAATAACTATTTCTGATGTCGCTGCTGCATAGTAAAAATCTTGGAGTTTTTCATATACAAAATGATTTTTTGCTGCGCCATTCATCCGTGCCGCACTTTATAAAACTTACAACAACGATTCTTCGCTTAATTAAAATCGTGAACCAGGAAAAAGGGCAAAAACGGTTTCCTGTCAAGTCTAAGCCAATTCCTTTTACCTGGACGTCGGAACTTTAATAAATTAGGGCTGAATCGTGTAAAATCGCAAGTAACCGTGACGAGCCACCCTCGGGGGTAATCACGACTTCGTTGTTAAAGACTTCATTGAATTATTTTTAAAGTTCATAAAGGTGCTTGTCTTTTTATTGTGGGCGAGTTTTTCTGGTAAAATGTGTAATCTTTTTGTTTTTTCCGCCTGCAGGGTCGGAGCGATCGATATCTATTCTCGACTTGCTTCGTGAAATAAAACTCGGTGTACTTATCTATAAACGAAATACATTTTATCATCTTTTGCAGGGAAACAAATAGATACACAGGGTGAATTTCACCAATGGAACCGAACGTATCAACGCATTTAAAACTACGTTTAAAAGATGTCATTGTCATTTTTTTTCTATGGCATATTGACACTGACAGTTCTTGAACTAACGGTTCAGTTTCATTGGTGCAATACGCATAAAGGAGATTGTTCTAGACCGCCCTATAACGAACAAACATTTGACGTGTACGTTAATTTTAATTATATTTTAATATGCTTTTTAAAAATAATAAATACAAGCGGACACTGTTTAATTCTTAATAGGTTTTTTATGGTGACCTCATTGATTTTATTACCAACTGAACTCGCCATCTTTCAAGGAATTGTCAATGTGAGTGTCACAAAAGATTTGACAGTGTCGCTCTCGCTCATCTATATATATAAAAGAAAGACGGGTTTGTTCCCTTCGTTATAACTCGAGATCTGCTGGACCAATTTTCATGGTTTTTGTTTCGTTGGATTTGTCTCCGCCCTGAATAGCAGAATACAATTTTTTTTTTTTCGATCAGCTGCTGATTTTCCTCCTATAGGGTAGGTAGGTAGGTAGGTAGGTAGGGTAGGGTAGGTAGGTAGGTAGGGTAGGTAGCTAGGGTAGGTAGGTAGGTAGGTAGGTAGGTAGGTAGGGTAGGTAGGTAGGTAGGGTAGATAGGTAGGGTAGGTAGGTAGGTAGGGTAGGTAGGGTGGGTAGGTAGGTAGGGTAGGTAGGTAGGGTAGCTAGGGTAGGTAGGGTAGGTAGGGTAGGTAGGGTAGGTAGGGTAGGTAGGTAGGATAGGTAGGTAGGGTAGGTAGGTAGGTAGGTAGGGTAGGTAGGGTGGGTAGGTAGGTAGGGTAGGTAGGTAGGATAGGTAGGTAGGGTAGGTAGGTAGGTAGGTAGGGTAGGTAGGGTGGGTAGGTAGGTAGGGTAGGTAGGTAGGGTAGCTAGGGTAGGTAGGGTAGGTAGGGTAGGTAGGGTAGGTAGGGTAGGTAGGTAGGTATCACAGTTAAGACAGGACAACGTCTGTCGGGTCAGCTAGTATTATATAAATATCGATATCGACGACGATGTCCATATTATCTAGTGATAAATAATGGATGTTCGATATTGATCACTTCCAAAACATTGAAAATGTGCAACATAAAAGTTTTTCATGCATATTTTTTTCATGGAATTAGTTCCGTGAACATTTTAATGGAACTTACGATGAATATGGCCTAGCACGATTATGATGAAAATATAATGAACAAAACAAACTCACAAAATGTACTTGCTAGTCGAATGAGGGATTTTCTCACAAGTGAGAAAATATTAGTTCAAAAGAGGCGTTTGTAAAAAATACGTCACTGTCTCAGGTTTTTGACTTTTTAAGTACTTAAACTCTATTTTTAAATGTCGCAAACTAAACAAACTCACAAAATGTACTTGCTAGTCGAATGAGGGATTTTCTCACAAGTGAGAAAATATTAGTTCAAAAGAGGCGTTTGTAAAAAATACGTCACTGTCTCAGGTTTTTGACTTTTTAAGTACTTAAACTCTATTTTTAAATGTCGCAAACTAAAACGTTACATTGTTCGTTGGGAACAAAATATTTTATTTTAGCATTAATTTAATTGGAGTAGAATCATAGCAACAACGTGTTTATGTTTGAAACGGAACAAATTAATTTACATTTGACATATTGATCTGTCATTTTGGTCTACTAAATTAAAACCACAGTTTAAATAGGTGGTCATTGATAATCGATATACAATGATTGATCTTCAAGAGAGCATCTCTACGTTACTACGTCAGTCGGTGCCTGTGGCTGTGTTGTGTTGTTGTGAATAACTACCTATTTGGCGATTTCTTTTGGCGTTTTTGATTTTGTTTCTGTTTAACGGACTACAATTTGGATTGCTTTCAACCTGACCTGGCTTCGAATAACTGATTCAGTGATCTGCTTAAACGACACCTTAGCATTTTGACAACGGATAACGGACTTCGCTTAAAGTAAACTTCAACCAATAAATAATAACTGTAGGTACCTAAAAGGCATAATACAACTATATTTACGGTAATATTTTACTGTATTTGAAGTTTAATGCTTTGTAGAAAACAGAAATAGCGATTTTAGAAGGAATTACTTAAGTTTTATTTTATTAAAAATAACCTCAAAATCTGTTCCTTTTCTTTAAATAAATCTTTTCTCTAAAGTGTCCGTCAAGAAACTTTGTTCTTATGGGCTACTAAGGGCAGTTTACAAATAGAAAATGATTTTTTCTATGCTGTTGGCTCCAGGGCGAACAATGTATGGGCATAGAACAATCTCCTTTACATATTCTTATATAATAAACATACAAACATAATATCACGTTTGTTTCCCCGAAGGGTAAGACAGAAGTGTGCCTATAATACATCCACATTTTGTCGCGAATAATCAAAACAACAATAATCAGCATTATCTTAATGTTGCTTACATATTATATCTTCCCGCATCGAAACTTCCAACTCACTGCCTCAAAACTAGACATCTAAACCCAAATCCATTTCAAAACGCCACCTGTCCGTTTCAATGTCATCTGTCCGAGCCTAATGCCCATAGACGCTTGCTCCAACGCCTTCGCAAGATCGTCTGCCACGATACAACCAAACGACCATAGGACCAAAAAGCCGTATCTTAAGATACAACCTCCGGAATATTTTCCCGGAAAAATGCCCCTCTTATCCGAAACACAGTCTTTTGTTGACTTCGCTCTTATAAAAGGCTTTTGGTTCAACAAATATGTATGTATATGAGGGTAGATATGGGGGAAGTGATTCTGTATGCTTGCCTGGCAATTGGGTTGAGACGATGCATAATTTTATTGTGTGTATGTATTTTGAGGGTCTTTCGTTGAAGGGTGAAATGATGTAGGGATGCCTTTGAAGTCAGCGCTTGCATTTAACCGAAGAATTAATGTTTTGTCTTCAAACGAGTAACTTTGAGTTTGGCAGATACAATATAGCGACAGCGAGACAGTATAGACCACCTCGTAATTGTTGTACCACTCTTTTGACAACATTTTCTATACATTGACTGCCAAATTTACCAATGAAACTGAACGCGATCACCACAACTAAACCGCGTTCAAGACTCGTCAGTGTCAAATTTCCCCGAAAATAATGACACTGACAAGGTGAAATTCGCCCTAAAATTTTAAGGTCGGAAAACATTTTTTCCTTTTGATTTTGTTCGGTTTTTTCCAAGTACATCTCTAACTAGGTACTTCAGAAGCCTGTTAAACACGAAATAAATCTTTTAATTATACCTACCAACAAACAGCTATGCAAAGCGGAATCGAAAGGAAGGGAAGGCCGAGCTGGGGTGCTCTAATTACTCTCGATTAAATTAGAAAGGGATACGCCCTGTATAATAACCTCACTATATATACATACATGTATAAGTTAGATCAAATTACAGCTTAATTTCATCGCCAGTATATGAAGTTCTCAGGGTATGAAATAAGATATAGTTGTGTGTATTTTCAAATTGTTGTCTTTAGGAAATTATTGTTAATTAGTTTCTTGAAGGAGGTCTATGAATTTGGATGGATCGGCATAGTAACTGATAGTAGAGAGATGAGGGAAATGTCGTGAGGAAAGTTTGGAGTATAGATAGAAACGATGAATGGACTGTGTTAAAGATAATATGAGAAGAAAGAAAAGTAAGGAAGAGGCGGCATGCTGCGCCGACTACGAATAAATTGGGCTAAGAGCAAGCGAATATCCATTTGATAGGTGATTATGCCAATGCAAGTTCAAAATCGAAGCTTGTTGTTGTAAAATACACAACAGCTAGCCTTTTCCCAACTTTGTTGGGGTCGGCTTCCAGTCTAAACGGATGTAGCTGAATACCAGTATTTTACATGGAGCGACTGTCTATCTGACCTCCACAACCCAGTAACTGGGCAATACGATACCCCTTGGTAAGACTGATTGTCGGGCTTCTGACTACCCGTAACGACCTTCAAAGATCCACGAAGGACAGCCGAGACCAACGGCTTAACGTACTTAACCAGGCACGGAGGAGTCTCGGTATGTAAAGATGGTCACCCAGCCACGCCCAACCCCGGCAAGCGTAGCTTAACCTGATGGATCGACCTGTGCGGCTGTTAGTACTTAGCCACGTAAAATACACGTGAGAGCAAATGTTACAGCCCAATATTTAATTAATGTACAGACGCCAGCACATCAAGCTATCCCTAACTGTCAAATTTTCTCAATTAAAAATGAACCTTATGTCTTTGCAATAAAGTTGAAATACTATCTAAGAAATTTGACAGATTGTGGTAATTTGATGTGCTGGCCTCTGTACACTAAAATCAACCTATCAAAAATATTGTCCAATCGCTTATGTATTGCAATTAAAATGCAATGTTCTACAATACAATAAAATCCGCCCATAGCCTGAATATAAACGCAAATGAGCTTCAACTTAAAAAAAAAGGTTCGAAATCTTTAGATACTTTAACAATGGCATACTTTTGCCTTTTCTTGTCTAGAATATCGGCCAAGTTAGTCTATTCTTCATTATTTAGCAACGACGTCTCTTGCCTTCGCTCGATCGGAAGTTTATTTAAAGAAGTTGTGTTCTTATTGAAAGTTCGGTTATTTTAAGCGATCTATGCGCTGTATACTTGGCACAGCTGTTTTTGTAACAGAAGTTTTAAAAATGTTACTTATTTCTTTTGAATTGATCACTGAATATTTATTATGTTAAAACTGTGCCATTACAGTCTATTTTTGGCCAATTTTTGCGGACTAATAGAATAATTTGCAAATGAAAATAGCGTTTAAATTTGAAAGCCGCGAAATTTTGATATCCCTTATTGATAGTAACAATAGTAACGGGGCTATAAGAACATCAAAAACAAGCAATAAACGCGAAAACATTATCACAAGGACGAAGACACGAGCAGCCACGCAAAAGTGAGGTTAAGTACAAATATTGCTATCGTCGCCAGGAAACTTCGCAAAACATAAATAAATACTTTCCCAACTTACATCGGGGACAATTGTCGCCGATTTCCTTGAAGACAAACACTACACGATAAATCTCGGCAACTCGCAAATTCGTCGCCGAAAGTATTTTCCCGCGCGCCGCCATCTTGCCAGTTATTGGTCATAAAGTGTCCCGTGTCTATGGTCGTACGTCTGAGGTAAACGGGCAAAGGTTTTTGATATTACGACCTATGTTATTTTTTATTACTTCGTGAGTAGGATATTGTTGTTAATGTGTGTGTTGTTTTTGGTTTACTACGAATGGATTTGACGTGGATAAAGGTTGTGATGTTATATTGAAGCGGGGTGAATGGTTATTTGTTATAGTTATGCTTCGAGGTATATTTTGGGTGAATATTTCTTTTTTTGGTATAAACATCTCTGTGGACTAGTATAACAATACTGGTTTTCTGGTTTTGTATCACGTTGTACTGACACCTAAAACTGTGTTACTGTTATTGTAAAAATAATACATTATTTTCATTGCCATAATCTGGGGGTCTACTCCCTAACTCCGTCAACGAAGCAACGGGCCCGTCCGACAGTAGTCCGTTACGTCGTGGCGAACCCTACTCCCTAACAATTTCGGATTCATCAGAACGGGACGGAATCATAGACTACTTACGGACAATATTCGTGAATGAACGACGAATGGCAATAGAGTTGCGCCATTTTATCGGTCGCTTACCGGTTTACATATTCTGTAGTTTCGAAACATACTAAACATTTTTTTTATTTTTGTTGTAAGAAAATGACCACATTATTAAAAATACACTTTTTATTATGTCTTTAAATACAGAATTAAATTATTTTGCCTTTTTTGGTTCGGCAATAGGCATTATCCTGTCGATACTTTTGCGTTTTTTCTTTTAACGCCAATTATCAAACGACATGTCAAAGTTCTTAGAGTTGTCAAAAAGTAAAAGGTCAGTTTTGACATTTGAGAATGACCCTAGAATGTAACTTGGAACGAAACAGAAAAAAGCAATAAACTAATCATTAATTACATAAAGTGTTTTAAAAAATACATAAATATTTTTGGCGCGTTTAATAATATGATGGAAGATATTGCTGATATTGCTTTTTGCGCTAACTTTATAGTAGCATGCAATTTCTAATGAATACGAAACGTCTCAAAACAGTTACGTGCTCAGTCCTTATTTTCTTAATACTAATGTTGTAGCCAATTAATTACTTAATATCACCAGCTTCATTCGATTTTAATCTCGACTCGGCTTTGCTTTTGGACTATTTCTGTTTACTATCACGTTGATCCTGGCTCTTCTATTTTGGACATTGATTTAAACAGTGATTTGAACTCGATTTTGGTGTTTGTTGTAAATCATACCAACTGTTTCAACATGTCGAAAAGAGGACGTACAGACGCCAGCACATCAAGCTATCCCTAACTGTCAAAATTTCTCAATTAAAAATGAACCTTATGTCTTTGCAATAAAGTTGAAATACTATCAAAGAAATCTGACAGATTGTGGTAACTTGATGTGCTGGCCTCTGTACAATCAACAGCCAGACACGCGAATCAGTTGTGAAGGTAACCGAAACCTTTATTGCTCGTAACGCAAGTGCAAGATCGTGTCGCAGAAACACTTGAATTCAGCAAAAAAACTATTCGAACCATCTTGAAGGAAAAGTATGGGCCTTCCGGTACTGAAAAAAATGTATTACGTACAGTCAACAGCAAAAGTAGATGATCAAAATCAGAAATTGAATGCTAATAAACGGAGTTCACGAATATATGGCAGCTGTACTAGTAGTAAATGTTTGTTATAATATCCAATCACAAACTTTTGAATCACTCCGACGCCACACAGTTCTGACGCGAACTCCGTTCTTTAGTATTGAATTTCTGATTTTGATCATCTTCTTTTGCTGTTGACTGTACTCCTAAACTGGGAAAGAAAAGCAAGCCTGTAACAGGTATTGACACATTTGACGCAAACGCTATTCGAGAGACGTCCATATTGATAAAAGAAATGAAAATGAAATAATTATATAAGTAGTAAATATAATTATTTCATTTTCCACATCCGAAGAAAATGATTGAATGATGATTCAGTCACTTTCGCTTTCTCTTGATTTTTTTGTGAATGAGTGGATGTAATTGTAACTAAAAATATTAAGTTATAGACAAATTGACCTTTTGTACCACTGTTTCATTTCAAAATACCTACAAAATTAAAGTTTAAGTTATTTTTTTGTTACTCAGTACTTTAATCCAATGCACTTAAGAATATATAATGAAATCGATCAAATACTCATACAAACTTGAATCGATTAATTGTGAGTATTGAGTACCGAGTCGTCTGGTTGCTTCCTTACGTCGCGATGACAAATGAGAAATGTCAAATGTCCATTTTTTGACATTTTACACAAAAAAATTATATAAATTTTCTACTACAATCATTATTTCCAACACACTAGGAAGAATCATTCATGGAGCCTTTGCCCAGCAGTGGGATGACTCAGGCTAAGAGCCCCCTCAGACTACAGACTTTTTATGGGCCGATAGTATCGTCGGTTTCTTAATCAGAATGAAGATGTACACCTATGCAAGAGCGCACATTTTAAAATAAAACGACTAGAATAAAAGGAAATCTATGTTTTGATTGTAATAGTATATTGTTGTGTGTTGAATTTATTCGGATTTGCTTGGTGCTAAATAAAATAAAATACATTTTGTCATAGTCAAATCAAAGTTTATATTTTTATAGTTTATACATACGATCATCATCATCTGCCTAGCTTTTTCCCAACTATGTTGGGATTGGCTTCCAGTCTAACCGGATACAGCTGAATACCAGTATGTTATATGGAGCGACTGCCTACAATGCGGTCAACTACGTCTAGCATATTTGTTATAAAATCTGTAAATATACAGCTTACTAAAGTTAAAAATGATAATAGTATCATTTTTAACTTATACTCAAAGTGCACTAAAATAGATAGCTATTTTAGTGCACTTTGAGTATAAGTAAACACTCTTCAAAGCAAAGGTCGTAGTCAGTATTCAACACCAATATTTATCGTATTTACGTAATATAAAATAACCTTAAAACAAAATATCAAGATTTTGTGAAGTTACAATGTTTACTATACATTTTCGCTTATAACTTCCGAACCCTTTAGTTAATTTTGATTTTTAGGCTTAGAAATACCCCATAAACCCTAAGGTACAAAAATATTCCCATAAATAAAAAAACATGTTTTCAAGTTACGTAATTTGCCCTATACATTCAAAAATTCTCTTAAATTCTTATAATATCAGTTTTATTGACTTAAACCCTATATAATAATCAATAATCTAAGATTAATTCAACAAACATAAACTAATTAGCACTTAACAAGGCTTAGTTGGAATCTAACCAGAAATGTTCACTTTTCACATGTTAGACTCACTGCACTTCACTTTTAGTAGCGGTCCACCCATTACTTGGGCCACGTTACTCAGATAGGGTCTCTTCGCCGACACTGTTTTTTTATAAGGTTCCTCTCAGCAACATTTTGTGGAAACCTTACATATTTTTGCAAAATTGAGGGGATGTTGAATGCATTTGTGACATGCCGCAGAGAACGTGACACTGTCTGTTGTGCCATTGGCTCATCACTGCTTAGGCTCACTGCACCTTGGTAGCTCCCCCGGGCATAAAAATTAAGAGCAGCGAGGATCTAAAAGTAAACAAAGAAAACAGTAGGTAAATGGGTGGGACGGATTGGTAATATTGGTGTCAATAAGTTGCAGAATCTTTGATATATCCTTACCTTCATTATTGAATCAACACTTCCTCGTATATGTATAGGCAAAAGAGGTATATAGTCCTTACACAGGTCCTCGAATAATTCACGAGTGAGCCGATAGTTCCCTATGAACTCGACGTCGGGAATACTCGCCAAAATAAAGTTCTAGCGTAAATATCGTCGGCGACACCTCCGCTCTTCCCGTAATGATCATTCTAGCAACAAAAAAGCAGCCATAGTTCGAAATTACACTTTAAATTATAATTTTCGTCAACAGCACGAGAACTATTTTGATGTCGTATGAACTGACATAACGCTCCGTCGAAACAAGTGTCAAGTTCAATTTTTAGGACGGAAAAAACACGTCGGGAGTAGGTACACATGTCAAATCGTGTTGTAGTTCATTCTTCGTTCGGGCCACGGACGAATCATCCGTCCGACGGTGCTAGGGAGTAGGAAACGCCCGTTACGAAGGCCGAAACTACGGACTTCGTGCTTAGGGAGTAGACCCCCTGGTTTGAGTAAATTTGAGACCCTGGTTTCAGCCTCAGTGTAACCCATAAATATACTTAAATATTTATGTACTTACATAAATGCAGCAAAAGATGTCAGAAGCCAGTGACTTCTTCCATAAAGTCGACTTTTTCCATAACTTCAGAAACCAACATTACAGTGTAAATTAAATCCTATCACCCTTCTTAAAACATGAATCAATTTCTTTTAACAGTAACATAAAACCCATTATTCCCTTCTTCTCCTTTCGTATTTAAGTATTGTTCAAAAACTCTCAAATCCCGTCGCCATCGAGGTTTCTTCCGGGATTAACCTAATTGCTTTGTTGATCTTACTCGTATTTTATTTATGCTAGCTGTTTATAATTCGTCGATAAGCTATGGATCAGAAGGAGATTGACTTTCTTGTATATTTACCTTTGGAGTTGTTTATTGTCATGGTAATGTTCTGTTATAAAGGTAATAACATATCAGACTGATGGAAGGTTTAAGCTTAAAGATACAAGAGATGTTGCCCCAGAACCAAAAGAAATAACATTGAACTCGCCTATAAATATTACGCGATATCTGCATGTCGAACAGTGAGATTTTAAGATTTATTTATTTAAACACCACCAAAACAATAAAAAAGCATACACCAAAATACATGTTAAAAGACCCATATTATTTGACATTTCATAGTGTAGCCTTAATTAAAAGCTGCCGCAGCATGCACTAGACGTAGGAATAGGATAGGCAGTTTTAAGAAAACAGTTACGAAAGATATTTTACTTATTTAGATTTATATAAGTGAAAAAGACAATAGAAACCAATTTTTCACTTTTATGATAATGCCCTAGAATATTAAGAAGCCAGACCCAGTAATTTACTTTGTTTCCATTGTGACCTCCTTAATAGAGGCAAATAACATTATGACTGGCTGTGACCATTTTGTTGGTAAAATACCTGAAGTAAAAGACTTGCGTACACTGATTTTTTAAAGTAGTAGTAAGTAGCATGTAGACAAGCCTTAGCAGAATATTGTATTAATGTTGCCATGCTGAAATAATACTAGCATATAACTCCTGGGCTTATGTCGTGAGCCTTTATTCAAGTGCCACTCACATATCGATATTATGACGAGTGTACCAATTTATTTGGATTCTCTTAAGTGTATATTAAGAGAATCCAAATAAATTGGTTGTGATCGTTTTGTTTTATGATCTACCTTACTATTTTGCTTGATACTATGCTCTATTTTTTATAGTATTACACATATAACGACAGTTAGTGTGTAATATTTTTGAAAGTTGAAATTACTGCACTTTCGCGGTATTTTTTTAAATGTAAATGCTAAATAGACACACATGCATTACATTGCTTTTTATTTTGAAAATAACAGAATTTATTCAAGAAATAGTTAACGTTATTTATCTAATGTAATAATAAATTGAGGATAAGTAGATGCATTATACACCAAAATTGATACACAATTCCATTAAGTACAGTTATAGGTACTATTAAATTTTCTTCTCTCAAACAAATGCTTTTTTTCTTAATTTTATTTACACGAAACGAAATAATCATTATTTCCTGGTAAATTCTCATCACATTCTCAATGTACCGATGCATTTTTCAACCTTTCCACTTTATTACCTTGAAATGCTGAAGAAAATAGCTCGGAAACTAACACGTCTTATAATAAATTCTAAGCGTGTTATGCCAAGAGAATTGCGGTAGGCGGCGCCACCACACACATGAGCTCTCTCTTATATTATTACTGACTATATTAAAAGACATATTTTGTCTGTTTGTAAGCTGAATAAGTTCAGGGATTTTATAATATGTGGCTTTTGAACTCAGCTAGGTATTGCTGAATAAATATAAGGTATGGAGGCGAGTGAGAAGAAGTGAGAGCATACTGATGTTTTCCAATATGTTTTCAGTAAGCAATTAAAGTGTTTACAAGAACAGCAACCGTGAATTTTTCAAAGAAAATATTATGTTCTGCCAAATGAATTTTGTAGTAAATCTTACTTCATTAACATAGCGAAGGCATTTCAATTTCTTCATTATCAGAGTGGTTGTCCATGATGTGAGTACTATGTACCTACTATAAAGCGACCATTTACTGGGTACGTCTTTCATTGACTTGAATGTGCCCTGGCGGCTGAGAGTATGCCATGCTCACTTTAATGTCTCGCTGATGGTGGCGTGTGTGTTGGATCATTTAGCTCCCTTCAAAATGGTTGAGCTGAATGGTGCTAATCCATGAGTCATGTTCGTGTACGGGCGCTGTCAGTAGGGACTGGTCATCTCTTAGCGGCTAGGGCTTGTTTTAATTTAATTTTTGAATAGTTTTTACATATTTTATATCGGATGCTTTTAACGTTCTGCATCGTTCTCACATGTATAACATTAATATGAACTATGTAACCAATATTTTGTAACCATATTTTGTTTAAAAGAGTGTCCATGGAGTTTCTTGCCCGTTCTTCTCCATAGGTACCTTCTGCTTTGGAATGGGCAACTAGCTTCATCTCTCTGACTGACCGACACCTTGACAATTCAAAAGTGCCTGTAATTGCTTTATTTGAAATAAAAAATACAAAAAATACAAAATAGTTTTATTGGGTCAATTTGAACACATTACATTTCTATGTGTTTGGAGCCCCCCTTTAGGCAAACAATGCCTGTATTAGAAGGCTCCAAATAAATACTTTGAGTTTGAGTTTGAGTTTGATGGGTAACCGAAATAAAAGTCAAAGCACTTAATATCACGAAATTAGGCAGATGTAAAAAGACTTAAAAAAAAAACGGTGATCGGTTGTGACAAGTGACAGCCGACAACCCAGTGTTACGGATAGTAATAATTTACATGCCGTTACAATAATCAGACGTTTTGTACACACGACAGCACATCAAGCTATCATAGGCAGGCTAGGCTAGGTTTATTTTCCCGATTGAAAATTAACCGTATGCTTTTGTGGGAAAGTATCAAAGAAATTTGACAGATTGGGGTAACTTGACGCGCTGGCGACCAAACATGACACACATATTTTTTTATATGATGAAAACTACTTCGTACTATCAACCTCTCTGCATCAGAAAACGGTTCGGTAGCTTAGCCGTCGAAACTTTCTAAATATACCAGGAAACCTTATCCGTTTAGCTAAGGGTTAAATTGAAAATCATACCCAAAACTTATCATGCTGAATCTTAGGCTCCCAACTTACTCAACACAACACACCCTTATCCTATGCAAATTACAAAGAAACCTATTTTATCCCAGGATTTGCGAACCCCTTTTCATGCCAAAGCCCGAAAGTCATTAATCATGTACTTATTTAAAGACTTAATTGTAAAATTTGTCGGACCTGTGTCGTGTTTGACGCGAGGCTCTCAGGCTCCTGGCTCTTAAGGATATTGTGAAATAATTAATGTCACAAAATGATGTATGGCTCCTACACAAATGGGTTTGAAAATTATTTTTTGTAAGGATCAAATCCTTGAGTGTTTTGGGTTGTCATGTTTGGATACACTTGTTTTGTAGCGAGTTTTAAATAGGATGCCTAGAGTGATTTCGGAAATAAGTGGATTAGTTGTGGGATTGAGACTGCGGGTGTTGATATACATACTTATTTTTAATATTATATCAATTGTACGTAATGGTTTGTTTATGCCTGATTAATTGGCATTTATCTCATCCTCTATGTTATGTCTTTAGACGTTAACCGTGGTCATATTTCATTTACAATGTACAGTGATGGCCACGTGGCAACGGCCGCGACTTTCGATTTGTAGGTGATTTATACGTCGTAGGTTAGAACCCAGATAGGCGCTATACTTGTTACAAAATGCAGTCTTTTCAACTTCAATACAGAAAAATGTGGCCTTTCTATCAACCACAAAGAATTTTCCAAATAAAACTTCAAAGTAAGTAAAGGCGGATTTCGATAATGAAACTCATCATGTTCAGCGCATCAAAACCGCTTTCAAAAGCGTCATCATTGTGGTGGATTGACACTGACAGCTCTTAAACCCAGTTTAGTTTTCTAATCGCGTTCAATTTAATTGGTGAAATTGGAACCTAATTCGATTGTATATAAAACAAACATATAATTCAAAATCAAAAGTCATTTATTCAAATTAGGCTGAAAATCAGCACATTTTGAAGGTCAAAGTTACATAAGACAGTCCCCCAAAAACGCCCACCCTTCACCACTTCCTAGTGCTTTAGCTGGGAAGAAGTGGCGCAATAAACTCCCGATCAGCACAGCTGTCTGTTTAGTTGGAAGAACTTGAATCTACACATTTATCTTATGAGAAGTAATTAACATTACGAAACACATCACATTAAAATCAATCAAATTAGTGACAAAACACGAAAATACAAATAAAGAAAACTGTTTACGTGAAAGTAAGCGAGATATATGAGTAATTGAACGCAAATGTAGGATCCTCACGTCAATATTGGATACTTATGCTAATAACCAAAGATATTGAATCTCTTGGCACGTTATTGAAGTATGTTCCGAATGGGTAACTTTTAATAGAAGTTTATTTCCTTTCATAATATTAATTTTATATACGTTTATTCACGATGAGATCTCGAAGTGGTTTATTCAGTGGTAACAATTATGAGGAGGACAATAAATCAAAGGTTGTTGCGTTTTTCTTGAACATTCATTTTATTTTTATTCTTGAACGTTGTCATGATTTAATTTGTTGCTTTATTGTTGCCAGTGTTTTATTAGATACAGAGAAATACTGCAAGCAATGGTTATTGTTTTCTTTTCTTAGGTCTTGCATTTTTTTTTTAAATTTTAGTCGTTCTTTATCTACCAGCAATTTATTTAACACAAAAATACTCATAATAAAGATGAATTGTTCGCAGCCCCGATTATTTTTCCGTCATAATTTTCTCCAGTGTTCTGTAACATTTCACGCCTCTCTATTCTATGAAAAATGGCGGCAAGCCACCCATCCTTTACGATTATAATCTGTGTCATAGATAGTTATCGGCGAGACAGATTGCACCGCATTAATCTTAGTTAGCGATGAATGAGAATGGATATAAAAGAACCGCCGCAAAAGGGAGCTATCGACGCGTTAAACTATGTTTTTCTCGTATAATTTAATGTTATTTCTCATGTTGATTATGATTTAGTGTTTTTCTATAGAAAAATAATATCTACTACTGTCTATCGTCAGTGATTTAAGTTTTCGGCAGTATTAAGTATTTACGTTTTATTTGTTAACTTTATCATTTATTTTTCATTGTTTAGGTATTGTTTGGTCTTAATTCATTCGCTCGAAATTATAACTTAAGTTACAGACTAAAAGTTGCAGTACTTTCTGCTTACCCCATAGGAGAATGGGCTGAGTTTGAATGTTGTATAATAATTTCTAAATATTTCCTACCATACATTCTACCACAACACAAAGCACGCTATCTTTATATTTTTATCTTTTATTAAAAAGCGTGTCTAGCGGGGCGTGCAAAAAAGAGACATATTCTAGCATGTTCTAACGTGTTCCAGCGGAGCACGCTGACGCGAGCATGTCCCGTCACGTCGTGTTTGTTACTTGTCACGCTGCGGGGAACATGTCGATAGCGGGCTTTTTGAGACTCAAAAGATTAATTGGAGCGAGTTTTTGTATAGTTTTAGTATTCGATTCCTGATATTGTAAATCATGTATCTACGGTGATAGTATATGTACAATACCTTATAAGGTAGTGCAGCCTAATCAATCGAATAGTTTACTGTTTCTTATGTATACCATGTAAATAACAAATATACGGTGTGTTAGGTTAAACGAGGGCATACTTTCAGGGTTATACGTTTTCATACTTTCATAAAAATGAACCACTTTGACTATGGAACTATACCTGAAATCACAAATAAAAAAATAAGATGTTCAGTACATTTATGTTTGCTTATTCGTTAAAATGTATGGAAAGGCTGATTTTCTTTTTCATATTTAAGAGTTGGTCCCATGGACAAAGTTGTTGATTTTCATGAGTGCTATACAACCTGAAAGTATGTCGCTAGTTTCACCTAGCACACTGTAAGAAGAAGTGTTGTGTTACTAAGGGTGACAGAAGCAATGAGTTTGAAGACTTATGAAACAGGAATATTAATATTCAAAAGTAGAAGGAACATATTATTGCTACCTCGAATTTTTGCCGGTGGGACGTGACTGCGTTTGCGCTCATAATAACAACGCAAACCCTTGTCTTGTAGCATCTCTAAGGACATAAAAAAACAGTTCTCACTGTGAGTCGCTAGGTTAGGTTAGATTTAGACATTTAAATTCAACTAGCTTTTAATAGAGCCACCATACAGGCATAAAGGCCTGAAAGATCAGCATTAAAATGAGTCAAAGAAAAAGTTTTTATGCTGTTTGGTGCCGACATACTGGCCATTATGTCAGTGTCGTCATTGTTCCGGGTTTAAATCCACGACCATTTGGATGTGATAGACTTCTATACAAAAAGCGCAGGGTGACTCAATTTCGGAGTCCAGGAGTGTCGACCAATCAACTCAGCCTATCGCATACCACTGCTGCTTATAGGCTTCTCCCAGGCTGTGCTACTAAACCCTGCCCTCCACCTTCCGCATCCAGTCTGCCTCAGCCACCTTCTTAAGGTCATCGGTCCATCAAGCCGATACGCGTTCTTCAGTATAGGACACTCGTTGGCTCCTCTGGCCATCGGTCCTTTGACGAACATGGCCAGCCCACTCCTACTTCAGTTTGCTTAGTCTACAAGCTATGTCAGTAAGTCCTGGAGCGTGTTTACAAGATATTATGAAACTTCACTTGTGTATCAAGCAAATAATGTTCCCACTGCTAGTACAGAGGACACAGGTTTGTCCTAGCAGTGCTGGGAACATATTTTTCCTGTTCGTGGGTCGTAGTCCAACACTTGGGCCCGTGGGTTGAATTTATTTGAACTTTCAGCTCTAGAACGCACCCGTGTTTTCACGATGTTTTCTTTCACCGTTTTGAGAGCAGTAGTGATGCACGAATTGACACATAATAAAGAGCTTATTAGGGTTCAACCCCACGATCTATAACTCGTAGGTTACCACCTACGCCACTGCCCAAACTTCACTTATTTACCGTTTAGGTTAAAAATTAAAGACTGTACTAACTATTATTAAGTACCATCAGAATGTAATAGCCAATATTGTGACCTAAGTTTAACCTCGACTATTATGTTTCGAGCGCAAATCATTTGCATTTTAATTCTTAATTAACATAAATCGTAATCGGTTTGTTGTAAAATATTATTTTGCTTTCATCTTAAAATATAACTATTTTGTGTTAGATTTTCTTTGTACATTTTGTGTAGTTGTGAAATTAAAATACTAATTTGTGGCGTCCAAAATTGAAAGTGACAGTGGATATTACGTAGATTTTTTTTTCAAAGATCCAATGACTACATAGTATAAAACAAAGTCGCTTTCTCTGTCCCTATATCCCTATGTATGCTTAAATCTTTAAAACTACGCAACGGATTTTGATGCGGTTTTTTTTAATAGATATAGTGATTCAAGAGGAAGGTTTATGTGTATAATTTGTCGACATTATTATGCGGGCGAAGCCGCGGGCGGAAGCTAGTATTCATATAAATGAGACAAAAAATGTTAAAAAAATTAGGCCGCAGGAATCAGCTGGATGCGGAAACCAGAAAACCGGTCGAAGTGACGGTACTGGGTGACGAGCAGTTGACTTCTGTCGGTTGAAATAATGATAGTGATGATGATGAAATTATATCATGTTATAATTATATTCGACTTAATGCCCTTTGTAGCTGAAAGCGCTTATATAAATTCATTAAATCTAAGCATACTTAGAATTTCAGGGTAGGATGGCGCCAGATATATCTGTTTGACTTTGATCAGTGTTGGTGGTCTTAATAGTGATTGGTAGCTTTCTTCCTCCGACTTTTGAGTATAGGCCAAGTCCCTCTTTCCCTATGTATGCACTTGTAGTTTATTTCAATGTTAGACAGTAAAAGTATTATGGTTTAGTCTTTCACTTTTATTAACTGTTTTTGACGAAGAATAAAAGACAACGTTCACTAAAGCACCACAATATACTGCCTGTAAATATGTATCTCTACCACATAAAGGGACAGTCTATCCATTAAACTGCACCTCTATGTACTTCACCAAAACGCATTTACGGCACAAAATCCAATACTGACGCTCAAATTGCTACGGCGTAGCATCTACGTAGCTACGCCCAGCAATCCGCTACGGCCTACGCGCTACGTGGGCAGGTATAATCGCTACATTTTTCAAGCGCGCGGTCAGGGATGTCAGCGTTGCCTTTTAACGTTGATTAGTTTTTGTGAATGTTGCTCGAAACTGACATCCCTGCGTGTTCCACTATTTTGTTGATTGCGTTCGTAGCAAGCGATTTCCCTGTTCTGTAGGATTTAGTTTCTATTGTTCTGTTTCGAATTGTTTCCGAGTTTTTCCCCTTTGAGGATTTATAATTGTGTTTGTTAGTTTTGGTTTCGCATGTTTTGTGGGACGTATTTCAAAAAGTAACATTACGTTTGCGTCAAAGATTTTTCCTTTCACTTTTCCATTTTTCTTGTTCTGCTATCGACTTGCTATTTCATTTTCATTCCGCTCCGTAAAATGTTATCTTTATTTTTGATAGGGATCTATCTCAACAGTGAAGTTTACCAAATTTTTAAAACTCATTAATAATGCTACTTTGAGTCTTATCTCAACAAATCGCTATAAAACAACACAGAGTTTCATTAAGCCCAGCCGTGCATCAGCTACATCAGTGCCATAGTAAAAATAATTAATTAAAATCGTTCTCCCTCCCCACTTCAGTCCCCCTCACCTCGTAGGCAACACAGATGTTCTGAACAATCTAAATGAATTCTTGACGTTCAATGATTGTTCAGATCTCGTAGCTGCTACGGCGTAGCTGTCATTGCTACGGCGTAGTATCGTAGTAAGACGTGTTTGAGGAGTAAATACGTGTGAACACATATTCACACGTATTTGTATGTGTTTCTTTAAGTATTTGTATATTAGAATAAGCAGAATAGCAGCCAAAACGGTGGTTTAAAAATGGAAACTAGTTATAAACATTGATCTGTGTATAAAGCTCAATAAAAACTCAAACAGATCAAATTAATCCATTTAGTTCTAAAAGCAAAGTAAATACTAACACCGAGTAAAACACACATTATACGTTGATTGGTCCGCTGCCAAACTTTCTAAAATAATCCGAACCAGTTTGTAGAACAACTAACGATATCAACTTATACACACTACTAACGACATTAAAACCTGAACTGAACGAGAAAACCGAGTTTTACTAATAAAATTTTATTTCTACCACTAAGCTCAGTTTAGCGCAAACGCGATTAGATAGAAGAGATTGTTGGACATTGCGGGTCTTGCTTGGAATATTCAAGTCTCTATTGCATTTGTGCCGCGTTGGATCACGAATAGAATAATAGTCGTTTGGATGACATGTTAATAATAGAATGATGGTAGGGGTTAGCGTATGGAGGATTACTTCCAGTCATATTTGTGTTGTTTGGCTTTGTAGTTATGATGCTATGATCCTTTATACGTTGTTTTGTGAACGTAGAAGTACTTGCGGAAATTAGCTGTGAATTTTGAACGGTTTTGTGGAGTTCCGTTAAAGTATGTCAGGTTGTTATTTTTTAATTTTGGGCTCATATCCTTGTTGCTTTTTTAGATGAGTTTTCGAGGTAGACGTAAACCTAAACCTCTTATTTTCATGACTGTAGCAGAAGATACCAAGTAGATTGGCGTGTGAGAGCCAATCGTTTTCTACTCCATGGATTATGGTAACGAAACATTGTTTTTATGTGGCTATTCCATAAAAAAACACACGTACGTACAGTTATGATATCCTAAAGATGAAATCCGAATGTTTTAGAAAATATTCTAAATATAGACAATTTTAAAGTTCGTAACTCATTTTAAAGTTACGTTTTTGTTCAAAAATTCAACCCAGTAATTAGCCGTAATTAATTTCCCAAGTTATTGGTAAATCCTGGGCACTTAGTCGTTTTCATTCTTCTTAATGGGCGAGCCTCTGGCTCTATCGGTAATTAGATTAATTACTTTCTTTTATACATTAATGTTGAAGAAGATATTCTGTATCTCGGCTGAGTGACCGCGGCGGGATTATGTAGGTCATTCTTTTGATAAGCTAGTCATAATAATATGTCTTTAAACAGTATGAGTCAAGTGTATAATAATAATACTACTGGTAATAGTCATAGTTATACTAGTATTATATATATATATTGTACTAGCTTCTGCCCGCGACTTCGTCCGCGGAAAATTGCGATATACTGTAACTGTTTAGGCAGCACATGCAAATAATTCTGTTTATGGAGGTATTTCTTTCCGACTTGCTAGACAAAAATTGCGATAGCTCGGCTAATATGTATGATATAAATATAATTTATAGCCTATAGCACTCAGGAATAATGTAGCTTTCTCATTAGTTCCGGAGATTACCCCCTACATACAAACTTACAAACTTACAAATTTTACCTCTTTATAATATTAGTATAGATATGGTAAGACTGGAAGCTGAACCCAACATATTTGGAAAAAGGTAGGCTGATGATGATGATAAGTCGTGACTCATAATAGAATAGGTACTGAAGATGAAGATCTTATTTTTTTTAAATAAATGTCTTTCATATTGCGATGAGTTCGTTAACACGTTAGACGCCACGCCGGTCACCGGTGACCGCAAACAATACATTTTCTATTGTGTCTGCTGCGTGGCATTCAATGACTTAAAGAGTCTTAAAATAATTTACAGATTTGTTGTCTATAAATATAATACAGGAAAATTAAATGTTTTTTTATAATGATGCGACGCTCTTTTCAACTAGTAAAAGTAGTATATGTAGTTTCAAAAATTCAATTGTATAACCATAAAAATAGGCTTTGGTTACGCAATTAAAACAATGCCTCAACCTGAAAATAAATACCTATTTCTAAAACAAACCAACCATCAAAATCCGACAGAAAAGACGCAAAGACATCCAATCGATGCAGTCTGACTGGCATGCCCTTCGCTTTACTGAGCTTTGTATCAAAATCGTTCGCCGGGCAGTAACTAGGGCAAAAATTGAGGTGGCTCGCCCGAGCGGTTGCCATGACAACGCCCCCGTTGGCTGTTGCTTCTGCCGACAGATTTTACTCTTAGTTTAGTAGGTATTGTAGTGTAGTTGGAGATTTGGTTCGACGGTATAATGTAGGGTTTGTTTAGTGACTCACGTGGTGACGTATATGGCTTTTTTTTAAGACTGTGATTTGATTTGCTTTAAATTAGCCGTTGGAGATTTTTCTAGAACACATAGGGTGACTGGTAATTAGAGACCGATACAAAAAAAGTTTCTTTGGGAAAGTTGATTGTAATCATGAGTAAAATCACGTGTTTAAATATCGGTCACTAATTAACAGTCACCTAATATATTCAATATTTTATGCGGGGGACAGTTCTGTTATGTGACTAATATCAACCTATTTTTAGCATTACGATAGTCCCATCTATACTAATATTATAAAGAGGAAAGATTTGTATGTATGTTTATATCAAATAAACTCAGAAACTACTCGAATCTGGATGAAACTTGGCACAAAGAAAGATTACAGTACGAAAGTATGATTATTTGCTATATATGCTATTCCAGCAAATATAGCATATAAGCTACTTTTTATCCCGGAAAAATGTACGATTCCCGTGGGATACTTTCCTACATACATGCGGGCGAAGCCGCTGGCAAAAGCTAGTACTATATATAACAAAGACAAGCTACATCACTAATCGAGTTTCTAGTAGGTATGTAATAAATCCACAATGCTACTAAATAATCAACAGTGTCCAGCTTTTTGCTCAAACTCCCGCAATATCACGACAAAACAACAATAATTAAACTAAACAATTTACATCGAAACACCCGGTAACAAACTCCACCACATTGTTAATTTAAGACGTCATCCCAATATTTACTGGCTACCCAATTTACAACTTAATTATATTGCCCATCGATCGGAAGGTCCTAAGTTAACAAGTGACCACCCTACCACACGTTAACTTCGACAACACACACAAGAAAAATACAAGTAAGTCAGTTAAAATTTTGAACTAAAGTACTACGTCAGGTATTTGTCGTTAACATAAAACAAAAAAATGCTTTCAACTTTCGAAACAGTGTCTGTAAGAAATAATTACTTTTATTTCGTTCAAATAAGACGAAGAATATTTGAGGGAAAGCCCTCAAACATAATTGTCAGAAATGTATTAATGACTTTAATGATAAGTATACACGGTGTTTTTTAATTCACTGTGAAACTTTCAGGGCGTGAAAGTACCCATGATTATGAGCAACATTTACTATGAGACCAACTCTGTAATATCGAAAAAAAAAACGCTTTTTCATACAAATAATAACTTGATACAAATGTATGAAACAGATGTATGTTTTTTTTTTGTTATTTCGTAGTTGGTCCCATAGCGAAAGTTGTTTATAATCTCATCTCCTGAAAGTGAATGAAAAATCACCGTGTATAATAAAGCATACTTAGTATAGACACAAATTGCCATTAGAGTCACGTATTGAATCTTGATTGTTGATCAAAATGAATAGAAAGTAAAACAGCGCTGCAATTTTCAAAAAACAGAAGAAGAATTTGAATTCTGCGGGCTACATTATAGGAACCGCCTTAAGTCTATTTGCTTGGGCATCGATTTGTGAGGGAAAGCGAACCGAAGATATGCGCATTTTTTAACATTGAGTGGAGCTGAATAGAATTTATGCAACGGAATCTATTTGGATTACGCTTGCCGGGATTCTTATCTAGCTGGTTCTTTCGATATTATTGTGGAGAAAAGCGTGTGTTATGCTCTCTAAATTTTGCTGTATCAAAGAGTTTCCAATATACTAATGAAATTAAACTGAAATAAAAAGTCTACTTCGGTTTCTTGCGCTTTACTGTTTTACTTTCACTTTTACGCAGTTTTTTAAAGTGTTTCCTCGACGCTCTTAACACTTAAACAGGCTGTCTGTTTAAAAATGTTTTTATTAAAGCTTTGCACCCGAGAGAAGCGAAATTATTCGAGAAAAGGCTGTTACAAACTTGTTTTGTGGCTCGTCAGTACGTACGTCATTACGTATTAACTGTCAAACTCTACCCACATTGTGTGAACATAAAAGTACTAAACTAATATTCCCACACCTTCAACGGTATTTTTACTAAAACCCACATTAAAGAGCCCATTAAAAATAACCGCTCGGTGTGGCCCGATGCGGTACGGCCCGGGCGCCGTGCGTGCATGAGACTGTGCCGGCAGCGGCCATTCATGGGTCGATCTCTCCCCTACCCTCCCTCTAACTAAAACTTACCTTGGTTTTATATGGGATACTTCGTAATAGGTAGAAAGTTGTAGTGAAAGTATTGATTAACGCAATGAAAAAAATCGTTATATTATTTACAAAAACTAAAATTTATTTTAAGCGTTTTAGAATCTCCTACTGTTAGTCTTATTGGTGTACGAGTATATAAACCTAACTCACTCGAGCCCCCATTCAACGCCCTAAGCCGAGGTCTGAACCCCGCAGGGGGTGCCCTTAGCGTGTAGTCGCTTAGTTTTGTAAGTTAGGTTTAGTTTTTATTAAGCCCTGGCTGGAGGCTACAATTCTTTTGTGGCAACTCAACCACAGGCAAGCCCGGTTAAGCAGTAGACAACCCTTTGGTTGAACTGCGAGATGCCATTACCAAAAAAAAAAAAAAGCCCCCATTCACCTAACAAAAGTAAAGTAACTGCAAACCATTATACATTTGTCTCATGTCCGTTTATATTCCCCGGAGCTTAGTAGAATGAAAATCGGGATGTCCGGCGAACATTCAAACGTCTGGCGACACGTCCCTTTCCCTCCCCTCTTGTACCCCCTCCCCCTCCCCTCCTGTTTCAAGCCGACGCCTACGAGAGTCCAACAGTGTGTTGTAATTATCGAGATAGGCGGTCCATATGTAGTAAAAGTATCGGCGAATGTTGCGCGTCACGGAGGCAGAATAGATCGCGTCTACGGTACGGTATGTTTGGTAATCAAAATGATTTGAGAACCACATTCCTGACATCGTTTTAAGAAAAAAATTGACTCAGAATAGTGTTTGTGTGTTTATGTCTCACATCTCGATTCTCTATTTAGGCTGTTGAAAATATTCCAGTCAATCAGAGTTAACATGAATTTCAATAAACAGGCATTTAAAAGATTCTTTAGCAAAGTGTGATCTTACATCAGATCATCAAATCTATCAGTTCAACTTCACCACTAGGTATAATTTTACTGGTATTCAGCTGCACTGTCTGGAAGCCGACCCTAACAAAGTTAAGTAAATGCTTGGCAGATTGATTGAAGCCTGAATTATACGACTGCTTTTGTGATACTCCTGACATCCAAAATGGAACATGTTCTGTATCTCTGGTGACAGCGTTCTTTCCTTGCCAGTGACATTGTGACGCCTAACCACTAAATACCTATACCGTTTCGTCGTTAAAGTTTCTCAAGAACACCAACAATTTCTGTACAAGCAAACCACACCCAACCATTTTCTATCTACCAACAAATAGAAATACCGCTTGGTATTGGTATTGGGGCTCAAGAGAGCTCCAATGCCAATACAACGGTACAACGTGAAACAATACCAACTAATCTAAAAACTATTTACCGTGGGGTACCGCCGTACCCCGCCGGGTACAGGTGCACTCCACTACTAACTTGTCCCCAACTTATTTGACAACTGGAGTACAGGGCCGCACTCGTAGAAAAGGTAGCATTTGTTACCTCAAATAAAGTAGGAGGTGTTGGGTGCAAAAGTTTTGTAAGAGAAAATAAAAGGGTGCATTGAGTGCAAAGATTTAATAAAAGATTTATTAAAGATTTCTTTTATTGACTCGTGAAATATAATCTGCCCAGATATTGGGATGGTAAAATCAGAAGCCATTAATTCAAAGTAGGCTGAGCATAAGCACTTTATGAACGTCAAAATTATAAAGTCCTTCATAATGCCCGTCGTTCACTAAATGAAGGTAACTTTAGTTTGGTAGTTAACTTAATCTATATTTTTTAATAATATTGCTATTTCCATATAATCTTTATTTTGAGGCAGTTTTATGATGATAGTCTTAAAAGGTAGGTAGGCGGGATACCTGAGGTTTTAAAACATGGGATTATTTCTAACTAGATTATACATTTAACGAGTTCTGGCTTAGCAAGCTTTTAAATGAATCCTCTAAAACCTTACTGACAAATCGGTCGAAATAACAGTAATTAAAAGGGAACCAAAATAATTTAAACGTGTTAAAACCCGTTTGAACTTTCTCATGTTTTTTTGTTGTTCACATAATTTTGGGCCCACTTACACCAAAAGCCATCCCTGTACTCAGCCCTTGCTTCAGTTAACACTGTTAACAGTTTAGAAAGCGGCGGCGGACGTTTTAATTAACCCTTTCTAGTCCATGTTAGCTGGGTCGAATGTACCCTGCCTGTTCAACCACTATTGCGTGTTGTGTTGTTGATTTAGTGGAGCTCAATATTGAAGCGTTTGGGGGTTAGACGAATATTTGAGCAGGTTTTAAGATTGCCTGGCTGTTTCAGCGGCAGAGGGAAATTAGTGAATCCATTTTGTGTTGGAGCAATCAATTATTATTGACAATCTAGTCCAGAGCTTTTTGCGTTTGAATTTTCACTTTGAGATGGAAGAATCACTTATGAATATCGGTGTTATGAGATCAAACATCATGACGGGGCTTAAACATATGTATACGACCGCTTAATTTTGATACATAAAACATTAATAGATGTGTCATAATTACAGACACGGCATAAGTACAATCTCAGACAAAATACGCCATGTAAATCCTCCTCGAGATCAAGTTGTTTTTTTTTCTAACAGAGAATGAATCCGTTTATGACCTCAAACAAAACCTCTTTTCCGATTATACATTTTTCCATTACGGTTCCGGTCCATGAGGAAAATAAAAATTAAGCTGTTGGTCGCAACTGTCATTCGTGGATCTTTAACAATCGTTACGGGTCGACAAGCCCGAATCTCTTTTAGGAGGTAAGATTGGTTGTCATACTGACTGACCTCTGTAACCGAGTTGTTGTGGAGGTCAGATAGTCAGTTGCTTCATGTAAAATACTGGTATTCAGCTGCATCTGGTTAGACTGGTAGCTGACCTTAAGATACTTGGAAAAAGGGTTGGCATATGACAAGAGGTTGTTTTGATAGAATGAAAGAATAGAATTCGATCGTTCTTAAAAATACGGTAATACCCACTTGGTTCTTAGCATGTTTGGAATTCTTCACATCCACTATAAATGGCATAAAAAAATTACCTAAGTGACTGGTATTAAGTTTTTTTGTAGATTTATTTCTATCTTTATTGTTTACATACTCGTGCGCCGTCGCACAATCTTGTTTTGCGCAAATAAATAAGGGTCTATGATAAGAAATGTCATGGAATATGACAATCCATAGACACATTTACAGCCTGCACACATTTTTTACGTGAATACATGTGCCCATAACATTTTATACTCATGCATTACAATATTACTAATAGTTACTCTGGCTCACTTGCATGCATTACGTTATAACTAACAAGCATTTGGTGCCCGCCCTCTTGTATACAGTTTCGAAGCTGTATACAAAAATGCGTTACCCAAATGCCTCAAGTTTCTGAACTACTCGTAGTAAACAAAGATGTAAATCGTACATTTTACGTGTTTTACTACACATTATGTACGTTTATGTGTGTCGCATTCGTAGTAACATCGAAGAGTATGTGTGTTCTCTTACGGTTGGGTGACGTTCAATGTTCTTTTAGCTTGATATGTGAATTGAAAAGATTTGCCAGTTGCAACCGGGATGTGGTCGGCATTTGAAGGCCCTGAAAACAAATATTCAGGAAAGTTATGATTTCTTAAGACGAAATTAAAAAGCGTACTTATTTTATCTATTTTTTTTAATTAATTCCGTAATTTAAGGGTCATTTTTATCGAAAGGAAATCAATAAGAAATGCAGGATAAAAGTTAAAAGTTTAAGCATTAACTGATATTCTGTATTTTTTTTTGCAAAAAATACAACCCAACACTTCACACGCAACAGAAAACCAACGTCGATAAAGCGAAAACAGCGCTTAAATTAATCCATACTAGCATTAATATCAGCACTGCAAGCGGTGCAGAGCCACAGCGTGTAGATTAGCGTCTGATGCTACTTTATTGCGCCTAATGTAAGCAATAGCGGGTAAGCTTCAACTTATTGTACTTTGAAGATGCGCGCTTTTTCGTAAAATGTTGCATCAAAACGTTCTAAGCTCCTTGAGAGGTTTAACGTTTAAAAGGATATGAAATCTTCATTTAAGAAAGGAGCTCTCTTTTTTATGAGATGAAAATGTAAACAATCTTTTTATGGTATCATCCAGTTTTTCTACAGCGATGAGTGGTTAAAAAATGGCGTTGAACAATAAATAGTCTTTCAAGCGGCTATGGTTTACAAGTCCCATAAAAATACGTCGTAAATTCTTTTATTAGTCTGTTTTCACCAAAAACATGTACCAAATGCTTTGAAAACTCGCTGTGACATGTGAATAAAACCCACCGAGAATCCATCTATAACACGTTTTTAGAGTATTTGAGCTCAGAATCACTACCGTTCGCAGTGGTACGTAGGAACAACATCGATTATAGCAGACAATGCGAGCGACAGCCTCGGGCATGCCGGCAGGCCTAGCACGAACGCGCGGAATTCACGTAAACTAAATTTAACAATTTCAAAATTGAAAAAAAAAATACTGTAGAATACATCGATACAATTATGAATCTTTTAGCACTCGAATGACGTCAACATGGCGCTGTCGTGTGGAAACATGTTAACCTTTGTGCAATTGTTTTGAAAAATGTCATTTCGTTGTTCAAGTGTGTTCTAAAAACTAGATGTTGGTTTTAGTTCCGATATTGGCCGTGCGCCGAAAGATAACTGATGAAGAATTTTCGATCATCGTTCGTATGTTTGTCGCGCGTTGACGCTAGGGCGTTGGGACCCGGCCGTTGTGCCGTGACTTATCGATGCCACGTCAGATTGGCTTAGAGCGCCGTACCCTGCCTTTTAAGTGCGTTATTTGCTTTAAGGCTTTGAGGTCAGTGAACGGCAGTGGATTTATAAATCTTATTTACGAATTCTGTGTTTCAGGAATATTTGTTTTTGGTTTAGCTCAAATGATGAACGACTTTTATAAAACAAATATTAAATGTTTGTTAAAACCAATTCTAGAACTAAAAATTTAAGGACATGTAAGTCATGTAACTTCTACCAATTGTAATGGGCTAGCGTGGTGTATTAAGGCCCACTCTCTCTCACCGAGAGGAGGCTCTTGTCCCAGCAGTGGGATCATATTGCACTGGGACTAATAGGTTGATCATTTACATGGGTTAATTTCCAACCTCCCCGAGGGTGAAACTGCAGGCAAGTTAGTATTAATATAAGTTTTAACAACCTGCCGATCTAGATAATCCATCCACGAAACCTGTCTTGACCACAAAGCGTTCGATTCCTTCGACTGCGCGTCAATTTTTCAATCCGGAAGTGATTGAGAACAATGTAAAGAGCTCACTTTAGCTCAACAAACTTCGTGCGAGTAGCTCAAGCATTCGCGAGTGTCCGCGAGTGGGGGATAAGAGACAACTGGGGGAACGAGGCTACGTGGCACTTGTGGGCAAGGTGCCAGGTACTTAACGTATCAGGATTAAAAGGCTATATTACTCTTTGATTCGAGGGGAATAATAGCCCGGCTTTGAAGGCCGGGACGTCTTGATGTAATCCTTTGTTGACTGACGATGAATGTGACTGAAAATTTTCTTTGAACTTCTCACTAAGCTGCAGAATGATCAGTAAAATTGGCTAGTAGAGATTTTTAATTCTATTTTCAAGTTTTGGTGATGTGGAGATATTTAATAAAATAAAAACCGAATTCTTCTCAACACTAGCTAAAGTCAAAAGGAGCAGTTCAATACGTGGTCGACTTCTACCCAAAAAATAAACTAGAACAACTATCAAGAAACAGCTTACTAGGATATACACGCCATTACAAAGAGTCATGAGCTATACTTGTATATGAGTATTATCTACTCTACAGAATAGAGTTACATTCCTAAGCTTTATCGCTACTATTCACAACATACACCCTCCATTCACACGACAGTACAGACGTCTTATTACTGTCTTCAAAATTTCAAGTAATTCCGAGGGTCGGGTACAAATAAATTGCGCAGACAATTCCTTTGTTCCTGAAGGGATTAGATTACGATGATTGCCAACAGAGTTTCTAGTTACAGCCCCGCTGCTAACTAGCTGTGTAACGTGATTATTTGGGGAATAATGAGTTTTGGCGGGAAATGGGTGTTTGACAGGTGGCCATCTTGGTTTTTGGAAAGAAGTGTGTGGGAATGAGGTTGGATGTGTGGGTTGATTAATGTTGAAAATACTATTTTTATTAGAAGTTACATTTCAAAAATGTTTTTTTTTATGTTAAATATGTACTGATCATATGAGAGCTGAGTGAGAGAAGATTTTGTGTGAGTGCCTGAGTTCAACCTCTGTCGATACGTTTGTCTTGTCGTAAGTTAAAAGTAGATTAACATATATCCTGCCTAGAAGCAATACTCGTATCACCGACATAGCTATAAAACAAAACAATTGTGTCAAAAAGGTTCAATTTCCATTTCCACAGGCATATAATATATTTACATTACCGCTTTTTTACAGTCCCATTTATGAAATTATTTAAAAATGTCGCCTCGTGGCTGACATTTATATTGCCCGAGTGTACTTAACACCACTCCGTCAGTTGCCAACCCCAACAAAACTTGGCAATTGAATAATAAAATACGTAATACAATATACGACAGAGCGTAAAAGTGAATTTGGCGCTGCGTACACAAAAATATAAATTGGGAGCGGATCGATGCTTGACGCCAACAACATTGAGATTTTTTCCTTAAAAATACAATATGTTTCTTATCATCGAAAACAGGTTATTAACGATTTTAATTTAAACAATGGCCTCTGATATTGTGTAGAAATCGATGGGTATATCACGTACGGTCTTCATGAACACTTGGAATAGATACGCCAGCATATCAAGCTACCCTAAACTGTCTAATTTTTCCTAATGAAAATGAACCTTATGCTTTTGTAATAAAATTGAAATTTATCATAGAAATGTGACAGATTGGGATAACTTGATGTGTTGACCTCTATACCTTATACATATTTTATGGCATTATTTGTTTTTGTGAAAATCATTGCAGTGACTTACAATCTCTCTGTCTCAATGTACTTGCTGTCTACGATTCACAAAAACAAGCATCATCATCATCATCTGTCTAGCCCTTTCCCAACAATGTTGGGGTCGGCTTCCAGTCTAACCGGATGCAGCTGAATATCAGTATTTTACAAGGAGTGACTGCCTATCTGACCTCCACAACCCAGTGACTGGGCAATACGATACCCTTTGGTAAGACTGGCTTCTCACAAAAACAAACATCAACCTATAACGTTCTCCTTCACAAACTCGCTCCTAACCTCAAAAAGGTGCTCAGTACTAACATGGCCGTCACTTATAGTAATAATTCATCAACTATTCATTCAATACTGGCGAGGTAAACCGCGGGAAGTTTACGAGGGCGGCTGGAAGCGCTAATCCTTGAATGGATTAGGTACCGCCACTACGTAAGGTGGTGTTCAGAATGTTCAGTATGCGGTGAACTCAGACATAAGCCCTGACGTTGTGCTGGAAGTGACACAATCTGTTCATGTTCAGTACTGATCGGATACTTTTAACGTTCTGCATCGTTCTCACATGTATAATAATAATATCAATGATGTAACCAATGTTTTGTAACCATATTTTGTTCAAAAGAGTGTCCATGGAGTTTCTTGCCCGTTCTTCTCCATAGGTACCTACTGCTTTGGCATGGGCAACTAGCTTCATCTTTCTGACTGACCGACCCCTTGACAATTCAAAACTGCCTGTAATTGGTTTATTTGAAATAAATACTTTGAGTTTTTTTTTTGACCGTTACATTATGTCTTGTGTTTCGTGATGCTCCCTAAAGGAACTTATCGACTGACAGTGGCATGCTCGTAGTGTCTATGTTTGGTTGTCGACAAATAATATCACCATCAACACGTTATAAAGAAGAAAAATTATTAAAGGAGGCTCGAATAACAACTTTAACAAGCACTTCTTTTTAAAAAAAATCAGGAAAATATAAAAAAGAATGCCAATAGTGTAACACTAATGAAGAAATTAGGTATTGAATTGGTAGTCTTTAAAAATATTGAAATCTGATTTAAATATTATGTATTATACAGTACAATTTGTAATTGGTGAAATGTGGGTGTTCCTACTTCCTTAAGTACCTATGCCTAGTCCTTTGGGGAAACAAGACGTGATGTTCTGATGATGTTCACATTTTCTGATCACAAACTCTGTCTCTGCGAGCCTTGACTTTCTTCTAGGCTTTGTTCTGACTATCTAGGTTCTGTTTGTGAACCTTTTACCTAACTTGTCTTATGTCTCCTCCCTAACCGCACGTCGGGTGCCACGTAGATAGAGATTTTAGCTGCTTACGTGCTAGTTTTAAGCCTAAAGTGGGGATTCCAGTTTTTGTTACAATGTTTTGTCGGTAACTGTTTGGTTTTGTATGTAGTTTACTGTGTGGTTTGTCGATTGAATTAGTCGGGCGTTATTTGAAATGTTAATTTTTTTCTTAAATTAAGATAGCACGTCATTCGATAGTAAGTGTGATACTAAGGATTCTCGTCTCTCTCTCTCTCTCGTCTCGTCTCGTTAAATCACGTAACTTTTAAGAACATAACATAACATCACGCCTAGTTCTCTTCAAAGGTTAGGCAGAGGTGTACCCACAGAAGGAGCACCCACATTTCGCCTGTTATGGTGGCCAGCGCATCAAGTTATACCAAACTGTTAAACTTCTCCAAATCATTTTAAACCTTAAAACGTTGGTAGTTAAGTTCAAAATAGATTGAGAAAATTTGACAGTTTGTGGTAACTTAATGTGCTAGCTCAAATGATTAAACTAATATACCCATTATTCATTGAAGTTCGAAGATTTATGATGATACTTTTAACAGGATATAGCAGTTTATTGAGAAAGAAACAAAAAATGTTTATTCTGCACAAATAAAACGCACATTTCTAAAAAGAAACTTAAAGTTATTGTATACACCCGTGCAAAGCAGCTAAAAACCTCGTATTTAATGCTTCTAAATATAATAGCCCAGTATTAAGTACCCAGTAAAGGTGATAGCAGGCAGACTGTCCAAATGCAACCACGAATCTTTAACTAACGTTGAAACTGTTTTAATTTGATGATACTCCAAATCCCAACTTAATCATACCCCCATAACAGTATAACTCTCGTACCAAACAAACCGTTAGTGATGTAATCACTAAGACTGGGTATAACGTAGTTAGTTTGTAACACATATTAGACGAATAATTTAGAGCCAGGATTTACTTAGAGCGTAGAAGATGGATGAATAGTAATATCATTTTCTTAAATGTAGAATTTGTGACAATGGAGGACGTTAGTAATGGCGGCAGGTCACGGGAACAATTTGTGACTCCCGCATTCCCCTTAAACTTATGGGGAAGATTTATAAAAGCATAGTTAGACCTGCCGTCTTGTATCGATCAGAGTGTTGGGCCACAAAAGGAATGAATGAAAGACAAATGCATGCAGCTGAAATGAGAATGCTAAGAGGGATGATTGGTGTTACGCGAATAGATAGAATACGGAATGAGTATATAAGAGGAAGTTTGAAAGTGACACCGGTGACTGAAATGTTGTGTGGAAATCGGTTGTCATGGTATGGGCATGTTATGCGGAGGAATGAGGAAAATGTTGTCAGGAAAGTTGTGAGCATGAATGGCTATAGGTACAAGTAGAGGGAGACCAAAGAAACGATGGATGGATTGTGTGAAAGATGATATGGCAAGGAAGGGAGTGACTACCGAGATGACGACTAATAGAGAAGTATGGAACAAAAAGACAAATTGGGATAAGGGCAGGAGAATGATGATGATGGAGAACGTTAGTAACAGTTCAGGAATTTGTTGGTGATAAAACTATAGTTAATGTTGTGTTGATTATGATTAGGAGGTATCATTATCAACATAATTAGTTTGTAAGGTACATTCAACATAAGAAACTATCCTCACTGCTTCGGTAAAGACTCTTTCCATGACAAACTGATACTACTGATGTGTATCTATATATAATTTAATATATTGTATATATCATTACATTATTGTCATGCTTATATTTTGAGGAGCTCGTGGCCAAGTTCTTACAGCCGCACAGGTCGATGCATCAAGTTAAGCTACGCTGGCCGGGGTTGGCCGTGGATGGATGACCATTTTTACATAACGAGACTTCTCCTTGTCTCGGCAAGCACGTTAAGCCGTTGGTCCCGGCTGTCATTTGTGCATCTTTGACAGTCGTTACGGGTCGTCAGAAGCCCGAAAATCTGACAACCAGTCTTACCAAGGGGTATCGCTTTACCCAGTTACTGGGTTGTAGAGGTCAGATAGGCAGTAGCTCCTTGTAAAATACTGGTGTTCAGCTGCATCCCGTTAGACTGGAAGCCGACCCCAACATAGTTGGGAAAAGGCTAGGCAGATGATGATGAGAATTTATATTCGCCATTGCATTAATAAGTTCAACAGTATTCATCTTGATACTGTTGAACTTATTAATTAACTATTTAACACGGTAAGCTTTTTCAATGTTACCGTTTTTCAATTATGCAACATCTGCATGTTGCATAATTCATCCTCCATGTTGCATCCTTCAAATCTTACTTATCATATTACACATGTGAAAGTTTATATGTTTGCATGTTTGTTACTCAATTACGTAAAAACGGCTGAACGGGTTTGGATTAAATTTGACACATAGATAGACCATGACCTGACTTATGGCAGAAAATAGTAAGTAAGCGAAGAATAAAAGCACATATTGGGTAACCAATCAATCGTTCGCATATCATTATTGCAGTAATTGGGTAAAAATATTCGGTTGAATTGGTTCATTGAATTAATTATAGTCGAGTTATTGCGAGGTGTTAATTATTGTGATTGACATAATAATACATGCTATTATTTTAATTAAGTTTATTATTTCAGATGTAATATCCATAACTTTTTAGTTGTTTTCAATACCTACCCATCGTCGAATTGTACCACTAAATAATTATGCTGATATTAAGAAACTTCATGTTCTGTTTTGATCTAACACACAATATGAAGGACTTCCCAATTTTCTCATCATTCACGACTGAAATTGTAAATAGGTTTTTGATAAAGTACCAAGTAAAAGGCTTTCCATTGAAGTGAGCATCCCCAATCCAGTATAAAGCAAACTTATGTGAGAACGAACAAGATATATACTGGTCAAAAAACTATTAGACCATACTGAAATCCTCCCGAGACCTAAAGATACCAAAGAAAATAAATTACCTGATTTTGCGCGCAACCGAGCACTTACATCTATCCTTTTCTAACGCACTAATCCGGGTGTACGAGCGCGTTATACTTGTCACACTCTGGCTTTCATACATCACGTAGGTATAAGAGCATTGTAAGCCCCTAAAATGAGTGTTTATTGCTGATCCTTCGAGCCGGATTCTTGTGAGATTCTTCTGTGTTGTGAAAGTGAACTTTATGGCTTTAACGTTAAGGTGCTTTTGTGGTTTTAAAAGGTTCAGGTGCGTAGACAGACTTATCCAGTCGTTATTCTTGAGGCAGATGTACGTAGTTCTCGGCCGCTGAACTATGGGGATTTGTCCAATTTGTTGTGAAAAATTATGGTCTGTTTTGCTCTTAATTTTTTCGTCTCCTAAGTTATTGGGTGCCTTGGTTTCAAAGATTTGTTGGCTTTCTTTTCATTTACTGTAAGAGCTAGATGAATGTGTTGAAAAGTCAATGGCTCTTAGAAATTTTCCTTTCATTGCGTTCTACTAACAGTTGAATTTATTACTACGAGCTTTATGTATAGTATCGCTCTGCAGTTTCTTTTTATTTCTTTGCTTTGTTCAGATCAATATGGAGATATAGGGTTATTTCTTCCAATGAATAAAAGTTCTTCGTATCCTATTCTATACAATTGTATTACAAGCGGCAGTGTTGTATATTGAAGAGAAATATGAAGGTTTTCCTGGATTGTGATACAACTGTTGTAGGAATTTGCATTTCGACGAATTCTTAGTAAATATTTATAAGTATACATGTCCTGAATATTTTTGTCGCAGAAATCTCCATAACTGTATTTGTATTCCAGTTATAAGAAAATTTTGCAGGATTTTTGGTCTTAGGTTTCTATGTCTGCTCTTTTTCAGACACGTGCGTTTGAAAGTAAGTTCTAAAACAAAGAATTTTAGGTAAAAATAACGGTAACACACACCTCAGCTCTCGCCAACGAATATTATTCTTTAATATAAAAACGTTATCAAATGGAAGTCTTATTGAATTTGATGTTTTTGATCCCATTTGATCGTGTTTATGTAAACATTTCAGCTTGAAAATACTTAAGTCAATCATTATTTGTGTTCATTAATAAAAGTATCCGATTCCTTTTTTCATTCATACTCTACTCTCCTTTGATCTTTCGTTAATGACTTATTTTCTGATTCCATTTACCTTACAATCGAAGTCTCCTTTTCTAATTTTCATGAACTTCCAATCTTTAAATGAAACAGTTCGTTTTACTCCGAATAACCTTTACTTCTCCATATACATTATCAGATATAAGCCCCACAAGAAAAGTATTGCAATTATCATACTATCCTTTCTTCTTTTTTTCGTGTGGTTAGTGACCAACCTGGTGTCAGAGTTTGCATGCTGCCCATGGGTCTCTGACTTAGCTTCACATGCTGTTGAGAAATATCTCTCAGACATGCTGGTTTCCTCACGATGTTTTACTTCACCTATCTTACTATCCTTTGCCTACCATATTGTCAATTACAGTCAACTCCAAAACATTAATCCTTTAGCATCTGCACGTACTTTTTTAAAGGCTTTTCACAACCTTCGTTAGGACTGTCGTGTTTCTCCTTTCCCTAACTAGATCCACGCCATTTTCCTCCGCTCTACCAACAAGAATTATTTCTTCAACGAATGTCATCTTTTACCATCATGGCGCATTGGGTGCGTGTACAGACGCCAGCACATCAAGTTATCCCTAACTGTCAAATTTTCTCAATTAAAAATGAACCTCATGTCTTTGTAATAAAATTGAAATACTATCAAAGAAATTTGACAGATTAAGGTAACTTGATGTGCTGGCCTCTGTACATATGAATGTACCCAGTGCGTCTGGTGAGTGCAAAAAATATATGAATTAAAATAAGTGTTTTTGTTACTAACATAGTTTATAAGCAGTATGTATTACTATCACCGTATGGATCAAGGTCTGTTTTTTTTTTTTTTTTAATTATTTTTGTATATCCACAGTATCGGAGCAAGGTCCCCACGAGAAGCGTCTCCTGAACGCCCTGCTCGCTAACTACAACACGCTGGAGCGGCCGGTCGCCAACGAGAGCGAGCCGCTCGAGGTGAGGTTCGGCCTCACGCTGCAGCAGATCATAGATGTGGTGAGTCTGTTTGTGATTGGAAGGTTTCTGTTGTGTTGAGGACATGTCCCTAAAAAGGGATATACATCATCTCTTATAGACGGTAAAGAGGTTGACAAGGTAGAGGATAAGTTACTATTACATGACATTCGAGGTAGTATGGACTATGTTAGCAGAAAAATCTAGATCTTGATGGTCTGAAATATAAGGAACTGATTTTTTTTGGAGTTTAAGTGTTATATATGTGTTGGTCTCAAAGGTAGCCTAATTAAGTTAATATTAAACGATTGACGAAAAAAAACACGCATATTTTAAACGATTTGCTATCTAACTATATAGTTATAGAATATAAAATGTGTACTGCTTGTGGTAACTGGTCGTCTTGCTAACCATGGTTTAGTAATTGTTAGTACTTATTAGTAATTGTCTGATTATTGATTTTACTTTGGTGGTCCTAGTTTATCACGCAATTTTGCCCAGTTGATATTTCATATGAGTAGACTGAAATCCACCACAATATTAATTGTTACCATCACAGAATAGTTTAGTAATATCTTGAATCACACATTCAATAATCGAAAATTATCAAACGAATATCAACATTGGATGTCTAGTTGGTTTAATAATTAAAATCAGTATACCCGCCACACAACATTTTTGCGTAGCGTTAGTTTATCATCAAAAACACAAAGAACAGTAGATACATTTACAACTCTAGAACTAAAATTATGTTTACTAACACGACAGCGAACGTCGCAATATTTTCAACAAAGAAAAGGATAATAACAGGAGAGTTAAAAATGGGTCATTTTATTCGTAACTAGCACTTTGCCCGCGGCTTCGCTCCCGTGGTCTTTCCCGTGGGACCCGTTATTTTTCCCGGGATAAAAAGTAGCCTATGTTACTCCTAGAAAACTAAGCTTTCCAACGGTGAAAGAATTTTTAAAATCGGTCTAGTAGTTTTTGAGCCTATTCATTACAACCAAACAAACAAACAAACAAAGTTTTCCTCTTTATAATATTAGTATAGATATAGATTTAAATATAAGGAGCAATCTCACTTTAATAACTAATGTATAAAAACGCTCTTTCTCAATAAAATAGCACTTTAATACGGGGATTAAAGTGTCGAACGGATTTTCCATCGCGCACGTTTCACGGGCGGTGACAGTTTTCCGTGTCACAAATTGAAGGCTCTGAAGGTTGTGAATGACCAATTTTTGTTATAATATTTTGAGCTCTTTTCTGGAAGGAATTTAATGTGTTTTGATAGGTAAAGAAGGGTGACGGGAGTTTTTTATAAGGGGAAATGGTTCAAAAACGTTTGTGAGTTTCATTGACACTGGATTAAGGGGTACAGATATATAATGGACAGATTATATCGCGTGAAATTGACGTGTTATTAAATATCTAGAAAAAATGATGCACAAACAAAACGCACATTTCAAAAAAATAAACATAGTCACTAAATACACCCGTGCAAAACAACTAAAAAACCTCGTATTTAGAGCTACTAAAACCATTGACAATCAGTATCTCGGCCATGAACAATGGATAAACCACAGACAAAACACAAACAATTTAAATCAGTTTATTGTCACAAATGAGAGCTTGTTTTCGGTAGATTCTGAAACTGATACCCAAACTAAAACCGGGCTTGTAAATTGGGAGTCAGTCCGCAACATGGAGCATTACAGGGAGATCGATTCAACGTGAATATCATGACGTCAATTATTATTATAGCACAGATAGATTGCATTACAATAGTGCAATTCTGTAGAAATCTTAGCGTAAAAACATAGGATCCGATGCAGTGATCGTGAAGTGTGCTGTCAATCGTATTTTTTTTTTCGTGTGGTTAGTGACTAACCTGGTGTCAGAGTTTTTATGCTGCCCATGGCCTTCTGACTTAGCTTCACATGCTGTTGAGAAATATCTCTCAGACATGCTGGTTTAGCTGTATTATTCAAGGACAGCTCATTTCAAGCTCACTTTCACCTTAGTTATCACGGTGAGATTAGTAAATGTGTGGTTATCACTTTAGGTTATCACTAATAGCCTAGGGTTAGGGCAGTATTTATCTTGAAATAACACGTGTCTTTACTTAGGTCCGAAACCGCGATGTGTGTATAGGTTAATCCTCAGCACAACAGAAGCTTACATAATTTATGTGACGTAATACGACCTTCATTCTTAATACCTACTTTAATTATTATGATTACTACTATCGCCTTGTGAAAACGTTTATCATCTTGAATTTTTTTAATTCGTTACTTGTGATGTGATGTAGCTTTCTTCTTAACTGACTCCAAAAACACAGGAGATTATGCATTTTTTTTGACGTTGTCATTTGCATCGTGACAAGGTTCTAAGTGAGGTAAAGGTTTTCATAGGCCGGTAGTACATTACAGATGGCTTGTAAAACAACCATTTTTATTCAGCCATTTGTTATAAAAATGTCCCACGCCTCGAAACCTCGAAACATATTTTGATGTAACAATTAAATATTCCTTCAAAATGTTCATTAGCGAAATATTCCAGTGAATCACAGAGCAGGTGGCCATTTTGCTTCTGCGAATAACATTTTGAGTAAACCTACGGTATTTGTGTAGATCCGAAGTTTTGGGAAGCATAATATTATAATATATTTGCAAATTTTGGATAAATAATAACATTTCCATTGTTTGAATTCGCTGAATTACAAGCAGATGGAATATCATACTGAATTTGTAAAGAGCAAAACTTTAGTTGCAAGGGATTGTTTCGTATTCACCCCTCGTTGAGTAAAGCCCATTAGAGTTTATCTGTTGTTGAATCCTATGTCAATTTTTGTGATGAGAAATAACAGCATATGACTCTTATATAGGTAATGATTCAATGAATAAATAGTGTTAATTTTTTTTTGTTTCTCGAGAAAAAACATGGTATTTTAATATAAAGCTTTTTCTAAAAGTTAAGTTATCTTTAAATAATTACCGCCTAATAAAAGCATGACCTTTTCGAGGGCCTTAAAGGATTAAAATATCTGACACAGAAAACCTAATCATACCTAAGTTCATTGACTTTGTAACGTTACGTCACAAGAAATAATACCCGATTACCCTTATTAGGTAACCGTGTAATTGGATACTTGTTTGCGGTCAATTTATCTAGCTCGTTCTCAATAACGGCCGGTATTGAGAACAGCGCAATGTGTGGAAACGATTACATTTTACGTTAAGTCGATAACTTTAATAGCCTTTCTAATTTGGCACTTAGTGTTTAAGAAAATGTCCTACTAAAACATTGGCTCATTATGTGCGAAGCAATTACGGTTAATTGTTTTGGGTGATGATACTATATGATATGGCCAGATATTAAGGTCATGTATGGGATCAATATAAATGTATTCATGCAAAGGCACAAGAAAGGCACTTTTGAACGTCAAAATTAACAAGAAATAGAATCGATTCTAGTCGCCCCTTCCAAAAGGTTCGTATGGAGAAGAATGGGCAAGAAACTCCACCGTTACTCTTTTAACAGAGATCACATTAATTCGTCGTTCCACATACCTTGAACTATTATAATTTACACAAAATGAACTTTACAATTAAACCATTACATGTTTGCCTATTAGAAACCGTTTGCTTATAAGAGCTCAACGATTTATACGGTTATATTTATGGTCGTTTTGAAAGAATTTTTCTTATGAACCAATTAAGGTTCATACGACATTTGAGGGTTTAATCCACAAATCGCTGTTAGCAGTTGTGAAATGTTAATTTTCAAAGATTGTTTCGGATTTTTGTAATAATTAGAAGAAAGTTTCGATACTAAAATCTTGTAACAGTGCAGATTTACGCCAGATAGTTAATTCCTACTGGAAGCTATTTGTAATTCCTACGTATTTACAGGAGTGCAAGCAAAACTTTTGATCGAACACTTTTTGTTTATGCTCAAAACATCAAAGCTGCCAATTTTGCTATGGATTTTTTAACATCCGAATAGGATTTTTTTTAGCAAAAGAGAATACGTAAAGAAAATATGTGGAATTTGAAGCGCGTGCTGTATTTCAGTTTTTTGAATAGAAACAGAAGTGTTGAATTTTTAAATCCGTAACGGAAAGAGATGAAAAATTGATACAGATTTTTTTTAACATCAATAATATTAACGTCATGCCCGTATTCCCTGAAAGGTTTGACAGAATTGCACCTATTGTACACCCACATAGCAACAATGTACAGAGGCCAGCACGTCAAGTTACCACAATCTGTCAAATTTCTTCGATAGTATTTCAACTTTATTGTAAAGACATAAGGTTCATTTTTAATTGAGAAAATTTGACAGTTAGGGATAGCTTGATGTGCTGGCGTCTGTACATTAAGGTAGGTATAATATTTTGTACATTATAATAATCATAAGCTGAAATATATATTTGAAAAGAGCACGTCCCTTAAAGATTTTATATTTATAATTTACTTACAATTGATGGTTTAGAAGAAAGTCTTTTAGATTTTGAGAAATGTCATTTAACTCGTAATTTAAGTAGGCAACAATTTAATTGTACGTGTACATTAATTGTGTATGTACAGAGGCCAGCACATCAAGTTACCACAATCTGTCAAATTTCTTTGATAGTATTTCAACTTTATTGCAAAGACATAAGGTTCATTTTTAATTGAGAAAATTTGACAGTTAGGGATAGCTTGATGTGCTGGCGTCTGTACAGAGGCCAGCACATCAAGTTACCACAATCTGTCAAATTTCTTCGATAGTATTTCAACTTTATTGCAAAGACATAAGGTTCATTTTTAATTGAGAAAGTTTGACAGTTAGGGATAGCTTGATGTGCTGGCGTCTGTACATAATATTTACTTACCTTAAAGAACTTAAAATAATACCGCAATTTCCGTTGCGTTAACTTACAGTCGTCCAGATGTATGACCGTAAACGAAACAAAAAAAGTAAGTAAGGATCGTAACAGGCGGCTTCTGTAGTTTCTGCCGACCCCCTCGGAAAGAAATGAACGTGAGCTTATGTGTATGATCGAGTAGGTAGATTTTATTACAAATATTATAAAGACGAAAGCTTAAGAGCGTGTTTGTTTGTAAGAGTTTGTATGTTTGTCCGTCCTTCACGCTCAAACGGCTGAACGAATCTAGATAAAATTTGGTACAGAGGTAGTTTATGACCTGAATTACTACATAGGATATTTTTTTATCCCGGTAGTACTGAGGCCAGCACATCAAGTTACCACAATCTGTCAAATTTCTTTGATTATATTTCAACTTTATTGCAAAGACGTAAGGTTCATTTTTAATTGAGAAAATTTGACAGTTAGGGATAGCTTGATGTGCTGGCGTCCTGTACGTTTCCTCCGGATAATTTCTGACACTTCCACGCGGACGTGGCAGCAGCTAGTTTTACTCTAAATTCTTTAACTTTCCTCACTTCTCTGTACACGATAGGGTGTGAATTTACGCTGAGAAAGTTTATATGGTTTTATGATATTTGTCAAGACAAAGATAATGGCTTAACCTAAGTTTTAATACTAGTCGTTAGAAGCCTATAAAGGGTGATGTGTGTCTAGTTACTAACTACCACGGTTGATTAACTTCGCCTACTTAATGGCGAAGTTATTACCAAGGAGGTTCTACTAATAATGTTTCTTTGTTTTATTAGGGAACCCTATAAATGAAGGTTGAGTGTCTGTAAATCTTGTTGTCTATGCTATTTCCTTTTGTTTTCCCAGTATAATGAAGGTAGTGTTTTGGTTGTCTGTGAAGTTGTAGGTTCAATAACCTCATCAAGTTTATCTGTCTAGCTAGATATTATGCCTTCATAAATAATATTCTAGGTAGGACAAGTGGGGAATATAATAATGCGGTTACCAAAATGAAAACGATGACAAATGGACTGTATGTTTTGGTGGTTGTTGGAATGAAATAAAACTAAAGCTCAGTGCGATTAAAGATTTAAATGGGAAAAATGATAAAAAATAACATAAATGGCGACCCCGTTGTTGCTGGCATAAGCAACAGGGTCCGCGTACGAAGTCGCGGGCAGAAGCTAGTAAATAATATTCTAGGTAGGATGGAATATTTCAATGGGACCTAGCCAAGGAGTATCGCATTATCCAATAATCTGGTTCTTCTCAGGTCCCAGTTATTATAAGATTATAAACTTTATCATATCAACTCTGACTATAATTGTTAGTTTTTCTTTTTCCTAGTTACTTTTAATGATTTGACTGTCTGGCATTTTGAGTACTTTTTGCGGCCTACCCAAATGTCCTTCCTTAGGTATTGATCGTCGAGTTGCTGTCCTAGTGTATCTTACTGAGCTATACGATTGCAGATAAATGCTTGCATTGACAGCACAAGTCGATTTCCTCTAAAGACCAGTTCAGACACGGGTACATAGTCTTCACATGATCTGTCAAGACTATCTCTTTTTTTGGGGGTGGGAAATTATCGAAGGATATCTCCCGCTCTGGGTGGACCTGAAGGGAGTATCAGACTCTTACTGGCTAAAACCCATCCATGTTCTTTCCTTCGCCCGTTATGTTCCGCGGTTACCCTGTCAGACAATCCCGCAGAAGACTTTGTCTGGATTTTAACAGAGACTGTGACGTGTTTGTTTGGGTCTTTCTTCTCAGAGTAGTCAGATAGGAAACTCCTGTTCCAAATAGCTAATAAAAAAAAAAAACTAATATGACGCGTAAAAGTGATTCCGATATCTTATTTACTGAATAAACAAAATCATTTCATTTCATTTACATAAAATGAAATAAAAACACATACAACTCCCGATTTCAAACTCTTGTTATTTCTACAAACATTTCAATTAGGATTCAACAAGTCAATTCTATAAAAACTCTCGTCACGTAGTTGAACTGTTGAATTCGTGTTGTACGCGGAAAAATGTCGGCTGAAACCATTCGGTAAAATAGTCTTCTTTTTTTTTCGTGTGGTTAGTGACTAACCTGGTGTCAGAGATTTTATGCTGCCCATGGGCCTCTGACTTATATATCTCTCAGACATTCAGAGGTGCATGGCTTGGGTTCGAATTCAAGACCTATGAGTTGGCAGTCTGACGGTCACACCACTAGGCTCACACTGGCTAGCGTAAAATAGTTAAATCTACGGTTACCACGGAAATTGAAACGTCTGACTGGATGTCATATGACTGGATGGAGTGGAACCTTTGTAGTTGTAGGAAAAGGCGTGATTGGTGACTTTTTCTCATAATATCATTCACATTCTGGTTGGCGCTATATATTTTTTTCTTCCATACTGTTTTTTTGAACACGGCATCGCTTACCAATTGTCATTGTCATTGTCATTAAAAAGAAGTACTTCTCTACTAGTCGTCATCTCGATAATCACTCCCTTTCTAACCATGTAACATTTTACACAATTCATCCATCGTGGCTTTGGTCTTCCTCTACTTGTATAGCCATCATTACACAGCACACCATACATTCATACTAAAAAACTTTCCTGACAACATTTTCCTCTTTCCTCTATACAACATGCCCAAACCACGACAACCGATTTCCACACAACTTTTCAGTCACCGGTGTCACGTTCGTTATGCTTTCCTTTCGCCTGTTGTGTTGCTAGGGAAGATATGTAGGTCTCTTGAAGATAGAGATGATTCTTTTTAGAGGATTTTGGAAAAAAATGAGCTGTTATAATGTATGGAACAGCTGATTTTTTTTTTGCGATTTCAGGTGTGTTCCCATAATAAAAGAGGTTTATAATGATGAGTACAGACGCTAGCACATCAAGCTATCCCTAACTGTCAAATTTTCTCAATTAAATATGAACCTTATGTCTTTGCAATAAAGTTTAAATACTATCAAAGAAAGGACCATGCAAAAAGTCGTCCCATACCACCAACAGATTTCAAACTTATTTCAAATAATTCATCTTGGCATCATGATCATTTTTTATTATGACGAAATCGCCGTAAGTCCCCATGACTCGGTATCGCGCAAAAAAAGTGTGTGCAAAAACAATTTTTGTACACACTTTTTGGTACAGTTAATTGTAAAAAATCCAATACAAATACAATATCTTCTTCGGAGTTTACTCATGTTAACAAAACAACAAAAATTACCAACGAAAAACAGTGATAACAATATTATGAAATAAAACTCAACAAAACAAATAACAGTAACAAGTTACAATTTTAACAGAATTAGATTTAGATAAACTCGGGGTTTTGGAAAGCGCATCAACGTCAACCTACCCTACCTACCCTACCTACCCTACCTACCCTACCTACCCTACCTACCCTACCTACCCTACCTACCCTACCTACCCTACCTACCCTACCTACCCTACCTACCCTACCTACCCTACCTACCCTACCTACCCTACCTACCCTACCTACCCTACCTACCCTACCTACCCTACCTACCCTACCTACCCTACCTACCCTACCTACCCTACCTACCCTACCTACCCTACCTACCCTACCTACCCTACCTACCCTACCTACCCTACCTACCCTACCTACCCTACCTACCCTACCTACCCTACCTACCCTACCTACCCTACCTACCCTACCTACCCTACCTACCCTACCTACCCTACCTACCCTACCTACCCTACCTACCCTACCTACCCTACCTACCCTACCTACCCTACCTACCCTACCTACCCTACCTACCCTACCTACCCTACCTACCCTACCTACCCTACCTACCCTACCTACCCTACCTACCCTACCTACCCTACCTACCCTACCTACCCTACCTACCCTACCTACCCTACCTACCCTACCTACCCTACCTACCCTACCTACCCTACCTACCCTACCTACCCTACCTACCCTACCTACCCTACCTGCCCTACCTGCCCTACCTGCCCTACCTGCCCTACCTACCCTACCTACCCTACCTACCCTACCTACCCTACCTACCCTACCTACCCTACCTACCCTACCTACCCTACCTACCCTACCTACCCTACCTACCCTACCTACCCTACCTACCCTACCTACCCTACCTACCCTACCTACCCTACCTACCCTACCTACCCTACCTACCCTACCTACCCTACCTACCCTACCTACCCTACCTACCCTACCTACCCTACCTACCCTACCTACCCTACCTACCCTACCTACCCTACCTACCCTACCTACCCTACCTACCCTACCTACCCTACCTACCCTACCTACCCTACCTACCCTACCTACCCTACCTACCCTACCTACCCTACCTACCCTACCTACCCTACCTACCCTACCTACCCTACCTACCCTACCTACCCTACCTACCCTACCTACCCTACCTACCCTACCTACCCTACCTACCCTACCTACCCTACCTACCCTACCTACCCTACCTACCCTACCTACCCTACCTACCCTACCTACCCTACCTACCCTACCTACCCTACCTACCCTACCTACCCTACCTACCCTACCTACCCTACCTACCCTACCTACCCTACCTACCCTACCTACCCTACCTACCCTACCTACCCTACCTACCCTACCTACCCTACCTACCCTACCTACCCTACCTACCCTACCTACCCTACCTACCCTACCTACCCTACCTACCCTACCTACCCTACCTACCCTACCTACCCTACCTACCCTACCTACCCTACCTACCCTACCCTACCTACCCGGTAGGGGGTAGGTATACCCTACCTACCCTACCTATCCTACCTAACCTACCTGCCCTACCTATTATTTTTGTATGTAAGAACCTTCTCCTGACAATAACAAACACAACAAAAAAAGAATTGGCCAAATTGGTCCAGGCGTTGTTGAGTTATGCGCTTACCGACACATTTTGCGATTCATTTTTATATTATACTAGCTTCCGCCCGCGGCTTCGCCCGCAAAATATGTCGACAAATTATACATACACACCTTCCTCTTGAATCACTGTATCTATTAAAAAAACCGCATCAAAATCCGTTGCGAAGTTTTAAAGATTTAAGCATACAGACAAACAGACAAAAATAGCGACTTTGTTTTATACTATGTAGTGACTAGCTGACCCGACAGACGTTGTCCTGTCTTAACTATGATACCTACCTTACCTACCCTACCTACCCACCCTACCTACCTACTCTACCTACCAACTTACCTACATACCTTACCTACCCTACCTACCCTACCCTACCTACCCTACCTACCATACCTACCTTGCCTGCGACTTCGTCCACGTGGAATAGTGACTTTTCGGGCAGCATACCTTAAAAAATGTTCGCCGTGATTCTTTAAATAGACATAACTTTTTTATTTATGAAGCGATTGACATGAAATAAACACTAAATGTTAAGTGAAACTTACTACAATATATTAGTGTTTATTCGTGAAAACTGCATCTAAATCGAATAAGCCGTTTCTGATATTAGCGTGCACAAACACACAAGACAAAAAAAAAATTATTACAATTTCGGGTTCGGCATCGATATAATAACAACCCCTGCTACTTTTTTTTATATATTTCCATTGTACAGACACCACTTTTCTACAATTTTATTATATGTATAGAAGATAGATACATGTTATTCAAACCTAAAGTGTTTAGTTAAACAATTGTCTATGGTAAACTGTCTAAAACAAGGTTATTTAAAAAAAAATACACCCTTTTTTTAAAGTAATTTTTTTTTTTTTTAATTACCCCATATATTTACGGACTTAAAATTGTTATTTGTGTTTTTATGAGACTTCATAATAATATTGAAACAAGTGCCATGTCTGTTGGTGGGTTGGGACAGCGCCCATACAATCTTTTGCATGGTCCTTTGACAGATTGTGGTAACTTGATGTGCTGGCCTCTGTACAACGACCCCTTAAAATATTGCCCATGAATTCAAATTCACCCTGTATAACACAACCAAGTCCCCAGAGGTTGCTACGAGATTATAAACATGAACACTGTACTGCAGGAGCTACGATTTCTCTCTGGGCACGATTTACGAAGCAAGCATGAGCACGCTAAGAGATTGCATCTGATTATGAATGTACGTTTTGAGTGATACTGAGTTTGAGTGAAGATCAGCGAACTTAATGTTGCTCAAAGATTAAAGTGTAACTTAGAAAACGTGTAAATATCACACTTAAAGGTGAAAGTTTGTGAATGTGTGTGTGTGGGTGAGTTTCTATGTTTGTCCGTCTTTCACGCTCAAACGGCTGAACAGATCTGGATGAAACTTGGCACAGACGTAGTTTGTGACCTGGATTAACACATATGATACTTTTTATCCTGGTGGTGCGTTCCCTTGGGTCAATTTTCGACATCCACGCGGGCTAAGCCGCTAGCAGAAGCCAGTCCTTTCAATAAATGAATGAGAGTAAAATCTATTTGATGATGAGTTTTTAAAGCATATTTTTCAATTGTAGACGTAATAGTGAAAATAATGTGATAAGAAAGGTGATAATTAATAAATAATTTATACAAAAAAGTAAAGTAGCAGAATACAAAAATAAAAGTTAGGAAACCAATTGGTAACATAATGTTAAATATGCCTGTACTAGGATATACCTGTGTCGCAAGCGATAAAAATGCTTATTATAATTATTACTCAAGGTAGATGTAGGTAGGGCTGTCCAAAGAAAAAAGGTGGATTCATTGTGCGAAAGAGGATAGCCTTCGCTGGCTCTGGCTCAGATGTTGGCTGGTGAATGAATGACGGCTAAGATAAATTATTAAAAAAATTGACTAAATAGAAGATCATTTTTTTTTGTACAAAGGCCAGCACACCAATCTGGCATTTTCAACTTTACTACAAATGATCAAGGTTCATGTTCAATTGCAAATATTTGACGGTTTGAGATAGCTTGATGTATATTTCTACCAAAATAAATTGGAATAATGGCAGAAGGATGATGATGAGTGTTAAAATTAACAACAAAGTGTAAATATATCAGATTTTCACTTTAAGTATGACTGAAGAATTCCCAACAATTCCACCCACCACAAGTCTTCATACCCGTGCTTGAAACTTAACAAAAAAAAAGCAAAAATATCGAGCGCTGTAGCGCTGCAGGACAAAAGCGTAAAGCGCCTACAGCAATCCAAGTTCGCAGCGACACGTTCTTTGCAACGGCCCTTGTCGCCTTAAGTGCTGTATTGAATAATTCCGTAGTTCCATATTGAAGCGTTGTGGTGTTATGAGTGAGTGTCGCTGACGAGTTTTACTGTTTTATTTATTTGCACAATGTACACACAGTTATGTGCATGTATGTGTGTATATTTATTTAATACTTTAAGCACAGAAATGTACAGAGATAAACAGTGGTAGGTGCAATAGAAAACTAAGTGTATAAAATAGGTACATAAGAAAAATTCTAAACACAATAAAAATGACCCTATAATTCATTGAGCTCTTGTAAACAAATGGCTTCTAATAAGCGAACATCTAATGAGTTAAATAAAAGTATTCAATTTATCCATCCCCAACGTTTAGGTAAATATTCACAGCAACATCTATCTCCACTCGATACTGTTAGGTGTATCTGGATCGTTTAAAGAGAAGTGGCCAGTGTCGGGGGACAGTCGAGTTACTGGATAATAAAATATAGCTGGTTCAGTGCATTTTACCATTTTATAGCATAGCGTCTAGCTTATGTCATAAATCAGACAGTTTATATGTTAGGGTATACCTATTTCCTTCCTATAAGTCTATTTTTTTTTAATTCAATCTGATGAAGCTGTTGTGTACATTTACACTTCTATGATCTTTCCGAATTCCTTAAATTCCCAAGTATTTGGTAAATAATATAATATCCTCCTTGGACATTTCACACAGGGCCATAATTATAGTCCCAAGCTAAGCAAACTAATGCTTGTGTTATGGTAACGAGATTAAGCGGGATTGTCCGAAAGGGTTACCGCTACCCCGGAACATAAAGGGCTACGGAAGGAACATGGATGGGTTTTAGTCAGTAAGAGTCTGACACTCCCTTCCGCTCCACCCAGAGCGGGAGCAGTCATTGGATGATTTCCCAGCCTTAAAAAAAAAAAAAAATGGTAACGAGACGGCTGATAAACTACTAATATACATTTTTTTAAAATAATTGAAATAAAGGTACGGTAAACGGTTAGATAAGGTAAATGAAGTTACCTGAAAACTACGTTATATGAGACCATATTATTTCTTACTTCAATTCATAATTCATATAATGTTAATCGAATCATACCTACTTACATTTAAAAGCTAAATATTCATAATAATAATATGTACAGAAATAGTGTGCATAATAATCAAAGAGCATAAAAAAATTCGTCCACATCGCTGTCAACAGGAAAAGTTCCCAAAAGGCTGGCAGCATTGCCGCGTTGTATGGCAATGCTGATTCTTTGACCAAAAAATAGGCCAGCCCTCTGGTAACATGAAGAGTTTATTTCTTTCTGTAACTTCATACACATCAGCTCCTCACCACCAATTACTTAACCAGGCACTTCCTTATCAACAGAATTAGCAATATCTCCAAGAATATTGTTATTACGTATTACAGTATATTCATAAAATGGAGCTATCCACCTAATCAATCAACCGACCCGTCCCTCCGGTACATAAATCTTTGTGTCATAAAGTTTTATCAGATGCTATCTTACGTTTATTGGCCTCTGTAGATCGCTGTTTATATCCTTCCTGAAATTTAGCTACAAACATGTCATAGAATTTGGGTCCTGGGAGTTATGTTGGAGCGTTTAGGGTTTTGTTGCTGTTACATTTACTTGAATTCGAGTTAAAATGAAATAGTGAATAGCCGTGGTTTTGTTCTATTATTCTGCTGCTTATGACTGCCTTGTTAGTCTATTGGTTGCAGGCTCTACTGCTGGGCTTGAGGTCCTGGGTTCGACCGAGTTGGACAGTGTTATCCGCTCAACTGTTGAAATATCAGATATGATTCTAAACAATAGAAAAAGTAATTGTGTCTCATTAGTCACTGTTCAGTTAATATCACACGTAAGGACCTAATGGCTGCGTCAGCAACCGTATTCGCGTTGCTGAATTTTGATCCAAACAAATTTAAAAAAGAAATTTAAATGTACTTAGGTATTATTTTTGCTATCGACACTCTAAGAAGAAGCTAATATCGGGTTTTCCAGCTGGATTTTTTTAGTAGCAGCTCGAAGTCAGGATTTGTGCCTGATTTATGGCAATAGGCTCGCCCCATATTTGACTGGAGGAATGTGGGTGTGCTGCAGGTAGAGGCACACCTCCGCCTATTTCTTCATAGAATACCTATAAGCGTAAAAAGCGGGATTGTCCGAAAGGGTTACCGCTACCCCGGAACATAAATGGCTAAGGGAGGAACATGGATGGGTTTTAGTCAGTAAGAGTCTGACACTCCCCCTTCCACTCCAACCAGAGCGGGAGAAATCATTGGATGTTTTCCCACCCTCAAAAAAAAAAAATATAGGCGTAATGATTTATATTCTTTTTTCTTCTTGCGTTTGAAGGAACTACTGATATGGATGATTTATTTTTTGAAATTTGTATACATAAATTGTTTGGATATACCAACCAAGAGAAAGCTTGCACGTAAGTTCATAAGAGCAAGTTTAAGGATCGGCTTAATGTGTTTAGAAACTGAAACTGACTTGCTTAACTTAAAGTATATTGTGCTTTAAATTAGATTATAAGTTACTGCTGAACCAACGCTGCTCGTAACTCGTAACTAGCTTAGATGTTCATACTTTTCATATGAAAGACGCAAGAAAGCAAATTTGAATTCCAACTTAGAGTGTAGCACAAAATACAGAATCACAAGATAAAACCCCAAAATGAAATCTGTCCCCGTCAAATATTTCAACTTAGTCACAATAAAATCAGTCATATTTTACAAATGACCGTATAAAACAACCGTCGAATGGAATCGTAAAACGCATTACTCATCACTCAACTGCTCTCTGTTATTCACTGGAGTATTTAATTGCTTCTTCTTAACGACTGGCCCCAGCAAAAGTGGATTATCCAACACTTAAATCGAGGGCAAGAGATTAAAACGACTTTGTGGTTCATCTGTGTTTTTAGATTGATATTTAGCTGACTTCAAATAAAGTTTTACAATGTTGCCTTTATCGTTGTAATACAAAAAGTCGAGCCAAGAAATAATTATGTCATCAAGGTTCATGAAATTGTATAATTTTTAAATGTATAGACGCCAGCTCGTCAAGCTATCCCTAACTGTCAAATTTTACCAATTGAAAACGAACCTTATTCTTTTGTAATAAAATTGAAAACTATCAAAGAAATTTGACAGAATGGGGTAACTTGATGTGCTGGCCTCTGTTCGTGAAGTCAGCTAAATTCCAATTAAGAGGTAAAAGCTTAGACCCCTACACGGTACTCTTGTTCACCATAACTTTTCGTTCCTTTTTTGCGTCGGCGTGCGTACCTTTTACAAAATAAGGATGAGAAAAATCAAATCCTGACCACAAACGTCTGGCTCAATTTGGTAAGTGGTAGGAGCCGGGTATGGCGCCTTCGCCCTCCCGCCCCCCGCAATCCCAACACTACCGGGTAACGAGCGATAACTACCGTACTTTTCCACATTCAATCAGCACTATTTTACTGCACTTTTTTAATTCACCATTTAAAGCACTTCGAAGGAAAGGTTACAGGAGGCGGGCGCGGACAGAGGGCGCCGCCTTCGCGGCAGATCTGTCGCATGGAGTCAGTGTTAAATTGTTGTAAACTACGCATATAATATCTATTTAGATTGTGTGTCCGGCGGCGCGCGAAAATAGCTTTTAACAAACGCATGATAAGTGATATTTTCGCCCGCCGCCCCAGCCCCTAAGTATTGTGTCCGGCGGAGTGGAACAGTTTGTTTAGATCATCATACTGACTGCGCCCTTTCTGTTTTTGTTGACATCGTCTAACCCAATAGGACGAGAAGAATCAACTACTTATAACCAATATATGGCTGTCGTTGGTAAGTGTGAATAAAAGACAAACCTAAAATTAACACTAAAATTTCTAATCATTATTTTCGTTTCTACTCTTTTTTTATTTATTTCTTTTTTTGTATATTATACCTTCGTTCTGTCTATCTGTTTGGGTTATTCTTCTAATCTATGACTGTTATGAAAATTGCATAGCATTGTGGAATATGCGGCAGTCCTTTTTGTATTTACCTGTTTATGATATTTGTATGGGAGTTGCTTGACATGTCCCTCGTCATCGCTGACCCCGGCTCGTGCTGTAGACTAGCCAGTAGACCCTATCATGCATCCCTTCATACAAACTGTCATAAGTTAGCTACTTAGTACTTTCCAACTTACGTAGTCAGTATAGTCAGTTCTGTACGATGGTATAAATCTCTCAATGGTGAGTATCGTAACAGACACGTATAGACATTTGTGGATATCAGCGTCAACTGCCGTGTAAGCCGCAATGCATTTAACAATATGTACTAATGGTTGACGTTAAGTGTGACGTAATAATTTATACTAACATAAAATTATACATGTTTCTCAATTGAAAAATAACTTAAACGATGTGTTAAAGTGGGTCTCGTTAGGTCAATTGGAAGTGACATATTGGTGAAGATTTATGTATATTGATATGCACAAATATTGTTATGAGATGAAATGTGTTTTATGTACATTGTGAATTGATTATGCACATCCTGGGTACCCGCTGTTGATTTTGTTTTGTTTTCGCTACAAGGAATTGTAGTATTTTTCATACTATGCATGGCCATGGAATGTTTATTATGGGAAATATATCCTCGTTCAAATTGAAGTGTGGTTACCATGCTCGAATCTAGTTTGCCTGCGGAGTTAAAACTCATTGGGACGACGTTTTCGATTATTTAAAAGTATATTTTCTAAAAAAAGTATTTTAAATTCTTTCTTCTTCTTTAAAATGTTTTGTCTTGGTACCTGTATGCGTCATAAAAAGCTAAATTTTAAAATATTGTGTACATAATTGACATTAAATGTACACACTTTTAAAATAAATTATTATAGACCCGTTTGGTTTTATTTTTGTTTTGGTGGAAAAATTAGATTTTACGCTTCAGTTCTCGATTTTATCGATGAATTTTTTGTTATATTTTATTTTATTTATTTAATAAAAAGTTGAATTAAACAATGACGCTTGATTTACATACTTTTAATGTTGGTTGAATTGTTTTTGGTACATTACAGAAACTATTTATTTATGTATATTTTAATAATTTGTCCAGCAATAAAGGTATGTTATTTAAGCTATTAAAACTATAATTATTTTAGCATTTACCAATACGGCAGCTTAGTTTCAGAGACTGTAGTGTCCCCCAATCCCTAGGTCTTGGTATTGACAGAACGATCTATGAAGACCTATGTATTCTTGCAAGGAAATTAGACATGTCGAGCTTTTTAGGTTCACAATGTGCTGTATATAATGGAATTATGTATTTTTTTATACATTAAGTATAGCATGTTTCCCATTGCACGTTTTATTGCTTTTAGAGGTGATGTACATGATGTATACTTCTATTTCTATTTATCGTAATTCTTGTATATATTTATTATACTGTGTGTGTTTGTGTTGTGTCGTGTGTATTTGTATCTGTATTATATAATTGCAGAATTTTGATTGCGAAATGTACAATCAACTAGAGTGTTGTTTACTAAGTCATACTCGAATCCTATTTTTAATGACAAATTGCATAAGTTGAATTAATTAAAATAAAACGTATACATGTCATAGATTTTATTGTAAATTTTATATAAAATCTATATTTTATCATAGTTCATTGTACATCGCTCTATACACTTGAAAATAAACTTTAAGAAGTTTGAGATACAGTTTATATTTCAAAGTTCTTAAATTTAACGATCAATTTACTAAGTTACCATGTTCTTTTACCAATTTCGAAGTTAATGTTCTCTCTTGAAAGTTTATAAGTGAATAATTCATTGAAAGATTTTAGTTGTATCAGAAGTAATTAAATAGTGCTTATTTAGGAGTCACTGACATTAAAAATTACAAAAAGTTTTATGTATAAAATCAATAAAATTGATGACATGTTTTATGCATTGTACTAGTAGGTACTTAATCCATAAACACAATAATCTCCTGTCAATTCTGAAATGATTTGAATTTCAAGTTACGTTGGTATATCCCTTAAGCACTTAAGTTACCCTCAAGTTATGAGTTGCCACATATTAAACCGTATGCCTGAAAACAATAAAGCCGTTAAACTATTTAATTGATACACAAACCTTCAGGAGGGAATATTAGTTACACATCTGTCTCGTTTCCACACCGGCAAATGACCCAAATCGGATAAGCTCTTCGAAATATTCCGCCTAAATCTTCCCAAATATCTCAAAAAGCAAACAGCCTTATTGAACACAATTTGATACTAAATATAGCCCATTTACCCAGCTACATTTGGACGTATATTTTACGAAAAACAGTAAAGTAGTTTTGGAGTTACGGCATTATTTGTAAGTGGCGCCTGAGGCTGGTCGGGATCTAATATGATACTGTGCAAATATACGTGGGTATCTAGAGGTAGGTACTGATAAGTTGTGGCTGTAACTTTTGTAATATTAGAGGAGAGGAGGAACTTTGAAGGCTCGCTTTGTTTCACCGGGTTCTGAAGGGGTAGTTGTTATCGTTGGTAGCGAGATATAGCCGGTGTGGATGTGATCGCGGATGACAATATTGGAAATCGTGTACAAGGGGTCCTGTTTGGATTTGATTTTGTGAATATTTTAGGATTATTATTTTGGGTAAAAATGTGGCGGGTAATATGTGCGGCTTCCAATATTGTCATCTTATTTTTATATTTTTGATAAGACATACTGCAAACACTAATCCCATCGGTGACATTGTCGGTCGTTTTCAACGGAAAGAGTCAATGAATGTTATTTATTGACATAATTTTTGTAATGTGCTTTTACACACTTATAAAGTGCAAAGGCGGATTTAATGCCTTAATGGCATTCTCTACCAGTCAACCAAGGCTGACCAACGTGCACAGATTAGATGGGAATTGCTAAATATGAGAGGAGCAATGAGTGAAAAATAAATTTAGACACTAACAAGATTTTCAGTCACAAAAAATCATACCGATTAATTCCATTTTAAAACCTTCATAATTTATTTTGAAGTCCGTATCCCACATAAATTAAGTACAAAAAAAATAGGAAAACAAATCCCAAATGCCAAGGTTTTGTAAATGTGGGCACTCCTTTCTTTATGTAGACCATAAACAGATGTCTGGAATAAGCCGAGTTGAAAGATAAGACAGGAGAAAGTAGATAAAAGCCAGCCAATATCATCTCAGAAGTACCTACATACGGTACAGTGGAACACATAAAATTTGAAAATAGCAACAAGTTGGAACCAGCATCGCTGAGTAAGATACATTCAGTACTATACATACTATAGATAGGAAGAGCCAACTCGCTCTCAATACGTATTTATGTATATGAATAAGTATTGATAAAGCGTAAGAAAACGTTGAAGGTAAACATCGTGAGGGAACCGGCATGACCAAGAACCAAAAAAAAAAGGATTGTGTGGTTTTATGAAACCACGGTAACAGTGAAACTTTTTTTCACATTAAAGACATTTGACACTATAGGCGCCGCCATATTGGCCTTGGCTGCTCTGACAAGCGCCTTTCACTTTATCCCTACTCCGCGGCCGACCGTCACGCGACATGCAACACACAGACGAAAAAGTTTGAGACGATGTAATAAAAGTTTCACTTTAAAAATCGAAGACATGTGACATCCGCCAACCCGCATTGGGCCTGCGTGGTGGATTATGGCCCGCTTCCACTCTCAGAGAGGAGGCTTGTATTCCAGTAATGGGAACATTATAGGCTGATTATGTTATGTTATTGATAAAGAGTAAGCTATTCGTCTTCTGCCATCTTAATAGATACTGTACAAATATTGATATACCTACTGTAGAAATACTATATCAATTGTGAACATAGTCGCACACAAACAAGGTCTGTCTTTGTTCTCAATTTTCCTAAGGTAGATAATATGTGTCTGTGAAAGGTTTGTCTTCATTGATTTTCTTTGAATTAGCTTGTAAAAAACATAGATGGGTATATAATATTGCTATCATAGTTTACTAAAGTACTAACAGCCGCACTGGTCGATCCATCAGGTTAAGCTACGCTTGCCAGGGTTGGCCGGTTGATGGGTGACCAGCTTTACACAACGAGACTCTTCCGTGCCTCGGAAAGCACGCTAAGCCGTTGGTCCCGGCTGTCATTTGTGCATCTTTGACAATCGTTACGGGTCGTCAGAAGCCCGAAAATCTGACAGCCAGTCTTACCAAGGGGTATCGTATTACCCAGTTACTGGGTTGTAGAGGTATATATAGGCAGTCGCTCCATGTAAAATACTAGTATTCATATGCATCCGGTTAAACTGGAAGCTGACCCCAACATTGTTATGAAAAGGATTGGCAGATGAGTTTACTATAGTATATACATTTAAATAAATAGAGATTTTATTGGACCTACTAATGAGATTCTATGAGAAGAAAATAAGTTCACTTTAAGATAGAAATTTAGCATTCTAGAGTGATTCGTTTTTATGAATACACAGTGTAGCAACACAATACAAAATTGTGTCAAACGAAATCTTTACGTTGAGATCGACCGTAAAAATGTCACCCACCATTGTTCCGTACACTGGCGAGCAGAATGACTGGAATATTTTTGATATGTATTTTTATACGACATTGTAAAATTCCATTCTTTGAGTCGAAGCCCCGTGACAGAGTTTTACGTTTGTGCGTTTCGAATTGTTGTAGTTTTCTGATGTTACTGAGGACGAGATTGTTAAAACTTTCAGTAGGTACCGCTTGACAATGCACAGTAAATACTAAAATAAGTAACTGTTTTTCTGACTACAGATGGCATTAATATTGAAATACACAATTAAAAGCTTTAATGGCATTATCAAGAAAATCTCTACATTAAATTACATTTATGATACTACTAAATTTTGTCTCATAATACCGCTATCAGTACTTAAGATCGCTGTTTTAACACAATTTATCATTCACAATTCACAGCACCGCACTTCGTAACTGCTCTGTTGACATTGAAAAGTTGTTCTTGAACCTCTCAAGGTGTCTAGCACCTTTTTATTACAGTATTATTACAGTCTTATTAATTAAAAATTTCACTTTCTTATTTCAACCTTTTTATTATTACTCTTTTTTAAACCGAATGTATAATCACGTTCCTTTTTCAAATCAGAGTTGTTCCATTTTGTCACAATAATCTTTAAAATGAGACACTCCCTATTTTTTTATTGCATTAATTTTTGAATTCAGAAATGCTCCAATATTTTTGCTCGCACCTGTATTTGTGATGACATCGATATTTCTGATTGTGTTAATGATGTGCAGGAGTGGAATGACTACAACCTGAGGTGGAACGACAGCGAATATGGAGGGGTCAAGGACCTCAGGATCACGCCCAACAAGCTCTGGAAACCGGACGTGCTTATGTATAATAGGTGAGAGTACTACAAACGGGTATGATACCTATCCACTTATTAATAGAACTTCATCTATTGGAGCTTTCAGTTTCAGAGACTGTAAATGGCTTTTTTTGCTGTAAATACCTACAATTTCGGACTATCAATAATAGTTCCGAGGGGCTATCAATGTCAAAAAGCTTTTCAAAAATATCGATAGATTTTTGACAAATTCAGGCCGAAATTACGATTAAACGTTCTTAAATACAGGAATTCCCCTGTGATACATAATTTAAGTCAGTTCTAAATTTTAAATGAGATAAGGGTGGCAGTTTCATATAGGGATCGCAATTTTTGTAATGTATAAATTTTGGCAACAAAGCAACGTTCATTATTTTAAAAGGAAGGGGCAAATAAAGAGTTTATTTTTATTATCTCAAAGAATGAAACAATGGGATAATTATATTCAACATTCAGAAAGAATTGTTGGGTAGATGGAATAATATTATAGAGGGAATTATCTCTGTTAATAATAAATATTTAAATTTTGGTTCTCGCCAAAGAAACGGATATACAGTGTGTTAGGTTAAACGAGGGATTTACTTTCAAGTTGTATAGTACTCATGGAAATCAACAACTTTCTCCATGGGACCAACTCCATGGGAAATATGAAAAAAAAATGTTCAATGTTCCCATTGTTATAATTTGTTTTATTAACCGGTATTTTAAAGAAGCAGAAGAAGTTCTATAAAAATCCGGAAACGTTTCAGCCATATTACAGTCCTAATTATTTTATAGGTTCGTGAAAAATATTTAAAGTGGCTGTAAGTAATTACAGGCTCAAATCTCTCTACAGAGTCCAACTTACTGAAATATGCGGACAAAATAATTATAAATTTCCTTAATGTTCGTCCCAACGTTTTAGGGGAAGAAATATTTTACCAGACTACTTTAAATTTCAAAACCAGAAGATTTTAATTATAGCCGACCACTGGCGAGCATTTTCGGCTTAATATTTCTAATTTGTCCGAACTGTTCACTTTAAATTAAAGCCATCTGCGGCAAATGTCGAAATAACTGCCCCATTCTACGACATCAACTCTGCAACATGCAATTTGCAGAGCCAGAACACAGTAATATAATCATACAATTTATTCTCAAATTCAAATGCAGTCGCGTCGTTCAAACGTCGTTAAAGTTAAACAAAATTTTCTCGGCAAACAGACGTCGGTAGAAAGTGGCGCCATCTGGCAGAGCGCCAAACATGTTATTTATTACACCGTTAAGGAGCAAATGATATAAACCTAGTGTCACATGATTTAATGTTAAGTGTGTTTCATGTTTACCGGCACTTACCTGGCCGGGAGCCAGACGTTTATAGACGTATATCTTAGGCCGATAACTTTTACGAACACCCCCATATGCCCCTAGTTTAACGATGCCATAGAATATAAGATATTATGGGGTAGATAGCAGATTTACTGCTCTGCAAGTTTTTTCTTTAATCGTTATCTCCTTTATTTATTGTGCAAGTGCCCTTTGGAATGGAGGCATATATACTCCTGAGGTACATGACCTCTCTTACTTTGAATCGTGCTACTTTTTTTTGTAACTTTCTATAATTTTTGGAGCGTCTTTAACCTTTTGACCGCCACAGTCGTGTATAGACGACAAACCAAAATGTGCCCAGCACGCCACGGTCGCGACTGGGTGACAGAATTTTAAACGTAAATAAATAATAATAATTTCGACCTCACTACTATTTTGTAGGTATTAAAGGATGAATTCGGAGCTTGGCGCTGAGGGCACGCTTTTTCATTTTTGACGTGGCGGTCAAAAGGTTAAATATCACATAATGATACAAGAACAATCTGCGACGTTAACCAAAATTATTACATTAACGGTAATACATTACTGCGACATTATAATTTATCTGTTGCTTTTACATGAACCTTCCGAAACTCCGAGAGATTTTAAAACGAGATTTGAACAGGCATCCGAATTAAAATAAAGGTCGGGTAAATTGCAGAGTTGCAGAGTCGGCTCGTGTAATAAGGACATAACCGCTCCATCGGTGTTAGCGTGGCCGGTTCTTAACATTTCCAGACTTTTAAGTTTGAACAGTAAAACAGATTTAAATGGTGGAACTGAGTTGGGAACTAAGGTTGGAAGTTCGCCAGTCAACTATCCTTTTTGTAAATAAAACTTTTATCTGTGATTTGTTGGCGCGATTACGGGGAAACGGGTTGCAATCTGCTAATAGAATGTTTTAAATGTACCGAATTTATGGATGTTTTTATGGTATACTTTGCTTGGTATGGGTTTATTTATGGGATGTTGAATTAGGTACAGTGTGATTAAACTGTGAAATACACAACAGATAAATTGGGATAAATCCCGAACCAAGTAGGTATGAAAACAGAATCGCCACTTGTAGACATTCATGAAATTCAATCCTGTCGCAAATTAACAAACGTTATATTTTTTATTTTCTTCAACGCAAAATTCCGAAAATGTCTTATTCTATTTTTTTTTGCAATGTGAACAATATACAGAGTTGATATGACAGAGTGGGATTAAATTACACTACGTATACTATACGTGTTTAGTATTAACTCGGTACGGTATAAAAATAAAAAGCACCAAAAATAAGGTTTTTATTTTTGCAAACAAACTAAATAGCTTACAAATCAGAGTAAAACGCAACCACCCTTTGTAAATAAAAAGTGACCTTGTAACGCAGCGGCACCGACGCCTGCACGCCGGAGCGCTGTTAGGAAAGATACATCGTGTTCAAACGGGGCAAAAACATAAAAAAAAACATTTGCGACTAAACTACTGATCCTATTTAACTGATTTTTGGTACAGAGCTTGAAAATGGTCCCTAGTATAAGCTGTTTAAAGGAAAGCCCCTCTGTCGTATCAACTCTGTAGGTATACAAAAAAAAAGATTTGCTCATTCTTCGCACTCATTTTCTCCCATCATATGGGCTATGTTCGTTTTGATGTTCGTAACGTGGGAGATTCACAATTTCACTCGGAAACAACATAATTAATACATACATAGCCTTGGGAAAATTGAGTGAACGTACACGTCGCGCGAATAATTGTTTGAGGAAAAGATGACTGTGTATGATAACATACATGAAATGTATGCTTGGATTTTGTGAACACAACATCCTTTGAAAATTAAATATATTGGAAAATAGCACTTAGATCAAGATCAATAAAATTTTAATAAGTAATCAAATTAAAAGCCAGTTTAATTAACAAAACAAAAACACAATTTAACAAAAAATACATAATTTTATGTTCATCGCATACAGAAAAATAATTCGCCTCTTAAAAAATATTTTGTCTTGCAAGCGTTTCCTTAGTCGACATTTTAAACCCTATTAACATACACAGTGACACTGATGCTATAGTAAAGCGGAAACATTTGGCAGAGAACAGTCCGGGAATTGAATACTTATGAGCCGTTTAGGTACTACATTAAAATTCGTTTGAAATAAAATTCGTTTTACATGTTTAATGAAAGCACTACGCAAAGACATGGCCTGATATCATTTATATTTATGTATAGGCAGTCGACACTACTTTTTTAAAAGGCCTTCTGAAAGCCAAATAAAATGTAAAGGACAGAAGAATATACGAGAGGCCTTTGTAAGGCCTCCATTTTTTAAGCCTGTATTTTCTCACAAAACGGCACATAGAGACCTAATTTTCCTTTTTAAAGGCTTCAATTACTGAATTATTTTCAATATGTAGTTTGCTATCCAAATTATAGTAGTTAACTCTACGTCTCTACGCTACAGCCTGTGACTACATCACAAACCAAAGCAGACTAAGTTAGTCGAATCACATTAGATTTCTAACTTAGTTAATAGGATTACCACACCACAGGAGTGTCCTACATAAGGCAGTATAGGTCATGTTTAGGTAACCTAACTGATAGTTGACAGCTATTTGGTTATCGACTTTATTTATATTGGAATAAGACTTAGATAGAGATAAAAGGAAAGAAGACAGAAATAGAGTGAATTATCTGTTCTCCTAACGTAATTATGCCTATAAGATGTTATAGGTTTTTTCTTCATTTTTAACATATAAGTTTTGCTTATCTAAAAAATTTGCTATATGCCTAAAAATAATCATGGCGACTACTCCTCCCTAAAGCGTGTAATCAGCTCAAAAGTAATCAATTAAAAAAGTATTAAGTAAAAAGTCCATCACTCACATTGCACTTCGCAAATCAACGTGCACGCCAACACTTTAAACATATTAACAAAACAACAAAATTCACCCATTTACGATATTGGCTATGCGTCGCGAACATTGGCGCCTGTTGGCGCTGGGCCAATGGGGCAGTGGCCCAACATTCGATTATGGAACCTGCTAAATCACTTACGGGGCCTTGCGATGGTGGTCCTTAGTTTACCGTCTTCGTGACTAGCCCTTGAAGGTAAAGGACGTGTGTCACACCGAAGTGTAATAAAAAAAATTAAAAAAGTTACTCTTTAGTGTTAAACATTTTTTTTGTTGAAATTTGTCGCAAAAATTTGTGATAAGTGAAAGACGTTAAAAATTATCATTTGAGTATCCAGGGACCTTTATAGGGGTCTTACTTATTCACTTAGCCAATTTTGTAGAGAAGGAAAATTGAGAAAAACTAAGCCCTATGTCACTATTGCCAACTAGACTGAAAGCAATAGCTCAGTTAGTAAGACCAACAGTCAGCATAAATGCTGCAGAGATAAAGTCAAAACATTTATTTCAAATAGGCACAAGAAAGACACTTTTGAACGACAAAAATGAACAAGAAATAGAATTGATTCTAGTCGCTCGTTCCAAAATTTTGTGTGGAGAAGAATTGGCAAGAAACTCCACCGTTACTCTTTTAAAATGTTTCACAATGTTTTGTATAGATGTATTATAACATTATACGTGAAGACGATGCACCCAGAATAAAAACAAAACACCACAAAAGGTGAAAAGAAAAACACATGTAGCAGTGGCAAATAAACTTAATTATGTCATAAGTACATGGTGCTCACATATTTACAATACTACTACTAGATACTTGTACAGTCCCCAAAATTTTAATACCACTACCTGGTATGTAAATTACAGTGACAAGAACTTATTAGAACATCGTCCACATATATTAAGTAGGATTCTTTTTAGATTTTTGTTGATTTTTCAAAAACCACTTATTAGATTTCGATAAATTTTTTGGGACCATTTGGGAAGTATACACTTTCCAACAAAAAAAGAATTTTTCAAATCGGTTGGCAAGCAACGGAGTTATGCGCGAACAAACATAAAAAAAAAAATACAAACATTCGAATTGAGAACCTCCTCCTTTTTGAAGTCGGTTAAAAAGAAAACTGTCCATTCACCCATTCGTAGCAATCGCATGGTTTATTCAATCCTCTGAATTACACTACTGTTTGACACGAGGTCCCCGTTAATACGGATTTGCTGGCGTGCCGCCAACTAACGGAGTGGTTACACACCACACGTCCGACGTCCATGAATACTACATGCAAGCATGACAGCACTTTTGTCGTTGTGAACGCCCACGGATGTTTGGGGACTTTTCACTATCTGAGTATTTTATATTTGTTTTTGGGGTTTGTTATGCAGTTATGGGTGCCATTTTTTTTAGAGTGGTGGTTTACTTTTATTTGTACATCCAATGCAACATAAAATATCCAAAGATAAGTCGCATAGCCTCTTAGTTGCTTAAATTATTTTAATACCGCGTGTTTGGAAATATAACGGTTTCAGTTAAGAAGGTACAATCGTATTTACAAAATCTTTAGCAATTTTAACATTTAAAAAATATTATCATTACGTACCGTTTTGAAACTGTTACTCAACTTACTAGCTAAATATTAGTACCAAAGTTATCGGTGTGGAAAGCCAAAAACTAAACTCAGTCCCAACCTTTAACACTACAGTAGACATTAAATTATTTCAAAACATAAAACACTCTAACTTCCAAAAATAAATCCCAAAAGCGAATTAAAATTAACTACTTTAATAAGGGTGACGTCAAAAGTTAGTTTAAACTAGTTACGGCTAGTCTTAACCGGTGTAAACTGGTATAAGCCAGTATTTAGGTTTCATCGACTCTCGTCCCCGGATGCTCTTGGACAAATTACAGCTAAACTGTAGCTCAGACTCGATCTTGTGTTTAATGATTCAAATTCTGTTAGTTTGTCTTAATCTTCGTTTTAAAGGGAAAATTCCTGTGTTGTTATGTGAAAGTTAACGAGGAAGGAATTAAGTTAATATGGAATGAAATTCTCACCTTTTTGACGTGACGTGATTATTCTAACTTAGGATAGGGTTCATGTCAACATGCAATTAGAGGGGTTCAGACTCTCTGTCTTTGATAAAGCAGAGAAGAAAACTACGAAAAGATAAAAACAAAAAAAATTATCTTGCGTAGTAAGTATGATTCCCATAATTCCGCTACCTTCTGGGCAAAACTGGTATAAAAACGGGCCTATTTGTAAATCAGACACAGAAAGCTTTATATCTGACCCAGATGGTATAAAAGAAAGCTTAAATCTACCAAAGCTAACATTTACTTTGATGCCAGATAATAAATCCGATTAGAATGGCGTTCATTAAGGGGGAGTTGAATGAAAAATACTAATGATCAGATTGTGGGTACGTTGATAAATGAGCGTGGGCGATAAGGCCCATGTTTTAGCCCATAAAAGCCTTTGTGGAGACGTGTGTACCGGCGGGAGGTTTGTTATAAACTTATGCAGCAAGCAAATAGAATAAGCGAAATAAACATGACAATTTAACTGCTACTGCGTAAGTTGAAATGCATCAAATAAGCATTTTGTTTAATTCTGCCTATTTTCTATTGCTTAGCTCTAAGACGACCTTTATTAACATTTATTTTTCGTGTACCTTTATTTCCTATTTTAAAATTAATATATTTAACTACATAATTTTCAGAATTGTGACAGCACAGTAGGAGATAGTCCCGAATGTGACGATCGGTACTTTACCCCCTTATAATATATATTTTATTTTATTTTAAAAGTAACGATCGTTCGCGAGGTTGAAAGCTCCTACTCGGTGCTGCCACAAATAAAAATAAAGTAAACGTACATGGCACGCTAGTCGCTGATTTGAGACACCACTGTCATTGTCTCGCTTGTCAGATGTTTTTTTTGTAACTTGCAACTCTTCCTTTTTGCAACACTTCTTCAACGAGAAAAGAGCTTTTTTTTTCTTAATCTGGTGAGCGAGAGGATGATTTTAGTGCAGTCAATGATAAAATCTATTCTAATTTCACCTTTGTCAATGACAGCACATTTTTAAGTAAATAGCGTCCCAGATGAATCCGAAGCACTGACAAATAAATAATTTTAATAATAAACGCTTTATTTTAAAAGCACATTTTGCTTTAGACATAGCTTTAATAAAATAAAATAAAACTATCTGAACCTATGTAATTAAAGCTTTAATTTTGTAATTAAACGTGGCGTTCTTCATTATTAGTAAAACAACTTTCTCTGATATTGATTCTTTCATGCGACTTCACTGACGCTTTGCAAACTCATTTTCTATCTAAGATAATTTAAACGAAAATGTATATTTTTAACTTTAGATAATCTAAATGATAAGTACATCATTATGAATGAAAAAAAAAAGGATTTTTCACATGCAATGTGTTCAAAGGAAATTTTTAATTAAATTACGAAAGCTGATCAAAGAATGCTCTTAGGGCCCGCATTTGTTTTCAATTGTGAAGGTTTGATGAGGGTCACTTGGTTCATCTAATTTATTCCTGCAAAATTTTGTAGATAATTTATTTATAACAGTGTTCCTTCATTCATTATGAGCGAATGAGTGGAACTTCGAAAAACAATAAAGCGTTAATTTGTTGACTATAATTTTTAAATATGGCAACAAAATTTTATGAATATATCTCAATAAAAAAACAAAAAAATTAAATTGTATCTGATCAGTTCATGTGGTATGGTAGTCAAATATTTTAAACGAATTCTATTTGATGATGATGAAATGCATTACAAGAATGTCATCAAATCAGTAAAATCCTTATCCAAAAAGCTTGTGAAAAAAATACAGTTAGTTGATGACACAATTATTTGTATTGATACTAGTGCTGACGAGGGTTTTGACGGGACATACCAGACCAACGTGGTGGTCAGAAACAACGGCAGTTGCCTGTACGTGCCTCCTGGCATATTCAAGAGCACATGCAAGATAGACATCACGTGGTTTCCCTTCGACGACCAACACTGTGATATGAAGTTTGGTAGCTGGACATATGATGGCAATCAGGTAGAAACTTAGAACGTTAAAGATCGTATATAATTTGGCTCATAATGTGGCTCTACTTAGGATCACTGGACTAGTTTCTTTGGCTCTTGTTTCGGTAAAAAAAAAGAAAAAAAAAAGATAGATGAATTTTGAATTTCGAATCTGTCACGTTCTTTTTTACTCGCGATTTTCAAGCTCTCTTTTGTTTAGGTTAGTATAGCCGTTAGTAAATTCTACTTTATCTTTGGCATAGTTCTGAATCTGCTTGTTTCTTAGATAAATATCTTGAACGAAGTTTAGTTAAACACACGTTACGGATTCACCTGCCTGTTTTACATTTTAACTGAAGATTTGTCTGCACGTGTACCCTCGAGCGGTGTTTACGTATCTAATGTAGACTTAGCCTCGAGTTCTGTTTTATTTTAAAGGGTAATTAACATGAAACTTGTTCTCTGAATTTCAAATGAGATTGTATATTTGGAGCTGTTAAGTTTGAATTTGGAAATTATTACGATCTAATGGCGATAAACTACGCAAACAAAATGGTCTTTAGCGTACTTTATATACATTGCTAACAGATTTTTTCCGTCCAAGACCGTCGTCTTTCACTTACCCAAAATCTAGATGACAGTCTATGCTCAATTGTTTTCATTGCTTCAAACTATGTTTTTGATAAAATAATGATACACAAAATTCTCAGTTTGAATCTTTATCAAAGACAACACAAACGGAATGAATGAATGGATAAATGTTCTTTTCTGGCAAGGCAGGTGACACTGTAACTGTAAGAAGTTAACCGAAAAATATAGCTCGACCAGTTCAAAAAGTCTTAAAGTAAAACATCTTTTCATTAACAAAGCAGATAATTCGAGCCTCATTACAATTAATTACTGTTAAATTAACGAGATTTAATTACACAATAACATTACAAACAAGAGCCGTGGCCGGAATAATTAATTTAAAAGACCGCGCGAATTAATCTTATTAGGGCAAAGTACAGGTTAGATTCAGGGTAAGAATAAGGTAGATAACTTAGGCTTTAAGTAGGTTAGGGAGAAATCTAAGGGTACCATGTGAGAAACCTAGGATATATATCCATATCCAGTTTTGTATGTACTATTTTGCATGATGCAAAAAATTAGAACTGTACATTAATATGGAAGAAAGTCACTAATTAACGAAATGATTACGAACCGCCATACGGAAAATTCTGTAGAATATTTGTGTGTATATATGTATTATATTCAAACCCTTTTATTTACATTTTTATCGGCAGTTGTGATTACTAATGAAGGCTTTGTACGTAGTTTTTTAACGGATTAAATGAGTATTAATAAGTAAAAAAAAGAAAAGCGCAAAATTTTCAAAAAAGCATGACGCAAAAAAAATCAAACGCAAAAAGTACAAGTTGGGAATAGTAATCACTTGTGTCATATAAAAGGTATAAAGTGTAAAATACTTTACAGGGTAGACTGTAAAGTGTGTGCACTATTTATGTGTTTATATTGTTTTACAATATGTGTGTGCACACTTTATATAATAAATATACACTTTATGTTACAACTTTTGTTTTGTTTTTTTATTTCCATGATCCATGTTGATGTTGTAGTCTGCTAAATTATTCGACGCGTTTCACGTTTTGTCTTTAAGTTCAGATTAAGTGAATCCGGCCAGATAACTTAATTGAATAAAAACATTGTGTTAGAAGAAACGTTTTACAAGAATGTATCAACTCCTATTTATAATACACTAATAACTAATATACTATAAAATACTAGAGCATGCGAAACTTATTGTTTTAATAACAAATTGAATTTGATTGTTTATATTGTGTGACAATAAATGTCAAATGAATACCGTAACACTATGATAAGTAATTCGCAAAATATATTGTGAAATTCATGAAAAGCTATAATATAACTTTACAAAAAATATGGTCACAATAAACCCTTATTAGTAAAAACAATAGATTTGAATTTGATTCTGAAGTGTTGTTTTTTTAGAATTTGGAAAGTAAAATATAAATGATTAAATTGGGGTATTTGTTGATAGATTTACTGCTATTTGCATATTTCTGTTCATCTTGCAATTTCTCATCTGTTATCAAATAAAATCGTTATTATCTCGAAGTAATTATTAGCCTGTTATAGCCAAGACAAGGTAAAATACTTTGTTAGAAAAATATGCACTAAATCCTATACAAAACTGAATTTTGAAATTTGAGTAGATAAAGACTCGTGATCACAAGATGCTACCAAAATAAACATAAATTACCCAAAAATATCAAAATTAATCATATTGTAATCCTACTTATAAAGACGGTAATTATATACTTACTTTCTCCATAAATATTTAAAATGCTGCTAAAACAGTCTCCACTATTTGTGCCACTTATAATGAAGGTGTATAGCACTGTTTTAAACAAAAGAAACTGAAATGTTTCGAATAATTTAGCATAAATTCAGACGTTTCAATCCGGTTTCTATTCTGTAGCCTAAATTAATGTTATTTTCTTTGTACAGACGCCAGCACATCAATCTGTCTCTCTAACTGTCAAATTATCCCAATTGAAAATGACCCTTATGCTTTTGTAATATTGTTGAAAAACTATCAAAGAATTTGACAGATTTCAAGGGGTATCTTGATGAGCTTGTGTACACTGAGTTTTTAAACTGTAGTTTCGTAGAATAATCCGCACGTTTTCTTTATTTATTTTGATGTTGAAGTTTAGAAAGATTCATAATTATTTGTAGATGTACATATTTATTTGTAGCTCTTAACTGAATTTATGACAGTCTTAGAATGTAGTACCTATTGATTTTCGATCAAGAGTTCAGTCACGTTGTCTGCTTGCGAATCTACTGAACAAATTTTATTGCATAAATAAATATACCGTCCGTAAATAAAATGCGACGTTTGTAAAATAAATGTAGTTCTGCTATCCAATTGATTTCTCTTCGGACAGCGATAGGGTTGATGGATACAAATGTTGTAGCGTCAGTTCAGGTACAGTTGGAAACGATTAAACGGAGTAGTGCTGTGCAAATGACTGCTGCGCCAATTTTTATTAGAGAAAAGTTTTTTAATATCTATTATAAAGTTGTAGTTTTTGTGTGATTGAAAGTAACATTTTCATTAAAGTTATTATTATGTGTTAAAGAGAAAGTTTTGCGCAGTTAACTTTCAAATTATTAAACAAAGTAAAATATAATACAAAAGCTGTCATAAATATCGTGTACGTTGAGTGATAACTTCTTGAATAATTCCGCAGTGTCCCGGAGTTGAGGCGCGCTTCAAACCTCATTACTCCAGTTTCACACCACGTGTCCGTTATAGACTTAATCTAACTTTGCCTTTGTGTCCTCGTATTATTTTAACTTTTGTTATAATGAGTAGTTTTAGAATTTGAAGTCTGACGTGGATTGAGGAAACTGGATTAGCTTAATTACTGGCAGTGTGTGGCTTTGAACGATGCTAACTTTTGCTTTGAGGATCGTTTGGGGTTATGCTCGTTTTTGAAGCAAAAATGCATTTAAGGTTTTGATATCGTAACTGCTGTTTTTGACTGCCTCTGAATTATGCTTGTTTCTTTCACCTAGATATTATTTTGTAGTATTTTGTCTTCCCTATTAGTATTTCTTTTCTTATTAAGTTTAATCCAATCTGCTTATTTAGAACTCTTTAGACTATTCGATTTTTATCAACAAAATTCCGTATGGCGGCGATATTTTCAATTGTTTAAAGCATGCTCTTGCATCCCCTTCCTTGACTTGCATTTAGAGGTTCTCACATTTCCCTTTCGGTCCAAGGTATAAATTATTTTACAAGAAACTTCGAAAACCTTATGATGGCAGGATCAAAAGATTCCAGACTGTGAGTAAGTCAACAAATTTTAAGCCGATACCGAATAATAGGCTTAAAGACGTTTATAACTTGTGAAATCTGCTGGAGTTTTATATCCAATAAAGTATGTAAAGGGAAGGAGAGAAAAGGACGATGAAGAAAAAAATGACGAACCATTTCATTACAAAATTGCTTCCTAAGCAGCAATCATATTGCTTCAACAAGTCGGTATTGTCAAGCGAATAATGGAAGAAACTCGATCTGTATTTGGTCCTGCTATCTCGGTACAATTGGCATGTTTCCTTGTATGAGTTAGGGGAGTATTAGTGCATCTTGTTGAATGTGTGACACTACACCGTGTTTCGCCCTGACAGTTGGATCTGGTGCTAAAAGATGAGGCAGGCGGAGACCTGTCGGACTTCATAACAAACGGGGAGTGGTATCTAATAGGTGAGTCATGATTGAACGGTATATATTCTTGGTATTCTCAAGGTACTGTTGAAACCAGCAATAAAGTATGGACCGTTAACATTGTCTTTGTTTTTCTATTGTTTTGAACATAATTTTGCATAATCATCATCATCTTCATTCTCTTTAATTATCATTTACATATATTCATTAACTACAGTTTTTGCCAATTCATCATTGAAATTAGGTACTTGAGGAAAAATTTCATTCGACCTACATTTCGTTTCACTTCTTTTCACTTTTCAACCATTTTTTTTAACCAATTTTTTTTACAAATAATGAACACTTTTTTGATTTGCCAACCCACAGGAATGCCAGGCAAGAAAAACACGATAACTTACGCGTGTTGCCCGGAGCCTTACGTCGATGTGACCTTCACCATCATGATTAGGAGAAGAACCCTGTACTACTTCTTCAACCTCATAGTGCCGTGTGTGCTGATCTCGTCGATGGCACTCCTCGGGTTCACACTACCACCTGACTCCGGAGAAAAACTTACTCTCGGTCAGTAATACCATTTACTTATTATTTATTATACAGAGTTGATATGACAGAGGGCATTAAATTACACTACGTATACTATACGTGTTTAGTATTAATTCAATAAGATATAAAAAAAGCACCAAAAATTAGTTTTTGTTTCAAACAATCTAAATAGTTTACAAATCAGAGTAAAACGCAACCACCCTTTGTAAATAAAAACTGACCTTGTAGCAGAGGGGCAAGTCACGCGCGCGCCGAAGCACTGTTAGGAAAGATACATCGTGTTCAAACGGGGCAAAAACATAAAAAATCATTTTTGACTAAACTACTGCTCCTATTTAATTGATTTTTGGTACAGGGCTTGAAGATAGTCCTTAGTATAGGCAGTTTAAAGGAAAGCCCCTCAGTCGTATCAACTTTGTATGCTCGAAGTAGTGAGACGATATTTCATATGTAATACTTAATTCTATTGTAATAGGGTCGAACCTAGTCAGGAATGTAACCATTCGTATGAAGAGACAGTCAACCAAACCAAAGTCTTTTACGAAACTAGATAATTCACTAGTACTAAAATATTCAACATTTTCCGAAGAAAATCTTCTTTGTTGACAAGTGAATAACGCGGACGTACAGTAAGCAAAAGAGGTACGGAAGAACGGAGCGAAATCGTGTTCCATTTTCTTATCTTGAAAAGGCCACAATGTGCATATTCGTATCGCACTCGTGTATATGGCACAAGTGCTGATGTACGTTCGAGTTTGCAGTAAATTTTATATGTGTCAGCAGAGGGAGTCTGTAAGTAGGTTAGCGTTTTATAATTGATATTACCCTGCTAATGACAGTGTTATAATAGCATTTGTAGATAACGTTGTAAAAATATATGATTCTTCCAGAGCGATTTACATGTTAACTAACAATTATAAATCAACCAAACAAAACGTAGATGTAGCTGTCCTCAGCGCCAATATAAATGGACCATACAATGCGACAAACAAGAAGCGTTGCGACAAGCAGCATGCTTCAATAATTTGTAACTAAAGATCGTTCATGGTCCATAAAAGACAGTTTTACAATTTAATTATAAGCGATGAGACTTGAGTATTTAAAAGCAGCTCTACTGGAACTAAGAACGTACTTAAAGTTAATGGGAAACGTTTGAAGGAGGCGTCAGAATTATTATTGCACAGACTAGAAAATTGGTCTTGTTCTGAGAGTCAGATTTGAAGTATCATTCACGGTTGAGTTTCTTCAAAATGTTAGGGAATGTTTAATAAATTGTTCGAGTTCTTGATTATGTTTGCGTGATGGTATGGAGTTACACTGAAATTGTGCTTTGAATTTTGGTATTGCAACCTACAAATGTTTCACTAAGTAAATTAAATTGTGGTATCGCGTATTTTAGCAATCGTTTCGAAACTACTTCGAATGCAATACTAATGTGAAATGAAAATATGGTAGTTGTTTGATATAATGACCACGCAGAAAAACGACGCAAGATGCTTTTATTACATGCTATCGTGCAATTAGTGCTAGAGATAATCGAGTACCTTCGATCTTATTGTAGCGTTTTATTTACTTGATACTGTTAGAAATTCTTACTTATCCATTAATTGGCCGGTCGACAGGTGTGACAATCTTGTTGTCATTGACCGTGTTTCTGAACTTGGTAGCAGAAAAGATGCCGTCCACGTCCGACGCAGTGCCACTCATAGGTACCGCACTGTAGGATATAGTGCTGGTGAAAAAGTGCACGCTGCTCCTGACAGTTTGGACGTCATTATTAAGGGTATTCCTCAAGGAAGTGTATTAGGGCCAGTCCTCTGTTAGTTAGCACGAATGAAGTAAAGTCTTTTTATTGCCTGAATTTGTTAGGTAGTAATTTTAAATAATGTGATATTCTTGAAAATAAATCAACGTTATGGCATTATTTTAGGAATATAATTTAATGTAATTTAAATGTGGTAGGGATCAAGTATCAGCATTTCCTTTGAACACAATTATTACCAATTCTCTAACAAATTTATCCCTTTCAAAATTCGGGAAATTAATCAAACTGACAAAAGAAACAACCCCAAGAAACACAATCCGAAATATTGAAAACGTAACAAGAATTACAAACGCATTTAATATTAATCTCAAAACAGTGAAAAAAGCAACAAGAACCATTTAATATTACACAGTGGAGTTGAGAATTAATCAGAAAAGACGTGAACCGTAGAAGACAAGACTTCACGCTGTACAGCTTGTTGAACGTTCCAAAGGCGTAATAAAACTTTTAAGAGCCGTTTGGAAGCAGCGTGCACTAAAATGAATATTAGATTGTATAGAATGTGGTATGACTGTCTGTGTCGGTGTTAGTTTCCCGCAAAGATCCAGACGCATAAAGACGAGATACGGTAAGTGTTTATTGGTGTAGATATCATTTCGGCGTTGTAATCATCCATGACTGTATCGCTTAGGGAATAACATATGCCTATGATTCGGAAATTTCAGACAGTTGGTATACGATATCAACGTCAGTAGGGGTGTTAACCTTGTGTTTGATTGCAGGAGTCACTATTCTTCTTTCGCTGACGGTGTTCCTCAACCTGGTAGCTGAGACCCTGCCACAGGTCTCCGACGCTATCCCCCTGTTAGGTACACTACCCAAACCTAACCCACACCGTTTTTCCATCCCGCTTGTCTCCCACATTTATTTTCTCTTCATATTCATGTTGTCCTGGTACTTTTATTTCATCTTTCATACTATTTTTAATTTTATTTCAGCTCTCATTTATTTTTGTTATTAAAAATGAATAATGAATAATTATTTTAAAACATTACAAGGAGTAAATTATGTACGTTTGAAGTTAATTTAAATTATTGTGAGTTTAAGGTTGCTATTAAGTGGTTTCAAGCTTTCATTTTGTTGTCTGTCGATAAATGACGTCCATTACTTACAAGACGTTGTTAAATGCTTTTGCTTAAAAATAATTAATTCAAGAACCCTAAAGTTAACTGTAATAGTCCAACAAGAATATTAAATTGTGAAGGTATTGTTCTTTTACGTATTTTCTTATAATGATTTCGGTTAAAATCTTGGAATCGATTCCGTGATTCTTCGCTTCAGCTTAGTCACTTGATTACTCATTTATTTTTGTTTATTTGGTCGATACACTTCTGTAACGATACTAACTTTCCGATTTAAGTGGCATGGCATGCGATTATAACTTTGATAAGAGCTTGTAATTGTTAATGGATGCGGAAGGTAAGTTACGATATTTTTATTCTAAATGTTTACATTCGTATTTTAATGTCTTCAAGTATTTATGTGAGTTCGCTGTCTACGTAATCGATTCCATGGTGTACGATTTGTATTTGGTGTTTTTCTTAATGTCTTTGTTTTTTGGAACTATTTTATATCCATAGGCTCAAAGCCGCGGTCTCTGGATACTTGGAGGGTGTCGCAACTTTAGCGGAAACTTCGAATAAAGCCTTCTCCTCCAATAAAAGAAAATATAATAATAACAATAAAACGCCAGTGATAAAACCCTCTATAATAGTGTTTGCATGACTATCCTTATGTTTCGTTTATGATTTCACTTGAGCCCCTGATACCGACTCAGCACACAAACAGGACGAGATCTAACCAACGACGTATAGACTGGATGGTACTATAGGTTTAACTATTGTAAATAGAACATTTTGGTTTGATTTTGTTTCATAGTTTATATTGATCTTTGCAGGTGTTACAATCCTCCTGTCACAAACTGTTTTCTCTCTATTGGTGGGACACGTCATCACAAAAACCTCTGAGGCGATCCCCCTAATAGGTGAGAAAAGTACCACGCGTTTGTTATTTTTTTCCTAAATAACTGAAATAAAAATAATGAATAGTGTTTTTTTTTCTAAAAAAGAATGCAGCTCGAGGAATATTTTGGGGTTTTGAACCTAAAATGTCTCTCTGCTCATTTATGAAACACCAACTTAACAAAGATCTAAATAGATATTTTTGCTTGAATTTTAAAGGAGAGCGTCTAGTTTCTTATATTTTCGGTTTTCAACTTGCATTTTAGAGTCTCGCCGTCTCTGGAGACTGATCTATGCTTTTACAGCGCTCTTGCAGCTCTCTCTCGACACTTGAAATAGAGTTATTGCACTTTAAATTCGTGCTGTTGAAATAAGTAGCTAACCGAGTCTATCTAAAGGTAATTTCCTGAACTTACTGGCACTCGATATTCTTGTAATGTATTAAAATAATCTACTTACATTACTTCTTGGTCCATTTGTCAATTTTTCTTTTCAAAATTTATGTTACTTTCTTTGTTTTACTTTTTATTGGCCTTCTGTAGACAGCAAACGGACACGCGACTACAGACTTCAGCTTCGAGCATGATTTTGAAATGGTTGAATTGAAACGGCGAAAATTACCGTACAACTCTCCTTATCTAAACAAGCTTCTAAATACTTAATTGCTTGTAGTTTAAAAGCAGGATTTAAAGTTAAACAACAGTTTAAAGCAACAAAGTGGATGCGGGTAGTGAGGGTCCAGCCTCCAAGTATCTCGTGAACTTCGGGTCTCAACTTTGTCGGGTCTGTTACTATCCCTGTAATTGACAAAATGATAAAACTTATTGAAACCTTTGACAAAGGTATTTGATGAGATAAAACTTTGGACCGTCTGTTCATACACTATGAATTATTAGTTCTACAGAACAGTTACCCTTGGTCTCTATCCATACATTTCTATGTTCACAAGTTCATTTTAAAACGTTCTCAGCATTGAATGAGTAATAACAAATTCCTTTGTCAAAGTTGCGTCTCTGGTAACGTTAATTACAATTAAAATATACCAATTACTTCAAATTAACTATATCGTTACCAGGAATGCTGAATAATAAACTGAAAGAGCTTGTCCAAACGAGATAACTGTCAATTTAATGCTCAATGTAATCAAGTGACAGGCACTTTCTTTGGAATAAACGAATAAAAGCAGGTGATAAAGAAAATAGGACCCATAATTTGTCGTGTTTATTATAATTTGAATTTAAAAGGAATATTTTCATTGATAAACACGACAGATTATCACAAAACGTTGACTCATGAAAGTGGATACCGTCAATGTAACATAAAAGCCAAAACTCATCTAAATGTAGATTAGAACATCGCATGTACAATTAAAATGCATGAATGTGGCTTTCTGTGTCATTGTTAATTAGATATGACATCTAGCTTTGAACCACGTGATATTGCAATTAAAAATGTAATTATAAAACTGTAAGATAACTGGTTGAAGTACTTAATTTTCTCCTTACCGTTTTTATTTATTTTTCGTGTTTGTTTGTCACCTTAGGCTTAAGACGATGTAAATACTATTTTAAACTGAAAATCCCTTTGTTCAAGTAATTAGAAAAATTAAATGGAAAACATGCAATAGTATAATCTGAAAACTTCGCTCAATTATTGTATCAGTAATTTTGAAACTACTTGTAAGTAACTAAGTAAACTATATTGCACCTATCACAGATATAACAAGTAGGAGCTTATCTCCATTTGTAAAGTAAACTATCACATCATCAACATAAACTAGTACACCACGCAACGTGTAAAACTATATATTCTATGTAACAGGGACATACTTCAACTGCATCATGTTTATGGTAGCGTCGTCGGTGGTATTGACAGTAGTCGTACTCAATTACCATCATCGAACAGCAGACATACATGAGATGCCACAGTGGGTGAGTATTTGATAAAAAGCCTCAATTGAATCCAATAGTTTCATACAAACCAATATTAGTTATATACTAATAAGCAAGATTTTATGTTTTATGTACTGAAGAAGTACACGTAACTTATATTGATCCAGTTTTTTGGGATCTACTTTTATGTAATTTAAATCATGTTTAATGATGGAATTAAGCTCTAAAGATTAATTTAATTGGCAGATAAAATCTGTATTCCTGCAATGGTTACCATGGATTCTTCGAATGTCGAGGCCAGGGAAGAAAATAACAAGAAAGACTATAATGATGAATACAAGAATGAGGGAGCTAGAGCTTAAGGAGCGGTCATCCAAGTCACTTCTGGCGAATGTGCTAGACATAGATGATGACTTCAGGCATGGCCCTCCACCTCCAAATAGTACAGCGTCGACAGGGAATTTGGGGCCTGGGTGAGTAAAAACTTTACATAGCGTACGGGTTAAGTTAACAATTCGTTCAAATCATCCCTGCATGAAATAAGAATGTAAGAACCTTTTTCACTTTACTTCTAATTAAACATTTCTATGTTATTATTCTTTTACCAATCTTATTATATCAATTTAGGTGTTCGATATTCCGCTCGGATTTCCGTCGGTCGTTTGTCCGTCCGTCCACTATGGAGGACGTGGGCGGCGGGCTGGGTAATCACCACAGAGAACTTCAGCTCATCCTGAGGGAACTGCAGTTCATAACAGCTAGAATGAAGAAAGCAGACGAGGAGGCTGAGCTGATCAGCGATTGGAAGTTCGCTGCAATGGTTGTTGACAGGTAAGAGAAAATATTTAGAGAAGAAGGGTCATCGATGCGAAGTAGGTTACCATATATTTAGTAACCGAATTCGTGTTTATGTCCCTTTCACCTGTAGTTTTTAGAATAATTCTATTAGTATTAGGGTAGTTGAAAATGTAAAGTTTGCGATTTCAAAGTATGGTCTATAAACAAAGCGCTCTTGCGTGGCGATAAACGATTTAAACTCATCGCATATGAAGGACACACTAGGGAAAAGTTTCAAGAGTAAATAGAACGTGACCATACATAATATATGAAACCACAGAACAAGCAGTGACTATAATATCGGGGATAAAGAAATTATTCGATTCAATTCGGAATTCACCCAAATCCGAAAAGCTCCAGCGAATTGATTAATGAATAAGGTAAAACTACATTCATTGATTTATGACTGTATTGTTTTCACAATAAAAGGGGATTAACCAGCACCGGGCTTTTGTTCCTATGATGTTGGTATTTCATTTTCGTATGAAGTAACAGTTTTTTTTTGTAGCAAACCAGGCATGCACTATTATTGAATCAGATTAATGTAAATAAAGAATGGAACGAGAGGCGGACAGAAGCTTTAAAAAAAATAGACATTGCATAAGTTGTTCCAATTTAGTAAAAGCGTTATGTAAAAATTAAAATCTAAAAGACAACATATTCGATATCTTTAAGAAACTGACAACATTTTTGAAGTAAAGGCTGAAATCTATAATTTTTTATAGAATGTATTATCAATAATCGAAGTGGCTCAAGATAACGATGTCTGGAAGGATTTGGGGGAAGCCTTGCTCAGCAGTGGGACGGTGTAGGCTTTAAAAAATTAAAAAGAACTCAGAAACATAATTTAAATTATTTATGAGTTGTGTCTTTGGGCAGGTTATAAAATGCGCTGAGTTTATCGCCTCCTGCAAAGTCAAAGCACTTAAGAGGTACGTGGGGTACTGGCAATAGAAACGCAGTATGTGTAATCAAAGCAGTTTATTCACATTTAAATGAATTAAATGTTATTGATGAAAGAACACCAACTTGCAATAAAAGCTAGAATAAAAAGAACCGCAGAACTACTTAAAGTTGTTGGTTGACCGTGTACGACAGTATTGCAATAAATAATAAAGAACTTTATAAATAGTAAAGTGAATGAAATAGCTCTAGAAGCCGCACAAAATTTAATTAGCAGCGAAAAAGCCCGTAACCCCGGCAGTTTTATGGTCGACTAACAACCTGTCCACGATCTGAGTACCTACAGCAGTTTATATGTTAGCTGCATTATGTGGAACAATTTATACGGGAAGAATGAAAAATGGAAACATGTCACTGTTATGTTACATGGCTACCCTCTCGTTTAGCTCCTGTTTCATTACTGTATGCTTATGGATAACGCACCGAGTGGACAAAATGTCGAGGTACAACGTACGGTGATATAAAATCAGCTAATGTTGTCTCCTTATAGGATAAAACGCTGGACTGCAAATTTATTTAAAACTCATGACATTTTATACAGTAGGGATTTTAACTTAAATTCAATTTTGTTCAGTCTTTCATTTTAAAATGCAAAGAAAATGCACAGAACACACGGGGATACATTTTGAATTTCAAACAAACAATTATTAATGGTGAAGGAAAACAAAGTAAGGAGCGGTTTTAGAACTTTACAGTCTGAACTTATAAGACATAGGAATTGAACTGAGAAACCGACATTTTCAATATGATGCGTATAATGCATGCTGTGAAACACCTTTTAGTTTAGACTTGAATGCAAATGTGTTGGTTCAGATAGTCACTTTTGTATTCTAAATCAAACGATTATTATATAATCTTCGACATTCTCTTTGACTTGGCTCTGGGGTTCCTCAGGGTGCTATAATGTGGCCAATTTTATTACGGTTACACGTGATTATGGATTATGTTCTGACGTGTTACTGTTGTCCCCAGGTTTTGCCTGTTCGTGTTCACACTTTTCACAATCATCGCGACAGTGGCTGTCCTATTATCGGCACCGCATATCATCGTGCAATGAGACAACTACTAGGTGCCTCCGGAGAGACGGCACAAGTATGAGAGAACTAATTATTAGATTGCCGATTTGTAATTATAATTGATAATGTAATTAAATTAAATACGCGGATGAAACGCACACGTCTCCATAACAAAGTCTTAAGACATTAAATTATAAAAAATTTACATATTGTAGTTAAGTCAAATGCTAGTGGAAATTTTAGCTGATTTAGGGATTTTTTTTAGTAAATATTAAAGTAAGTTGTTTAATTATTTAGATTCTCATTGATGTAGATTGTATTGATATTTAAATAAATATCACATGATTATATGTAAACGTATTTCGTACGGTTTATTTCTTCGAATTTATAGGTAATCCTTGAGCTCAGACTGAAATTTCCATTAGCAAATATTTAAAAAATGTGATGTTGACTAGGATGTTATACAGATAAATGTTGACGTGTATAATTTGTTAAAAAAAAAGAATATTAATTATTATAACTAAACGATGTTTTTAAAAGAAATACTAATGAGGGTTGATTTAACGGAAGAATGCTAAGCTGGAACAGAGTTGCATTTATTTGGGAAAAGGAAATTACGAAAACTTTATCTGGGTATCGAACTCTTTGGATGAAAAATGAGGTTTGATCAAAAAAGTTTGTAAAACAGAAAGTTCCGCGAATGCTTAAATTAAAATTCTCGTAAATTAAAGGGAAAGGAGGTTCTTTGAAAAATTAGATTTGAATCGGTATCCTTTCTACATATAATGAGGGATCACAAACGCTGACATAAAACCTTAGGGTATTAAGTAATGTACATAATGGATCAAATATCGGTAGAGTCAAGAATAGCTTAACGATTTAAGATTATTCCATTCGATATTAAAACTCGATTAGCGATAATCGCTAGGTACGTGTGTATGGATACATATCGATTTTAATCGATATGTATAAATATAGATAGATCGGAACATATAGTAAAGGGTATGGAAGTAAATTTTTAATAATTAAATAAATGTACTACGATGATTAAATCCAGGAATTGTTAAACAGTTATGGAATTGATAAGGATTCATCAATTAATACGGAACCAAAGATATAGAATAGGTCTAGCATCAGAGGATTGAATAAAAAAAATAATTAGGACCGACATAAAAGAGAAAAATGAATTTTTAGTTTTTAAACCATTTTCGATAAAACGGAGAACCTAATAGTTGATCTCTCGTATCGATAAATGCTCACTAAACTATCGATAGCGTAAAATTATTATACCATTAGTATATCGATATGAGAGTAAGTCCTTAGATTCAGATATAGTAACTAATTAGGAATCGGATTGTGTTAATGTTATGCTTAGCGGAAATATTACAATGCTGTTAATATCACTAACCACCCACGTAACCATATTGATAAAGTGTACATACAGAATAATGCAGTATGTATGTATTTGTATATAAATTTTAGAAAAAAAATCGGAAAAAAGACTAAAATATCGCATTTTTCACTCTAGTATTATAACAACCAGTCTTATTGGGCAGGAATAGTACACTATTACTCGGTAAGTACTAGATACTGTCTTTTTATTGATCTCGATCATCTCGATAAGTATTCTCTGATTAATTTCAAACATAGATCGATTGGAGGCGATCGGAAATTTTTCGCGCCCAATAAGACGTCAACATGTCGCTTCGACGAATATTCAATTGAAAAAGTTTTTGATTGAAATTGGTTGTTATCTATTCCAATTCGTCAAGTGTCTACTCGAGTAGAACCTTTTAGCACATACTGTAGCATCTATATAATAGTCGTATTATTTAAAAAAATAAACAATTTAAAGTCTTTATCTATGTCCGTTCCTCAATTTCGCTCTTATAGATGTCGTGATAGCCTAGTGAATGTCGTGTCCCTTGATTTAAGCTAAACTTATAATGGAATAACTATCAATAAGGAAGCTCACTAAAAACTAGATATAAAATTTATGGAATCTGAGTGTTTTCGCATATTATTTCGTTTTCTTTTTTTTTGGATAACGAATCATGAAAAATGTGGTTTACGACTTGTACCTTTTTCTCGAAATCTTAAGAATTCTGAATGCAAAAGGGTCAGGAAAATTATTGTCTCAAGAGAAACGTACAGGCTGTTCATAAATTGTATTTGCCAGAATTGTATTATTAAAACCTAATTATGTTAATCGTTCCTGAGATTATAAACGTTGTCGTTTCGCAGAATTTATTTCTAACAGTGTGGTGCTGAAAAATATCAGATGTATTTTTTTTTGTATTTCGTATTCATAATTGTTAAGTATAAAGTTATGTTAAATTTCATAAACCCTATTGTTATATATTATTTGATTGTGTATATTTCAATTCGAGAGTGATGATAAAAAAAATGAAAATTTGTAAAATTAATTAATATATTTAATTAGATTTGTTAGTGCCAAAAATAGGGTTTATAAATATTGAAGTTAAGTTGGTTTTAGGTATAAATGATGAAGTTGAGAAGAATATTGTAAAGAAAAAATAAGAAAACGAACTAGGGTCTTTGTTAACATGTAATTTAACTGGTTAATGTTTGTATTGGGCCGCGGCTACGGGTTGTTCAGCCAATTTTAAACTTATTTTGTTTCAAAAAAATAAATGAGAGGTTGTGAAATCGAATGTAAGGCCCGTGGTAGCGGTTCAATGATAAATTATAATAAAAAAATATTAATAAATTAAAAAACGAGTAGAAACGATCTACGATTTAATAAAACCGAATAATTAAACGCCTGCATGGGACCGGGTTAGAATATAAACGTACAAATGAACTGACGTAACCACTTCATATGCGATGCATACACATTATACAAGCAGTATTTATTGGTTTATTCTCTCACTTTTACAACGTCGGGAAAGCTAATATTCTGATGTTTTTGACAATTTGTTCACACTTCCAGAAACGATGCAAACTGTGTGAGGAAACTGCGAAAACTGACAAAAAAAAACTGAACAAAATATTTTTTTTTATTTAAAAAAATAATTCAAAAATATTTTTTTATGAACCAAGATTATTTCAAAATACCTTTGGACAGTCAAAATTAAAGCATTCAACATTTTTGTGTCGGTGTATTGAATCTTATTAAAATAATATATTTAGGTAAAATTGTACCTATATAAAAATATCTTGTCGGTTGCGTGAGTTTCCTCAAATATTTTGTAGATTTTAAAATGTAATCTATTTCCGAATTTCACTTAACACTGAGGAACCAGTTTACACACTATCGTCTATGTCTACACTACTACATATATGTATACATCTATATATAATTTTAATGTTTGTATGACATATGGCACATAATTATTATTATAAAACATGTTTAATAATTTTTATAATTACACCATTTTTTATGTCGTAAAATATAATCGTGGCTTTTTTTTATTTTATAGTAATGTTAATTACCTTTGTATGTATACAAGTAAATTTTATTTTTTTATTCTGTTAATATTTAATTGCTTTCAGTCTGTTTAGTAAAATTGGGCTCGTATGAAACTATACTTATAAATACCTTATGTGTTTTTGTTTTGTAAATTATACATACAAATTTTATTAATATATTTTTTTTATATAATTATAATTATAAATATTTATTCATATGTCATACAGACTGCTCTGCATACTGCACAACAGAAACAAAATGCTTTAATCGTGAAACAGGTATTTTGGATTTCCATGTATATTCTACTTCTGACGCTGTAAACTAAGATTTTAACTATTTCGAGTCCCATCTACTCTTGTGTCGTCTATTAGTTATAGCGGTAAGGAAAATTTACAGCAATTTGAAAAAAAAAACAACTTGTTTAACAAAATTTTGTTGCCAAGGACCTAAGAACCTACCAAGCTATGGTTTCGTTTTATCGACCCGAGAATGTTACGTTGTAAATGAAAATTAAGGGAATGATAATTAATTAAACAACTGAATTTTATAATACTTTCTGTGTCTTCTTTAATTTCCCAAAATATTTACTGACCCGTCTTGTTTCATTTTTGCTCAACGCGTACACAAAATCGATCGCATTTCAGTTAGAAAAGTCTTATTTCTAGAGAACACTAAAAGAAAAAGTTAATTTTAGGATACGATACGATACCGAGCTTGCTCGTATTTCTAAGACCGAAAAATATAGCGTACCTTTTCAAGTAACTTGTGGACGACGGCACATAGTGACAGCTTGTTTACCCTTATACCATTCCCGCAAGTCGTGCTTGTGCGATCTTCAAAGTCGATACGAGTCGAACGCTATTGACACATGTCGTGTTTGTAACTTAGGACACTACTGTACTCTTTGCAGAGAGCGCGGATGAAGAAATAAACTTGAAAATAATTTCGGTGCCAGAATATTTAGCTCACAATTTAAAATTTCAAAAACTTTTCAAAGTGGTCAGTATAATACTGAGCTTGAATTTGTTAGTTCTTATTTTAAATAATAAAATGTTAATGGTCAGTATAATACTGAGCTTGAATTTGTTAGTTATTATTTTAAATAATAAAATGTTAAGGGGCGTTTCAATTATAAACTTTTTAATGGCAACATCTATTTCGTTTTTGGTCCATATTTTTTGCCCCCATAAGGCAAGTAACTCACTTATGGCACTGTGGTTTTCGAAAACAATTTTTGTATTTCTTTCAAAAATATTTGACAAAAATAACATATTTTTTCAGTTCAAAAAGTGGTTCTTATGTTCTTAGGCCAACAAATGTAAATCTGTGTCTCATTCGATCGCTATTTAGGCTACATCTATTAACATTACACCTGGTGGTTGCTCGCTTACTCAAACACCAACTTATGTATGCAACAACGTTATTATAATATATATTAATTATTACTTTATTACCATTTTTCTCACACATTTTCATCTCCGTGTTGGGTTTAGTTTTTCAAGCCATACATTTTCAGATTCCCAAAATAGTGAAAATAAGAGTGTCAGATACTTTGTTGAATTATCATTAAATAAAAATTGAAATGATGAAATATTATTAAAAAAATATATATGAGAACTTGCTATCAACAAAAAAACAATAATAAAATAAAAATACGTCTCTGTGAATTATTTTCCAAATTAACATTCTCTTAAAGATAATTTCATTAAAAATATCATACGCGTTTACGCCCACATCGTCTGTCTGCAGACTTAACTTTTTATAATACTTGTATGAAAACAAAATGGCTGATGAACAGCTAAACCCGCACATGTTCAGAAACACGTAACAAAACATCGACCAAACTTATTTTCAACTATCGAGCTTTTCATACAAAGTTCGACATTTATTTTCCTAAATCACACATAATCCACATTGTGTTCCTGTGGCTTAACCATAGTCGAAATAATTAATTAAAATTAAATAAAAAAATATACGACTGCAGTAAGTTGAATAAATACAACCGAGTGTAATGTAAGTTTATAATGAAAAGCCCCTATGGAGGTTTTTATAATAGATGAAAAATAATAAAAAATAAATACAAAGGTAAATTTGTAAAAATAAATACAACGGGTAAAAAATTTATTCGTTAAAATTGACTATCGTAAGTAGTATTCGATTTGTATAAAACTAAAATAAATTAAAGCAATCTGATTTATATATTTGTCGTTTTATTTGAACACCCTGTAATTGACAGCACTATTGTTTGAAATACCTAAACAAAAATCAATCTGTCAGTGATGAAATAAATCCATTCTACCTTCAGAGTTTTCTACAATATTGGAACAAATATACATATGTTGTCGGATAGTTTCAATTAAAATTTTCAAACAACTGTGAAGCTTATCAAACTATGTGTTCGCTGAATCAAGTCAATAACAAATAGATTCGTATTTACATATACTTTTCAATCATGCTTGTGAACCGTGAACAAAATATTAATTTATTTGCAATTTTATTGAAACATTCTCAAAGTGTTGTTCTGGAATATTCAAAATAGTGAAATGGCTAAAATACAATACGGTGTTCTTCTGGGTGTGACTACTGAAATACGGAATAAAAAGACATGCTGCGCCGACGCCAAATAAATTGGGATAACTGCAAAGAAACAATGCTGGTGAACAGTCTTCTGCGTTTGGGAGGGTAAGTATATCTATATACGTTATAGATTATTAATTCAATCATCATGTGCCTTGGCCTTTTCCCAAATATGTTGGGGTCGGCTTCCAGTCTAACCAGATGCAGCTAAATACCAGTATTTTACAAGGAGCGACTGCCTATCTGACCTCCACAACCCAGTATCTGGGCAATACGATACCCCTTGGTAAGACTGGCTGTCAGATTTTCGGGCTTCTGACGACCTATAACGACTGTCAAAGATGCACAAAAGACAGCCGGGACCAACGGCTTAACGTGCTTTCCGAGGCACAGAGGAGTCTCGTTATGTAAAGATGGTCACCCATCCATGGCCAACCCCGGCAAGCGTAGCTTAACCTGATTGAACGACCTGTGCGGCTGTTAGTACGTAGCCACGAGCTCCTCAGATTATTAATTAAATATCAGAACTCCGACCTCGTTTGTATAGCTTCTTTATAAATTAAACGGATTCAAATATTAAATGAAAGAGAAGAAATCATTAAACGAGAATCTGTCAAGAATCGATAAGATTAATATTGGTGCGACAGGTGGGTACTTTAATTTTCCTTTGATGTCACTGAGCTGGGAGTTTCATTTGCGGTGTTACCATACCTGAACGGGATAAAAAAGAGGGCTTTGCAATATCAAAATGGTTGTTCATTTCATAGCTGTGTTTATAAACTAAGGTAGTTGATCTGTATTGAATCTACAGACCTACTATGCCTGAGATCTTGAGGCAGTTGCGGGGTGCGCGAGGGGAACACCCCTCGTGGATATGTCGTTAGCGGGTTGATATCCACCAGTGGATGAATGACTGAGTTCTCGCGAGTCGCGACACGTCACCTCACCTATCTCGCACCGCCCTTACCTAAGGGGTCTATACTCTCAGTGGGATTGTCCGAAAGGGTTACCGCTGCCCATACAAAAAAGGGCTAAGGTAGGAACATGGGTTATAGTCAGTAAGAGCCTGACACTCCCTTCCGCTCGACCCAGAGCGGGAGAAGTGAGTTAATGATTGCCCATCCTTAAAAAAGGGGCCTACTCTTTAAGCCCGTCAACGCAAATACGGGCCAGTTCGAAACTAGATCATACATCAAAAAACTGTCAGATTCAATTTTTCGTTCGGTCAAATACATATCGAGCGTAGGGACAGCTGTCAAATCGTGTTGTCATTCATTCTTAGTTCGGGCCCCGAACTAATCATATTTCCGTAAGTGATACGAGGTAAGAAAACGTTCGCATTATGAAAGCTGGCAACGTCGCAAATAGCTGTCAAATGTTTTTATTAATCAACATTACTAAATACATTTTATTATTAAAAAGTGCAATAGTGTAGTATATCTGCAAGATGAAAAACAAAATCATGATATCGATTAAACAAAAATTGTTATTAAAAAAAAAACATTTTCTCGTAAATCTCTGTACTATTAAAAACTAAGCTAATTTCCCTTTACCACTATATTTATTCACTCTAACATTCCCGGTATTTGCTCAACTTTTGACGTGACAGGCGGCAGGTGCCAGGTTATTGCTTATCTGACAGCCGACGGGGGTTCAAAGGGGGTCGGGGAGGGGGCCGCGAACCCCAAGGGGACCCTCACTGACACGGCATTTTAGAAATCTTTGCCAATGCCTCCAATTGTCACAGGTGTTTAAAGTAATAAAGGAGTATTGAAATGTTAAGGATTTATGTGAATTAAATATTTGGGTTTGAAAGGTTGTTTGGAGCTTGAAAAGCTTCTGGTTGAAATGTTATTTATGATAAATGATTTTTATTACAATTTGAAGGAAATCCTATTCAGAAGATGTTTTTTTTCATCGCCACAATTTAAGCATGTTTATTGCAATACACTTTTGAGGATACCTACAATATATGAAAATACACGTATTAACTTTTGATACAAAAATCAAGAAAGATTACAGAGGCCAGCACATCAAGTTACCCCATCTGTCTAAATTCTTCGATAGTTTTTCAACTTTATTACAAACTAGCTTCCGCCCGCGGCTTCGCCCGCAAAATATGTCGACAAATTATACATATAAACCTTCCTCTTGAATCACTCTATCTGTTAAAAAAAACCGCATCAAAATCCGTTGCGTAGTTTTAAAGATTTAAGCATACAGACAAACAAACAGACAAAAATAGCGACTTTGTTTTATACTATGTAGAGAAGAATAAGGTTCATTTTCAATTGGGTAAATTTGACAGTTAGGGATAGATAGATAAATGGATATCTATTGCATAAAATGTAGGCAGCCTCATTTATAAAGACTACACACTACTGCATTGCATAATATTAAAAAAAACCCAAACATTGAAACCTTCAAGCAAAAACACCGCTGTATTAAGCCATCAAGCTGTCAATTTGGCATCCAGGAAAGCAACGTTCTTGTCCAACGTTAGAATTATGCAAAGCTGCCTATCATAGCAAAAAGCGCTGCCGATATTACGAGCTAAGCGGATTATAAGTACTATGGTTTATTCTGGCCTAGATTCGGAATCCGACCTCGCTTTGACTGCAAAAATAAACTTTAGCTGGATTTGCAGGTATTAGGTTTGTTGTGCTGATTAGGTAACAATTAATAGGTATTTGAAGTTCGTTCGATTGTAAGAGAGGATTATGTACTGAAATTAGCCCCTTTATAAACTGTGCTTGGAGTTCGAACCAGATTAGACTAATACAGAGTTGATATGACAGAGGGCATTAAATTACGCTACGTATACTATACGTGTTTAGTATAAATTCGATACGGTTTAAAAAAAAAAGCACCAAAAACGAGGTTTTTTTTTTCAAACAAACTAAATAGCTTACAAATCAGAATAAAACGCAACCACCCTTTGTAAATAAAAACTGACCTTGCAACAACGGATCGTAGGTTATACTAAGATTTATCGTTTTACGGTGAATGACCGATGCGTATAAACATAATCAGCTGTTAGGAAAGATACATGGTGTTCAAACGGGGCAAAAATTTAAAAAATCATTTGCGACTAAACTACTGCTCCTATTTAATTGATTTTTGGTACAGAGCTTGAAAATGGTACCTAGTACCAGTACCCAATTTATAGAAAAACCCCTCTGGTGTACCAACTGTGTATGAAAACAACAAAATGAGATGTTCCTATTTTTGAGGATACTTTTTGTAGAATCTGAATCTGAAATGAACGGATAATTCAGGGTAACATCTAAAGGAAACTAGCCAGTGACTGGGTTGTGGAGGTCAGATAGGTAGATGCTCCATGTAAAATACTGGTATTCAGCTGGAATGGACAGGCGACTACCTAAATATAGTTGGGCAAAGACTTAACAGATCAGATAATGATATGCGGATGTGAGTTTGTTTGTTACGTTTTCATGACTAAACGGCTGAACCGATTTCTCTAAAATTTAGTATAGGGATATTTTGAACCCTGGAAAAAGATATAGTGTATTTTTTATTTATATACTACGTGAGCAAAGCCGCGGGCGGAAACTAGTTATAATATTTAAATCTTTGATTGGTACAGTTGCATTTAATGTAAATCTTGTGTAGGTTGTGAACACACTACGTGAATCTTCCATGTTATAACCAATAAAGTATTATATAGCCACATCATGCAACTGTCAAAGACTGACAGTTATGATTTGAAACTACTAACAGCTACGACATCAGTCAATTTTAATATAATTCATTTAACTATTCACAACTTCATACTATGTTGTTATTATAATCACTAAGGGGGCTCATTGGTAGAGCTTGTGTGTCATGTGTTGTTGGGATTTCCTAAGCTATAAATACAAACACACAGTTAGCGGATAACCAATCAAATATATTACTTTGCACCGAATACATCTGCCAAGCCCCGCGGCTAAAGACAGACTCTCTTCACTTTTACAAAAACCTATCAAAACTATTATATTCATAATTCAAAGGTTCGAATGCTGTCAGACTATTTCCAGCCATGTTCAACATAAGGTTTCACTCAGGCTCTACAGTACCCACATTAACGTCTATCTATACGTGCCCAATCTCGTACTATCGATTCGGAAACTAAAAAAAAACAGACATGTCTTAATTGTTCCATCCAATTTCCTTGAAACTTTGCTTACCTTTGATATACAGTCGTTCTCAGTGTAATGGTGCCTATTCATAATTTCTTAGAAGCTTCTCTTCATCAAAACACGTGCAAAGACCGGGGTTTAGTAACAAGTTAGGAAACGTAATTAATTAGTATTCTATACTTTAATTTCTAAGAATCGCGCTCGTCTCTAATGCCACGGTCCCACGGCTTAGCCTTGCGTGAAAGTGGTCTGACAGGCCGTAGGACCCGTTGCATCCGATAGTGCCTGCTGTGGCCTGTCGTCCGAATGCTCAGAACGGAGCGCGACAAGCATGCGCCTGGCGGGGCCTGTAAGTTAATGAGCTGTGGGACTCATTTTATGACCACCTAGTATAAGCTACTTTTCACTGCCGCGCGCCGGCGATTAACGAGAAGCAAATAGAGCCATCAAATAAGAACGAGATGGCGAGCAGCGAGTGCACGATCGCGTCAAGCGATTACTCACACAATGAGTAATCGTTTGACGCGAAACGTCTGCTAGCCAAGCGAGTGTCTCTGAGTACCCTCTTTGATAGCTCTTGTCGCTGCGACAAGCGAGTACTTGCTTACGGTGTGAATAGTCAGCTATCAACTATTAATCTATACTACACTCGAGAGCAATGAATCCGGGTCACTTAAAGAATCCTAAAAATCTCGGAAACTTAAAATGCTAGGTTAATGCAATAAATTGTATTTAATAGACGATGTAATACTCCTTAAATGAAGGTATTAAAACTTCTTAGTTTTTGTAAAGTTATATCATAAAAAAATCAAATTTAAAAAAGGGCCACTTTCGAAGATGGAACTACGAAATTACAGCATTTGGTTTTGCTTTTGTTTGTAATCTGTCATTTATGTGGGTACATAAACCATGTTGATAGTGCTCTATATTCATTATTCAAGCTGAAATTATGTCGCTTACGCCTGAAGAATGCACCAGAATACTTACAATGCTGGAAACCGGCCGGAGTCAGCGCGATACAGCCAGGACTGTCGGTGTGTCGCTGTCAACAGTACAAAGAGTTCTCCGACGTTACGAAGAAACTGGTTCTAACCTACGCAGACCAGGAACGGGCAGAACCAGGTGTACCACAGCACGAGAAGACCGATACTTGGTGAACACCATGCTTCGAAATCGCTTTCTCACAGGAACTGAACTCACAAATCAGTTTCGACGCCTCGGAGGAAGTAACCATATGCATGGACAGTAAGACGTCGGCTTGCTGAATCTAACTTAAAACCCCTTAGACCTGCAAACGGCCCTAAACTGGAGCGTGGGCATCGTATTTCAAGACTAAGATATGCCCAGGGCCACGTAAATTGGAGTATTGAAGATTGGTCAAAAGTTATGTTCTCCGACGAATCAAAATTTATGCTCTACAAGCACGATGGAAGACACAGAGTGTATCGAAGACCAGGGGAAAGATTCAAGCAAGCATGCATCGAAGAAAAAGTAGCCTACGGTGGTGGGTCTGTACTTGTGTGGGCCGGAATTTCTTCTGAAAGTCGCACAGAGCTGGTGATCATAGAAAACGGCTCTTTAACTAGCGTAAGATATGTGGAAGAAATCCTCAATGATCACGTTGGTCCATTTATGGTCAATTTAGGTGAGGATGCTATATTTATGCATGACAATGCCCGACCTCATACAGGTAGGATTGTGAATGACTACCTTCAAGAGATGAACATTACTCGTATGGAGTGGCCAGCGCGCAGCCCGGATATCAACCCGATCGAGCATGCTTGGGACGAGCTAGGCAGATGCGTAAAACAACGAAACCCTCCCCCAATCACGCTTCGTGAGCTCAAAATTGCTCTCACAGAGGAATGGGAGAATATTCCCCAAAATCGTATAAGGAACTTGGTGTACAGCATGCCAAACCGCGTAAACGCAGTAATGGAAGCACGAGGAGGCAATACGAAGTATTAAAATTCAAGAAAATCGTAATAAAGTTCAAAAATTTCATGTTTCCTATTTTTGTTTTAAGGAGAGATCAGCAGTTTTTTTCTTTATGTAATTTTGTGTTAATAAAATGTATGGTGACTCATATTTTTTTTACTTTCATTTAAGGAGTATTACATTGTCTATTAAATACAATTTATTGCATTAACCTATCATTTTTAGTTTCCGAGATTTTTAACATTCTTTAAGTGACCCGGATTCATTGCTCTCGAGTGTAATATTATAAAGAGGTAAAATTTGTAAGTTTGTATGTAGGGGGTAATCTCCGGAACTAATGATCCAATTTCAAAAAATTTTTCACTGATAGAAAGCTACATTATTCTTGAGTGCTATAAATTATATTTATATCATACATATTAGCCGAGCTATCGCAATTTTCGTCTAGCAAGTCGGAAAGAAATACCTCCGAAAACAGAATTATTTGCATGCGCTGCCTAAACAGTTACAGTATATCGCAATTTTCCGCGGACGAAGTCGCGGGCAGAAGCTAGTATATTATAATGTACTACTTTTACACACATGACCTACAATCTTTTGTATGTTTCTCGAGCGAGAAAATCGTTAATAGCTAGTCGCTTTGTCGTCGACTGTGGGACGGGTGCTTAACTGAATACTTTTCACTCAGATTGTCTTGATGGGATTTTATCTACCCTGTTACCTATTAAAGTGTTTTAAAAAGTACATACAAGTTAAAACGCTTGTGTTAAATAATACTAATCAATAATGTAAAACCGTCTAATGTATCTGGTTGGGATCGCCTTACCTTATACTAAGACAGTATAATTTTCTTGAAAAGGAAATATCGCTTTTAAAAAGGTTCCAAGGTTCAAGAAATCTCGGTCCGGTACCAAAGGTCCTGTTATATCATTACAAGAAAAATGTTTTGGCACTTTCAGAAAACAAGTGTCGTGAACTTTTTCACTTAGTTGCGAAGTCTTTAATGACTTCCTTGGGAGCACAGATCCGCTCTTCGGATGGGTCGACGGAATTTTTTTGTTAAACTTAAACCAATTTGGGTAATGTATGTTTTTTGTTTTTGCTGCGTTCGTCTTTTGTTTGTTTTGTGTTTTATCTTTGAGCCGCAGGCGAAGGTTTGTGCGTCTTGAGTTTTGAGTTTGAGTACACGCCGTAGCACGCTTTACTTAGTGTAAATTGTTTCATCACCACAGTTCTCAAAACACTGGAAAAAAACATCGTATATCTGACTGCGCAGTGCAATATTTTGATGTAGAAACTCTTTATCTTTCTTTTAAATGAATGAAATATAATACATGGACTACTACACATATTCTAAGATATTATTTATTCATTTAGTAAACACTTTTCTGTACTCCAGATCATATAGAAAGTATAAACAAGAATATTTTACATCTCTGTTTCTTATACATACTTCGTCCTACTCCACACGTGCGAATCGACTGCTTTAACTTAAGCTTCTTATATAAAATAGATAGGCAAAAATGCACCTCCACCTTTATAAACAAATTCTTGTCATTGAATGCCTCTCAAAGGCCACCAAGCCGCCAAGTGGCATAAAATATAAACAGCACACCGGGGCCTAATAAGGTAAAGCCGGCACTTCTACAGAGCTCCCACAACTTTGTCATACCATTTTTGTGATCCTACCCTCGGGGCCAATGTTGGGTTGTACCTAGTAGGAGGGAATCAATTTGACTGAAAACTTAGCAGGTGTAGAACTTATTTTTTATACCAGCCCTCCCGTGGTGCGTAATCACCGCCGTTTAGATGCAATACCAGAAGCATCACAGATGCGATTTCATCTAAACTTATTGCACATGGCTGCTGAGCACGCGGTCCTGGGTTCAATTCCCCGGCAAAGTTTTAATGGGTTTTTCCATCTGGAATTTGTCAGTAGCAGTTTTTCTTGTGCCCAATTGATGGCAATAGGCTCGCCCCCTACTACATTGGACTTAAAAAACATTATTGGTGAAATGTGGGTGTACTTTACCTGGCGTAGCATCTGCAAAAATAATACGATGTTATTGTAAAACGGCGGCCTGCAAAATCTATTTAAATAATTATCATGCCGAAATTACGTGACGTATTTTTTTATTGAAAACCACGCGGTATTTCTTACGCGTAATTTTCGGCAGGACTGTCGCTTGTTCACTACGCTACGGTGAAGAAAAGTAGTTAGCACGAGAATAATAACCCGTAATCAGAAAGCGCGAGGACTTCGTGGCTAAGGACTAACAGCCGCGCAGGACGATCCACCAGGTTAAGCTACGCTTTCCGGGGTTGGCCGTGGATGGGTGACCTTTTTTACATACCGAGACTCCTCCGTGCCTCGGAAAGCACATTAAGCCGCTGGTCCCGGCTGTCATTTGTGCATCTTTGACAGTCGTTACGGGTCGTCAGAAGCCCGAAAATCTGACAGCCAGTCTTACCTAGGGGTATCATATTGTCCATTTACTGGGTTGTGGAGGTCAGATAGGCAGTCGCTCCATGTAAATTACTGGTATTCAGCTGCATCCGGTTAGACTGGAAGCCGACCCCAACAAAGTTGGTAAAAGGCTAGGCAGATGAGATGAATCAGAAAGCGTGTAGACAATGGTCGAAGTTTTCCTTGATGAAAAGAGGTCATTGACCTGCAGCAAAACAATTGTAGCCTATTATAATATTAGTGACTTAGGGAGACAGTTTGTCCGATTCCAAGGTAGGTGGAGTCCGGTTTCGTCTCTATTCTACCCTTGGGCATAATGTAACGAGGTGCCGGTGAGCCTCGCAAGTAATTAGTTTAATTGACAATCCGTTTAGTGGATAATTAAGTGATGGTCGTGCTGTAGGGGAATGTATTTCATTAATGTAGTAGTAAGTTCTTGAGGTATGGATTGGTAACGTGTTCTAATCTTAAAAAAAAAATGTTGGAAGGAGCCTTTTTGCGTACCTTTTGTAAAAAATTCGTTGTCTTCTTTTGTTTTCTTCGAATGTTTTTATTTTGTGTACTTACTGTGCGGGTCCCAATTAAAGATTTTCTTTCTTTTAAGTGACAGCTAACTAATAAAGTTGATTGAAATCGCTTTGCTGTTAAAAAGTAGGTAAAACATTGCAAATGGACAAATTGCTTTCTTATTAGGTAATATTATTAAACATTCCATTATTAAACCATGAATATTATTTTGAGCTCCGGTCCTGGACACTCGATAACTTCACAAGCGCAACCGTTGCAATAACTCAGTGAAACGAAATGGAAACTTGTAACTTGGATTTTTCAGAGCAACGCCCTCTCTCCTCACTGGTCCTCTTACATTAGTTCCACTAACATATCGACGGTCATAAATTGGGGGAAATTGGGGGAAAAACGCTCAAGTGCCACCACTGATGAGGTTATGAATTCTTAGCGGGAAGATGGATTCGGTATGAGGAATCGATGATTGGTTGATTTTTCATTCGTGGGTCTTGCATACAACTGTAGGACTGAAAATTGGATGTTATTTTTTTTCTCCTATTGCAAAGGGTAAATCAATGTGCTGCCTTTTTACAGCTGGGGTTGGTTTCCGGTCTGACTGGATGATGCTGAATACCAGTATTATAAATAGAGCGACTGCTTATGTGACTTTTCCAATCCAGTTACTGGGTAACACGATACCCCTTAATAAGACTGGTGGATCTAGGTATGACAGTCGAGAACTGCTTAACGTGCTTTCCGAGGCACGGAGTATTTTACCTAAATATTAAATTCAAATGACATATCACGCTTGCTCCTAGTTTTATTGAGAGATTTCAACTGTCTTATCGACAAAAATTTAGAAGATTTTCTATTTTCTATCATGGGTTGGCTCTATGTAAAATATAATTGGAATCTCGCGAACGTATTATTCCGCTATTTAGATCAGATTCAACATAGCACTAGTTTTTACCTTTGTAAATATGTCAGGCCTTAATCACTGTCACTATAAAGAAAATAAACGTGTACTTTCACCACGGACCATTGGTGGCCCTTGGAAGCAACTGGAGTGGTCCTGATTTAGCCAAGCTAAATCAGCACTCAAAGCCAACATTCGTTTGGCTTTGAGCAGCTCTGAACCAGGGATTCAGAAGTTAATAGAAGTAGAGTATGTAGTCTGAAACTTCACTTTACAATTATATACTTCTTCTAAAATATACTAATCATCTTTATGATTTTAGCCGAAAGATATCTACTGCTGGACATAGGTGGTGTTAGTGGCGGTGCTTGGGAGAGAGCACCGCCACTTACACCAGTTCTGTGCTGCCAGTATACACCGGATTCCTGCTATACTATAACACCTCAAATGTAAAACTACCCTTTATTGATTTTCATTTACTGTTCATTACCTCCGCAAAACACTAGTACATTTACATTTACAAAAGTACTTTTTGAAACAGAAACGGTGGAGTTTCTTGCCCATTCTTCTCCATACGAAACTACCCTTTAGTTTAGAAGGAGCGATTAGAATCAATTCTATTTCTTGTTCATTTTGACGTTCAAAAGTGCCTTTCTTGTGTACAATTCATACGAATAAAATCAATTCCCTACCACTGAAAATACCACGAAACTAGTTTAGTTGCGTAATTTATTAACCCTGTAATGAAGCCGACAGCCGCCGTGAAAACATTTAGACCAAACACCCGCCGAGCGTGAAGTCACTTACTTTTTAGCGTTGGTTTTGAACAAAACAAAACAGCAAAACTCGTCATTTCAGCTAGTTTCGGCGAGTAAACTGGCGGCAACTTTTTTGCGCGGGCTACCGAATTGAAGCCGCAAAAAAGACTATAAACGTTCCACACCAGAACTGCGCAATAGTGGCTAGGAATGGGCAGGGAAAGGGTAGGAATGCCCAACCTCATAACTCGAGGAAAACTCGATTCGATCGTAAGTCTTCCAGTCGAGCCACGCCAAGATTGGATTCAGTAATAAATAGTGTTCTTAGCGGCATTCCGATTCTATTACGGTTTAGTTGGAGCATCAATTTAGTGCTTCTTGTGGTGGTCTGGCCTGATTTAGGGTAAAGGCGGTAATAATATAGTTGCCAGATAAAGATGAAAGAATTATATTTAATCTAGGGGGGCTCGTGGCTAATTAATAACAGCCGCACGAGTTGATCTGTTGAGTTGAGTTGTTGAGTTGAGCCTCAATTATTAAGTCTGCTAGACATGTACTTGTTCCAGCAATAACGCATGTCTGTAATTTATCTATCCTAAAAGGTATTTTCCCCGACACTTTTAAAAAGGCATTAGTCACACCAGTATTTAAGGGTGGGGATGGTGACCGTGTCGAGAACTATAGGCCTATATCTGTACTCACCACACTGTCTAAAATTATGGAGAAAGTTCTGAACAAAAGATTGCTTAGCTATCTTGAATGCAACAACATAATTGCGCCAAACCAATATGGTTTTAGGAAAGGTGTATCCACAGAGGATGCTGTTCTTGAACTGACAAGCCAAATTGTTAAGAATCTTGATTCCAGGACTAAAACTATAGGTATTTTTCTTGATTTAGCCAAAGCTTTCGACACGGTCTCTACTCCCATCCTTCTCCGTTGTTTGGAAAGCTTGGGAATAAGAGATATCACTCTAAACCTCTTCCGTGACTATCTCACAAACCGTAATCAACGAGTTAAGGTAGACAACTACATCAGTGACGATGTGAATCTGACCTTTGGAGTACCACAGGGCAGCGTGCTAGGTCCCACCCTTTTTCTCCTATTTGTAAATAGATTATGTCAGCTGTCAATCCCAAACTGCAAGATACTCGTATATGCAGACGACACTGCGCTTATCATAAATGGAGAAACATGGGAATCTGCTCACCACGCTGCTGAGAATGCTCTTGGCATAGTGATGGATTGGCTTTCATTGAATTTGCTCACGCTAAATGTCTCTAAAACCCACTATGTCACTTTCTCAGCCAACTCTGCTACACAGCCTAGTATGCCAGACGTTAAAGCTCATAGTTGTCACCCTACACTGACGCCCTGCAGCTGCCCTACTATACATAGAAGCTCTTGTGTTAAATACTTGGGGGTGCACATTGATAACACATTGAGTTGGCAAGAGCATATCAGTGTGACAGTTACGCGTGTTCGTAAGCTAATGTTCCCTATGAAGAAACTAAGAAGAGTAGTTGCCGACCGACTGTTAAAAACTATTTATTTTGCATTAGCCCAGTCACTTCTTACATATTGCATATCGGTCTGGGGCGGTACATTAAAAACGTTTTTGCTTCGCCTAGAGAGGGCACAAAGAGCTGTCTTGAAAGTCATGCTTCACAAACCCTATCGGTACCCAACTACCCAGCTCTATAAAGACATATCTGTGCTCACTGTCCGACAGCTCTGTGCACTTAACATCACTTTACGTGTACACTCATCATTGAACTATGACCCTAAGTTACTAGAGCTAAATAAACGACGTAAAGATCCTGTATGTCCACCTGTCACCACCAAAACTGCTCTAGCGAGGCGTAGCTACCCCTGTCTTAGCAGCCACCTTTATAACACTATAAATAAAACCTGCAACGTATATTCTTTACCTAAATTTAAATGTAAAACTGTAGTTGGTGGTTTTCTCTAAAAGTTGACGTACGATGAAACTGAACAACTCTTTGCAAGAAAATCCTACTAACGCATTTATAAACAGATTTAAATTGCTCTTTTATTATTTATTTTATATTGTGACATAAACAAAACACGACTAAAACACACACACACACCACACATACACCCACACCCACACTTACACATACACCCACACCACACACATCCATTTCTTGCTTACATATATTTTAATAAGTGTTAAATACTTGTGTCAAACTAAGTTTTATGCCTACCAAAACTCCAACCAAGTGCAGCAAATTCATAGCGTGTACTTCATTGTTTTTATTTTTTTATGTTTGATTGAGATGGACGAATTGTATTTTGGCTTTTGATAATAAAGATTATTATTATTATTCTTTTATTTATTCCATTTCTTATCTTATATATTTTTAAATATTTTTATAAAATGCAAAAATAAAAAAAAACTTATTATTATTATTATTATCTATCAGTGTGTTCGCAGATCGATAGGATTCTCCGATGTTCAGGAGGTGGATGCAGCTCAATTATTTAACTATTATGAGCCTGTTATGTCCCACTGCAAGGCAAAGGCTGCCCATCCATCATAGCAAATTTAAATTATATGTGAACTGTGTCTGTACTTATTAACACTAGATTATAAGTAAAATTGTTACTAACCCTTTGGACTGGTCTGAAATAAAGTATTCTATTATTATATTTAATCCGTCAGCTGCCGGAAACGCCGATCCACGCGAGACATAATTCTTTTTAATTGTTTTACTAATTCGGCCCATGAAAGGTTAATCGTAACCACACGTCGTTCCGAACGCTGTATTTCCAAAATGTCCGGTTTATAGGAACTCTCTAAACGTCAGTCGGGCTCAAAATGTCCTATTTCTGAAATAAACATTTCCCTGAACACTGGCCAACACGTGAGTCCTAAAAATTGAGACACTGATTCCATAGGCACCACTTTTTTCAGTTTAGTTTTGTCATTATTGTTGAATTAAGTACATTATACCTACGTATTATTTTTTAATATATTGTTATGCTAATCGTATCATAGAGTAAAATTGTCTCTTTTTCCATAATTCTTAAGCTAAGTCTTAAAATAATAGTAATATTAAATACGATTATGTATTTAAAGAAGTGGGATTAAAATGAAAGGGCTACAAAAATTGTTAATGTCTCTAGGTCTGTCTTTTTTATGCGCTATTTCACTTATTCAAGTATAAAGGTTTTATTGGGTATTGCAAAAAATAATTGACTTTGAATTGGCTCTCTTACAATTTTTTTGCGTAATATAATCCTCTCGAGCGAAGCTATGACTAGCAAGGCTATTGTGTAAAAATATCACCGTGGAATCGTAGGTGAAGTGAGTGTCAATCCCTAGCATTAGATGGAACGACAGCTCACTTCACACTCACACACGGTGAGATTTTTACAGAATCGACATACAAAGCTAGTCTAAGCATATTCCGTGAACTAAGCTTTCGACTGTACATTGGTAGAATCTGAACCATACTATGAATTGCAAGTCACTTGTCCTTTAAACTACAACATCTCTCAAAGTTGGCGTATGAATTATTTATAGAGCGCCGGAACCGGGTAGTGCCGGGTACGTCTTGTGAATTGGGTTTGACTTACAAGATACGTGAGAACATCAATATGGGTGTGGTTGTGTTTAGTTTCCTGTCTCTCGCTACGTTGGATCAGCTGTTGTTATTTTTTGTGCGGTATCGATAGGTACTGTGAAGGTCAAAAAGGGGTCAAAATATTTAGTCAATTGTATTGCTTTTTAACGACTACCTCCATCAAGCCACACGGTTTCTGACAGACTCACTTTTCATTTATGAAAACCTATCTAACTATTTTATGAAATTCAAAGGTCGAATGCTGTCAATTATTTACCAGTCAGGCTTTTTAAAAAAAAAATCCTGGCTGAGGCTTAAAATAAGATTTCACTTAGGCTCTACATCACTATCAAAGGGATGACTTTGAATAAGTCTTCTTCTTTTCGTGTGGTTAGTGACTAACCTGGTGTCAGAGTTTTTATGCTGCCCATGGGCCTCTGACTTAGCTTAACATGCTGTTGAGAAATATCTCTCAGACATGCTGGTTTTCTCACGATGTTTTCTCTAACCGATTTTTTTTAAGCAAGTGATAATTTGTACAATACGCACATCAATCCGTAAATTCAACGTTGCGTGCCTTGGGTTCGAACTCGAGACCTCTGACTTGGCAGTGTCAGACTGCCCAGTCAGAGGTCTCGAGGTCACATCACTAAACTATCACTGCTGAAAATTAAAACTATTCTATTAATTTCAAAGGTCGAATATGCTGTTAGTTATTTACCAGCCAGGCTTAACATAAAGTTTCACTTAGGCTCTACGTTACTTTCAAAAGGAAATGACTTTGAATAGGTAAGAGCCATTAATGTATGTATAAGCTCATAAGCTATCACCAAAAAATAGTCACCAATCTAAGAACTTCAACGTAATAAGTGTTGTCTTAAGCTGCGACTGAATCGCGCGATCATGAATTCAGAACATGTATAAAATTATCATTATTATGTCGAAGCCAATTTATTACGAATCCTATTATAATCACGCTTATGTCAAACAAAGTACAAAATACATACACATAGCAGACTGTTTCACGTAACAATGGGCTTGCTAATTATAACATACACTTGAATGGAGTGCACGCAATTGTTTCTGAATTGAAATACGTATTTGTGCTGGGACAGCCTAACGAATTAATTACAACCTTATTAGAAGTTATATGTTCGAGCCGTTTGGAGTTGAAACACTAGGGCCGTGGGGTCCGAGTGCTCATCTGTATTTCGGGATATCGCCCAGCGGTTGGTCGACTCTACACGAGACGAGAGGGCTGGTCACTTTTTAGGCCAAAGAATCGGCATTGCCATTCAACGTGGCAACGCTGCCAGCCTTTTGGGCACACTTCCCACTGACAGCGATGGGGATGAATTTTTTGACGCCCTATGAGCTCTTCTCCTTTTTTACCACTTTTACATAATGGATATATTTTTTAGTTTTAGGTTGTATATATTAATCATTGTTTTATTTTAAATTAAGTAGATATGTATGTATAAGAAATAAAGTGTAACATCAGAAGCTCATCACTTGCCTACCTAATGATTGAAAAAACAATTGAAAGGTGCTAATGAGCGTTCATTGCTATGTAATTATGTCGATATCGGCAAGCACGTTAAGCCGCTGGTCCCGGCTGTAATTCGTGGATCTTTGACAGTCGTTACGGGTAGTCAGAAGCCCGAAAGTGTGACAGCCAGTCTCACCCAGGGGTATTATATTACCCTGTTTCTGACTGGGTTGTGGAGGTCAGAAAGCAAGTCGCTCCATGTAAATATTCGCTGCATCCGGTTAGACTGGAAGCCGACCCTAACATAGTAAGGAAAAGGCTAGGCAGACTGGCTATGTTGACACCGTGAATGTGATATGAAACAAAAATGAACATTCACTCGAGCGAAGCTTCTGTTATCAGCTATACTGAACTAAATGTTAGATTTAGGTGCGTCTGTTATTTAAATACAAATTAAGTTTTTATTGACATGTGAGATTGATTGCACGGATTTTGACGACACGGTTGGCGCAGTGGTTGAGCGATTGACTTCTGCGCAGCATGTCGCGGGTTCGATTCCCGCACGGAACAAATATTTGTACGACCTGCAAGTATTTGTTACGGGTCTGGGTGTTTTTCTATGTATAATAATATGTATGTATTTACAAAAAAATATGTATATAAGTAGTTTATCAGCCGTATCGTAACCATAACACAAGCATAAGGTTGCTTAGCTTGGGACTATATGGCGTTGTGTGAAATGTTCAAGGATATTATTATTATTATTGCACAGTGTAAAAACTTTTTCTTATTTCCATAGCTAAATTAAAACTGCTTGTGCATAAACTCCAAAGATCATTTCACATTTTGATCTAAAATTAAGTATTCTGGAATTTACAGTGATTCAGAAGGTTAGCTTTTGCCTGCGGCTTCACCTGCTTGGATATCGGTGAATATTCCAGGCCAGTATTAAAAATAAGTGTAAGTTATCTATGTGTATAATATAAGTGGACTCAAAATCCACTCCACGTTAATACAAAACAAGAGACACAAACAACAACGTCCTTAATACAGTTTCTATCCCTTAATTTAACCATCAATCACAAGCTAAAGCCTATCCCGAAAACTTTAAACAAACTTCAAACAAAATCTTCGAGACACCAAAGAGTCAAGTACTCAAGATTTAGGGGTCATCCAACGACAAAATTAGTGTTTTAATAATTAAAAGTAAAACAGGCCTGTGAGGGCTTGCTATAACTCCGGGTGACAAAAGCTGGTCATTAAATTTAATATTTTACGTAGTGCCGCTAGTTTTGCCACTCGACCCGGTTCCCGGGTTTTAGCGGTGTAAAGTGGTTGGCGAATCGAGGATTTTTTTAAGTGTTTCTTACCTGGAATTTTTATGTTGTTTTTATTTTGGAGTTTGATGCTTGATAGAAGTGTCGCTAGCAGAGTTCATTATGATGTTTTTGAACCGGACTTTTTTTTAACTGATTGTGATTGTTTTAAATAATTAGGATTTGTTAAATGGAAACTTAATTACCACCCTTACTTCACACTTTTTTAATATGAATATAATAGACATAATATTTTAAGAATGTATAATTTGTTAATATGTAGAAATGTATTAAAGTTATTTTTTTTTAATTAATATAATTAAAATACCTATACATAAAAAAATAGATATATTATAAATGCAAAAGTAGCTCTGTCCGCCTGTTTAGTACCTTCTTCGGTCCTTCCGGTTTTCCATGAAAGAAAAACTTATCATATTTCTATTTTTTCGCTTTGGGCTTTTCAAAATTCGTTCTGTTTTCTTTATAGCGTGCTACACTCTATAAAGAAAACTGTTCGGATGCTCAGAAACAGCCGGGTGGCAAAATGGAATATGTGAAGTGGAATGTGTATTTATGTAGTGTATGGATGATACGTATTCGGGAGAAAGGTATTCGGCCAAGCTCGAATTGTGTTGATCCGACTTGAACATGATTCAGAGAAGGTGCCTAACGGAGTTGCTGATCGACAGAAGCCGAATGAAAGCCGATTACTTGAGTAATTGATTCGGGTCGCCTTCGTCGTTGAACAAATATTGTCGACCCGAACAAGTATGAAGCACCCAACGACTGAAAATTATATAATTTGTGGTCTTAGAAAGCATATAAAAGTTAACTGTAAAACAGATCTCGACTGCTCCTCTTAATAAAAATCCTTCTCGTTTCCACACCTCTCACTTGCGCATGAGTGAACGAGATAGCAACAACCTGTGAACGCACACAGTCGTCATTTAATCCTGGGTATTAGTGTGGAACGTCTGTTAAACGTTATTAAACTGTCGATTCCAGCCATTACTGGGTAGTTACGGCACGTGTATTGCTAAGTCCTTTGCGATTGAATGTAACAATGTTAGGAGCAGTTAGTTTGTTCAGAGCTGCTTCGTTTAGGTTTCGGTACCTAATTGTAAGTTGCTATGCGTTTTAAGGCTGATTTTTCAATAGTCAGATAAGTTTTATTGGAGAAATAAAAATGGCAGTTTGGCAGCTTTAGCATTAAACATAATATGTCAAACCGCGTTTTATACAGGGTGGTGACAACAATACGACAATAAATTAGACTGTGTAACTCTAATACCGTCCCCAACCTGCTTACCAAAATTCAACCATATATATCCAATAGTTTAGTCACTATAGCTAGTCAAAGATTAGCAAAACCCATAGTCAAACCGTCACTGGTATTTAGTTTGTTTGAAAAATCACTTTTTTTTATTTCGATGTTAGAATTTGTTTAATATTTCCAAAATACTCCTATGTATTAGTGTTGTTACTGTTTTTATTCATTGTCGCATTGTCATCACCATATTGTATACTTCAGATAAAAGTTATCAGTCGACTGAAAACTCGACCCTAAATGTTTTAATCTCGTTTAGCAATGTTGTGAAGTTTTCCTGTAGTGCTATTCTGTAAAAACCTTACCGTGTAATGTAGGTGAAGTGAGTTTAAAGTGAGCTGTCAATAGTGTCAATCCCTAGCACCAGGTGGGACGACAGCTCACTTCTCATTCACACTTCATCTGAGGTATCACGGTGAGATTTTTACAGAATCGACCGGCGGACGTCTCTAAGAAGTCAAAACTTAAAAGGACTCTAGGAATCATTAAAAAAAATAGTTTTGACCCTTGAAGCTCCCATATACAACTACCAATATAAATACCTTTACAAATTATTTTATAAGATTTTAATGTTAATATTTTACCAATTTAATTCTGAATAAATATATTATTTTATTATTATTATATACAACAGTATATGGGGCGTCAAAAGTATTACACATCCATGGGTGGGTAAAACATTACCCACACTCGGATGCGTTTTTATTTAATACAAAGCCATGTAGGACAAATTTTTAGAATCTCTTCTAAAAACTTGAACTAGATGGCTCTATATCTTTCTGACTGACCGACCCCTTGACAATTCGAAAGTACCTGTAATTGGTTTATTTGAAATACATGCTTTGAGTTTGAGTATATTCAAAATGCGTATTAAATTCACTTTTTCCTCTACCTCTCTATCTCTTTCTATTATAAAAAATGAAGAAAAAAAAATGAAATAATAATAATAATATCCTTGGACATTTCACACAGCGCCATATCGTCCCAAGCTAAGCAACCTAATGCTTGTGTTATTGTAACGAGATGGCTGATATACTACTTATATACATTTTTTTTTATAAATACATACTTATCATAGATAGAAAAACACCCAGACCCGTAGCAAATACTTGCAGGTCGTACAAATATTTGTTCCGTGCGGGAATCGAACCCGCGACATACTGCGCAGCGGTCAATTGCTCAACCACTGCGCCAACCGTGTCGTCGAAATGCGAAGTAATAACATATTATGACAATGAGATCGAAAGTCCCACGGAGGCATAACGCTCTTTCATTACGTGACGATTTCTACCCAGAACCGCGTTAAAAAACTTCGTTCCAAAAAGTATATAGATTTTGTAAAACACCCAATATTGGAGCTAAACTTAATCTCTTTCCAGTCTTTAGTCGTAAAACATTTTACTACCTCAAATTCCTCTATGTCTGTGCCGTGCAATACAATTTCAGTTCCGTTTGAGGTGGTTCATGATTCTGTTTTTTTGCCCGGCTCTAGTTTAATTTAAAGCTGGGCTGAGCCAAACAGCCTTGCATAGTCAAACACCTTTGATAGCAGCGCTTGAATTAATAGCTTGAGAGCGTTCAAGTATTGTTGAATGATTTGTTCCCTTTGAAAAATATGAATGACTGTCTGGTGCCATTGGATGGGTAATAAAATTGCACTTTCGTGGTCAGAGTACGGCCTCGCCCTCTTACGGGGCTGAGTGGAATAATCCTGTATATTTTGTGTACCTATTTTCATTTCTACATATTAACAACATATACATATTTAAATTATTATTAAATGACTATCTAACGAACTATAAACGAATAAATACAAAAACAAAAAGGACACTTAGGCTGTCATCCGTCATCCGGAAACGTGCTCATAAGACTGGCAGTATTGTCACATTGAATGGCAATGCTTATTCTTTGCCCAAAGAACAATCCAGCTCTCTGGTTACGTGAAGTGTCGACCAATCGACGAGAATTTTCGTAAAAAGGGGTTGTGTACTCGGGCCCTAGAGTTTCGACCCCAAGTGGTTCAAAACTGTAGTTATTCAGTTTTGTGCACTGTTAAACTGGATAAACACTAGTAGACATAATCTGGATTGACATAGAATGATTCAGTAGTCTGCTTTAACTTTGATTCCTTATTCGGTTAATAGAGAAAAAAAACATAAGAGTTTTACAACAGAGTTGAGTAAGTACCTACTAAGGTCGGAATTTTGGAAAGTTTATTTCTTAAAGAGGTTCGATAATTAATTAATTTAATTAAAGAGTTCGATAATTGTTCGATAATTAAGTTTTAGAAAAACTTAAAGCATTTATTTTAATTACACCAGTTACAGGACTTTTTGAACTGTCAACGAGTTAGTCGGTCAGTTAGAAAGTTGAAGCTAGTTGCTAATTCCAAAACGAACTAGATTTCTATGGAACGAGACGACGAGACGGAGAAGAACGGGTAAGAAACTTCAAGGACCGTCATAATGACTAAAGTGCGCATAGCCGTATTTTTATTGTTTACTAACTTTTGCCAGCGGCTTCGCTCGCGTGTATGTAGGAAATTATCCCACAGGAACCGCACATTTTTCCAGGATAAATGTAGTTTACATGCTATTTAATCTTTGTGCCAAGTTTCATCCAGATCCGCTAAGTAGTTTATTCGTTACGAACATAACAAATCTTTCCTCTTTATAATATTACTAAAGATAAAGGGTAATTATTTATTGTATATTTATTTAAAATTTTCGCATACGATAAAGGTACAAAGGCGGACTTAAAAGAATCGTCAATACGAAATTGAAAATAATTGAATAATTGTCGTAATTGAAAGGTTATCGATGTCCTGTTGTTATCCAGCCTCGAGATTTTCCTTAATTAGTATTTAAACACGAGAAAATAACTCCTACCAAAGAGTCATCTAACATTCCACAAAAAAACCCTTTTCAGGACCCGTTATTTTTAATATCAAAAGACTTTCTTTAAAGAAAATCCGTGTACAAAACAGCTTTATAATTAAAAATGCCAATACCTTGTGATTAAATATCTTAACGAGTGTACAGTCTCAAAGGGCCGTCTGTATACATATATACAATTAGGGATACATTTTATTTGAAACTTTTTGAATACATTATTTATTTATCACTACATATTATAAAAGAAAGTCCTCCTGCCTTCTGTGTGTCTGTCTGAATGATAAACCAAAACTATTGAACAGATAAGGCAGATCGGACAGATAAGGATAAGGCAGTGGTAGCCAAATGGTGTGACCGACCGACTGCCAATTCTTAGGTCTCGGGTTCGAAACCAAGGCACGCACCTCTGACTTTTCGGATTCATGTGCATATTGTATAATTATCACTTGCTTAAAAAACGGTGGAGGAAAACAACGTGAGGTATAGGTAGCCTGAGAGATATTTCTCAACATGTGAAGCTAAATCAGAGGCCCATGGGCAGCATAAAAACTCTGACACCGGGTTAGTCACTAACCACACGAAATAAGTAAGTATCAAACAGATTTTCATACAGTTTTCACCAATGGACGGAGTGATTCATGTTTCGGTGTACAAGGCATCAATAAAGTTTTGTGCAATATAGGTGAAATATGACTATGTTTGTGGAAGATGTCGTAAAAAATCGCACCGATTGGGAGCTTTACTGGCATGCGCTGCGTAAACCAATAGAGTTAACTGAAAATACGTTTTACGGAAAAATGTGTATTACGGAATTATTCCTCTTAAAATATGTTTTAAAACTGTAGCAAAGTTATATCTACATTTTAATTGCTCTTAAAGACGTTTTTCGAGCCTGAATGCGTGACTGCGTTGTTCTTCTAACCTGTGAAACGGATTTAGACGCGGCTTCCACTATTATTTAGAGAATTCATTCCGATAGGTTTTTAATGTACCTACCTATGGTAAATTAATGTTTATCTTAGGTCTGACTACCATTTCGCGGCACGGCATGGCAAGGTATTTTTAGGCGAAACATTGAAATTTCAACTTTATTTCCATACCATTAAGATATATTTTTATTCGTCGCCACCTATGGGCGCTGTGCCTTGACATCGAAATATCAACTTATTTTCCATGCTGTTAAGTTATATTTTTATTCGTTGCCAAAAATACCTCGCCATGCCGTGCCCCCAATGGACTTGCCACCGGATAGTATTATAAAAAAATCTATATGATTCGTCAATTCAAGCGAAGAACGGCCAAGTTCCTTGTATATTTATAGAGTTAAACTGTGTATTGGAGTGTGTCATTGACAGTCTCATGTGTTACATTTCTTGGATTCCGTATTGAGATTTATTTGATTTTAGAGTTTATTGTAATTGGATTTCTTGACATTAATTTCGTGTAGCACACAGGATGATCCCACTGAAAAGCTGAAAAAGACAGACAAGTCATGTTTTTGAAAATAAATGGATAATTTGGAAAGAATATGAAAAGAGTATCTCTAATAAAATTTCCAAGCCTTTAGGCAATAGGATAACGAAGAGCTCCGCTAGATGGAAAGCGAAATTAAATGTCATTTCTGTCTTTATGGCGGATGTCATTGAATATTTTCAATCAATTATACAGGTACGTCTGTACGAGCACATCAAGCTATCCCAGACTGCCAAATATTTTCAATTGAACCTTATTCTTTTGCAATTAGGTTGAAAATCTATCAAAGAAATTTGAATATTTGACAGATGGGTAGCTTGATGTGATGGCCTTCAAAAAGGAGTGAGCAAACGCAAACCATTATTTTATTTCAATTGGTTATTTGACACGGTCAAAAATAAAATATGACATCACATAGAAAAAAGACCGCTCGTCTGAAAAACTTCCATCGTACAGAAATTAAATAATAAGCGAGGATTTCATTGTAAAATTGGATTGAATGTTAATAAGTATTCCATTTGGTTCCATAAATCTGTGTGTCACATTTTAATATTTTATAAAAATCACGCACAAATTCCGCGTTTTGACAATACACAATTAAACCAATAACAGAAAGTTTTGACTTGTCAAGGAATTTGTCAGTCTGAAAAGTGAAGCTATTTGCCAGAGCAGTAGTAGCCCAGTGCTATCGAACCCAGACTGGCTTTGTGTATTTAATTTCACCACCACTGCTGTCAAAACAATCAAGGTAACATGGCATGGCATGGCATGTCCGAGAAGTTCATGTCCGATTTTTTGGTTCTTGGCTAGAACCAAAAATTCGTAGACATCTACTACTGGGCCCGCGTGGTGCCCTACAGTCCACTCCTTCACACACAGAAAAGGCTTGTGTTCAAGCATTGGTAACATTGAAGGCCTATTTTGCTTATCATTGTTAAGTATTCAACAAGCTAACAGTCTACATCGGTTTTGTTGCTCAGACTCGGGGGGCAGCTGATGTACATTGTAATTGTCTTTCAAAGTCAAAGTCAAATCATTTACTTCGAATAGACACAAAAAAGGCACTTTTTGAACGTTAAAATTAGAATTGATTCTAGTCGCCCCTTCCAAGAGGTAGTTTCGTATGAAGAAGAATGGGCAAGAAACTCCACCCTTACTCTTTTAAAAGGTTTTGTATACATAAATTATTAAATTATTATATGTGAAGACGATGCACCCAGAATAGAAATACTACACCACAAAAGGTGAAAGAAACAAATGCAGGTAAAAGTAAATGTTACAAGTATATGGTGCTCACATATTTACAAACATTCTAAAAGTTAATAATAATAAATCAATCGATCAATGTGTGAGTTAAAGGTATTCCAAAATGTTAAAACAGTGTGGTACAATTTATAAATTGTTACCTAATTACTTAGCAACCAGTCCAGATACATAACAAGTTATATTATTCTTTTGTGATAACAATAATTTAATGTCTTCTGCAATGTTGTTTTTAAGTAACCACTACAATATTACGTAGGAGGCGATCTTTTGGATGACGGAGTAGGTACGCCGTCTGCGAGTTATATTTTCTTTATAACAACACGCTTAATAAGCTTCTCAATTATGTAGGTAACCAACCCTGTACGGCCGGGGAAATTTTATTATTTATCAAATTGACACACTGCGTCAATTTAACTGTAGCCTAGGATAGCCTACACCACTAGGCTATCCTAGACCGTCAGACTGCTAAGTCATAGGTCTCGAGTTGGAACCCAAAGCTAACACCTCTGACGTTTCGGATTCATGTGCGTAATGTATAATTATCACTTGCTTAAAAAAAGGGTGAAGGAAAACATCGTGAGGAAACCGGCATGCCTGAAAGATATTTCTTAACGGCATGTGAAGCTAAGTCAGAGGCCCATGGGCAGCGTAAAAACTGTGACACCAGGTTAGTCACAAACCCCATGAAAAAGAAAGACTTTACTTGTCAAAATAAAATTATGTAAATCTACGGACAATTTAAACAGGTAGTCAATTTCATAAGCAATTAATTTCCGTGATCGCATTAATATAGGGTGTTTTTTTTTAACGTATATAAGGTTCGGTCTGTGTTTAACCACAATGTCACGAGATGTTAACCCTTCACGGTCAAGCTAGTCAATGCACTTCAATTAATAAAACTCAATAATTATAAGAACCAATTGAAAATGTAAAATTAAAATGAACAACAACATGGAAGGCAATAACATTAATCCTCCATAATGACATGAAACCGCGAACAAACAACAGTACATCACTATTATGAACCTCTCATATTATAGCCATGTACTCTAAAATATTAAAACAGCTAATTGGCTGTTTGAAAACATTGATATTATCAAATGAGGAACTAGCTTCTGCCCGCGACTTTGTCCGCGTGAGATATCTCGCACCGTATAGCTGTATACTTCTTTGGAGCTAAGCGTTTGCTTTCGCTCTGTTTCTTTTTGCTCGGCGCCCAAGACTCGTAACGTGATGTAAAAAAATATGTGTTGTTGCTTAATAAATTAAAACGGATATACACTCTGTGTTTATTATTCAGGCGTTTGATAGTTCATTTTGTGTTGTCATTTGACATTATGCTGAGCTGAAAACTTTTAGGCATTATAATAAATTATTTTCGGTCTTTTATTGTTTTAAAGTGTATTTTTTGTTTCTGCGTTGCTGCCAAAAAAGACGTTTTAAATTTTTTCTAAAATATCCTGTTATCTCTCTCAAACATGTATGTAAACATATATTTTTTTAAATCTATCTGGTATCTCCGAAGATATGACGAACAAACAAACAAACTGTACAGTTTTATTAATATCATCAAATAATACTGAGTTAAGTGGCTCGTGTTTGTTTCACTACTCCATTATCGAGGGATATTGATTTTGTATTAAGAAACGTCTTGGTAATGGAAAAACGATTCGCTGCAATTTTACGTTTTTTGCTGAAACAAAAGGGTATTTTTTTAAGTCGTTTGGCATCGCGTATTTAACGTTGGATTGAAATATCAGTGCTATTTTATTATCCTTACTAACATTATACCATAATTGTGAAAGTGAGTTTGTTTTGTGTTGTGTTTTTACGTCTTATCTACTCAACTGATCATCATTAATTTGTTCATACACATTGCAGGGGTAGGTACGGGTAGCCCATCAAGTTGTCAAATTTTTCCAGATGATTTTTAACCTTAAAATGTTGGTGGTTAAGTTCAAAATCGATTGAGAAAATTAGTCACTTTGTTATAACTTGATGTGCTGGCAACTGTACATCTAGAAATATCTACAATCTACAATAATGCGAGCGAAGCCGTGGGAAAGAGCTAGTTTTCTATACTTTCGTAGGAAATTTTTTACGACACGGTTGGCGCAGTGATTGAGCGATTGACTGCTGCGCACTATGTCGCGGGTTCGATTCCCGCACGGAACAAATATTTGTACGACCTGCAAGTATTTCTTACGAGTCTGGGTGTTTTTCTATGTATAATATGTATGTATTTACAAAAAAAAATGTATATAAGTAGTTTATCAGCCATCTCGTTACCATAACACAAGCATTAGGTTGCTTAGCTTGGGACGATATGGCGTTGTGTGAAATGTCCAAGGATATTATTATTATTATTTCTCAGTAGCAGCCCGAAGTCTTGATTTGTGTCCGCTTGATGGAAGTAGGCTGCCAACCTTGCGAAGATTATAAGCGTGATCTTGTTCTTTTATTGTATTACAACAAAAAAATTAAGTAATTATTTCCTAAGTCGTAGCGATGCCGCAGTGACTCTTTTTTTTGATGGTTGGAAATCATCAAATGACACCTCTCGCTCTGGGTGGAGCGGAATCGAGTGTCAGACTCTTACTGACTAAAAGCGTCTGATGATTCACTCTTTGTTGTCATTTAACATTTAACATCAAGACCTTCTCTGAAAGGCACAAGAATAAACGGAGCGATCATTGGATGGCATCCGTGCAAGCCCTTTAATTATGAAATCTCACACATATTGCTGAATATCTGCAAACTGATAGATTGCAATAAAGAACTTTATAAAAAAAAAAAAATAACATTATGCTGAGCTGAATACTAAATTGTTTTCGGTCTTTTATTGTTTTAAGGTGTATTTTTGTTTTGCTGTAATGCCAATAAAGATATTTTTCATTCTTGTTAAAATAGTGTGTAACCTCTTTCAAGAATTGGGCTATGAATGTAAAAATACTTTTTTTATTCCGTCTGCTACCTCCAAAGATGTGACTGAGACTCTTACTGACTAAAATCCATCCCTGTTCCTTCCTTAGCCCTTAATGATCCGGGGTAGCGGTAACCCTTTCGGACAATCCCGCTGATATGCCGCAGTGGTTTAATATTGACATGGGGACAAAGCTCATAATTGTGTGCTACACTTTATGTGTGTTTATTTTATTACACGTGTTTCTTTTCCTCATCACAGTACATAAATCTACGTAATGGTTTATATACAGAGCAGAACTTCACGTATCACGCACTAGGGACTCGTCAGTGAACGACAAAAATGAGTAAAAAGTTTTTAATATCGGCGTGTATCCTTTTTTGTCATATTTTATTCGAGGTTTTTGTTTTTTATTAGTGTTCATAAATAGTAGTTTAGTCTGTACAAAATCTACTTTAGACATAAGACTATTACGGAATTATGAAATACATCCTAATATCCAAATTAAACATTTTCTGACTAAATGGTCTTCTTCTTCTTAGCGTATCGACGGCTTTATGTAAAAATCGACGCGCAAACTATAACCATGAGTTAAGTGCATCCTAGACCCCCGAGCGTAGACATTTTTTGTCGATTCTCAAAAATGTCAACTGTTTCATACAAAAGTGATTTTTAACTGTTTCATACCTACCTTGGTCCTGCACTGCACACTGGGACAAATGGGTTGGCATACTTATAATGTAATTTAAAACTTTTTCAAAGTATAGAGCATTTTACTTTTGAAACTGCACTATTTCGTAATTTTTGAACGAAAATTTTGTAAAAGTGGACTTTCTTCACTAAGTGCCAATATCATCAACGAAACTGAACGCGATCAGTACATCTAAAACCGGTTCAAGAGCTGCCAGTGCCAATTTTTTTCCCTTTCATCTTAAACGTAGTTTATGCACTGATCGCGTTCAGTTTCATTGGTGAAATCTGCCCTAAGATGTAAGACAAAAGGCTACGTGTAATTAAAATACATTTAAAAAGAATTTTCCATTTTAAAGTCCTTAAAAGTAACAAAGAATAAGATCATGTTCGCGCTTTAACTTAAATCATGTTTTACGACGAGTTACAAATCATAAAAATATTTTTAGTAGGTTGGTACTTGGTGATAGCACAACCATAAAAATGATTTATTAAGTTAAAGAAGTTCTGAAATTGGGGACAATGAATGTGACTTGTTATTTCTACAGAAAGTACAGACGCTAGCACATCAAGCTATCAAATTTTCCCAATTGTTTTAATGTATTTTTTTTCTTTTTTCTATAACTTATCATATTTACATTTATAAACTGTATATTCATAATAATATATAAAATTATCAAAGAGCATAAAAAAATCGTCCAGAGGTAAAGTTCCCAAAAGGCTGGCAGCATTGCCGCGTTGTTTAACAATGCTGGTTCTTTGACCAAAAATGGAATTGGAAATGAACTTTATGCTTTTGTAATAAAGTTGAAAAAAATTGATAGATTGGATAACTTGATATGTTGTCCTCTGTACAAATTTGTATTACATATATAGAGTACAAAATAAAAAGGACTTTCGTGCCTGTCCGTGTAACCCATTAGTTCTTTGAAACTACTTGGTTGGATTTTGATGTAGTTTTTACCATAATTTAGATAATTTATTCCAATTTTTTTTTAATTGATAAATAAAAAAATACGTGTCTAATACTATTCTTTTATCTGACTGACTGACTAAATATTATTTCTTTGTTTTTACCCTGTCATCAACCCTATTAATAATAATAATAATAAAACTGTATTTCAGACTAGGTCCATAAATATGTAATGTGTATGTGTGTCTATTATGTCAATCAGTCTGCTTTGCCTTTTCCCAACTATGTAAGTTGAGGTATTGCATAATTTCCCCATCTAATTCGTTTGTTGCCCGTGGTACACACGGCTACACATCAAGCTATACATTTCCAGTTTAAGCTGATCTCGCATTGTATAGGATTTCCGTACGATGCGAGACCAGCGTAAACTGGTTATGTATAGCTTGATGTGTAGCCGTGTGTACTACCAGTATTACTACCAGTAGTAAGACGGGCAAAAAAAAATCCCGTAGTACTAAGTGGAACAATAACATTTTACATTTAAAAAGCATCCCACGCTTTTATAGTTATTTTTTGTGTAAAAAAAGGAAAGAAATGGTATTTGTGCTAGCGGTATTCCTTTTATTTATCAATGGTAAAAAAGGCCATCAGTTTATTTCTTTATGTTGGAATATTTAAAAGTCCTATACAACTCATTGAATTAATGTAATTGTTCCACTTCGACTCATAAGATATCATAAAGAAAACGTATGTCTTCCAATGTACAGAGGCCAGCACATCAAGTTACCACAATCTGTCAAATTTCTTTGATAGTATTTCAACTTTATTGGCAAACACCTAGGGTTCATTTTGAATTGTGAAAATTTGACAGTTAGGGATAGCTTGATGTGCTGGCGTCTGTACATATACATTGGAAGACCTAAATTTACTAATAAAAATGTTCGCTGTTGACCCATCCTCGCACTGAACCTTCACACCAGTGTTAAGGTAGGAAAGTTTCAAAATGGCAAATACCAAAGGTACAGGTGTCAAACTATAAAACGTGATAAGAGTGTAACACGGGTAAAATAAAACTTCCCGTGGTACTACTGGATTGCTTGGTAGTACTACGGGATTTTTTTTTACCCGTGTTACTACTGGTAGTAATACTGGTAGTACCACGGGCAAAAAACGATCTAATTTGCCTAATCTCTTTTTAAATTTTATCGCTGCTCATTTTAGTGGTTGGTTTAGTTTTGACGTGTGGTTGTAAAGGTTTACTTTAACACAAACACTGCCACTATTTTTTGTGCTATTCTAAGCTCAGTGCCTTCAACACACATGTGTCATGGCAGTATATGGGTTAACCAATCAATCTAGCGAGCCTTTTCCCAACTATATTAGGGTCGGCTTCTAGTCTAACCGAATGCAGCTCGATACTAGTATTTGACACGGGGCGATTGCCTATCTGACAAAGACGTAGTTACTATGTAAGATCATACCCAGCCACATAGTGACAGACTTTTGGGTTTCTGAAAACCCACAACTACATTAATATTACCTTTCAGAATAAATAATAATTATTATTGAAATATAACAAAGCAATCTCGATGTTGTCAAGGTGTAAAATCGTACGAAGCAGGGTGGGTCGTCAATATTAAAGAAGTAATACTTTCTTTGAAAAGGTTTTCACCTTTTTTGAAAAGAAAACAGAAAAGTAAGAGTCTTGTAATAAGTATTTCATTGCGTGGTACGTCTACGTCGTCGTTTTTTCACACATCTATGAATAAATTATTAATTTGACGACACGGTTGGCGCAGTGATTGAGCGATTGACTTCTGCGCAACATGTCGCGGATTCGATTCCCGCATGGAACAATTAATATTTGTACGACCTGCAAGTATTTGTTCCGGGTCTGGGTGTTTTTCTATCTATAATATGTATGTATTTACAAAAAAAAACTATATAAGTAGTTTATCAGCCAAGTTGTTACCTCCAGCTGTCCCTAGCTGTCCTCCCCCAGGGACAAATACAAAGAAGCCGAGGTCCCGAGGTCGGGGTGCCCTTAGCGTGTAGTCGCTTAGTTTGTAAGTTTGTTTTAAGCCCTGGATGGTGGCTACAATTCTTTTGTGGCATCCACGGGCAAGTCCGGTTAAGCAGTAGACAACCCTATGGCTGAACTGCGAGATGCCAGTATCAAAAAAAAAATTTTTTTTTTGGTTGCTTAGCTTGTGACTATATGGCGCTGTGTGAAATGTCCATGGATATTATTATTACCATTTAATTGATATTATTGATTAAGCAAATTTTTCGTGGAACACAATTTTATTTTGATTTCTACTAAGTCTTCATTGGCTGAACGAGATGTGTTTCCACCTGAAGCGTGTGAATACTGGCGGGAGCGGGAGCGGTTGGAAAGAGTTTCACGTTATATTGGCGTTACATGTGGCACCGACCAGATTGTTCTACGCCCATACATTGTTCGCCCTGGAGCCAACAGCATAGAAAAAATAATTTTCTATTTGTAAATTGCCCTTAGTAACCCATAAGAACAAAGTTTCTTGACGGACACTTTAGAGAACAGATTTATTTAAAAAAAAAAGGAACAGATTTTGAGGTTATTTGTAATAAAAGAAAACATAAGTAATTCCTTCTAAAACCTTCTATTTCTGGTTTCTACAAAGCATTAAACTTCAAATACAATAAAATATTACTGTAAATACAGTTGTATTACAAACCGAAACAAAATCAAAAACGCCAAAAGAAATCGCCAAATACAACACAACCACAGCCAGCACGTGAGACTCGGTGAGACGAACCGACTGACGTAGTGACGTAGAGATGCTCTCTCGAAGATCAATCATTGTATATCGATTATCAATGACCACCTATTTAAACTGTGGTTTTGGTTGGTTTGGTTGGTTGGTTTTGTGGGTTTAAACCACAGTTTAAATAGGACAGATCAATATGTCAAATGTAAATTAATTTGTTCCGTTTCAAACATAAACACGTTGTTGCTATGATTCTACTTCAATTAAATTAATGCTAAAATAAAATATTTTTTTCCCAACGAACAATGTGAAACGTTTTAGTTTGCGACATTTAAAAATAGAGTTTAAGTACTTAAAAAGTAAAAATATGGCTATTGAAGTCGTGGAATAGTTATGAGAACAATTCACTAGAGTTGCGTCGTAAATGACGTTTCAATCGTTCAATGAGAGATTTTCTAACAAGTGAAAAAGCATAGTTCAATAGATGGCGTGGATAAAAAATACGTCTTTGTTTTACTGGCTACTGATAAAAACAATAAGATCCGTTAATAAGAAAGCTTATTTGATGTCAAAAACCAGAGACAGTGTCGTAATTTTTACCACGCCTCTTTTGAACTAATATTTTCTCACTTGTCAGAAAATCCCTCATTCGACTAGTAAGTACATTTTGTGAGTTTGTTTTATTCATTATATTTTCATCATAATCGTGCTAGGCCATATTCATCATAAGTTCCATTAAAATGTTTACGGAACTAATTCCATGAAAAAAATATGCATGAAAAACTTTTATGTTGCACATTTTCAATGTTTTGGAAGTGATAAATATCGAACATCCATTATTTATCACTAGATATTATGGACATCGTCGACGATATCGATATTTATGGAATATGAGCGGGAGCGACACTGTTAAAATCTTTTGTGACATTCACATTGACAATTCCATGAAAGATGGCGAGTTTAGTTGGTAATAAAATCAATGCGATCACTTTTAAAAACCTATAAAGAATTAAACAGTGGCCGCTTGAATTTATTATTTTTAAAAAGCATATTTAAATACAATTAAAATTAACGTACAAGGTCTAGAACAATCTCCTTTGAATAATAAATAAATTTAATTATTATTACAAGGTTATTTATTTAGTTAAACTAACAGTAGTAGTAAAATATTTGTGGTCTATACTGAAGCCCTCTCATAGAAGTACCACAGACTACAAATAGTTTCCAAAGTTATTACCACGTTGAAACTCCATAATCGTGTCGAAAGCAGTTCGATACAAGCATGTAAGTAGGTGTTTATGTTCACAATTATGTATGAACGGGTTCATTCATCGTTTTAATTAATATAGTTAGATGTAAGAAAAAAAGAAAGAAAAAGGTTTATTCTGCACAAACAAAACGCACATTTCTAAAATGTTTATTCTGCACAAACAAAACGCACATTTCTAAAATAAGTTACTTAGTAACTAACTCGTTTTACGAATGTAAAACGAATTGAATTAAAACATGGTTTTGATTGCTTATTCTTTAAAGTTTTGATGCAGTTTTTTTGGTATTTTAAAATATTACATGCAATCTCATAGTACATTCCTTAAATCTCAAAATTAGATGGGGAAAAAACTGTCCTAGATGCATAATCATCTGTGCCGTAGAACGCCTACGCCGTAGAACGTCTACGCCGTAGTATACCTACGTCGTAGCGTTCTACGAACATAGATCGTATTTCCTCTTTAAGCTTTGACACTTATAACTTAGCTCACCCCTTTACCTCTAATAAGCATAATGCTATTTAAGTAGGTGTCGAAAGCTTGTTTTGTCTTTGTTCGCACAATCACGTGTAGTTCAGTGTCGCCCTCTAGAGAATGAACTTAGCAAGTACTCTGTTACGAAGTTACTTCCGCCCTTACTTAGCTGGTTTAATGTTAGCAGTATTATGTTTATGTGTTTAGGCTTTAAAGGAGGCGTGTAAATTTTTGGGGAGGCGCAGGCTGTGTCGTGATTTGAAGAAGTAAAATCCTTTTTTGAAGAAAAAAAAAATGGTTTTTGTTGTGAGATTTTTGTCAAAAATAATTCAGTATTTTTTTTGAGCTAAGTCTTTCACTAAAATACTGTAAAGGTTAGGAAAAAGACACCCTTTATTATGTTGCGGAATCGGCATTATTTCAACATTTGGGTTTTTTTTTTTTTTGATCATGTCTTTATCTATACTTAGCAATACTATAAAGAGGAAATATTTGATTGTTTGTTTGCATTGAGTAGGCTCCGAAACTAAACCGATTTGTAAAAATCTTTTAAATATCCCCGGGTGACATAGGCTGTATTATTTTTTCATTAAATTAGGTATCCTTAGTAAAACTAAAAAAAACTAAAACCAATAATGTTACAATTTCCGATACGCAGGCGTAGCCGCGGGCAGAAGCTAGTATTCTTATAATTCAGAAATTTAATAAAATCCTAAAATAACCAACGAAAAGATGTTATTTTCACTTTCATAAACAGATAATTGTCCGTCTCAAAAAATTACCTTTTCGTTACTTTATTTCAAACATTGAAAGCCTACGGATCTCCATTACAAAGCACCACCACTTCCACGCACTATTTTAACATATGAAATTTTTATTCAGCGGAGAGCGAAGGCAGTGGAATTAAAGAGAACAGTGCGCGAGAACTCTTGCAAATATGTAGAGAAACATTTACATTTATTCGGGGAATACATAATGTGGAGCGAGAGACAAAGGAACTGCGCGATTAAGTCTGTTTGTCTGTTCCAAATTGTGGGGAAATTGAGGTGAAAATGTTTTTGGATAAGAGGGTAAAGACTTTGGAGATACATTTTGAAAATATTGACTAATAATATAATAATAATAATATCCTTGGACATTTCACACAACGCCATATAGTCCCAAGCTAAGCAAACTAATGCTTGTATTATGGTAACGAGATGGCTGATAAGTTTATTATAAAAAAATGTATATAAGTAGTTACTTATATACATTTTTTTTTGTAAATACATACATATTATAGATAGAAAAACACCCAGACCCGTAACAAATACTTGCAGGTCGTACAAATATTTGTTCCGTGCGGGAATCGAACCCGCGACATATTGCACAGCAGTCAATCGCTCAACCACAGCGCCAACCGTGTCGTCAAACTGACTGTTTATAAACTGGGCCTGGCCTTGGCCTAAATGTGAGTGTAATATAAAGTATTACCCCTGCTTCACCTATCGAAGTTTACAAGCGTGATGTTATGTAGTATGTTCAATATTGGATCTAGGTAGCATTTATCCGTATACTTATCTTCATCCTTAACTGAAAGATAGAAAGAAAATACATTTACAGACTAAAAGTGCACAACATATTATACTAAAAAGTAAAACATAAAAAGGTAAACAACAAAAAACGCAAAGAAGGAAGAAAGTGCAAAAAGGGAACTCTCTTGGTCGCCATTTAAATTGAACTGTTTTAGCACCAATTTATAATTTTCGAAGTTTTGACTGCTTGTCATGAATGGCATTGCTTATTTTATGGCGTATGAAATACACTGCTAGTTTTTAATCAGCTTAGTGATCATGTTCATGAACAGGATCTAATAAAATGGTTTCCAGACGTTATTTCATATTCATTATAAGCAATTATAACGAAAATATTTTCATAAAACTGAACAAAACAATATATCAGAGACAAGCGAAGCCACATAATCTCGCAAGTTCACCGAAAACTGTAGACAAAGGAATATATTTTTGTATTAAGCATACCGACCTGCTGTATTTTGTTAATAACGCCCCAGATCTCTCAAGAGTCGCCCGCTTGCCTTCCAAATTTTAATCTTATTACCATATAGATTAAGTAGGATTTTCAACGACGGTTGCGGGAAGAATTTTCTAAGTGAGTACATATATACCGTTTTATTGTGCCCGAACAAGAGTACTCGAGTTATGATTGAGTTTTTTGTGTAACATTGTTATGGAAATAACAACCAATATGTTGTTTTGATTGTGATGTAAAGGCGACAACCTAGGCTTTTGATGTTTTGAATGGAAAATGACGTCGTATTTTTAAATTGTTTTTTGTTCAAATATTGGTTTTAAACGACACGGCTGCGGATTGATTTCAATGTTTTACTTTTTGTCGGTGTTGACAATGTAAATGTTTCGATGTTTTACATCCGGTATCATGCACTGAAATGAAAATTGAGTAATTCTGTGATTTATAAAAACAACGCTATACTTCATCAATATTGAGACGTTTATTTTTGGAGAACCTATTTTAGAACGATATTAATGTAGTTGTTAAAAAAAAATTGGCAATACCGGCGTGCATAATAACGTAAACGATTAAACGATGCAAGGAAGTATTTAAGGATCATCATCAGCAGGTAACGTTCTATAGTTACTACCTACCCCCATGGTAAGACAGAGTAAGCTTGCGTATGTATGTAAACTAGCAACACATAAAACAAACTCATCTCATATTAAAACGCCACAAAAGCCACAAAACAAAAGAAAAATCCGTGCGATATCGCCATCAGAACCTCTTCATAAATATGGACACCTCAATACTTCATATTATATTACTGGAACACAGGCGTTGCCATCACATTATTTAAATACGCAAGCTTACTAGAGGCTACGCGTTAATAATTCCGAATATCGAACGCAAGACTCGAATAAATAATCGATTTGAATCGATACCGTATTTCTAGTAGAACTCGAAATGTCTTCCTTTTCCGCGGCGCGAATAAAAAATGCATCTAATGTAAATTCACCATTGGGAATGTAGTAGTTGTACATTTTAAGATAGGTTGCGGTAGTTCTTTTCTTTATGTTTCTTGACGCCTCGCTATAGTTATAATATAGATACCTAATAAAATAAAAAAATACTTAGAAAGGACCAAACATAACTGGAGATGGTGGCCCAGTGGTACCGCTCTCGACTTACGAATTGTTGGTCGTGAGTTCGAACCCAAGCAGGCGCTTTACTTTGTGTATTTAATTTCATCACCACTGCTCTCAAAACGGTGAACAAAAACATCGTGAGGAAGCCGGTATGTCTTAGAACTAAAAAATTCGAAGACAGGCCATAATCCACCACGTGGGCCTAGTGCCCTTCTCCATCTCTTAGAGAGGAGGCCTGTATCCCAGTAGTGGGAACATTATAGGCTCATTATGTAACATAACTGGCGAAATTCTGGCGTATTATTGTCACTCCTCTGCCTGCATCCACATGTGTAAGGTTTTTTCCACCACTTATGACAAAAAAATTTCGGTAAACCAATCAACGAGATCGAAATTGTATACTAAACTAGCGATCCACCCCGGTTTCGCACGGGTGCAATATAGATACTATCGCGCGGGCGGAAATTAGTTTAACTATACGTCTAAACCTTCCTCTCGAATCACGTTATCAATTCATGAAAACCGCATTAAAATCCGTTGCGTAGATTTAAAGATTTAAGCGTACGGAGAGACAGACGGCGGGAAGTGATATTGTTTTATGTAATACTAGCTTCTGCCCGCGACTTCGTCCGCGGAAAATTTCTTGTTTTAACATTAGAAGTAAGTCGAAAAACTACTTTTTTAAAACATAAAACGAAATATAAAAGTTAAAATACAAAAGATAGGAATATGGTGTCGCGGACTTTTTTGTAGAAATAATTAAGGCGAACCGGGTTGCCATACATTGCTTTCAATTTTAAACAACTGTTTAGGCAGCGCATGCAAATAATTCTGTTTTCAGGCAGCGCATGCAAATAATTTTGTTTTCACAGGTATTTCCTTCCGACTTGCTAGACTAAAATTGCGATAGCTCGGCTAATATGTATGATATAAATATAATTTATAGCCTATAGCACTCAGGAATAATGTAGCTTTCTATTGGTGAAAAAAATTTTGAAATCGGATCATTGGTTCCGGAGATTACCCCCTACATACAAACTTACAAACTTACAAATTTTACCTCTTTATAATATTATTATTATATTATATTATTATTATAGTATAGACTAGCTTTTGCTCGCGACTTTATCCGCGTGAAGTTTGGTTATATTGCAATATCGGGAGATAGTTTTGAGACAAATAGATAGTTTGACAAATGTTCGACATGATTCTTTAAACTGTCATTACTTTTTTAGAACCCATTGACATGAAACAAACACTAAATGTTAAGTGAAGCTTACCACAATATACATTAGTGAACCACATCCAAATCGGATAAGCCGTTTGTGAGATTAGCGTGCACAAACGCACAGACGAACAGTTGAAACGACAAACAGACAAAAATTCTAACCATCATTGTTTTGGGTTCTCTCATATATCTTTCATATACAGACAGCGATCCGTTACATTTTTATAATATGTATTTATAGAACAACAACATATAGATAGATGTAGAGGTAAATTAAATAGATTCAACGCGATAAGCTTCAGCCAGTCACAAAGCATATGCAATGATTCCACCTGGCTGTCGGCGTTCAACACGATTGACATTTAATTATTACGTGCAGGTTTAATAAAATGGACGGGCTTGCGGTGCGAAATTTGGTTTAATGATATGGATTCAATTTTCATGTCGAAAAGTACTAGAACGTGGTAAGGACGGTCTTGTTTTCAGTACTGAGTATTTCTGACTGACCGACACCTTGACAATTAAAAAATGCCTATAATTGGTTTATCTATATCTATACTAATATTATAAAGAGGAAAGATTTGTATGTAAGTATGTTTGTAACGAATAAACTCAAAAACTACTTAACGGATCTAGATGAAACTTGGCACAAAGACAGATTATAGTCTGGAATAGCGTTAAAAATAAATGTACGGTTCCCGTGGGATAATTTCCTACATACACGCGGGCGAAGCCGCTGGCAAAAGCTAGTTTGAAATAAATGCTTTGAGTTTGAGTGCGTTCTTGATTTGCAAAGGTATAATGAAAGAAATAGTGTAAAGAAGAAAGTGAAGAGATGTCTTCTTTGATGTCAAATGCACTTCCAGTTTTACAGGCATAATTGTATTTTTAGGAAGTCACACTTCCTGGTTGCACTCCATGAATAACCATTCACTCGTTTATGTTTTTCTTTGTGGAACATGAATGGAAGCTTTCAGTGGAAATTTTTATAACAATCGTAACAATAACATCCTGTAAAGTTATGAAACCACAACCATTACGCCGCTAGAGCAAGACAGATGCCAAATGGGATGCGCCTTCTTTCTCTAACACATTCGTAGGCTGAAATGTTCATGGTGTGTGGTTTTCGATGTAGACCATTACAGATGTATTATGTGGTCGTGCCGGATCGTTAGGCCACGGTTTTATTAGTTAAAACGCTTATTTTATCTTTTGGTTTGGATATTATAATTATTATAATTGAGGCAAATATTTTTTTAAACGCAACCAGTTGTTCTGTAGATGAACGGATATTCAGAAGCAATGCTATTACTATTTAAAAATCAATCTGGTTTAGATCAAATCAAATCAAAATCAAAAGTCATTTATTCAAATTAGGCTGAAGATCAGCACTTTTTGAAGGTCAAAGTTACATAAGACAGTCCCCAAAAAACGCCCACCCTTCACCACTTCCTAGTGCTTTAGCTGGGAAGAAGAAGTGGCGCAACAAACTCCCCAGCAGCACAGCTGTCTGTTTAGTTAGAAGAACTTGACTCTACACATTTATCGTATGAGAAGTAAATAACGTTACGAAACTCATCACATTAAAATCAATCATTTGCCACATGTCAGCTAGCATACGTCAATATACCAATTAAAACATTAAAACTGACTGTACTCAAGCGTAAATTAAAAAAAAGAGCCTCCAGGTAAAAGCGCGTGCCCGCTTACATGTAATAAAATGATAAAATATTGATGTATGTATTTCTATTTAAACTAGCTGACCCGACAGACGTTGTCCTGTCTTAACTGTGATACCTACCCTACCTACCTACCTACCTGCCTACCTACCTAGCTACCTACCCTACCTACCCTAGCTACCCTACCTACCCTACCTCCCCACCCTACCTACCCTACGTACCCACCCTACCTACCCTACCTACCTACCTACCCTACCTACCCTACCTACCCTACCTACCTACCTACCTACCTACCTACCCTACCTACCTACCCTACCTACCCACCCTACCTACCTACCTACCTACCTACCTACCCACCCTACCTACCCTACCTACCTACCCTACCTACCTACCTACCCTACCTACCTACCCTACCTACCTACCTACCTACCTACCCTACCTACCTACCTACCTACCCTACCTACCTACCTACCCTACCTACCTACCTACCCTACCCTACCTACCTACCTACCTACCTACCCTACCTACCTACCCTACCTACCTACCCTACCTACCTACCCTACCTACCTACCCTACCTACCTACCCTACCTACCTACCCTACCTACCTACCCTACCTACCTACCCTACCTACCTACCCTACCTACCTACCCTACCTACCTACCCTACCTACCTACCCTACCTACCTACCCTACCTACCTACCCTACCTACCTACCCTACCTACCTACCCTACCTACCTACCCTACCTACCTACCCTACCTACCTACCCTACCTACCTACCCTACCTACCTACCCTACCTACCTACCCTACCTACCTACCCTACCTACCTACCCTACCTACCTACCCTACCTACCTACCCTACCTACCTACCCTACCTACCTACCCTACCTACCTACCCTACCTACCTACCCTACCTACCTACCCTACCTACCTACCCTACCTACCTACCCTACCTACCTACCCTACCTACCTACCCTACCTACCTACCCTACCTACCTACCCTACCTACCTACCCTACCTACCTACCCTACCTACCTACCCTACCTACCTACCCTACCTACCTACCCTACCTACCTACCCTACCTACCTACCCTACCTACCTACCCTACCTACCTACCCTACCTACCTACCCTACCTACCTACCCTACCTACCTACCCTACCTACCTACCCTACCTACCTACCCTACCTACCTACCCTACCTACCTACCCTACCTACCTACCCTACCTACCTACCCTACCTACCTACCCTACCTACCTACCCTACCTACCTACCCTACCTACCTACCCTACCTACCTACCCTACCTACCTACCCTACCTACCTACCCTACCTACCTACCCTACCTACCTACCCTACCTACCTACCCTACCTACCTACCCTACCTACCTACCCTACCTACCTACCCTACCTACCTACCCTACCTACCTACCCTACCTACCTACCCTACCTACCTACCCTACCCTACCTACCTACCCTACCTACCTACCCTACCTACCTACCCTACCTACCTACCCTACCTACCTACCCTACCTACCTACCCTACCTACCTACCCTACCTACCTACCCTACCTACCTACCCTACCTACCTACCCTACCTACCTACCCTACCTACCTACCCTACCTACCTACCCTACCTACCTACCCTACCTACCTACCCTACCTACCTACCCTACCTACCTACCCTACCTACCTACCCTACCTACCTACCCTACCTACCTACCCTACCTACCTACCCTACCTACCTACCCTACCTACCTACCCTACCTACCTACCCTACCTACCTACCCTACCTACCTACCCTACCTACCTACCCTACCTACCTACCCTACCTACCTACCCTACCTACCTACCCTATAGGAGGAAAATCAGCAGCTGATCGAAAAAAAAAAAAAAAAAAAATGTATTCTGCTATTCAGGGCGGAGACAAATCGAACGAAACAAAAACCATGAAAATTGGTCCAGCAGATCTCGAGTTATAACGAAGGGAACAAACCCGTCTTTCTTTTATATATATAGATATTATCCTGGGATAAGGGCAGGAGAATGATGATAGTTCGTTAGTATGTTCTCATCCGGGGCTTGTGGCTAAGTAGTAAGAGTTGCCCGGGTCGATGGATCTGGTTAAGCTACTCTTGCCGCGATTGGTCCGTTGATGGGCGACCATCTTTACATACCAATAACTCTCCGTGCCTAGGACGTCGTTGGTCCCAGCTGTCATTCGTGGATCTTTGTCATTCATTAGGGGTCGTTAGAAGCACGAAACTCTGACGACCATTCTTCCCAAGGCGTATCGTGGTACCCAGTACCCGGGTAGTGGACATCAGATAGACAACCGCTCCATGTAAAATCAATAACATTTTCCCAGGTCGGGCCAAGTGTGATTGGGTTTGGCACAATATCTAATTTTATGTCGGTCTACTCCTATGTAGTTCGTGTGATTATAACTTGAGAGTTACTTGACATTTTAATTTTAACATAACATTATATGCTCTGGCTAGGTTTTTGTACGAAATAGTTTACGCGAAGAAAGCCATATCTCAGGCCAGTCAGATATTTTTTTTTTTATTCAAGCAGTCGGCAGCATAGGCATAGCATAGGATAATCAGCCTATAATGTTTCCACTGCTGGGACAGAGGCTTCCTTTCTGTGAGGGGGAGTGGATCATGATCCACCACGCGGGCTAAGTTCGGGTTGGTGGAAGTCACAGTCATGTCTTCGAATTTTTGATTCTAGGCCGGTTTCCTCACGATGTCTTCCTTGACTACAAAAAGTATAGAGCTTCCTTGGGTTTGAACTCACGACCTACAAACTCGTAAGTCGGAGACTATACCATTGGGCCACCACTGCAGTCGGTACCACGGTTAAATGCTAGTGTAAAAATAATAGCAACGTCTTCAGACCACTCCATCTGGAGAGTTTGCGGTGAATATTTTTATTTCTTTACTGTTGTTTTGCCACACTCAAGCGGTAACTCATCTCCAACTTTTAGCAGTAATTTAACTTTAACTGTTATCGATACTTAAACCGTTTGTTATTCTAGAATCAGTTATTTAAGTAGGTAGATAGTTTCAATGTTCTACTGTATCATAGTCTTCGTTATAACAGTAGGTACACTTCGTCATTGTTGCATAAGTATTTATTATAAACTAGCACTTTGTCCGCGGCTTCGCTCCCGTGGTCTTTCCCGTAGGACCCGTTATTTTTCCCGGGATGAAAAGTAGCCTATGTTACTCCTAGAAAACTAAGCTTTTTAATGGTGAAAGATTTTTTTATATCGGTCCAGTAGTTTCGGAGCCTATTCATTTCAAACAAACAAACAAAAAATCGAATCTTTCCTCTTTATAATATTAGTATAGATATAATATATACTAATATACTAATAAGCTATAAACATTAAGCAAAAAATAATTTGATAAAGACTTTGTGGGAGATGATTGGAAAACCTGTCAGACAGATGATGGCACCTTCGCTAATGGCACCTAGCCTAGTCCACATATGGCACCTATCAATATTTTTGGCAGGTGCCTTTCGTGGACTCAAATTTATTTTTTAATTTTGTCCACATAGGGCACCTACGGCTCAGAAGCCTAGTGTTGGGATGTATTTGGTTTACAGGGCGATTAGAAATAAAAGATATCGATAAAAATCACATCAATATTTATTAATTAAACTAACTATAATTTGACTACAATCAGTCTCCGCATATCACATTTATTGCAGAATCAGCCTTTAGATATTTACTTATAAATTAAACAAAGAGAAACCTTAAAATATTTATTAATTAAACTAACTATAATTTGACTACAATCAGTCTCCGCATATCACATTTATTGCAGAATCAGCCTTTAGATATTTACTTATAAATTAAACAAAGAGAAACCTTAAAATATTTATTAATTAAACTAACTATAATTTGACTACAATCATTCTCCGCATATCACATTTATTGCAGAATCAGCCTTTAGATATTTACTTATAAATCAAACAAAGAGAAACCTTAAAATATTTATTAATTTAACTAACTATAATTTGACTACAATCAGTCTCCGCATATCACATTTATTGCAAAATCAGCCTTTAGATATTTACTTATAATTTAATCAAAGAGAAACCTTAAAATATTAATTAATTAAACTAACTATAATTTGACTACAATCAGTCTCCGCATATCACATTTATTGCAAAATCAGCCTTTAGATATTTACTTATAATTTAATCAAAGAGAAACCTTAAAATCGCAGTTTTTTAATGCAGTGTCCAAGAGAAATAGCGCCACTTTTATATTCTTCTAAAATACTGTCTATTAATATGCTTTTTTTTTTGCGCTGCCATGTTGTCTCGCATATCTCTGGTGGAAAAGTAGCCTTTTTTTTTGAGGGTGGGAAATCATCCAATGACTTCTCCCGCTTTGGGTGGAGCGGAAGGGAGTGTCAGACTCTTACTGACTAAAACCCATCCATGTTCCTTCCGTAGCCCTTTATGTTCCGGGGTAGCGATAACCCTTCGGACAATCCCGCTAAGAGTCGTTTAGATCATGCTGTCATGCTAGGAACACACACAATTTACGGCGAATACCTACTTTAACAAAGGTTGTCCTCATTTTTTTCCACAACTATATTCCCTTACATATCAGATAGAAAAACATAAGATACATTGAACTTTACTTCGATATCAACTGGCTTTTACGTCCTGTTTATGCCGTGGTGTGTCTCGTTCTACTTTCGACGATAAACGCCCACTTTCTGCCTGTTTGCCTGTTTTATTGCCGGCGAAAGTATTGTTTTTCATTATCTTATCTAGTAGTAGAGACATAAATAAAATTGTGTGTATATAGTCGGAAAACGTTTTAGGTTGATCTTGATATGGAAAGTAACTTGTATGTATGTAGGATATCCTGTAGTAAAGAAATATGTACAGGGTAACAGAAAGGGTATATACATACAAAAGGATATGCTACAGACCATCAAACTGATCAACTTTTACTATAGGACCAACTCTGAAATCGTGAAAAAAAATCAGCTGGTCCCCTACATTTCGATGAGGCACGTGAGTAAAAATGTATAGAACAGCTGATTTATTTTTTGCGATTTCGGAGTTCGCCCATAGTAAAAGTTGTTCAGTTTGGTGGTCTGTAGCATATGTTTTTGTATGTATATACCCTTTCGGTTGAACCCTGTAGGTATAGGCCTTATTGTATTGTGAAAAAAAAACGCGTCACCACCCCTTTTTTATATCCACCTTAAAGTAAAAGCTACATAAAAGCCCGCGAAATTAAATTTCTCTTTAATTTTTTAAATGTAATTTGCAGGTCAGTATCAGGTTGTATGTTGATCAAAATATGATTCGATTAATTACAACGATGTACATTTTTTTTTAAATATTGATGTACCTATGGGCAATATTTTTTTTTGGCGCAGTGGTTGAGCGATTGACTGCTGCGCACTATGTCGCGGGTTCGATTCCCGCACGGAACAAATATTTGTACGACCTGCAAGTATTTGTTACGTAAGTGCAAGTATGTATGTATTTACAAAAAAAAAATGTATATATGTAGTATATCAGCCATCTCGTTATCATAACACAAGCATTAGGTTGCTTAGCTTGGGACGATATGGCGCTGTGTGAAATGTCCAAGGATATTATTATTATTATTATAATTGCATCTCAGAGCCGCATTTCACAAAACTACCTTCAAAAGCCATTCTTCACTAATCCCGTCCCACCGCAAGTCCCACCAGACATTCAAAGGCACCAATTAGGAATGATGTCCAGTTACATTTATCAGTTGCAAATCACCAGTAAATGGCTATCAGTCTGCAGTAACAAATCCTGCTGGCAGTTATGCAAATCCTTCGCTTGTTTAGTGGGGGAAGGCTTCTAGCTGACATGGTACGCCAGTCCATTATCTTGCCGGATTGAAAGCAAACGGGGAGAAATGGTTGTGGTTGGTAAATTGTATGTTACCTGTCGTTGCTCGGAGAAAGCATGTGTTCCGTTTCTGGTAGTATTAACTGAATGTTGTATTAGCTTTGTTTAAGGCATATTTGGTTGAGTTAAAGTAAAGATGGCTGGCTCAGTGATCCAGTGGTCGCAAGCGTGACTACTTGTGATGTGATCCTGTGTTTGGTTTCCAGGTCAGGTAAAGCATTATTGGGGTTTTTCCTTTGGCTCGGTGGATGGTTATAGGCTCGTCCCTTATCACATGGTACAGTCGCCAGCATATCAAGTTACTATTGACTGTCAAATTTTTTCAATCGATTTTGAACTTAATACAGCAACGTTTTAGGTTAAAAATAGTTAGCAGAAAATTTACGGTTTGGTTTAACTTGATCTACTGGCGACCGTACCTTTTCAACATCGAAGCCGCTGGCAGAACTTATTATAATTATGAATCGAACCCAAACCCAATGTTCATTAATTTAAAGAATTATTTGCTTTCGATCTTACTTTGAAAATATCTAACCGTAAAAGAGACACAAACAAGGGATTTTATTAAGGCATGTGTGGTTCTTATAAAAAATAGTTTTACTTTGTTCGATATCTAGGTATCTCGATGAATACTTAGTAAATATAATAAGAATATACATTTTACTGAGAATAACGAGCTTATTAACATTATACTGTGTATGTGTCGACGCATAAAGAAAACATATCCCGTATCTCGTGCTTGATTGCAATCTCCTAAAAAGCTCCCAAACCTTGACCGGAATTTAAGACAAAAACACAGAACCACACGTGGCTGCCCATTTTCTTATTATAATCTCTTAGCGCTTGTTTAACAGACATCAGATGGTATACAAAATGTTGATGTCAGAAATCATACTAATATTATAAAGACGAAAGTTCGTGAGTGTGTGTGTTTGTCACATACCTACATAAATACACACATATACATTAAAATCTAATCCATTTCCTATCCGAAAAAAAAAAATTTATAAATAATTTTTGTCTCGTAATAAAACTAAAATAATTTGAAGACAATACAAAGTCAAAGTCAAATCATTTATTTCAAATAGGTGCAAGAAACGCAGGTGCACTTTTGAACGTCAAAATGAACAAGAAATGGAATTGATTCTAGTCGCCAAAGGTAGTTTCGTAATGGGCTCCACCGTTATTCTTTAAAAATGTTTTGTATAAATGAATTAAAAATTATATTTGTGAAGACGATGTACCTAGAATAAAAACACTACACCACAAAAGGTGAAAAGAAAAACAAATGCAACATATGATAGAACATTATTAAGACCTAAGTATGTACATGACAGGTATAATACAATCAACAAAATATGGCAAAAAATAATTTAATTCAAATACATAGTTTGCAATTCCACTAATATGTAGTATTACCTTAAAAGTAAAAAACAATTTACAGTTACCACCATTATGTAACTCAAGAGTAAAAATCTCATACCTAACTAAGCAACCATATACATCTTTAGCAAGGAACAGTTGTGACGTCATCTCTCAGTAGCATGTATTGGCACTAAGCTCAATTAATTTTTCATCAGTCTTTCACGTGACTGCGACAAGGGTACAGTTGTAATAGCCTATTAATAGCCTTTCATATCGAACATGAACTTGTTGCTGTTTGTATTGAAGCGTTTTTTCAGCGTTATATACGCTTTAGTAAAGGTTGTTTGTTTAACTCCTTATAATGTCTGTGTGTTAAAGAAAAAGTCTGTAGTGCTTGTAGTAAAAGAAACAATTATACAGAGTGAAATTGAATTCATGGGAAAAATTTTAAGCGGTCATTGTACTCATCATTATGAACAACTTTAACAATGGGAACAAATCTGAAATCGCGAAAAAAATCAGGTGTATACTTTATGCTCTCATAACTGGTCAAAATGTAGAGAACAGCTGTTTTATTTTTCCCTTAAAATATTGTCTATAAATTCAATTTCACCTGTATAACAATGTGTGAAGATCAACAAAATATAGAATTATACAGAGTTGATACGACAGAGGGGCTTTCCTTTAAACAGCTTATGCTAGGGACCATTTTCAAACTCTGTACCATAAATCAATTAAATAGGAGCAGTAGTTTAGTCGCAAATGTTTTTTTAAGTTTTTGCCCCGTTTGAACACGATGTATCTTTCCTAACAGCGCTCCGACGCGCGCGCGTCGGTGCCGCTGCGTTACAAGGTCAGTTTTTATTTACAAAGGGTGGTTGCGTTTTACTCTGATCCTCCCTCAATTTTGGTGCTTTTTATTTTTATACCGTACCGAGTTAATACTAAACACGTATAGTATACGTAGTGTGTAATTTAATGCCCCTCTGTCATATCAACTCTGTACTACGTCTCCTACTTTTTGACAAAGCTGAAAGTGCACTAGGTCTCAACCACCTCGCAAACTACGTGATATGCCAATGTGACAGTTTGACGACTAGACGTTGGCTTGACGCATGCGACTGTCATCGCGTGTGCCCGTGCACCATGAGTCTAGACGCTGCGACAAGTTGGAAAAGCGTGCGTTTCCCCTACAGTGTCGTTGCGATTCCCCAACTCGATGCTAAGCTTTGAATATATAAAAATCCACGGTTGCTGCCTGTCGTTGCGTCTAGTCTCCGAGCAGTCGCCGGCGCATCTCGCGAAGTAGACATAATGTCTTGTTCATTTTCTTCACTTAGTATAAAATATCTAAAATGCATCTTGAAATATGCTAACACACGCGCGCTATGCTCTTGATTATGCTATATTTATATATAAATATGTTAACTTGTTAATTAAAACCACATGTTAGTAACTTATAAAATAATCGTTGAAAGTGCATAACAATTTCAATATAGCCAGACTAGTTAATAAATTGTTCGTATAAGTAGTTAGGATATAATTAGTTTGAGTTTGCTAGACTAACTACATACGTTTCGTAAAAGTCGCTCCTTAGGGAACATGGGAGCTTAATAGCGGTTATAAGTTATATCTTTTAGTTAAAAACTAAGACTACTTTACTACAGACGTACTTACATTAATTATATTGCAAGGTGAATTTAATGATATATTTTCCATTTTTACAAAATAACTAGTTCAATTTACTACCAAATAGGACCCTATTTGATAGTAGTCTAGCCATAAACAAAAAAACTCGATGGATTAATGATATTTAGGCTAACTGTACCAATTCTGGGTGGAGACGTCAGAATAGCAGCAACCCATTGTGGGTCCTGAGTTCAAACCCTGGCAGGCGTTTTATTGTGAATAATTTCATCACCTCTTAATATACTGAAAGAAAACATCGTGAGGAAACCGGCATGTCTTAAAGCCAAAATATCAACAACACGTGATATCTACCAACTCGCACTGGACACGCGTGGTACACTACAACCTACTTCTTCTGGGAGAGAAGAGGCCAGAATCCGTGGAAACATTATAGACTGATTATGCAAAAGTAATTTGAGTAGTCTGGTACGAATATGTCAGACTACGCCTTAAATCATCTAAAACACCTACAAGTATCTAAAACGTTAAAAAGAAACTTCTTAACAACAATACTCCGGCGCTGAACAAACGCTCACATACCGGTGATAGATCGCAGCGCGGACAAAGCATCGCGTGCGGCACTTGCGTTTATCAAGTTAAGTTAAGCTGGACCGCTTAATCTTAATCATTCAGTTGTTGAAATGGATTAGAAATATTACAGAACCCTTCTAATTAGCTGAGAAACCGTCTACCTCTAGTAGGTTCTAGGCGGCTGCGAGTGGATTGGAATTTTGGGGTAAAGTTCCTGTGCAACTTCTATTTTGGATGTCTTACGGACCACCCCTCCTGAAGAAGTGATGTGGGTGCCACCTGCATCAGAGACATAAAGATAATGTGAGTTGTGATAATGTGAATTTGCTTGGTAATCATACTGAAGCCCTTAACGTTAAATATAGAAAAAGAGCAATATTGCGTGGTGGGACAAAAAGATGTGGTGGTTGTAGGATTTCGGTGACAGCGTAGTGGTATAACCGTCGGACTGCCAAGTCAAACCTCTGATTTTTCGGATCCATGTGCATATTGTGTAATCAATACTTGCTTAAAAAACGGTGAAGGAAAATATCGTGAACCGGCATGTCCTGAGAGATATTTCTAAACAGCATGTGAAGCTAAGTCAGAGGCCCATGGGCAGCATAAGAATTCTGATACCAGGTTAGTCAATTTTTTTTTTAACCTTTTGAACGCCATTGTCATATATACGTGACAAGCCAGCGCATGCCCTGAACGCCAACGACACAAATACGTGACAGTGGCAACAACACTATCCACACGAAATAAACAATGAAATCATTACTTTTGTGAGTGTTTATATAGATATCTTAAAAATTGAAGCTTTCGTACGTATTAAATGAAATGAAACAAATTGGAAGACACCATGTAAGAAGAAAATAAATGTGTAGCTTGGCGTGCGTTTATGCTCTGGCGTTCAAAAGGTGATGATTTTGATTTGATTGTGGGGTCCCGCTGTGGGTAGAGCCGAAGAGAGTGTCAGACTTTTACTTACTAAAATCCATATATGTGCCTTTCTTAGTCCTATGTGTTTTGGGGCAGCGGTAATCCTTTCAGATAGCCCCGCTGAACCAGGTTAGTCACTAACCACACGAAACAGAAAGAAAGTAGGTGACTTGCACAAACGATTACTTATAGGGTTTCGCTCTTACATACATGCACATCTATATGTTGCATTAAAGAGTCTATAACAAATCCCCAGATATAAAATACTCCACAATACTTCTTCAAGAGCTTACTAGTGCTGTAACAAAGTGTGACGTGAACATGGAAGCACTAAGATATGTCCCGTTCTCACAATAGAGAGTTTAAAATATAAAAGGAGTCCACTGATACCATTGTGTCGGAGATTTGTGCCTTTATGATGGGTAAACTGGGAGTATTTGTGGGTCTTTGTATAGTTTTCTGTTAGGATAGTGTAAAGTATCTTACGGGATCGTCTTCATGGTTTTCGAAAGGGTCTATAGATCTTAAAACTGCATCGCTTATCTTAAAAATGTATGTTCAACTAGCGCATTCTGTTTGTTGTGTGGGAATTATTTCAATAGACATTTTGCTGGTAAAAGGGAATAGATCCTTACATAACACAATATCACGCCATGTTTTCCAGAGGCAATGCTGATTCTTTGACCTAAAAATTGGTCAGACCACTGGTCATGGGTATAGATTCGCCCAACCGCTCAGACCCCACAGCCCTAGTATATCAACCCCAAACACGATAAGGTTGTTTGTTTATTTATTTATTTTATTATTTTTGTACACCTGTCAAATACATTTAGATACTACATAGATAGTCTTAGTACAAAGGTACTGCTTATTTCTTAAGAAATTTCTTCCAATAGACCTGCGAAAGGAGAAGTGAAAAAGAGATGTACACAATAGTATGTGAGAACAAGAAGAGAAGAAAATACTAAAATAATAAATCAAATCAAGGCTTTTCCCACCAATGTTGGGGTCGACTGCCAGTCTAACCGGATGCAGCGAATACCAGTATTTTACATGGAGTGACTGCCTATCTGACCTCCACAACCTAGTCAGTAACTGGATAATACGATACCCCTTGGTAAACCTTTCGGGCTTCTGATTACCCGTAACGACTGTCAAAGATTCACGAATCGGGACCAACTGCTTGACGTGCTTTCCGGGGCACGGAGGAGTTAATAATAAATACACCTACACATATAATGCAATAACATAATATATTTAAATGAATACATAATCCTTTTTTTTTCAGGTTGGGAAATCATCCAATGACTTCTCCCGCTATGGGTGTAGCGGAAGGGAGTGTCAGACATTTACTGACTCAAACCCATCTATTTTACTTCCTTAGCCCTTTTTGTTCCGGGGTAGCGGAAAATCCCGCTCAAGTAATATATATTTGTGGTATTAAAAAAAACACATAAAAACTAATATTAACAAAAACAATCACAAAATAACAACCACATTGTCAAAAAGCAAATATCGCCCCTTATACACGCTCATAGAGGCACAGCTGCGTCACAGGCTCTCATATAAATTCACCGTCGCGGGAATATTTAGGAAATGTGCCAGCAAATTGAAACGTTATGACGTCGTATTAGCATCGTATATTGTTCTTACAATGTATTTTATTAGGCTGTGGTGCCAGGTTCGAGAGGTTCTTTTTGGGTTTGAGTATATTTTTGGAAGAATTTTGTAAGTAGATTAGGTATTCACATTAGAACCTTCATCTGGGTCGAATTAATTTATTTTCTTTCTATCTAGGATGTTGAGGCTATGACAATACTTTGTAGGTAGTTGAAACTCCTTACGACTTAAGGCGAATTTCAGCAATGAAACTAATAACGCAGCTTGTGCTAAGGAGCTCGTGGCTAAGTACTAACAGCCGCACAGTTCGATTAAGCTACGCTTGCCGGGGTTGGCCGTGGATGGGTGACCATCTTAACATACCGAGACTCCTCCGTGCCTCGGAATGCACGTAAAGCCGTTGGTCCCTGCTGTCATTTGTGCATTGCCGTTACTGGGTTGTGGGGGTCAGATAGGCAGTCGCTCCATGTAAAGTACTGGTATTCAGCTGCATCCGGTTAGACCTGAAGCCGACCCTAACACAGTTGAGAAAAGGCTAGGCAGATGGATGGTAGGAGTATATTGGCAAAAGTGTATCGTAACAAAAAATGCGTTACGCTCTGTTGACTCCCATATTTTTAATACTTAAACAAAAACTTTTGACACTTAAACTTAAGACTATACTAGATGGCTGTTTTTTTAGGTATACATATAGATGTACAAAGAAAGGAAGTACTTTCCAACCAGGTGTCCCCCGACACCTCCTGACTATTTATTTACCTACAAACTTACTTTTCACTTTTTACTCAATAGCGAGGAATTTTTATAAATTTAGAAAAACTAACATATTTTTTCCAAACAATTCAATTCGATTGCCAAAAAGATCTGGCAACTCTACGTCTCTAGAGAAACATTAAAACTTGCAACATCGTTTGAAATTCGCAGCGATGGTCGCCGCTCCTAGCGTTTAGCTGCAGAATATCATTATATACATTGTGGTTTTTGTTGTGTATTCAAAAGTTTAAGTTTTAGTACATTTTAGAGCAGATGCAGCTGCCCGAACACTTGATATAATGCTTTAAGCACTTGGCACTAATATCTCAGGGTGAGCAAACCGCATAAGTAATATCCTTGGACATTTAATATCCTAATTGGACATTTAATAACCTAAGCCAAAGTGAATACTTTGCAAGTTTCTTAATGGCGAACAATATAATTGAAGCAATACACATAATATTTACATACCTAAAAATATTTAAAATATTAATAATAACTATGTGCAAGTATTAATTCGTCCGTATTGCCACGTTGTATGGCAATACTGATTCTTCGAGCGAAAAATAGGCCAGTCCTCTGGTCACGTGAAAAGTCGACCAATCGCTTGGCGATGTCTCGATAAACACAGTAGGCACTCGGACCCCATGGCCCTAGTGTTTCAACCCCAAACGGCTCGAACATATTAGTCCCAATCAGATTGGATTATTTGCGCCGTTTGAGGATTTCTGCACCTGCAGCAGTTGCCCCAGTACAACCCGCCGTGCAAGGAAGATTGGATGGCGCAAGGGTGTCGACATACGTTGCATCCCACACCAACGGTCTACCTACCTTCCAAGGTATTAGTGTCATTCCATCTGGAATTGAACAACATTGTCAACAATTGAATCGTATCGTCATTGTAAAACTACTAAATCTATAAGTAGACAAGCGTTTTTCACGGCAGCAGTGGTCGCAGTGTCGGCCGGATAAATGATGGCAGCGGGGTTTGACTTTACGGTGTCAAAGAACGATCTCTTGGGAAAAATACAAACTTACTGTCCAAAAGAAAAAGACGGTGCAAAAAGACTTTCAAAACATTTATTCATACAAACATCCACTCATATTTCACCCCTTTTGCCGGGGAGTTTCTTGAAATTCTTTCTTTGCTAGCGTTTTCTACTCATAATCTACTTCTGCACCAAATTTAATCTTCGTAGCTCCAGCAGTTTTTGAGATTTCGTAAATAATTAGTGAGTAAATGTATGAATGAGTGACATGTAGCATTTATGTCACAAATAAAATTTATCAATACAAGCTAAACTCAATAATGGACTGCAACACAAATGAGCATTTAAATTAACATCATCTGTGTTAACCAAAATCGATGTTAAAAGTCGTGAATTCAAACCGTCGCCTATATTGTTGGTTAGTTACATTTTGTTGCGGCAAATACATTTAGTTGAAACGGTAACTAAGTTTGCAGCCTAAACAGAATGCTAGTAATCGCGCGAGCTTAGTCAGTCGCTTGATTTGATTTAAACCTAAATGGGTAGTAGACTGTATTCGTTTACGAGTATCTCGTTAAACGTGGCACTCTAATCTAATGACTTCTGAATTTAAACTTAAACGTCGCAACGCTGTCAGCCTTTATATTGCCGACTGACACCGATGGGGATGAATTTTTTGACGCCCTATGAGCTCTTCCCCTTTTTTACCTTTTATACAATAATAGATATAGTTTTAGTTTTAGGTCGTATATTAAAGGTTTGTTCTTAATTAGTATCGTTAGTCTGAATAAATATTACAGTTGTCAGTATATAATACACAGAATCAACTTAAACACATTGTCAGCATTATGACCCCCTGGTTTCGACGTTGTTATCTTAATTTTTAATATTGTTATTGCAATCAACGAATCGAACTCGGGACATTCCACGACTGCACAGACCGAAGAAATGATTAAGAAAGTCGAAAAAAATGTTTAAGCAGACCATCGTGTCACGGTAGGTTTTATTGCTGTAAAAACAGAGATTTCAACAGGTATTGCAAATCGCATCTTACATGAACGCTTTGGGATGAAAAAGTATCCTCACCAAACCGACAATGCATACTGATGTGCAAAAACTGAAGTCTGAATACTTCCCGAAGATCTTTAGAGCTATTGTAACAAGATTCTTATAGTTTTTTGGTTTGATTTATAACAGTGGACGAAACGTGGCTATGTCGAAAAGAAAACATTAATAAAAGTAACCTGTAACATAGTCATTCTCACTATTTATTGGCTCTACAACGTGGCGCTACAATGGTGACATTAATTTAACACACGGGTAGTGCTAATGCCCATTAATCATATGATAATGATGATAGGATGATGAGATGATAAAGTTGATAGGTTAAAAATAAATAAATCTCAAATTGAAAACAAAAATTTCAAACAAACTTAATACCTAATAAAATCAATTCGCCTTCTTTTTGGAGTTGTTTGATCCTAAGTATTGCTTATTTATTTTAATTTCATTGATGCGAATTTAACGATCGGTGACTCCGGCAAATAGCCGTTGCGCGAAAATTCTTTAAGTACAGGTTGCTCTAAGACGCTTTTTTCTAACATTTTAAACAAATCCGTTAATAATAACGTCAAATTGAAATATAGTGTCTTCATGAAACGAAAATGTGAAAATGTATATGTGTGTTAAATTAATGTCACCATTGTAGCGCCACGTTGTATAGTATATCAGAATGAAGCAATTAGACGGAACTATAAAATACTTACGCTTCATTCTCCGTACATAAGAACCTAACAATTTACTAAACCACTGAATGAAGACCATACCAATAAACTTAACCCCATAATACCTATACAGCTAGTGTAGTCTTTAAGCTGTATCTTCACGACTGTGTCGTTAGAGGGTGCTTAGTCCAAGTGGTATTGATACTCAGTGTATTGGCGGCCGTCCAAACCACAGTTTAGTTCTGGTTTCATGAGCTGTAAGAACTGCTTGCTCTGATAAAGGCTCTTTAGATGAAAGAAGCATGTGAGTATACAGATTTAGGTGTTTGTTAATTTTTATATCGTGGTTTTATCGAACGGTATTAATATCATTCAAAAAAAAATTACTGTCGCTAGTTAATAGATTGTTATCTTAAAGTAGTCTACCATATGTATCATATAAATGTATTGCACAAGAGTTACTGCGATTCCCAAGCTAAGCTTGCGCTTGTATTATGGAAAACTGTGTTCAGCCGCAGGAAGTATCACCTAAAAAAAACAGAACACATTGGTTTGAATTTCGCTGCAGTTGGCTTACAATAATCTGAGGATGATTTTCGCCCACTGTTATTCTATAAATCATATTTTTTTTTCTACATTTTATTCAAATTTAACATAATTATGCTTTAGGATTGTGTGAATTATGTTTTAGGATTGTTAAAACTATTTGTAGTTCCCATCACTTGTGTCTGAAGGTTCATTAATTCCAGCGACAAGTACGTTGGACATCTGTATAGCATTCATGCTGAAAAGACCCTTTTTGGCGCAGCCGTAAGGCACATTTGTTGTTAAAACATTATTTTCACTTTTTATTATTTTTATTTATCTACCAACCCGCACTGGGCCAGCGTGGTATAGTACAGACCACTCTGTTTCGAAAATGAGTTCTGTGTCCCAATAGTGCCGAACATTATGGACTGATTATGCTGAATGTCAATATATCTTAACCATTTTGACATTGACAGCTCTTGAACGCGGCTAAACTCTTGAAGGCGGCACAGACTAGTTCGGCAAGTAAGTTCGAAAAACTAGTTCGGCAAACAAGTTTGGCACAGACTAGTTCGGCAAGCAAGTTCGACAAACTAGTTCGGCAAACTAGTTCGGCACAGACTAGTTCGGCAAGCAAGTTCGACAAACTAGTTCGGCAATCTAGTTCGGCACAAACTAGTTCGGCACAAACTAGTTCGGCACAAACTAGTTCGGCACAAACTAGTTCGCAACATTATAGTTCAGCAACAACTAGTTCGGCACATTATAGTTCAGCACAAACTAGTTCGGGAAAATCTAGTTCGGCACTTGTAAAAAAGTTCAAATTTCAAATTCTAATTCAAAATTCATTTATTGTTTGTCACAAGTGAAAATTTAGTTCATAAAATTATTATTGTGATAAGTACCACTGTAACATACCCATAGGGTGTACAATATTCAACAGTTTTATGTCAAAAGGAAAGAAAAGAAAATCGTCATACTACATAAAATCACCAGACAGAAGTAGATCGGCACAAACTAGTGAAATTCGACAAGTCGAACGTGATTTACTGAACTGACTCACCAACTGGCCTTGTGTCCGGAGCCTATTTAACGAGCAACTTATTCTTACTTATCGTTGTATGTAGTGATGAAATGATTAAACTATTTCAAAACGTAATTTAACTGAAAAAAGGTTTAAGAAGAAATAAGTATAGGTACTTCTTTTATAAAAGAAATCCGTTTCAAGGAAGCTACGAGTATTAAAGGCCCTTGAAACAGATTTTTTTCACAGGTACCTCCTACCTACCTACTTACAATTTTTACTAAAGCATAAAAAGGGCTACAGAAAAAGTACCATCAAAGTTTTATACCTACTTAACTTTTACAGTAAAAATTATTTCTAGATCTTAATAAAGATACTTGTAATTGCCTGACGTTACAAAGGTAGCATAATACACGGTTATAGCTGAACATTAAATGTTTTTAAGGATATCGACTCTCGTAGTATAAAAAGGCTACGAACGTAGAAGAAAGACGGACAAGCCAAAATACGTGTCCTGATCTCAAAAGCCAAAGCCAAAGTCAAATCATTTATTTCAAATAGGCACAAGAAATGCATTTTTGAATGTCAAAACTAGGGTCAAACTAGGATAGAAATCTGTTGACATGTTTTATTTTATATTGCCCTTAGTATAAGTAAGTAGTTATTATTTATTTAAAATAATCGGATAACATAGATCCATTAGTGTTAATAAAGTACCTTATACCTAGTGTTAGTCTATACATAAAATAAAATAACAACAATTCGATAATGATAATCACCTTATAAAGAAGACGGAACCAGTTTCTCAACCAGTCATCCTCTCCACAAAGTGCCTCATAAATGGAGAAAACACATTTTCAGTCACTGTTTTTAGAATGCCACTGGCCCGGGTTCTAGCTGCCACAGACGCTATTTTCTTCCCAATTGCGTGGAAGCCATCAGTACGGCTCTGCGTAAACATCTCTGATGCACTACAGAACCTGGGCAGTCTCAAGAGCATTCTAAAAACATTGTTGTACTGGACGCGCAGGACATCTAGCGTGCTATTGGGAGAATAATAATAATAAAAAAAATATATAAATTAAGAAAATATAAGTAACTCCTTACTTTTTTTATTACATTTTATTTATAAAATGAAATTAAATACAGTTTTCTTAAATATAATTATGTCAAGTTCACCGATGATTTGTGCCTGAACTAGGTAATACTGTGTTTCAGGCGATAGAATGAAATACGCACGTTCACAGTTGTTGAGGCAGCACATCGTTTCTTTCCACGATCCAAGTCAAGGTGCTATAAAGTTAAAATTTTGAAAGCAGCCATAACTTGTAAAGTGGTGACTGGTGATAAACGGAACGCACCCGGGGGCGCGGTTAACCGCGCTTTATTATTCAACCGGGTAGTCAACCGGCTTCGGGAGTCGACAATGTCTGCTTGATAAATTGATTCCGAAATCCGGGTGTAGTTGTGTGTTAGTCATGGTTGAGTTGTTACCGGGTTGTGAGTGCGGGGAGACGACGGGCGGGATATTGTGGCGACATGGGTAAGTTCTTTAGCCAGTATGGAATTTATGGGCCAAAATATATAATGGACAAAAATACATAAATAAAACAACATCAGGCCTTGTTTCCGCGAACAGTTGGGCAGAGGTACACCTACTAGTGCATCCGCGTTTCGTCACAGTCCTATGTAATAGGAGGCGAGCCTATTGCCGCCAACCGGGCACAAATCCGGGCTGCTACTGAAAAATTCTAGACAGAAATACCGAATGAAACTTTGGCCGACCTGGGAATTGAGCCCAGGAGAAAAGCGAGAAAGAAAGAAAAATAACACTAAAGAAGTGGGTGGGTGGAACTAGGAAATTGATGAAGTGTCTTTAGCGTTAGGTACTAGTGACTATAACTTATTGCATGGTACTAACACCGGCTATGAGCTAAGTGTGGCGATTATATCTATAATACTGTTTCGTAGACTGCCTTATACAATAACGACCCCTGAACTGAACTGGCCGGGATATTGAGTTCGATCCCCGGTCAGACAAATAGCTACGCAAGCACTTTGTTGACTGGCTCATATTTGGAACATATAACTGGAACTGTAATTGTGTTTAAATATTTTCTTTTCCTCATTTTCCGAAGACTGCCAAGCAAATTCTCCATCTGGTGAAATGTGATGAATCTCAAAACATACGCTCAATATACAACAAAACTAAATCCAGAAACATGGATGCGAAAATAAAAGTAAATGCTCAAAAGAAACTAATTTCCCTAGCGTGTACATATGACCGTATTTGCCAACACAAGTTTAATTATGAAATTGTCTCCGGGCGAGCAAAGCTTGCAGCTTGAGACTGGAGTTAATAGTAATATTCTGATGACATGCAGAGGTTTTTGTGCAGTATGTCATTAAACATATGGTTGTTATAAGCAATTATGTTTCAGACTTGTGATGTTGCATAAGGTGCCTTATGATCTATACAGATATCTGTGGGTCCAACTCAACTTTTATAAAAACTATGACACCAGGTTAGCCACTAACTACACCACGAAAAGAAGAAGAATTACATTTTCCGTTCAATGAAAGTTAAAGGTCACCAAAGGACACCATCAGCTTCTGTATACAATATATCACAAAATAGTACTAACAATTATAGGCTTATACAGTTGCCGATAAGAGATCGTCATTGTCGATCTAAGGGGCCCAGTTACTGGGCTGTAGAGGTCAGGTAGGCAGTCGTTTCATGTAAAATACTGGTATTCAGCAGCATCCGGTTAGACTGCAAGCCGACCTCAACATAGTTTAGAAAAGGTTAGGCACATCACTACATAGTATAAAACAAAGTCGCTTTCTCTGTCCCTATATCCCTATGTATGCTTAAATCTTTAAAACTACGCAACGGATTTTGATGCGGTTTTTTTTTAAGAGATAGAGTGATTCAAGAGAAAGGTTCATGTGTATAATTTGTCGCCATATTATGCGGGCGAAGCCGTGGGCGTAAGCTAGCTAATTGATAAAATGTAATCGACCATTACAACCTCAACTCAAAACTATATAATACCGGCCATTAAACAGAGCAGGGCTCAAATTAAAAAAGAGATTAGGCAAATTAGTTGGGGATATTATGCAATCTATCCACATACATAGTTGCATCCAACATCAACGTGCAACTATAAAGTTACACATCAGGAGAACTTCGCCTAACGAACGCGAACTTTGTCGGGCGCACTTATGATTTTGCATAATTCATGAGCAATTAATATCAAAAACTAAAAAAGAGTAACTAGTTTCATGGGAAATGAGCCTTTTAAATCTGTTCGTTAAAATGTTGAAGTTAGGATGGTTTGAGCTCTTGTGTGTCTTTATTTTACGAACGTTTAATAAGTAAGTAGTGAGTTCGAACCCAAGCAGGCGGTTTACCTGAGTTTTAAATTTCATCACTACTGCTGTCAAAACGGCGAAGGAAAACATCGTGAGGAAGCCGGCATGTCCTAGAACCAAATATTCGAAGACTTGTGACATCCGTTGACGCTGGGCTCGCGTGGTGGATTATGGCCCACTCCTTCTCTTAGAGAGAAGGCCTGTATCCCAGCTGTGGGCAAATTATAGGCTGATTATATATTAAGTAGGTATATTTACGAGGTCAGTGTTTTGTTTATCATTGATCTAGTTATTAGGTGCTTATTAGCAGGATTACAGGCAACAAAATATATGCCTTTAGATAGTCATCATCTGCCTAGCCTGCGAAAGTTTAAGCTTTTTCTCAGTCAAAAATGGATTCATCCATTTTAGCGTGACAAAAAAAAACTCACTTTGGTTGATAACATGGATTTGGTTGAAAAGACTAAGGGCTGATTTTTCACCAATCAAACGAACACGATTAGAACCTACATTGCAACTGCGTTTAAGGCCTGTCAGTGTCAACATTCCACAGAAAAAAATTACTCTTGAACGTGGTTTATGTGCTGATCACATTCAGCTCCTTCAGTGATATTTGGCCTAAATCGTTGGTTTTATACCAAAGCCCTAAGATTTGTATGCGTATAGCCCCTATTATTTACACCGTCAACTAGTACTTCAAAGTTAGAATTTAACTTGTGTACGTATGTACAGTCGCCAGCACATAAAGTAACTACAAACTGTCAAATTGTGTCAATCAATTTTGAACTTAACGGTCAACGATTAAAGGTTTAAAATCATTTGGAGAAATTTGACAGTTTGGTATAACTTGATGTGCTGGTGACCGTACAATGGCTGTGCGTTGTATTGTTATGTGCAAAGCCTGGCAGAATGAGGATATCGTGTATGTTGTTACTTGATTAATGAGCCAACATAACTGTTGAGTGCATTACTGGATTGTATTTGAGTACAATAGGCGCTATTTATGTTTGTTGTTGGGGTAAGGATATTGAGCAAATGTGGTCTTAGTACCAATAGCGACAAGGTTTTGATATTAGTGGAGGAATATTTTGTGTATGCTCTTGTGCAAAACACTTTATGTCCAAAGATACTTCATAGGTATACTTTACGCCCCCTTGATTTTCTAGCGGCATTTGACATGATCATGATTATTACTTTGGGGGACACTGCATGCCCATAGGAAATTTAACAATAAAGCTATTTTTGAGCCCTCGAATGTGTTATGGTAACCTTTTTTTTTCTTAAGGCTGGGAAATCAGCCAATGACTTCTCCCGCTCTGGGGAAAGCTGAAGGGAGTGTCAGACTCTTACTGACTAAAACCCATCCATGTATTTTCCTTAGCCCTTTATGTTCCAGGGTAGCAGTAACCCTTTCGGACAATCCCGCTTACCCAGCAGGCTTGGCCCTAAGGGCCTTCAATATGCTGACATCTTTTTGAGGCGCACGTGGAACATATACGCGCCGTCCGGCACGGGCCTGGTGCTGATCGGACGGTGAGTCACCCATTACTCACCGTCCGCAGGTCCACGCCTAGTGTGGCCGGGAGTCGTCACGTGGCTCCCGGCGCCTGGGGCGTCTCCCGCGGTGGCTGGGATGGGAGGACCTTTCTCTCTCCCATCCCGCCACCTCCTTCTCTAGCATGACTGTTTCGTAGAAGGAGGTGACTGCCTCCCACTCCCTCTCGCTTCGGACCATGGCTTGCATCAGGGCCGGGCGCAAGAGGTCGCCGCCGCTGATCGCCTCTACGAGGACACGGTGGTACTCCGCCCAAAAAAATAATGTTATGGTAAGCTGACGATGGTTTAAAGGTTGAATTTCTCAAAATACGCTTATACATTGAGAGATCAAATCTCTTTTACATTTAAGGGATTAGCAGGTTATCAGACAAAAATGAGTAAGATACAGGTGTGAGCATCTGTCTAGTGTGTGACTGATAGTTTATAGAAATATGAGGAAGAAACTCACTTGTTCAAAATAGACCTTTCTCATGAATCAGAATCAGAATCAGAAATCATTGATCATTTTTCATCATTTTTTTTTTCATCATTTCATTTAATCATCATTTTTTCATCATTTTCATCATGTAAAGTTTTGTGTGCGAGTCATTGTGAGTCATCCTACTTACCTATCGAGATTTTGTTTTGACAGATAGTTAATTAGTGCCTCATATCGTGTTTGTAGGTATATTATGATAAACAAAGACCTCAAGGGATTTACCTAAAATAAAAACATTCGAGGTGGCTCAAGAGAAAGATGTCTGGAAGGATTTAGGGGAGGCCTTGGTGGGACAGTGTTGGCTAAGTAAAAAAAAAAACATTTCATAATTGTTTTAAATTATTTAATTTTGCGACATTACAATACACTTACATTAACAACTCATTACGGAGACTACACACGGACAAGACATTACACGAACACATAATATATTTGTTTCAAATTGGGGAGTCCAATTATTTGTTGATTAATATTAAAATACACACAAGCACAATTACATGGACGTTATACGGACACACAACATTATTAAACTTATCAATTATCATTATAAAACAAATTATTGGTAATATTATAGTGACGTAGGAAGCTCAGGTTACATTGAAGCTGTCGTCAAGTAATTGAAGTTTTAGAAGTGATAATAATACGTTGATATGTAGAAATATATGAGCTTTATTACTAAAATTATAGGTGAGAGGATTAAAGGATCCATGACTGAAATGATGATCTATTAAGGTGACTTAAGAACCTAACAATTTTTCTTTCTATACGCTTTAGGACCTTTGAAATCCTTAGTCCCTTAAAGTTTAAAAAAACTCTAGGTTTCACAACAAAAAAATATCAGTAAGGAGTGCTCATCGACAACAGTTTTCAAGAAAAACTTTAAATTCTTTGCCACTATAACATTACCATTAAAAAAACCCCTACGTTTCCTCGTTACAAAGTTCATTGAACTCTAACAGATCGGTGTCAGGTCTCGCGAAACTGAAGTACAGGAAATTCTTCGACACTCGAAAGGATAGTAACTTCAGGTTAGGAGTGATGCGGATTGACGCCAACTTGATCGTGTCCTCGTTCGGATAGCCCTGGGTTCGAATCAATGGGGCATGGCATTTTTTGTGACTGTATTGGTTTCCTCTGAAACTGGAGAAGAACTTTGTTAACCTTATGTCATCGTTTCCAAATTTACCTAGGCTGATTAAATTTCGTTTTATCTTATTATCCTAATCCTAACTCCGACCCCTGCTTTGCGCGGTTTCTCAACTTGAAAATCCACAAGAACTATTTACGGTCAAAATTGGTTATAACGACTTCAAAGGAACCGTGATTGCAGTTATTATAGCCGATAGAAGAGAAACCGACGGTCCCTTCGAAGTATGTGTGTGTGTGTGTGCGTTTGTCACTTCTTCACGCTCAAATGGCTGAACGTATCTGGATGAAACTTGGCACAGAGGTAGTTTATGACCTGGATTAACACAAAGGATACTTTTTATCTTATTAGTACGTTCCCGTGGTGAACGGTGAAAAAAAAGTGATTTTGTGTCTCTGACCTCCTAATGAATATGCTATCCTGGTACTCTTAGTTGAGTTGGATGTTCTAGCCAGCATTTTGCGTCATTTCGAGAATTGGCACCAAGGTAGCAGAATCATTTCAAGGTAGGGTTGGTAGATAGGGTAGGTAGGGTAAGGTAGGTAGTGTAAGGTAGGTAGGTAGGGTAAGGTAGGTAGGTAGGCTAGGTTGGTATAGTAGGTAGGTAGGGTAGGTAGGTTGGTAGGGTAGGTAGGTATAGTAGGGTAGGTAGATAGGGTGGGTGGGTAGGGTAGGTAGCATGTACAAAACTGGTATTCATCTGTATCCGGTTAGACTGGAAGGACAACCCCAACGTAGTTGGGAAAAGGCTAGGCAGATTGATTCATTGGTTTTATATGTATGTGTAGTTGTACCTTCACCGTATGCTTGGAAAACCAATAAATGTTCGCAAAACTATTTTTCAAAAAAACAATAATACAATAACAATTTCTTATCGAAATAAAATACTACAGCATAAAATTTAATGTGAAGCCATTGCAATATGCATTCAACAAATACGCCTCGCTTACCAAAGAGTGTAAATTCTTTTGAGAGCACCAGAAATTTTGATATTCATGTTGATATTTTGGACGGGGTGATTGGAAAATTGAATGTCAAATGAAATCTTTCAATATCGACGGAATGGAATTTAAAAATGTTTTCGTGTCTATGGCAGGGAGCGGTGTAGGTTTTAGTGAATGATTATTGTCTTTTGACAATTTGATATGTTAACTCCAAAGTGGTCCGGGTTTTTTTCTACTTATTTTTACGTTTGTTTAGATTTAGACAATCGAAATTCGAGTGTATTCAATTAAAAATTCTCATTGTGTATGTCCTGGAAGTCTTTAAACTGACTCCGGACCCAGTTTGGTCGAAGCAAGGAAAACCTGCTCAGGTGGGGATTCATAGACAACTCCGCCTTGGAGTGTAAATAATAATATGGTGCTGTTCCACAAACGATGGGATACTTAATATTGTGTCCTGCTTGCCCTGTCCTCTGCACGTTAGACGAACTGATGGACGCGGATGGCGTTCCAGTGGAAGGATAAATAAATAAATAAATAGGCATAATGACGTAGGAATCTATTCTACGCGGCGAACGAAGTCAGGGACAAAAGCTAGTATTTTAATTAAGAAGTTGCATAGATTGTAGCTAGTATAGCTACAGTACCTACTCACGTACCTCTATGTACAACACTGTACGTAACTTCAAATAACTAAAAAATAAAGTTTTTTTATTGACAATAGGCTCGCGCTTGACTAAGATCTCACCTGACGGTAAGCGATGATGTGGTCGACGGTGAAGCTCGTTTGCCAGCAGAAACCTATTCACTCTTGACTTAAAGACCATTGAATTGTACCTATCGGGAAACAGACTCACACAGGTAAAATGTGACGAATAATGTACAAAAAAAATGCTTTAATTCAGGCTTTGATCCGTATGATATTAGTGCCTCCTCTTCTCGAAAAATCTCTGCACCAAATTTCGCTGAGACTGAGTGTCAAAATAAGTAGAAAAAAAAAATAAGATTGTTGACTCCAAAATCTTCTTAACGGCCACCATTTTAGGGAGACCCGCGAATCTTTACACCTTTGCGTGAATTTTCAAGCATAATTTAAACTTTTAACACCTTCAAGTTTTTTTAATGCGGGTATGATGCATTAAGTATTCACAACCTTTGGGGACTTATTTACAGTATTTGGCCTTGGGAACAGCACATCCACTTTTAGGGTAAAACAGGATCTTTTCCTCAATTTCGTGTCGTTCTGTTGGTCAATTCTGTAGAAATCAACACGGTGAAAATGTAAGTAAATAAAATCATCATCTGCCTAGCTTTTTCCCAACTACGTTGGGGTCGGCTTCCAGTCTAACCGGATGCAGCTGAATAAATAAATAAAATACCAAATAAAATAAAAAAAGGAAAATAAATGAGTGAAGTGAGTTTAAAGAGAGCTGTCAATAGTGTCAATAGTGTCATTTGGTGGAACGACACCTCACTTCACGCTCACTTCGTCTAAGTTCTTCTTCTTCGTGTGGTTAGTGACTAACCTGGTGTCAGAGTTTCAATGCTGCCCATGGGCCTCTGACTTAGCTTCACATGCTGTTGAGAAATATCTCTCGGACATGCCGGTTTCCTCACGATGTTTTCCTTCACCGATTTTAAGCAAGTGACAATTATACAATACGCACATGAATCCGAAAAATCAGAGGTGCCTTGGATTCGAACTCGAGACCTTGTCTAAGTTTTAACAGTGAGATTTTTACAGAATCGACCGGCTGTATTCTTCCTCGATTTGATTATATTTATTGAGGCCACATTGATCGTGGCATCAGCGACATTCTTAAAATCATCCGAGATGAAGGTGAACGAGCACTTAGGACCCTTCAGCAGTTGGGATATGGTGTGGTCAGAAGCATCGCACTTGCACTTAGGTGGGATAAGTCTTATCCTGCAAAAACATTTTTGGGCTACACACTATATGGATATTTGTGACCGAAATAAAGTTATTCTGTTCTATTCTGGTCTAATATTTTTTGTTAAACATGTTTATGTTTTATCCTGAAAATAAATAGGTATAAAAGTTTTGACAAATTCGTCCTTAGTAAAAATTCAGCGTTGTATAGCATCGCCTTTATCCTGCAAATAAATAGGTATACAAGTTTTGACAAATTCGTCCTTATTGAAAATTCAGCTTCGTATAGCATCGCCTCTATCACTCTGTACGACATGACGGTATCTTTCTGAGGCTCTATCCCTCATACCTGTGTGACAGTCTCTTTCTAAAGCTCGAACCGTCATGTTTACACACAGATTTGCATAAAACTTTTTAAGTGGTTAGATGGAAAGTTGCCTCGTCTACCCACAGCGTGTGCCCGGATTTTTCTTACCGACCCTCCCCTCTATAACTCATCCTTCCCAGTGGCAAGTTTAAATTCACCTTAATGCTGTTTTATTGTTGAGATTTTAGCGTTCAGACGTTTGTTTATGGCATGCAATTGATTATGTTCTTTTTTTAATTTACTGCGGTAAATTTCAGAGCTGTTTTTACCGTCCCGTGTCTTTTTTTTTTTTTTTTTTTAAGAAAGATGCAGTGGGATTACTTAAGACAGTTTTAAAGTTACGTCATATCTAGTCTATGGAGGTATTTGCGAGTTTGTACAGAGGTTAGCATATCAAGTTACCTCAATTTATCAAAGTTCTTTGATAGTTTTTCAATTTCATTACAAACACATAAGGTTCATTTTCGATTGGGAAAGTTTGACAGTTTGGGATAGCTTGATGTGCTGGCGTCTGTACGTAGGGAACTGCTGATCTGATTCCATAAAGTATTCACTGATAGGAAGCTACAGTATTGCCAAGTTTTTTATTGAGGCTATAGAATAGAATATTTTGTGTTAAAATAAGAAATTTCACGCAAACAAAGTCGCGGGCGGAAGCTTGTAGGCAATAAAGGACATAGGATATCAAGGTATAACCATGGATCAAAAGGATTTCTGCACCATTGGGTTACGGATTTGATGCCCGGACGCAACAAATGTTAGACGGGACCCGCTCCCCGGAACAACTGTTTTTGATCTTTCCGGTTGCGTTTCCACGATACAGAGGAAATCTTGCAGAGTGTTTTTGCTACCAGTGGCCTATATAAAAGGTTCTCTAGAAAATTTAAGCCGAGCGGTCTTTTTCTTAGTGATTTCATATTTTATTTTTGACAATGTCGAATAGCCACTTGTGTAGCTAAGAAAGAAAAAAATAGTTTTCACCTCACACCTAAACCTTCGTTACGCTCAGGATTCTATATTTGAACCACTCGCTTCGCTCATGGTTCAACCCTAGAATCCTTCGCTTACTCAGGTTTCAATAGAAGTACTCGCGCCAAAAATCAATTTTCCAGCCTTGCATAACAAATAACTATTATTTGGGGTAAATGAGGCAACAAAAATAATATGGACACAAAAAAAAGAAAAGGTTGAAGGAAACATGCATCACATTATGTTTCGTCCCGAAACAGGTTTTTTTTGTTTGTATTTTGTTAAAATATTTCTTTATTCGTGTTAGGATAAGATGACACAATTTGGTTCATATATGTGGTTCCTTTTCATTTTTTTGTATACTGGGTCGACGATAAACTGCGTCGCCTGGAACGCGTACGTCCCTGGAGGAACGCGTGGTGGTATGATTTCTCGCGCCCCCACCAAAGTAGTCAAAAAACGGACACCGACGCGAGCGCATGTGACAAGCAGTGCTACGTTCCTCATTTGATCGAGCTCATCATAATTAAAGTTCCCCTTTCATCTTCCTGGAAGACAGTGTATTGTGACCTATGGACTATATGTTTGGGATTATTGACTGGATATTTCCTGTGTGTGCTGTGCCGACCATCCCCGACTTTCTACCAGGCCGGACCCTCGGATCGTGGCTGCGGGAAGGTTGAAGCGGGTGAGTCGTTTGACCCAGTTAATTCCCTACACATTACAAAACGGCTATCGTTCAGCATTATGCTACGGCTCTATGCAATGTAAAGTCCTAGCGCTGGTTTTCAACGACAGCCAGAGCTGACGTAATGACGTCGACTGGTGCTGGGGGTCTACTCCCTAACTCCGTCAACGAAGCAACGGGCCCGTCCGACAGTAGTCCGTTACGTCGTAGCGAACCCTACTCCCTAACGATTTCGGATTCATCAGAACGGGACGGAATCATTACTTACGGACTACTTACGGACAATATTCGTGAACGAACGACGAATGACAATAGAGTTGCGCCATTTTATCGGTCGCTTACCGGTTTACATATTCTGTAGTTTCAAAGCATACTAAACAATTTTTTTTATTTTTGTTGTAAGAAAATGACCACATTATTAAAAATACACTTTTTATTATGTCTTTAAATATATAATTAAATTATTTTGCCTTTTTTGGTTCGGCAATAGGCATTATCCTTTGCGTTTTTTCTTTTTAACGCCAATTATCAAACGACATGTCAAAGTTCTTAGAGTTGTCAAAAAGTAAAAGGCCAGTTTTGACATTTGAGAATGACCCTAGAATGTAACTTGGAACGAAACAGAAAAAAGCAATAAACTAATCATTAATTACATAAAGTGTTTTAAAAAATACATAAATATTTTTGGCGCGTTTAATAATATGATGGAAGATATTGCTGATATTGCTTTTTGCGCTAACTTTATAGTAGCATGCAATTTCTAATGAATACGAAACGTCTCAAAACAGTTACGTGCTCAGTCCTTATTTTCTTAATACTAATGTTGTAGCCAATTAATTACTTAATATCACCAGCTTCATTCGATTTTAATTTCGACTCGGCTTTGCTTTTGGACTATTTCTGTTTACTATCACGTTGATCCTGGCTCTTCTATTTTGGACATTGATTTAAACAGTGATTTGAACTCGATTTTGGTGTTTGTTGTAAATCATACCAACTGTTTCAACATGTCGAAAAGAGGACGTACAATCAACAGCCAGTCACGCGAATTGGTTGTGAAGTTAACCGAAACCTTTATTGCTCGTAACGCAAGTGCAAGATCGTGTCGCAGAAGCACTTGAATTCAACAAAAAAACTATTCGAATCATCTTGAAGGAAAAGTATGGGCCTTCCGGTACTGAAGAAAATATATTACGTACGCCTAAAATGGGAAAGAAAAGCAAGCCTGTAACAGGTATTGACACATTTGACGCAAACGCTATTCGAGAGACGTCCATATTGATAATAGAAATGAAAATGAAATAATTACATTTACAGGTGACGATAGCTCAACTGACGATTTTGGCTCATCATCCGAAGAAAATGATTGAATGATGATTCAGTCACTTTCGGTTTCGTAATTGTAACTAAAAATATTAAATTATAGACAAATTGACCTTTTGTACCACTGTTTCATTTCAAAATACCTACAAAATTAAAATTTAAGTTATTTTTTTGTTACTCAGAACTTTAATCCAATGCACTTTAGAATATATAATGAAATCGATCAAATACTCATACAAACTTGAATCGATTAATTGTGAGTATCGAGTACCGAGTCGTATGGTTGCTTCCTTACGTCGCGATGACAAATGTGAAATGTCAAATGTCCATTTTTTGACATTTTACACAAAAAAATTATATAAATTTTCTACTACAATAATTATTTCCAACACATTCTAGGAAGAATCATTCATGGAGCCTTTGCCCAGCAGTGGGATGACTCAGGCTAAGAGCCCCCTCAGACTACATACTTTTTATCGGCCGATAGTATCGTCGGTTTCTTAATCAGAATGAAGATGTACCTACACCTATGCAAGAGCGCACATTTAAAATAAAACGACTAGAATAAAAGGAAATCTATGTTTTGATTGTAACAGTATATTGTTGTGTTGAATTTATTCGGATTTGCTTGGTGCTAAATAAATAAAATACATTTTGTCATAGTCAAATCAAAGTTTATATTTTTATAGTTTATACATACGATCATCATCATCTGCCTAGCTTTTTCCCAACTATGTTGGGATCGGCTTCCAGTCTAACCGGATACAGCTGAATACCAGTATGTTATATGGAGTGACTGCCTACAATGCGGTCAACTACGTCTAGCATATTTGTTATAAAGTCTGTAAACATACAGCTTACTAAAGTTAAAAATGATACTATCTATTTTAGTGCACTTTGAGTATAAGTAAACACTCTTCAAAGCATAGGTCGTAGTCAGTATTCAACACCAATATTTATTGTATTTACATAATATAAAATAACCTTAAAACAAAATATCAAGATTTTGTGAAGTTACAATGTTTACTATACATTTTCGCTTATAACTTCCGAACCCTTTAGTTTATTTTGATAATTCCACAGGATTTATTCGTTTTAGGCTTAGAACACCCCATAAACCCTAAGTTACAAAAATATTCCCATAAATAAAAATCATGTTTTCAAGTTACGTAATTTGCCCTATACATTCAAAAATTCTCTTAAATTCTTATAATATCAGTCTTATTGACTTAAACCCTATATATTAATCATAATCTAAGATGAATTCAACAAATAAAAACTAATTAGCACTTAACAAGACTTAATTAGAATCTAACCAGAAATGTTCACTTTTCACATGTTAGACTCACTGCACTTCACTTTTAGTAGCGGTCCACCCATTACTTGGGCCACGTTACTCAGATAGGGTCTCTTCGCCGACACTGTTTTTTTATAAGGTTCCTCTCAGCAACATTCTGTGGAAACCTTACTTATTTTTGCAAAATTGAGGGGATGTTGAGTGCATTTGTGACATGCCGCAGAGAACGTGACACTGTCTGTTGTGCCATTGGCTCATCACTGCTTAGGCTCACTGCACCTTGGGTTCTCCCCCGGGCATAAAAATTAAGAGCAGCGAGGATCTAAAAGTAAACAAAGAAAACAGTAGGTAAATGGGTGGGACGGATTGGTAATATTGGTGTCAATAAGTTGCAGAATCTTTGATATATCCTTACCTTCATTATTGAACCAACACCACTTCGTCGCATTTTGAGGCAAAAGAGGTATAATGTCCTCACAAAGGTTCTCGAATAATTCACGAGTGAGCCGATAGTTCCCTATGAACTCGACGTCGGGAATACGCCCAAAATAAAGTTCTAGCGTAAAAATATCGTCGGCGACACCTCCGCTCTTCCCGTAATGATCCTTCTAGCAACAAAAAAGCAGCCATAGTTCGAAATTACACTTTAAATTTTAATTTTCGTCAACCGCACGAGAACTATTTTGATGTCGTATAACGCTCCGTCGAAACGAGTGTCAAGTTCAATTTTTAGGACGGAAAAAACACGTCGGGAGTAGGTTCAAAGGTCAAATCGTGTTGTAGTTCATTCTTCGTTCGGGCCACGGACGAATCATCCGTCCGACGGTGCTAGGGAGTAGGAAACGCCCGTTACGAAGGCCGAAACTACGGACTTCGTGCTTAGGGAGTAGACCCCCAGCACACAATTACCGCATCGGTGTAGCAATTTTGTTGATTTTCGATTCAGAAACCGGATGAAAACCGGTCTAATCGAGTAAAGTTTTATATTATTTAATAACTAGATTCCGCCCGCGGCTTCGCCCGCATAATATGTCGACAAATTATACACAAACCTTCCTCTTGAATCACTCTATCTATAAAAAAAACTGCATCAAAATCCGTTGTGTAGTTTTAAAGATCTAAGCATACATACAGACATTAGGATGCGGGAAGCGACTTTGCTTTATACTATGTAGTGATTTACAATCAACAATTTACGTACCAAGCAAGACGAAACAATACTTTCAAGCACGTGTATCACCAGTTCGCAAGTAAAATTGAAGCTGGTTTGGTAATAAAACAAAATGGCTACGCTTCTACTTATCATACTCCACCAGTCGGATTATGGATTCCGTTATCGTAATATTTACTTTACGAGCAAAGCAGTAAAAGTTATGACATTAATAATATAATTAACTTACGTTAGTACTATAGTCATAATTTTAAGTCCCATAAAACGTGTAGTAGGATTTTCCTTTATTAGCAGGGTAATACATCGTAAAGATTTTTGTTACTGATTTTATTCGTACAACTTACGGGTTGGACGTATTTATTTATTTAAGAAATCTGAATGAGATAATATTAAACCTCGTTGGGCTAGGTCGCAAGCTTTGGGGGTTCTGGATTCGATTCCTAGGACGGGCAAATTTTTATAGAATTTTTCTATTAAGAATCTCTCAGTAGCAGCCGTAGGTTGATGGCAATAGGCTCGCGCCCTGTTACATGTGATTCAAAGTAACTGGCGAAATGTGGGTATATTAAAGGTACACCTCTGTTTAACTCTTCAGGGAAACAACGTGTGATGTTCTTTTATGTTACGACATTGTGAATCAGACAGACAGACAGTCAGTTTATTTTTTAATGTTTAGTTTAAAAACCACTTATTACAAACAGAAAAGTCACAAATAACCTTACACATACATGGATAGATGGAAAACATTTATTTGTTTTAAACATTAGCATTACAAAATAATGCACAAAAAATGTAAATTTATATAAAAATAGGGAGCTAATGTAAAAATAAACATGCTATACATATTTTTACCAGTGTTCTAAAAGCATGGCTTTTTATATGTTTACAATATAGCCTTAAATAAACATGCCATTCATATTTTCACCACTTACAAGTAAGTTGTTTCTGACTTTTTAATTTTTGCTATTAAGGCTAATATTGTAAACAATAAATATTTTGACAATATTAGCCTTAATATAACGCAAAAACATATTTATTGTTTACAACATTAGCCTTAATACAACACAAAAATTTAAAAGTCAAAAACAACTTTCTCCCACAAATTTCTTAAGTAAAGTTAATAATAATTGTTCAACATAATAGTCAACTGAATTTACTCCTGCCGAAAATAAAGCCCGCGAAGTCGGCACAATTTCTTACAATTAAACTTTTGAGCAATCCTTTGATGTGTTTCGTGAAAGACCAAAAACTAATTTTGGAACTGCGAAAAGGCTTACATTTTTGCTATGAAATGCGGTTCAGAGTGGTGGATATTACGACTAGGGGAGATAAGAATGTGGGAATTTAATTCATGACGTATTTAGAGTAGAATGAAGTTTTTGAATTAATTGGGAGAATTTTTGGCATGTAATTAAAATTTTCAATTCTGGATTTGTGGTAAGTTGCTGGCCTTAGGCTTGCCTCTACCTTCGGGGATTGAAGGCGTGAAGTTATGTGTTACATTTACTTAAAATTGACCTGAGTTTGTGGCTGTGGTGATATACAATATCAAAATAGTGAAGTAAGGCAGATTAACACTATACTTACGTATCGTATCGTTACAGAATTGGCTAATTAAACGAACCCGCTCCGGAGAGTATCGTACCACAACTGCGCTTAAGCCTTTGGCTTGATCTAGATTAACTAAGAGAATATTTTCAATTAAATCCACAATAACCAAGTAATCAATCAATCCGCCTAGCCTTTTCCCAACTATGTTGGGGTCGGCTGCCAGTCTAACCAGGTACAGCTGAATACTAGTATTTGACATGGAACGACTGCCTATCTGACCTCCACAATCCAGTATCTGGGTAATACGATACCCCTTGGTAAGACTGGATGCCAGACTTTCGGGCTTCTGATGACCCGTAACGACAGTCGAAGATTCACAAAGGACACACGGTACTAACGGCTTAACGTGCTTTTCGAGGCGCAGAGTAGTCTCGTTATGTAAACATGATCACCCATCCACGCCAACCCTGGCAAGCGTAGCTTAACCAAATAGATCGGCCCATATGGCTGTTTTTACTTAGCCACGAGCTCCTAGAATAACCAAGCATGGGAGCTATAATAGCTCAATGGTAACGGCCCAAAATTATAAGTTGCAGTTCGTAGTTTCGAACCCAGGTAAGCGATTTACTTTGAATAAACAATTTATCACCGTCCACTCTTCTCAAAATGCTTTAGCAAAATATCGTGACGACCTAGAATTCGATGACAAGTGACATTAACCAACTCACACTTTGCTAACGTGGTCTGTGGCCCAGTTGTCCAACCAAGCTTGGTGATCAAATATCAATGCTTCTTTGCATGAAAAGAGTGGTCTCATTTCCCCCTTTTTCTTAATCCCTTTGCTCGAATACAGACTAATTACATATTTTACTACCCACAAAAAGCTTCAAAACTTTTTATAACAAATGATGAGCCTTAACGGTTAAGTAAATGGTAGTTGAAGCCGTTCTAATCACCCGATCGCCTGCCTGTTCGGTAATCTAGTCCGTAAGCTCTTAATCCTTGGCGCGTTTTGCTACTAGATATTTTAAGGCTGCAGTCACATTATTGCAAGTTTAAGCGGTTCTGGTGAACTGGTTTATGCCAAGGGATTTTCAATTGATTATTTTCTCGTCTGTTATTAAGTCATGATGCAGTTAATGATAAATCACACTTACGCAGTGTGCCCAAAATGTATTATACTAGCTTCTGCCCGCGACTTTGTCCGCGTGAAGTTTTGTGTTTCAACATAAAATATATTGGAACTATAGCTATTCCCCGTTAGGTCGTTTTCGTTCAACGTTTTTTTTTCTTACTCGGTTTCTAAGAGTCGTAGCGATATGATGAATAGCCTATCCATACCTATGTTAAAAATTACATGTATGACATGTAATAACAATGTAATTATGGTAATGGCTGTAATATTTAAAAAAAAATCTTAAAAAATCTTATAAATAGTATGTCCACATATGACTACTAAAAGGTCTGTGGTTAAATTTCGCCAAATTGTCAAATATCACGAAAGTTTTAAGTTTGTTCGTTAGTTAAGAAATTAATTTATTCACACAGCTACCTACTTAAATACTGTTACAGCGTACGTGTACGGTGTACTTAAGAACATATCCTGTTCAGTGATAGTATCCTCGCGACACCTATTATCTATAAGGAAAACTTGTCACAAGAGAAATTATTTTAGCCGCCTCTTAGCAGCCGATGTAAGTGGATACCTACTTATTATCAGATGGAATGTGTGTGCTATTTCTATGTAAATAGAAATCGCTTGTTTTGGAGAAAATTCTACGTAGTTCCTTGTATCGTAAATACTATGTGTACGCTGCTATACGTTCTCAAAGCATACCTTTATCGGTAATTAGGTAAACTATTTGCCTAAACATTGCCTACCAAGTTTATAACATTCTGATTTCTATGGAAATAATGTTAAACGTATATGTTTTGTATAAATATGGATGAGTTCAAATACAAACTCAAATCTTTTATTTCAATTAAACAGGGTCATTTCTTAGTTTGTCAAAGAGTTGATCAGTTAGTTAGAAACGTCTGATGTCTCTTTGGAGAAGAACGGGCATGAAACTCCTCCAAGGACATTCTTAGAAAGAAAGATTACAAAATTATGGGTTAACAACAATTTATCAACACAAAGTAAATATATTTGGGCCATTTTTAGCCTTTTTTTAAGGGTGGGAAATCATCAAATTACTCTCATGGAGTTCAAAATTTTGTCAAGATACCCTAAGATTAATATATAGATTAATATACATATAATAATAAGTATAAAATATATTTTTTGGAGATAAATAGACATAATCATAACGTTATTTACGTGTTTTAGCTGTAACACACAAATAACGAACATTTTCTTTAGCTGTAATGTAGGTGTAAGGCTTTTTGATAATTAGAGACTCGAGGTTAAATTAAATGGATTCATACCAATTACTAAATTTCAAAAAATACAGTTTTTCAGCACAGACTATAAAAGGTACACAACATACTCTGCGAAAAAAAATACAAAAAGATATTATTCGGTCTGTGAAAGCCGAACGACGAAAGCCTTTCCGATGTAAGTGTCAAAGTTTGAACGTTACTGAAAAACTTATGTGACAACCAGTTTGTTTTGCTTCATAATTTGCCTTTTAAATTTGCAGGCTAATTGAGTAGCTGTAAGCCAAAATATCCACATATACTCCTTTAACATCAAACTCTAGTCTCAATTCAGCCGCCGCCCCCACCAGTGTAAGTCCTCCCGAACTAACAAGTACCACGCGAGTCTCCCAACGGACATCGGTCACGTGCCGAACTTTGTCTCTATTGAAATTCGGAATAATAGATCTCCTCGCGTTTCTGGGGCCCTGGTACAATGTGATCGTGATGTAACGTAGATGTAGGTAAGTTTGTTCAAGGAATTGTTTCTAAAGGTGGGTTTAGACTAGAAGAATAAGGGCTATAGAATAATAAAGAGTACTGAGCGTATCTGTATGCTACCTTTTTGATGATTTGTTTTCATTATTAACACAAAAAGAATACAAGAATGACAACATCCAAGAATTAAAATTTTACGAGAATCCCAATTCTTGTTCAGCCGGTCGATTCTGTAAAAATCTCACCAACCTAACTAACATGAAGTGAGCGTGAAGAGAACTGTCGTTTCACCTAATGCTAGGGATTGACACTATTGAAAGCTTACTTTAAACTCACTTCACCTACATTTTCATGGTCAGATTTTTACAGAATAGCACTCTGTGGTCTTCTAAAAATGTTTAGATCTCATCATTTCGAGATCTTCATCTTTCAGAGATGTTTAGATCAGGCGAACGAGCACATTGCTTATCAAGTGTCTTGTGTGTGTCAAGTGTCTGCGGCCGGTTGTAGGGTGGGTACATCAGTCTGTCTCTCATTGTTGGGTGATGAATTTTGTTAAAAGAAGGAGATTTTACAATTTGGATATTATAGTGATGGAATTGGACATGCAACTACAAGAAACTTCCATCAGATGGAGACAATCATGTGTCTCGAGACGAATCTATCATTAAATATTTGAATTATTTCCGCAATTTTCCATTTAAAATATAATCCATTTTATCACTCTTTGCAAACGTTGCAACTATGTATATCATGTACCATAAGTTTAGTTCGATCCTAAAAAAATTGGTCAAAATTTACCTTTTATCCTGGGTTTTATTCTGTCTATATTTTATTTCTTCCAGTTTTCAGATAAAAAAAATGCTCAAATAAGTATTCTGTTATTACCAAAACTTTTACTTTTAACAGCAACGAAAATAACCGTCTTTACGTGAAAACCCAATCCGACTGTGTTCTTTACCTTAAGCAAAAAAAGTTCCTTGTAAAAATTTTTGTTCTTTATCATAGCAAACATATTTTATTTTATTATGCTAATGAATACCACAAAAACTGTATAAAAATACACGGTAAAACGAATTAATTACCTATGCATTTCACTACACAGTTTTGCTACCACAGCGTAGCACCACCAGCTACGGCGTAGCAAACTCGTAGCTCTTTATCTTCAAAGCATCCATCTTGAATTCAGTCAGAGTTTAGAGTTACAATGTACGTACTTGGCAACTATTGCTTTAAGCTCCAATAACTCCAATCTAGCCTCCAAAGCTGAAATCTTTCCGTTTACAATTCACCTCAGCTCGTCGTAACGATAGATAGTTATACCAAACAATTATAATTGGAGGTCAGTGCGACGTTAGACGGTGGAGATTCAGTGCATACGCACTACAGAGAAGTACAGTAGGACCAGTTTAGAAAATGCAGGCGCATAAATTAGGTACTGAATTGACTGAATCGAGCCAGCTTAATGATGATAGAGTTGATGTGATCGGGATTGCCGTTGTGTTTTGCGCCGAATGTTGAATGTCTTATGAGAAAACATCAAATATTCAGTTCTTAAAAGACAATGTCCTAATTGGCCCTGTGCAATAAAGAGTATCAGATTAAACGAAAATTAATCGCCTATTTTATTATTTAAGTTGCAAATACTTCTGTATTACGGACTAGCTGTATTCCAAAATGTACTTTTAATAGAATTTAACGCGACTAATAACATTAGATCGCCATCTATGCCTAATGTCATGTCGTGTCAGAAGTGAAATAGGGATGTCCAATCAATTATAATCGATTGATTGAATTATTAATCGATCGATTGTGTTTTCTTTAATGTATGCAGTCATACTCCAATTTAAATAGGTAGTAAGAATAATACTATACAGTAATCAAAACTTTTTATTTCTATACAATCATTCAAACATCTAATTCATTTTTTACGACAATTAATACAAAAATAACATTTCTTTTTCGGCATAAAATAAACCATTGTCATACATACTTGTAATGTTTATATGACAAAGATGATGTAACAGACAGTTTGAAATAATTTAAGACCACAGTAAATCTTAATCGAAAAAATCGATTATTGGTGTGGTGTCGTACTACATCCCTAGTTTTGCTGTGAACGTCACGTCGCGTCGTCTGTTATTGTCAATTTGTCACTTTGGCAAAGTTACAGTTCCTGTGCTGTGCTTTTCCTGTGTTCTTTTCTTGTGTTCGGTGTTTTGGTGGTTAAAAATCACTCAGAGCTATGAAAAATCGTAGGTACCTACATTTAATATTCGTTGTTATGGTTAGATTATAACCTCAAAATCTGATACTTTTTTTGAAATATATCTTTTTTGCAGCTAGTCCGCTATAAATACAAGATCTTTTAAGAATCTACTAATGATAGAGAATACAATACATAATTATCCGATGCTCTTGGCTCCAGGGCCAACAATGTATGGACGCAGAGCAATGTCCTTTGATGACAGAAAAAAATACGGAATACTCTGGGAGACATAACACTATAACCTCAGGTAACAAAGTTAGTGATTAGTGCAAGACTTAGCTATGACGATCCTTCCTGTATTCAAACTCAAACTATTTATTTCAAATGAACCAATTACAGGCACTTTTGAATTGTCAAGGGGTCGCTCCGTCAGAAAGATGAAGCTTGCTCATTCTAAAGCAGTTGGTACCTACAGCAGCAGCTGCAACACTAACAGTTGGTATTAACAGATGTCAGCATTTACCGACTCATCACTTCGATACCTTATATTTTGTTAGGACAAATAGCAGTTGTTGGCCCAGTGATAATGGCCCCGACTTACCGAGTTGTGGGTCGTTGGTTTTAACCCAGGCAGGTGCTTAACTTTGTGTGAATAATTTAATTACCACTGCTCTTAAAATGGTGAAGGGAAACATCGTGAGGAAACTGACATGTTTTAGAACCAAAAATTTAAAGACATGTGTCATTTACAAACCCGTACTACAGCCTTTCAAAGAGAGAAGGCCTGTGGCCCAGCAATGGGAACATTATAGGCTTATTATACTTAGTATGCAATACAAAGAGATGACCTTCTGTACTTCTCTATTCACTGGCATAAGCACGCCGCGTAAATTTGTATTCAATTCTAGGTATTTCTCTGGCTAATTGGAATGATTCCTTTATCTAAACTAGGTGGGTTCGAGTCGGTGCTAGTTGATGGGTTAAGCAGTAAAGTGAAGTGAAATATCTTGTTATGACAGTTTATTATTATTTTTGTAACCATATTTTGTTTAAAAGAGTGTCCATGGAGTTTCTTGCCCGTTTATATCCATAGGTACCTACTTCGGTGGAATGGGCATCTAGCTTCATCTCTCTGACTGACCGACCCCTTGACAATTCAAAAGTGAATTGGTCTATTTGAAATAAATACTTTGAGTTTTTGAGAATTATGTATGTAAATAATTGGTTTTGTTTTATGACATATTGTTCCCGTTGCAGTGGACAATGAAATGAACAAAGTCAAATTAATTTAGAAGAAAGAAATGCGGACGAGTACGTCGACGCCTAACTGTACTTTTGTTTTTGTATTTATTTGCTAGTTAGTTCATTTGATTTTTAGTAACTAGTTTACATAGTTTAATTAATTTAAAAGTTATTTTAAAAAGAAATAATATATTGTTTAGTTTCGAAATAAAAATTTATTTATTTATTTATTTATTTATTTAAACATACAAATATCTTTACAGGCTAGACCCAATGCGATATTGTAGCACACTTACAATTAACTTACTTAGGTACATAACAAGACCTTAAATTATAACCTATCTAAAATACCATACATCGTTCAATTGCTCTTAGCATAACAAATTTTATACGTGAAAATTACTTTCAACTAACCATGTTAGGACAATGCTCTAGTTGCTAACAAATATTACCTAACAAGCCACATTCTAAAAGTCACCAGTAGTTTATTTAAATACTAGTTTCTGTCAGTGGCATCGCCCGCGTGAAGTCGCAAAATTCCTACGGGAATATTTTCAACATTCCACCGAGATAAAAGTATCATAATATTATGTTTTATTCCAGACTATAATCTATCTCTATACCATATTTCATCCAGATCCGTTAAGTAAAACTTCACGTTTATAATAATAACTAGCTTCCGCCCGCGGCTTCGCCCGCAAAATATGTCGACAAATTATACACATAACCTTTCTCTTGAATCACTCTATCTATTAAAAAAAACCGCATCAAAATCTGTTGCGTAGTTTTAAAGATTTAAGCATACATAGGGATATAGGGACAGAGAAAGCGACTTTGTTTTATACTATGTAGTGAAGTAGGATTTAGCGTAAGCACAAAAAAAACTCCAATCTATTATTCTTTGTAACATTATGTACCGCTACTACAATTGCAAGTTCAATTAAGTACCTCGCAACTCGCAACTAAAGGGGATAAAAGCCTGTAGCAGTGTTCCAACGGAGGTAGAACCTGGATTAGCAATCCATTCCATCTTAGTGCAGCTCCTTGTGTTTTATGGGAGCCTTAGTAAAATGTCACAGTGATACCTCTTTGTAAAATGAACTTTGATTAACTTAATTGAAATATTCTGTAGTAGTATTTTTATTCGTTAGAGAAAAGATGTACCTGGGGACCAAGACAAGTGACAATCGCTCCGGGTCGATTCGATTTCGAAAATTTTTGATGGAACAATTCGTTATCTCAGCGATTCGGATTGTCAAGAACGCCACTTGTCAACGCATTTGTATGGGAATATTGATCGAGTTTCGTTACACAATTTCACATTGTCTAGCACTTTTTTTTTTTTTTTTTTTTTTTTAAGGCTGGGAAATCATCCAATGACTGCTCCCGCTCTGGGTGGAGCGGAAGGGAGTGTCAGACTCTTACTGACTAAAACCCATCCATGTTCCTTCCGTAGCCCTTTATGTTCCGGGGTAGCGGTAACCCTTTCGGACAATCCCGCTTACCCGGCAGGCTTGGCCCTGAGGGGCCCCTTCATATGCTGACATCTCTTTGAGGCGCGCGTGGAACATATACGCGCCGTACGGCACGGGTCTGGTGCTGATCGGACGGTGAGTCACCCATTACTCACCGTCCGCAGGCCCGCGCCTACGGTGGCCGGGAGTCGTTTGTCTAGCACTTGGCGATCGAAAACGATTGATCACGTGACATTTCTAAAGCTTATGCCATTTCGGATTTATCTGATATCGCTATCGTTAATGAAAATGTTTCTTTGTCTAGGCCCCCTGGTGGTGATAATAGTTTGAGGTTTAGGGTGAAATTCAGCGATAAATCTGAATGCAATCATCATATAAACTATGTACGTTTAAGGTCTGTCAGTGTCATTATTTTCATCGTGTTTCTGATCGCGTTCGGTTTTTGAAATATTTAGAATCTGATAATTTTGTAATCTGCCTTTAAGTCATTAACTGCCACGCAGCAGACACAATAGAAAAACTATTGTTCGCGATCACCGGTGATCGCGTTGGCGCTCAACGTGTTAATGATTAACTTTTACAAAAATATGTTCCAAGAGAATTCAAGGCGTATGCGCCAGCTGGGTGCAGTAAAAATCATTACATTGAAGAATTAAGTTTGGTGACTATAATTATCACAGGATCATTTTCACCTCTTCAGTCCAATTTAAAACCAAAACTAGTTTTAACAACCATATACACCCAGGTTAACACCCACTAACCCAGTTTAGCGTCCATTGGCAGCTTTTGCACGTACCTAGACAGGTTTATGACTTTACCACGACGTACATCCCTTCAACTTGGCGTAGAATACATTAAAACCACAGCGTTTTTTATTTAATTGAACTTTTAAGTAGTACTGTGAAGATGATTATAACTTTCATTTTGTCACGTACTTATTTTTCCAATTATAAAAAAAAACAATCGAAATCCGACAGCAGTCGGTTATTTTTTTGGAAAAAGTTTTTATTTTTCACTTTTTAGTTTTGATACTTACCTACCCCACCGTCCTCTTACAATGTCGTATCCACTACTAAAATTGCTATGTAAATAACATAGACATATTTTTCTTTTTCGAGGGTGGAGGAGGGAGGGTTTTCCTATCCGACCACCTCCTTCGCGAGCAGAAAAGAGTGGATTTAATACGTGTTATCGAAACTAACTCAGAAACTGTTTGAAGGAAGTTAATACAATTTATATGGGACCATCTATACATGATAACATGATTGTATGTAACAAAAAGGAAGAAATTTATTATACTAAAACTACATCACTATTGTTTATTTGTGAAGCTATCTGTTGTTATGTGTACTATTTCTAATCAGAGCTTTAGCGAGAACAACAATCACATGATACTATCACGCACATAAAGCTTACAGAGTTTTCGCAGAATTGCTAATCAATTAGCTATTCAAAGGAAACCTTAATATGCTTCTCGTAAATTGATCATAACAGTTTGTTTGTGGAATTATCAGAATAACTCACAACACAATACGTATATTCAATAAAAGCTTGTGATATAGAATCTACTTTCTGAGTAATACCGTTTCACGTAAGTATTCGGAAAAACTAAACGAAAATATTATTAATATGTAATTTATTTTAGCATTTATTCTGTTTTAATGAAATCGTAGCGTAATCAAAACTGTACATACATAAAATATTTTTGCAAAAATAATTGCTACGAATTCTGGGAACGATTTGAATGCCGAAAATATAGTTTTTAGAATTTTTATCCGTTTATCTGTTTGGTATCACGCAAATACTACCCGAAATATTTTGTACATATTTTTTATTGATATTCCCTGCAAGCTATAATATTACATTTATTTAGTAGTTACTATATTTACATTCTTCTGTACTTTGTGAATTGTAAATAACTAGGATCTAATAAATAAGACCTCAAATTGTAAAAAGACGAGCGAAAAAACTAGAATATTACAGACAGGTTCAACCTTATTATCAAGCTAACCCGTAACTCCCCATGAGTGTCGTAAAGCGATTAATTCCGAATAGAAAGGGTTGCCCTGGATAGGTAATAGCGTCTATTTGTGAATCAATAAGAACATGCTCACTGCTGATCGTTAATCTGACTAAACTAAACTACTACCTTATTTTTATTAGACAAGCGAAAATAATATCTAACATGTCTTTCATTGTGTACACTGAATATACTAGATTATAATATATAAATATTAATAATATATTTATATATTATTATCTAGTATATTTGGCCCAGTCCTACCTTAAGATCATACCCAGTAACTGGACTGTGGAATTGAATAACAGTACTTTACATGGCTCCATGTAAATTACTGGTATTCAGATACATCTAGTTAGACTGGAAGCCGATTTCTATAAACTGTTAGGAACACGAACAAGCGAAGTAAACGTAACGGAATACGAATGATTTTTGCATCGTAAAAACAAAATACAGCATTTTGTTTTGAATTTATGCGGTAAGCCCTATTAGGAACACCCTCAAATATAAATAAAAGCTTGAAATTTAATAAAAAACAGTCGAGAAGAGCCGTGGGACACTCCGTTGGAGCGAAGTTTTTTTCGCTTTTGCACACTTGGTAAAAAAAAGTGTGAAGGTTGAAATGTTACACTTTTTTCGGTCTACTATTCTATCTATAAAACGTACGAAAACGTACTTCGTTCTAAAGATCAGTGTTACGTGCGAAACACTCATTTAATATTTAAAAATTAGAATTTACGTTACGTTTACTTCTCGCGTTCGTGCAGTTACTCGGGCCAGTTGATTACGAACCACTACACATATTATCTACCTTATTCTCACGAACATTAAACTATCTTTACATTTCAACCATGCGAGTGAACTGTAACGCCATTCGTCGTAAACGCACCGAAAACGTAAAGGTAACCTTTCCAATCCCGACTCAACAGATGTTACGTGTGTTATCAAATGTAGCTGTCCCCAATTATTTAGGTACTGGCACGAAATAGATGGAAACAGAAGGTCGGTTTCTTACAACGAACGTAATACACACATTCATAGACGTGCCAACGTGGCCAGCGTGTGCAAGCGCCTCGCACTCGCGATTGTCATTTGTTTATGAGCAAGATTGGCTGGGTATGGCACTTTTATTTTACGTTGCAAAATAAAGTAAGCGTTACATACGAATCACACTTCACTACATAGTATAAAACAAAGTCGCTTTCTCTGTCCCTATATCCCTATGTATGCTTGAATCTTTAAAACTACGCAACGGATTTTGATGCGGTTTTTTTTAAATAGATAGAGTGATTAAAGAGGAAGGTTTATGTGTATAATTTGTCGACATATTATGCGGGCGAAGCCGCGGGCGGAAGCTAGTAATACTAATAATAAAGGCGAAAGTTTGTGTGTGTGCGTGTGTGTTGGTATGTTTGTTACTTACAGAGGTATTTTATGACTTGGTTTAAAATATACATAGGATCTTTTTTTCTCTTGGGATAATTGCCGACATCAACGCGGGCGGAGCCGCTGGCAGAGCAGTATGATAAAAAAAGTTATCCAAGAACCGCCAATTGTGGAGGTTCTCCTTGTTGAAACCTGCTTGGATGCGAAGTCTTTGAAACGCTTACTAGTACAATTTAAAGTGCGGTCTGTGAATCTTACAAGGAGATAGTTTCAGATTACTATACGTAATTGGGTATTTGAAAGGGTAGTCAATAACGTTACTTTTTATGAACTGTCAAAACGCGAATTTTCACGTGATTTGTATGAAGTATATTGTTATACTTGTGACGTCACCGTTTTTTAGAATCAAATGGATCACTTATTTACATTAAATCTAATTTTACATTTATATCCTCACATATTATTTAATTTCTGTACGGTTATGGAAGTTTTTAAGATGAGCGGTCTTTATTCTATGTGGTTTGATTTTTTTTTTTGACCGTTTCAAATAGTCAATTGTCTATCTGTGCGTGCGCCTATTTTCGCTCGTTGTGTGTAGTTGGCCTTCTGTACCTATATTTTCTGTGGTACAGAGTCCGTCCACCCGGAGAGTTCTGCTTCATTGGAACAACGTGACTTCCAAGGGGTCTGACCGTTTTGTCCCAACTATAAAGCGTGGGGTGAACTGGACAAAAGATGTGTTTTCTTTTTATTGAATAGTTTTGTTACTGGGTAAAGATTTTGATTGTTCAATTTGTACAGCTTATTGTAACGCTTGGGCAAACATTTTTTTAGCCGACTACGCTCAAGTCACGCTGACAGCAGGTTATCCTGATTTTGTATGCTTACGTACAGAGGCCAGCACATCAAGTTACCACAATCTGTCAAATTTCTTTGATAGTATTTCAACTTTATTGCAAAGACATAAGGTTCATTTTTAATTGAGAAAATTTGACAGTTAGGGATAGCTTGATGTGCTGGCGTCTGTACCTCAAAAAGAAAAAAAACGAGTTACTTGTCTCGGGAATGCGTGGAAGTATCAAATTTAAATTAATATCGAGTTATACTAAGTATTAATTCTACTATTCCTTGTAACTTTAAAAAAACTAAGCGTCTAAGTTAACACAATAGAAAAAATACGGTATAACCGGAAGCGATAGTATAGGAAACATTCCGATAACCGCTAATTTGTAGTTTAAACATTTTTTTTTCACAATTGTACAATATTTTTCACACTTGTACAATTGACTGTGGCGTATACTGAATTGTATGGGAGATTTTTTACAACCACAATGATTGTTCTTTGGACGAACAAATTACAACTACGTAACCCTTCATTATGCGTGATCCGACACGCACGAGGCCGGTTTTTAGGCAGCTTTTCTTTCTCACTTAAAAATTTGTAAATCTATCTGAAGACTTTTCCTAAAATTCCATGTGATACCTATTTAGAGCACTATGCAATGCCATGTGAGGCATGAAGGCCTAAATCATCAGAAGAATGAAGACATAAAGAAAAATCTTTTATGCAGTCTTGAAACTGGCCATCGTATTATGGTTTTGCCATTGTTCCGAATTTGAATTCACGACCATTTAAAAGTCATAAATTTCTATACTTATATACAAGGTGGCCCGATTTAGAAATCCAGAAGTGTATCTAAGTTTCGTACAATGTCTGGTAATAGTCCGTAGATTTACGCTTGTCGAAGTCTGTCAGACCCACGAAGTCGTAAACTTATTGAGCAGTTCACTCACGTTACTCTCCGATATTATAGAATTACACATAGACAACTATTGCAGGGAATTTAAAATACATATTTTTGTCGTTATTTTATATAAAGTAGAAATAAAGATAAAGTTATTTCAATACTTGGAGGCAATTCGATTTTAGATGCCATTAAAACTCTGTCAACATGAAGTATAAAACAATTATATTTTTCTTTTCGTATGGTTAGTGACTAGTCAGAGTTTTTAAACTGCCCATGGGCCTCTGACTTAGCTTCACATGCTGTTGAGAAATATCTCTCAGACATCCTGGTTTCCTCATGATGTTTTCCTCCACCGATTTTTAAGCAAGTGATAATTATACAATACGCACATGAATCCGTAAAATTAGAGGTGCGTGTCTTGGGTTCGAACTCGAGACCTATGAGTTGACAGTCCGACGGTCACACCACTAGGCTATCACTGCTATATAAATACAATTATATTGTATTTATATCTCGTGTCTTCATATCGATCATAGCTGAGAGTGCTTTGACAGTTTTCTTATAAGGAAATCTGTCAAGCAGACACATTCATCACTGGCTGTCAACCAACAAAACGACGATCAAACGATAATAACAAAGAATTTTGTTCAAATTATCACTTAGGGTGAATTTCACCAATGAAACTGATCAGCACATTTAAACCACGTTCAAGAACTGTCAGTCAGATGCATGCGTATAGTTTGTGAACGGGCGTTGTCAGTTGGGACAGGTCGTCTTTGGCTTATTATTTTTTTTTTTAATATTTTCATAACGGACGATTTTAACGTTCTGCATTTGTTCTCACACCGTATCAACATGGTAGTGTAACCAATATTTTGTAAACGTATAAAAGAGTGTCCGCGGAGTTTCTTGCCCGTTCTTCTCCATAGGTACCTACTACGTTTTGGAACCGACAACTAGTTTCATCTTTCTGACCCTTTGACAACTCAAAAGTACCTGTCATTGATTTATTTGAAATAAATGATTTGAGTTTGAGTGCATGCTGAATAATTGACACTGACTCTCGAACTCAGTTTATATGTGCTGATCGCGTTTAGTTTCATTGGTGAAATTGGCACTAAATGAATATTCATTAAACGCAATTAGCGTCTATTCGAAGCTTATATTCATTAAGTTTAATCTAGCACAAAGTACCTTCTCAGTTGATTTTTAATGAGAAAACTTTTCCCGTTTGCATGGACGGCACGTCGGGCAACAAGCTACTCCTTAATAAGAAGAAAAATATGTTTACACTTTGTCGCCAACTTTTATAGTTTCTAGAGATGGGAAAATATTGAAATGTAGGTAAGTAATATGAAAGCGAAAAATAAACATCGTTGCTGTGTGAGTTACAGTTTCCTTTCTTTTTTCTTCAATGCATGAAATAATAATAATAATAATAATATCCTTGGACATTTCACACAGCGCCATATCGTCCCTAGCTAAGCAACCTAATGCTTGTGTTACGGTAACGAGATGGCTGATAAACTACTTATATACATTTTTTTTTTTTTGTAAATACATACATATTATAGATAGAAAAACACCCAGACTCGTAACAAATACTTGCAGGTCGTACAAATATTTGTTCCGTGCGGATATCGAACCCGCGACATAGTGCGCAGCAGTCAATCGCTCAACCACTGCGCCAACCGTGTCGTCCCAAAATATTAATAGATATATTATAAATATTCATAGATTTTTTTAAATTTAATTGCAAATTGCTATTATGTAAAGATACTATGTTTATATATAATTTATAAATGAAGCATAATATTATAATATCACCAAAAAACTGGTTACTCTTGGGAGACAATATCAAGTGAAAAGAAAAATTGCTGTGATTTATTTTTCCTGTAATTTTTGCAGACAGATTGGTGCACAATGTTGTTTCAAGCACCTCTGCGTATCACTTCGGGGATTAGAAGCGTGATGTTATGTTTAAGACAAGAGGATCATTCTTAACATTCAGTTCCTTTATTCAAGGCGAATTCCACCAATGAATCCAAATGCGATCAACACATAAAGCCTGTTGGAGGGTTGTCAGTGTCGTTGTTCGACAGAAAAGAAACATTGATACTAACAGATCTTGAACGCTGTTTAGATATGCTGATCGAGTTCATTTTTATTAGTGAAAGTGGCACCTAATAGCGATGGGAACAGCAGGGCTGTCTATTCATAGCCTAATTGAACTCATTCATTAAACATTACCACACTCAAAGCTAAACACAAAAACTTCCATAAAAATCTTGACAAACGTCTTTCGTTACACATTTCGAAGAAATCTAAATTAGCTGTTACACAGCTTCCACAGCTGAAAACTTTGTGAAAGAAATACAATCGACTTTCTTTCCTTAATTAAGAGTTCTTTTCATTCGCTGTTACGAAATATTTTCGAATATTTTCCTGCAAATGCTTTGGTGCGTGGTCTTAAGAATATAGACAAAAGAAATGATATTCAATAGCGATCTCTGTTTGTGTTTTGTTACTAAACGGTTGTGAATGGACGGAAAAATAAATGTTTTTTCGAAATGGGGAAAAGTTCAAAAACAGTCTTCATAATTCTTTGGAAGAGAAACACCTCGACCATGCAGTGCCTGCAAAAGCTCTTTCGTGCATCATTTTATCATTTTTGACGCGCGTGGATGTGTTTCGAAATAAACCTATAGGATATTGATACAATTTCTCGCTTTAAATTCAGAATATGGACATCTACATTAAGCACTGGTTCGCGTAGTGGCCCACTACCTCTCACTAAGAATCCGCCTATGTCCCAGCACTGGGAACTTTATAGGCTGATTATCTAAAATTAAGAAATGAAAGAATATTTTAATTCAATGGCAAATTCCACATTTTGAAATACACACCCACACAATAACTTACCATTACCACAGGATATGAATGGCCTACTTTTGTTTCAAACCCACTAGGGCAGAAATTATTGCGAAACAAATTCTAAGGAAAACAGAGTGATTTAAACTTCAATGCGTTCGGAAATCTGTCAGAGGGTGGCCCAATTAAAGAACATATAGCGGTCGCGTAATCTGGGACCTTTGTGGCATAGATTGATTCAGCGAGGTTGAATTCGTGAATAATTTAGAAAGCCCGGCAGAATTGTACGGTTCCTTCGCCAGGCTGCTAAATAAAAAATAAACACGCATTGTCTTTGGCGTACATTGTGTTGGTTTTAGTGAAAAAACATTTGGGGATTATGTGTTGTCTTTAGACAGGTTTCGTATTTGATTTGTATCACACAATATTTACATAGTCATATTTGTTTGTTTGTTTTTACATATTTTAAGTCCCTGTTGGGTTTAATAATAACAGCCAGACGGATTCATCGAAGGTTAAGTTACGCTTACCGCGGTAGGTTCGTGAATAGGTGATCATATTGGTCCCTGTCATTCGTAGATTTTTAACAGTCGTTACGGGTAGTTAGAGGAGTTCGTGTTTAAGTACTAACAGCTGCACAAGTCGATCCGTCAGGTTAAGCTACGCATTGGGGTAGCCGTGGATGGGTGGCCATCTTTACATACCGAGACTCCTCCGTGCCTCGGAACACGTTAAGCCGTTGGTCCCGGCTGTCGTTTGAGTTGAGCATCTTTGACAGTCGTTACGGGTCGTCAGAGGCCCGAAAATCTGACAGCCAGTCTTACCAAGGGGTATGGTATTGCCCAGTTACTGGGTTGTGGAGGTCAAATAAGCAGTCGCTTCATGTAAAATACTGGTATTCAGCTACATCCGGTTAGACTGTAAGCTGACCACAAAATAATTGGAAAAAGGCTAGGCGGATGATGTTACGGGTAGTTAGAACCCCAAAAGTTTGATAACCATTCTAATGTCATCCAATAACTGAGTTGTGGAGGTTAGATACGCAGTCGCTCCACGTAGAATTCTGATATTCAACTGCATTCGGTTAAACTGGAAACCAAACCTAGCGTAGGTAGAAAAAAGGCTTTTTCTTCTTTTCGTGTGGTTAGTGACTAACCTGGTGTCAGAGTTCTTATACTGCCAGGAAACCATCATGTCTGAGAGATATTTCTCAACAGCATGTGAAGGTAGGTCAGAGGCATCATAAAAACGATGACACCAGCTTAGTCGCTAACCACACGAATAGAAGGAGATAGCACAGATATAATAAATCAGAAAATATAATACATATTATTACAATACCTATAACACAGTCTAATCCGAATCCAATCAAACTAATTAATTAATTCAGTTTATCACAAACACGTTACAAAGACGAAATTGACAGAATTACATTAACATCGGAAATTAATTTCTGAGGGCAGGAATGCAAGCCCACAGATATGAGCTCGCCCGGGGCCATGCGGGCCAAAACATAGTCCCTGCGTCCCTGTCAAAACACGCTGGTTTGAAATAGGTCGAATTCCTTTTGAGATTTTATTAACCACAAAGCCAAAAATACTGGCTGGTAGTAAGGATTGCACACGTTTATTCATTTACAAGCTTCTGCCCGCGGCTTTGCCCGCGTAAATGACGGAAATTGCATGTTATTTTACATATAAACCTTCCTCTTGAATAACTCTATCTATTAAAAACAACATCAAAATCCGTTGTGTAGTTTAAAAGATCTAAGTATACTTAGATCTTTATACTGACATTAGGATGCGGGAAGCGACTTTACTTTATCCTATGTAGTGATTGGACCGTTTTTGTCTAGTGGTCGCTAGCGCCACTGCCGATAATGAGGTGATGGGTTCGATTCCCGGGTCGGACAGTGATTTATTTTGGGTGTGGTGGTTTCTAATTAATCTATTCCTGGTTGTAAGTGTGGTTTTTCAGGAGTTTCTGTGGCCCGGGATATGGAATTGTACGCGGTTAGACATAACTGGCGCAATGAGCGTAGTTGGTCGCATCTGCCTGACCCTTCCGGAAATGTAGGCGTGATTTGGCGTGTGGCTGTATTGATAAGTATTGTTCAAATAAATAAAAATCAATTACTGTCTCGGTAAAACTCGAGAACGGCTGGGCCGATTTAGCTGATTTTGGTGTTGAAATGTTTGTCGAAGTTCAGGGAACGTTTAAAAGAGGAACAGTAAGTTGGGTAGGTAGGTATCATAGTTAAGACAAGACAACGTATGCCGCCGGGTCAACCAGTTATATATAAAAATAAATATATTGTCCTCCAGACCGATTTCGGCCATGTTGACCAATCTCAGCGCAGCTTAGCGTGCTTTCCGAGGTACGTAACGGTACTGGTACCTATCGATGGTCACCCATCTATTGACCAACCGCGGCAAGCGTAGCTGAACCTGATCGATCAACCCATGCGGCTGTTTTTACTTAGCCACAAGCTCCTAAATAATATCTGACAATCATTCACATCATTAGCAGCCTTATTATTTTATTATCAATTAGCATAACATAGTAATTGTACCTACTATACATACAACGTGGCGCTACTATGGTGACATTAATTCAACACACGGGCAGGGCTAGTCTCCATTAATCATATAAATGTTGATAGGTTAAAATAAATCAGAAATTGAAAAAAAAAACACAATTCCAAACAAACTGAATAAAAAAATGAATTCGCCTACTATTTGCAGTAGTTTCATCCAAATAGTATTATTCGTTTTAATTTAATTGATGCAAATGTTTATGATCCGTGACCCCGTCAAAAGACGGCTGCGCGACAGTTCTTTGAGTACGGGATGCTCTAAGATGCTATATTCTTACATTTTAAAGAAATCCGTAAATAATAACGTTTAATGTTAGCGCTTATTACTAAGTAAGTTAGATTATTTCAGTGATAAATTGTATTACAATGTGTTTACCTGTAAGTAACTGATGCACTGTTAATTTTACTTTGAAAAATGTATGATGTTTGCGTATCAGTAGTGTAAACAGTTGGGGGAGAACCTAATTTAAAAAAAAAATGGAAATATAATATTATCTTCATGAAACGAAAATGTGAAAACGCGTATATGTGTGTTAAATTAATGTCACTATTGTAGCGCCACGTTGTATGAAATGTCAAAAGGCACAACATCAATAGATCACAATATAAATGATCATGAAGTAGTGTATACAGTTGTAACAAAGGTAACCAGGCTGAATTTAATGCAATCGTATGGATAGATCGATACACGTGCTCGCCTCCTGTCTAGCTTATTGTACAGAGTTGCCAGAGACGAAGTGCGTGAATGAATATTATAATTAATTTTTCTTTCTCTTTATACTAAATAGGTTTGCAAACCGGTTGGTAGATTGGTGCAAAGTGGCTTCGGCTACGTACGGAAACGTACGAAACTTATGTGTCACTGAAAGAAGGAGAAGCTAACATATAGTAGATTATTGAGCTCGTGGCTAATTAATAACAGTCACACGGATTGATTCTTCAGGTTAAGCTACGCTTGCCGGGGTTGGTCCGTGGATGGGTGACCATCTCCACATAATTATCGAGACTCCTCCGTGCCTCGGAAAGCACGTTAAGCCGTTGGTCCCGGCTGTCAATCCTGGATCTATGACAGTAGTTACGGGTAGTTAGAAGCCCGAAAGTCTGACAGCCAGTCTTACCAAGGGGTATCGTATTACCCAGTTACTGACTGGGTTGTGGAAGTCAGACAGGCAGTCGCTCCATGTAAAATTCTGGTATTCAGCTGCATCCGGTTAAACTGGAAGCCGACCCCAACATAGTTGGGAAAAGGTTATGCAGATTGATTTTACTAGTGTAACCTTGAAATACCTACTTAATTGACTTAGTGCAGTAGAGATAAACTACTATAACATGGCGCGCTTCTCCAAATTACTGTTTCAATGTTTGTAGTCCCATCATTACGAAAGAGTTAGTATGTAGTTGTCAGTATTCTTCTTCAGTAGCAGGCCGGCAGCAACATGCGTTGAGAGTCTTGGTGACGCTTTGTTATTACTTTCACAAATACTTTCAAACGTTTTGAATTTTGGAGGGACGGGCCTTGTTATCGTAGTTTATCTCCACTCGTGTTATCGTTTTTATTATTTTATCATTATTCGGGATTGTGGCATAGGCTCAATTGATTGACTTATATTTTCAGTCCTATCACTACCATTATAGCATAATGCATTTTTAATTCACTCCTTTGATTTTGTATTGTATTTTGTTAAACAATTCACTTTATAATCCTCACAAAAAAAGCTAACAAAAAGATACACTCATTATCAAATTCTAATCCTTAAAACTGTATGATAAAAATAAAAATGATTATTACAAAAAACAAAACACAAACTTCTAATGGGAAAGAAAATTTCGTTGTGACGTCACACTTTCAAAACATGTTTTATTTTTCTGTTATTCGTTCCACCATGAAGCAAAAACTAAGTACCTAATCCGATTTTCTGGCTTTTGATCTAGTTTTATTCATTTTTATTCTTTTGTATGATCACACTGGATTTAAATTTCATTCGTTGTTTATTTCCTTACTAGCTTCCGCCCGCGGCTTCGCCCGCATAATATGTCGACAAATTATACACATAAACCTTCCTCTTGAATCACTCTATCTATTAAAAAAAACTGCATCAAAATCCGTTGTGTAGTTTTAAAGATCTAAGCATACATACAGACATTAGGACGCGTGAAGCGACTTTGCTTTATACTATATGTAGTGATGCGATAAAATATACATGCAGTAAAAATAAAAATACGTGTATGTTTTACTATGTCGCTAGAATTCCACTTGTACGTCGTAAATTAGTGTTATTAATAATGACCGGCGAATTGTGAATGTATAATAAGTGCACCTCTACTAAACCCATCCGAAAATAGGTTTGATGTTTCGGTTTCGGTTGGGAGCCGAGATCCAAAAGAGCTTCTTAACTGTAGACCAAATAATATTCGTTTGGGTTTAGAATTCACACGACTCATCCAAACACAGCAAGCCATCCTACAATTCTATTAAATACAGTCTTTAAAATGTATATAAATGTCTACATAATCAAAACATTTTGTACACTCCATTTATACCTCCAGAAACAACTTCCAAACCAAGACTAACTCACAACATCACAACTTTATCAAAATTGCCAACACAACACGAAAACAAAAACAGAATCGCTCACTCAACCATGAACATGTCTTGAGATATAGCAGATATCTTCAGATATGCCCCGAGGGTCGCTGTCACTGTGAGAAGGGGACAGAATAAGGCCCAAGGTGCACTTGACGGAATGATTAAGAATGTCGGTCAAGCGTGTCCTATGCCTAACGTGTTTTGCCGGTGTGGGCTGACGATATTGTAAGGACCCCGATAAAATGGTTGGTGATAAATGAATGCGTTTTATTTTGCGGCTCAAAAGCAAGATTTATGAGATATATTTTATTAAACAATACTATTTTATGGATGCTAGAGCATCCGCATTGCCAAAACAGGCTAATGAGTAATTGTCAAGTGCTACACAGACATTATAAAAGAATGAAGGGATTAAAAAAAATCTAATAATAATAATAATATCCTTGGACATTTCACACAACGCCATATAGTCCCAAATTAAGCAACCTAATGCTTGTGTTATGGTAACGAGATGGCTGATAAACCACTTAAAAGCTTAAAAGCCTTTTTTGTAAATACATACATATTATAGATAGAAAAACACCCAGACCCGTAGCAAATACTTGCAGGTCGTACAAACATTTGTCCCGTGCGGGAATCGAACCCATGGCATACTGCGCAGCAGTCAATCGCTCAACCACTGCGCCAACAATACAAACAAACGCAATTAAACACATAAAATAAAACTTAAAAACTTAGAGATCAATATTTGCTTAGCCACAGCACACATGTTCTTATAACAAATAACTTCTGAAAGGCGGAATAATGATGTCAGCCAATGAAAAACTTTCACCAAAACAAAGTATCAAAACCTTTATTACGAACTCGCAAGTATCAAGATCCAACTCTGCGGCACACGGGTACCAATTCATTGATTTACACAAATTTAGGACGGAGCCACCCTTACACCCATGCCACGGCAGGATCAATAGACACCTATACATAGCTGCCTATACATAGTCACCTATACATTGTTATACATTTGTTTAGCTCCGACAATGCCTTGAGGATGTAATGGTAATGTTACAATGCATTCTCCAAATCATGATTCTTTACTAGAGAGATGCAAATACTGAATTTACGATTAACAGTTCCTGTTAGTATAATTTTTAAAGCTATTAACAGGTTTCATAAATAAAGTGAACTTGGTATTTTAAACAATAAAAATATTATGTTAAGATTTTCTTGATCTGCAATTATAAGCAACGTTTGTCGTTGCTTATAACTTAAGTATTTAATAAATACAAGCAAACAAAAAAAAGCTTCCTACTACATTTAATTATTGTAGATTTTAATCTTATATTTTTAAAGCTTCCACCAGTGGCTTCGCCCGCAAAATATGTTGACAAATTTTACACATAAATCTGTTTCTTGAATCACTCTATCTTTTAAAAAAAACCGCATCAAAATCCGTTGCGTAGTTTTAAAGACTTAAGCATACATATGGATATAGGGACAGAGAAAGCGACTTTGTTTTATACTATGTGGTGATTAGCTTCTTCGCGACTTTATTCGTGTGGAAGTCGTAAGACACCACAATATATTAGAATAACAGTCACATATTATTTTTTGTTTTGGTCTCAGTAGCCAAAATATAAAAGAGAGTCAGGACTGGTGAAGCGGGAGCTAACTTTTGTCCGTGTGAGAAGTAGCTCGTCCTAAGGTCGGCTCACCCGAAGCTTTCAGTTGCATTTTCCCATTGCTACTAGATAATGGCAGTATTCCTGACGAACAGCTAAATGAATACAATAGTAGGTTGTAGACAAAAGAGATTCCTCATTAACAGTAACCTAACTACAGATATTTATTTTTATTGTAACCATAAATAACAAAAGAGGCCCAAATTTAATATTTTTCTGTGTACAATCGCCAGCACATGAAGCTATACTTAACTGTCAACTTTTGCCAATTAAAAATGAACCTTATGCTTCTGTTATAAAGTTGAAAATCTATCAGAGAAATTTGACAGATTGGGGTCACTTGATGTGCTGGCCTCTAAACGTTCTTCAAACAATCACGTAATCTACATATCACATCACCTCTGACTCATTCGTAGGGGATACCCGGCGTAATGTTGTTTTGTAACTACTACATTATAAGCTAGCTTTAAAATGGCACTACATTGGATTACTCTTGGCTGACTCTTCACAGTATTATCCAGTTAAGAAATCAATTAGATAAAAAACTTAACGGAGCAAGTTGGCACTAGCATCACGGTATTATACATCATTAATACAAAATCAAAATTATCCGGAAAAGAACCAGAGTTACCGACATAGCTAGCAGAGTAAGCAAACTGAAGTGGCAGTGGGCTAGCCATGTTTGTCGAAGGACTGATGGCCGGTGGAGTAGACGAGTCCTGGAGTCGAGACCGGGCATCGTCAAGCGTAGTGTGGGACGCCCCCTAGCTAGATGGACCGATGACCTTAAGAAGGTGGCTTTTTTTTTTGAGGGTAGAAAAACTCTCCAATGACTTCTCCCGCTTTGGATGGACCGGAAGGGAGTATCAGACTCTTACTGACTAAAACCCATCCATATTCCTTCCCTAGCCCTTTATGGTCCGGGGTAGTGGTAAACCTTTCGGACAATCCCACTTACCCGGCAGGCTCGGCCCTAACGGGCCCCTTCATAATGCTGACATCTCTTTGAGGCGCGCGTGGAACATCTACGGGCCGTCCGGCACGGGTCTGGTCCTGATCGGACGGTGAGCTACCCATTACTCACCACCCGCAGGCCCGCGCCTACGGTGGTCGGGAGTCGTCACGTGGCTCCCGACGCCCTGGGCTAGTGGCTGGGACTGACTGCACAACGGCGCAGCCTGGGAGAAGCGTAGGTCCAGCAGTGGACTGCGATAGGGTGAGTTGATTGATTGATTGAATACAAAATCACTTTACTTTAATGTCCACAAGTGATAGTTCGCGCCCATCAGCTTTAATATCTAATGTAACCGATCATTATTAATGTTCGGTATTGTTTACATCATTCAGCAGTATTCAGCTAATGTGGTTGTATTGTTCAAGTGATTGTGTTGGACTGTGTTTGGTACATCAAGTGATGTGGATGAATGTATGGAAATAGTTGCAATTGACTTGAATGTAATGATGGCTTCTAATTTGTTTATTATTATACAATCAAGCCTACATTGCTTTTTTCAGTTTTAAAATACATATTTTAGCAGATTTTGATAATTTTTCTATTGGAATTTGGATAAAAATCTACTTAAGTACGAGAGAGTTAGAATCAGAGAGACCAGAAGATCCGTTTTCCATAAAAAAATGTTTTTCATATCCTTTAGTTTTTGCTTTTTTTTGAGGATGAGAAATCATCCAATGACTTCACCCGCTCTGGGTGGAGCGGAAGGGAGTGTCAGACTCTTACTGACAAAAACCCATCAATGTTCCTGCCTTTGCCCGTTTTGTTCCTGGGTAGCGATAACCCTTTCGGACATTCCCGTTTACCTTTAGTTTTTGCTTGTTACATCACTCATGTAACTGTGTACTCATGCTGTCATAGGTCTCTAGTTCAAACCCAAGGATTTTACGGATTCACGTGCGTATTGTACAATAATCACTTGCTTAAAAATCGGTGAAGGTAAACATCGTGAGGAAACCAGCATATCTGAGAGATATTTCTCAACAGCATGTGAAGCTAAGTCAGAATGGGCCTCTGACTTAACTAGCACAAAACTCTGACACCAGGTTAGTCACTAACCACACAAAAAGAAGAAGAGAAGACATCACAAAGAAATTTAGTCATATGACCTTTGGGGCCGATGGGTTTCCTGAACGGCACACTAGACTTCGAATACAGCACGGCCTGTTTTTCCCAAAAGAACCATGCGGCTTCTGAAGGTGTTAATTTGTGTTGCCGGAAAGATACACATGGCGCTCAACGTGTTTGACATAAAACTTAAACACGTTGATTCAAAATTCAGAAGAATAATCATAACTCCCATTTGCTCTCAAAAAACCCTTCTATCACTCCATTTGTCACACTACCACACTCAAGAGCACTACTTCACCGCAACACGTTTAGCGCACACCCTGTACGTTTAATTGTGTCGACACTAACACAGCTTGCGATTAGTCGCCTCAGCAGCTTAGCTGTAAGCACTTACGTAAGTGCTGGCTGGAATTGAGCTGTCTGAGTGAGTTATATAAATGAATTGCTGGTAAACGTTTAAAGGTATGAGGGTTTCGAAAATATTTCACTTTCCAACATGAACGGGAAGTAGAAGTAAGAAGGCTTTTGTGTAATGTAAACTCAGGGAAGTTTGTTACTAATTTTGTATTATCTGGTGGCCACTCCCTGGGGTCTAGAGAAAGTCACATTTTATTAACGACTAGCTTCTGCCCGCGACTTCGTACGCGGATCTTGTTGCTTATGCCAGCGACAACGGGGTCGTCAAAATCGAAGATCTGAATCACGATCAGTGGTCAGTCGCGCATCACGTTCCGCACTTGTCTCTAGAGACCTCAAAGTCGATGTGTATATACGCTGAGAACTCAAGCGTAATTCTCTTTCCGTGAACGTCTCCAACTCGCAAGACAATGCATGATGTTCACGATCAGCGGTCAGTCGCGCATCATATTCTTCACTGGTCTCTAGAGACCTGGATGTAGATGCGTAAATACGCTTAGAACGCAGGCGTGCTTCGCATTCCGAAGAGGTTTCCACGGAGCAAGTTGCAGCCGGATGTTTTCGAAGAACATCAAGTCTCTCTTGACGCTCTTTGGTAGATTCTTGGGATCTTATGTTCTTCAATCTTTTAGCTCCTTTGGAACATTGGGAAAGATTTGACCTCTTTCTAGCCATGGTTATAGCTTCATTGTGAAGATACCTGATCAATTAAAATTTAAGTGAACGACGGAAATCTGTGCCACGGCGAACCTTACTGATGCGGGACGGGGTGTATCGGGAGGCGGCCGCAATCAGAGGATTGCGGTGCTCTATAGCAGTGTCAAAGAAACGTTTCAAGAGGCGTTTCATGAACTGCTGAACTGTGGGGCCAGCGGCGCGGCTCTCAGCGCGCTTTATATAGCCACGGACGCGCAGGCGCGAGGCGTGTACGTTCTCCGATAGAATACCTTAACAAATGTTCACCGTGATTCTTTAAATTGACATAACTTTTTTATTTATGAACCGATTGACATGAAATAAGCACTAAATGTTAAGTGAAGCTTACTACAATATCTTAGTGAAAACCGCATCTAAATCGAATAAGCCGTTTCTGATATTAGCGTGCACAAACACACAGACAAACAGACAAACCGACAAACAGACAAAAAAAAAATAATTACAATTTCGGGTTCGGCATCGATATAATAACAACCCCTGCTACTTTTTTTTTATTTATTTCCATCGTACAGACACGACTTTTCTACAATTTTATTATATGTATAGATAGATAGATATAGATAGATAAGTTGTTGCAAGAAGGAAAAGAAATTAAAACCTCTAATAACATAAGCACAGAGGCATATTTATTCGATAAAATAAAAAAATTAATGGGTGTTTTGGCCAGTAGAGTCAAATTTTCAATGATATACCATCGTCATCGAAAATCAGTCCTAAACTGTTACCGCCTTCACTGCGTGGAAGTACACCCAGCTTATATTATTTTATAATTATACAGTGTAATTAGCGATAGCTTTGATTTCCTCATCAGATGTTTCTGATCTTCGATTTTTTTAAGTCAATAGGAAATTACCATCAGACTGAACAACTTTTGCTAAGACGTCATTCCTATGTGTTATGGTGTAGCTGGGCTCTTGGAGTTCAACAACAGGTGTTCCAGATCTTCGATATTAGCGTGCACAAACACACAGACAAACAGACAAACCGACAAACAGACAAACAGACAAAAAAAAATTAATTACAATTTCGGGTTCGGCATCGATATAATAACAACCCACGACTTTTCTACAATTTTATTATATGTATAGATAGATAGCGAAATTAGTTAAATCCGATATGTTTGGAATTGGCATAAGCTTTCGAAATGCCACGTGATCAATCGTTTTCGATCGCTAAGTGCTATACAACGTCAAATTGAGTAACGAAGTCGAGAGAACGAGTCACTGAGAATGATAACGTATTGTTCGATCAACAATTTCCGAAATCGACACGTGTCTAGGCCCCAGGTTAAATAGTGTGATAACAGACCTGTATGCACAAATAAGCGTTTTTGATTTGAATAAATTAAATTGTCCTTATATTATTCTAATCATAACTGTAACTGTTTGATAGTTGTATGGTGATTATAAAATTATATGACGCCAAACCGACGTATTAATAATAAATTTCGCTGAATGTACAGACGCCAGCACATCAAGTTACCACAAACTGTCAAATTTTCTCAATCGATTTAACTTTCAACGTTTTAAGGTTTAAAATTATTTGCAGAAAGATAGTTTGGTATAACTTGAAGTGCTGTAGACCGTTCTAAAAAATTTTAAAATACATAGTAAGCTTTTCACAGAAAGATTTGTAGTATTATGGGGTGGATAACCAAACTGAAATTGACAGGCCCGAGAGGATCCTTGTGGGCAGATGCAAGGAAAGGAACAACGAAACAAGAACGTTCGACAGATGAATTATTAGAAAATAATAATTCTTTTGGTAGATGCCTTTAAAAACAAAACATAAATTATCATAATTTAATTTAATAGACTTGAGTTTCGAATCCGAATTAAAATAAAACCATGAAGACGGTTTCAAGATAATGAATCTCCTTCGTCAACTCCCTAATTTAAACTTAAACGCACCGCTAACTTAGTATGCAAGACAGACTCCAGTATAAACCCTAAAATATACCCATCACAGAACAGTACCAAAGTTAACCTCTTCGGCACAGCCACGCTGATTAAACTCGCGAGCACCGTCATAAAGAACAACTTGCCCAAACGCGATTGGTTCCAACAATGCACAGTTTGATAATAAAGTTGTGAAATTAAGGCGGTATTACCGAAACTAGGTGTGTGACTGCTTTAATTAACAAGGCACGAAACAAAACAACCTAATAAGCAAAGTTGAGTGCAAAGTCGTACGCTTGAAACATACTGTGTAGTACGCATGTGATAAGCGGTAGCGTTTAGTTACAATGACAGTACAATAAAAAACTTGCATGAAGAACAAACAAGAACAGATAAGAAAACTCTGATTTTTCGGATTCATGTGCGTATTGTATAATTATCACTTGCTTATAACCGGTGAAGGGAAACATCGCGAGGAAACCGGCAGGCTTGAGAGATATTTCTCAACAGCGTGTGATACTAAGTCAGAGGCCCATGGGCAGCATTAAAACTATGTCATCAGGTTAGTCACTAACCACACGAAGAAGAAGAAGATAAAGAAACATCCGCTAGCTCTCACACCTTGGTCTACACGCATACAGTAAACCGATTTCACTTGCTCCGGGACCGTAGTACAAACTTAGTTAGCGCATGTTAGATGCTGGCTGTGAGCTGTTAGACACTATGCTGGATATGATCACTACACTTGCAGCAGCTGGGGAGCATGGAGGAAACAACTATATTATGTTGGACGATGGGGAGGGAGATGACAAAGAAAAGATGAATGGAAAAAAGAAAGATAATAAGTTTATTAGCGGCAAATAAGTTGTGGGGAAATATGCGTCACATCCACGCAAAACGGCCAACGCTCAGCATTATGCTTCGCTTCATGCGAGACGGAGCCACAGCGCTGATTTTCAATGACAGCCGGCGTGGATTGTGTGAGGGATGATATGAATGAAAATAATTATTAATGTCCGTAGGCGTGTCCGTGGCATCACAGCGCGCCCTATCGGGATACCAGCGGTTTTTTTTTAAATCGCCGTATTGAGATAGGAGCCTCTTTGGCCTTGCATAGATTTTCTTTTATTTTTTTTCTGTACATAATATATTTAGTGTTAATTTTGTTCGTTTTGTTTTTAAATGTTTATTTTTAATTGTTTGTATTTACTGTGCGTTTTCCAAATAAAATATTTTTCTTTCGTTCTTATAAAAGGCGTGACAGTTGACAGGGGAGAATGAAAGAAGAAAACGTGCTTCGCCGGCTCCAAGTAACGACAAAGGCAGCGAAGAACTAAAATCGTTTTATTGTTACCAAAAATAGTCCCCAAAATGCGTGTTGTTAACATGACTTGTAAGGTAAGCTAACCGATACTTATCCGTGTGTGCCAAAAATACCATTTTTTTGAATTAATGTTTAAAAAAAAAGCAATTATAAATTAATGTCGCAAACCATCTCATTTTGAAATTCTGATTTCAAGCTCTAATCATAACGGCTAAAGAACGTCGACAAAGTGCTTCACTTAAACAGTAAACTTCTTATTACTTCTTCTTAACATGTCTTCCGTTTAGCGTTAAATATTCAAGTTAATTCTTAGAATCCAGTTGGGTCTTATTTCGCAAAACAAGGAACTTGTTTCGAGTAATTGGCGCGAAAAAGTCGAACTAGTTGATACGAAGACCCGATGTCTTGTCTTGACATGTACCTGTCCGTTTGGGTCCTGCAAATATCGACCACTTTAGTTTTAGGACCAGAATTACTTGGCCTGGGGTTATTAACCCATTAGATGTCTATTAGAAGCAGTTTGCTATAAGCTATCAACGATTTATACAGTTATATTTACTGTCGTTTCGAGAGAATTTTTCTTATGATCCTATGGGGTTCACACGACATTTGAGAGGTTAAGAATAAAAGCAATGGGGGACCAGCCGGCCAATTCTGTAAAAAATTACCGTTCCACTTAATGCTAGGGATTGACACTATTGACAGCTCACTTTAAACTCACTTCACCTACGTTCTCACGGTGAGATTTATACAGAATAGCATTACAGATACAAAAGCAGTCAGTTAGAGATACATACATACACAAACTCTCATTACAAACTAATGACTTAATACATACAAATATTTGTACGACCTGCCAGTATTTGTTACTAGTCTGGGTGTTTTTCTATCTATAATATGTATGTATTCACAAAAAAAAAATTATATAAGTAGTATATCAGCCATCTCGTTACCATAACACAAGGATTAGGTTGCTTAGCTTGGGACGATATGGCGATGTGTGAAATGTTCAAGGATATTATTATTATTTATACTTTAGGATAAGTCCCGACTCAATTCATTTCATAACTCCTTTCGGGGATGCTTGCGGTGTCTGTTTTTTAATATTTTGTCTCTGTGATTTTTATTAGCGTTGGTAAGGACATAAGGGTGAAAGGGAGAAAGTGAAGGACTGAATAAGAAAAATAGATTTTAAATTAAATTAAAGCGTAATGTAAATTTTAAGTTTGTATTTTATGTTTAAAGTCCTTAAACATAAAATACAAACTTAAAATTGAAAAAACGCCTGACCCCACAATCAAACCATTACTATGGTTTTGTGGGGCTTAGTTTATAAGTTATGCAGCATGTTAGAAGTAATACATAAATAAATATCCAAAACATCTGCACCTTTGTTCAATTTTACACTACGCATACCCCCAATACCAATACCAATATTCCCTGTAATGGAGGAACCACGCAGCAACGAAAAAGCAAGTAATAAATAAAAAAAAGTCGCGGAAACTTAAAAAAAGCGGAATGTTTTCGTATGTTCGGGTAAGCCCCCGCTAATGGGCATGTCTCCTCCATAAATTCTGCGGCTGTATTCATCAGAAAGTCAAAGTTCCGATCGACGGTCTCCCGATCGTAAATTCGTATGCCATGTACGTGATAACGGCTCAATCTATTCTAGTGTTACTTTTTAACTGTATGAGGGGAGTTTGAAGTTTGGGCTAAAGGATCATAACTAAAGTAACGAAATAATATTTAATTCTCAAGATGAAAGTGACTAAAGTCCCCTTTTCCTGATCACGTAGTTTACTCAGTGTGACGGCTATTCGTACTCCATTTGCAAGGAACACCAATACCTGTGTATATATTACGACTGGCATGGATATCTCAATATATAATCTGTAGCGACTTATGAGATGTAAATAATGTTCTATATTTAAAAGGGGTTTAAGCAGTCTCCTATCTCTTCTCTTAAAATAACAAATATGATCTCTGAAATATGAATAAATTAATTTTTGGTCATTAATAGTATAAAATATTCAAATAGGATCTTCAACAATGAGTACACTGTTACTTTATAATTTGTAGGTACTAAACGCCTTAAACTAAATGTATAAGAAGAGCACAACATGCACTACATTATGCGCAGAAAGTTACACAATATTTACTAAAAGCTAAATTGCAAATTACAATAAATTAAATTTTTAGCTAAGTTAGTTAGCTTTTTTTTGTTAAATTAAATTATAACATTATACAGGTATTAGATTGGATTAAATTTTGTAAGTGTTTTTTTTATGTGATATTTTTATATTATTTGATTCACTTAATAATTGATTTTATTTATTTTGATTTTATTTATTTATTAGATAGTCAGGTGAACATTTTATATTATATTTTTTATATACTGTAGCTCTGCCTTAAATGCTTTCAGTGATATAATTATTCATTAGGTAACTAACACTACATTAACATTTCTGCAGCATTAGGCTCGACCGCCCGATCTTAAGCTGAACAAACCCACGACACATGTTTACGGCCGATAAAGGGACCCTTTTACTTTTTACTGCACTTTGGCACGCGTGATTACGTTGTAGCTCGTCTTGCCACGCTTTTTACGGCTACAAAACTTGTGTAATTTAAGTTTTTTGTAAGAGCAACCTCTTCAAGAGAAAGCAAGATTGTCTGTTAAAAAAAAACAACCGAATTGTCTTTTCATTTAAATTGTTTCCTCCATAGCAGTTTGCAAACCACTGCGAGGATCGCCCAGAGGACACGGTAGAGCACACGGTGCAAACCTGCCCCGCTTGGGCGGAGCACCGCCGTGTCCTCGTAGAGGCGATCGGCGGCGGCGACCTCTCGCGCCCGGCCCTGGTGCAAGCCATGGTCCGGGGCGAGAAGGAGTGGGAGGCAGTCACCTCCTTCTGCGAAAAAGTTATGCTCGCGAAGGAGGTGGCGGGATGGGAGAGAGAAAGGTCCTCCCGTCCCAGCCGCCGCAGGAGACGCCCCGGGCGTCGGGAGCCACGTGACGACTCCCGGCCACCGTAGGCGCGGGCCTGTGGACGGTGAGTAATGGGTAACTCACCATCCGATCAGCACCAGACCCATGCCGTACGGCGCGTATATGTTCCACGCGCGCCTCAAAGAGATATCAGCATACGAACGGGCCCCTCAGGGCCAAGCCTGCCGGGTAAGCGGCATTGTCCGAAAGGGTTACCGCTACCCCGGAACATAAAGGGCTACGGAAGGAACATGGATGGGTTTTAGTCAGTAACAGTCTGACACTCCCTTCCGCTCCACCCAGAGCGGGAGCAGTCATTGGAAGATTTCCCAGACTTAAAAAAAAAAAAAAGCAAACAGTGTCGTCGACCACGCGGCCGTTGTCTGTCAGCAGCAAGAGTTGCAGGCAATTGAAAAGCCGTGCATAAAGTTCGGTGGTTTAGCTAAAAATATATTTGGTTAATTTAGAATTCAATTGTAACAAAATCATTAAAATGTTTTATTAACTCTTATCTTCTCTTTTCGTGTGGTTAGTGACTAACCTGGTGTCAGAGATTTTATTCTGCCCATAGACCTCTAACTTAGCTTCATATACTGTTGAGAAATATCTCTCAGTCATGCTGGTTTCCTCACGATATTTTTTTTACTGAAGAATAATTACTACGAATTCGATTGCACCTACCACTGTTTATCTCTGCATCACCCAAAGGTTGACTGGTAGAAAATGTCTATGGCGTTAAGTCCGCTTATCTACATTTCTGTGCTTAAAGTCTTAAATAAATAAATAAACCAACTATCTATTTGAAAATCAGTCCTTAGAGAAAACGCGATAGTCAGTCTTTACCATCTCCTCATATAAAGTTTTGGTATCATGAATGGAGAAGGATTTCTATACCTCTTTACGTTCGTCCCTAATTAGTTAATATCAAGATCCTGTCGAGGGTCTTCCTCCTTCAAAACTTACAATGGTACTCAGAGATTTGTAAAGGCATGAAAAGGTTCACACGACGAAGGCTGGTTTAAGAGATACAGGTGTTATAAATGAGCATTTTCGTGCATTGTACCTTCATAGGGACTTGGATAGTGTATGGCGTACACGTAGGTGGTTTTTTGATGTTTATTCTTTTATCGTTTTCAAATCGAGTACGCTTCATTATTACTAAATGCTACCCTTTTTTTATTTAAAATCTATTTCCTATCCTTTTGTTGGAGATCCTAAATAAATAAATTATTCATATTAGCTTTATTTTTAGTGACACTTCGTTATGGGTCCAGTAGGGCCATATTGACAACAAATCCAAGTTTTAAATGAGGAGTTTGTTGTATACAGCGAACACGGAGTAATTTTTTAAACCCGTCTATTAGTACATAGGCCAGCACAACAAGTTACTCCAATCCGTCAAACTTCTTTGATATGCTTTCAACTTTATTACAAAAGCATAAGGTTCATTTTCAATTGGCAAAATTTGTCAGTTAGGAATAGCTTGATGTGCTGGCGTCTGTACTATAAGTGTACAGACTTTTCTCCTCACCTTAATATAAAAACTTGGGGCTACTTAGTTCTTTTCACCCGCTTCTTATAACCCTCGAAACACATACATTCAACCCTTGAAAACTGACTAAATGTTTGCAATGTTTTGTTTTCCAAACTTAGCAGACTGAACACATTGCTTTCACTTCTTGTATCCCAGCTAAAGTAGTACGAAGTGATGAAGGTCTGGTTCCATTCCACTCCATCCACATCAGGAGAGGTTTATTTGATGATTTCTCATCCTTAAAAAAAGGCTCGAAAAAGCGCACCTTTTTTTTAATCAAAAGATTTAGGTAAATAAAATAGTTTTTTATTATAAAAACATCACGTTTAATACCAGGGGTCTACCAAAGCCAGGTGACTCGGCTCTACTACAGTCGTACTACTTAATTCGCGGCGCGTCTATCGCAGCGCACTTGGTACAAAAGTCACGTCTTGCCACGACTTTGGGCACATGTACCGCCGCCTGTTTGACAGGTGAAATAATTTGTTGTGTTAACATCTGTGACCTGGTGGTTGAATTTGAATTTGTAATTGTAGGAAGAGGGGAGATAAAAATACGGAAGGTTTGCTTATCTTTAGGAGTTTTGAAGAACCTGTTAGTGGGATTAAGGAGCAAGCAGGGTAGCCCGCGCAATTCAAATTTTCATACGTTCTTTTCACTTCACTCACTCACTCAATTGCTTAAAAATCGGTGAAGAAAAACATCGTGAGGAAACCAGCATGTCTGCGAGATATTTCATAACAGTATGTGAAGCTAAGTCAGAGGCCTATGGGTAGCTTAAAAACCACCTGACACCTGATCACTAACCACACAAAAAAGAAGTTTTTTTTTTTTGGTTTTTGCAGATTAGTGTCAAGTTAATAAGTATTTTAAGAATTATAATCATTATAATTATCTATAAAACTCTTAGTTGCAATTGCCGTCCTAATTTCATGAAATATTCGTTCCATGCCGTAATTTGAACTACGAATTGTATTGATGATTTTAATGATTACAATTCGTTGTACACGTACTTGCTACGGGAATCATATTTTGATCGACGCAAAATTATGTAATTGCAAGAGCTCTTTTTTTTAAGGCTGGCAAATCATCCAATGACTGCTCCCGCTCTGGGTGGAGCGGAAGGGAGTGTCAGACTCTTACTGACTAAAACCCATCCATGTTCCTTCCGTAGCCCTTTATGTTCCGGGGTAGCGGTAACACTTTCGGACAATCCCGCTTAATAGCAAGAACTCTGAGGGAGGTATTTCTGAGTAGCATGTAGGTGGAAAAATCTGTAATAAATACTATAGGTACTTAGAAGAAGGAAACAGCAGTATTGGCTCAGTACCACTGCGAGGATCGCCCAGAGGACACGGTAGAGCACACGGTGCAAAGCTGCCCCGCTTGGGCGGAGCACCGCCGTGTCCTCGTAGAGGCGATCGGCGGCGGCGACCTCTCGCGCCCGGCCCTGGTGCAAGCCATGGTCCGGGGTGAGAGGGAGTGGGAGGCAGTCACCTCCTTCTGCGAAAAAGTTATGCTCGCGAAGGAGGTGGCGGGATGGGAGAGAGAAAGGTCCTCCCGTCCCAGCCGCCGCAGGAGACGCCCCGGGCGTCGGGAGCCACGTGACGACTCCCGGCCACCGTAGGCGCGGGCCTGCGGACGGTGAGTAATGGGTGACTCACCGTCCGATCAGCACCAGACCCGTGCCGTACGGCGCGTATATGTTCCACGCGCGCCTCAAAGAGATGTCAGCATATGAAGGGGCCCCTCAGGGCCAAGCCTGCCGGGTAAGCGGGATTGTCCGAAAGGGTTACCGCTACCCCGGAACATAAAGGGCTACGGAAGGAACATGGATGGGTTTTAGTCAGTAAGAGTCTGACACTCCCTTCCGCTCCACCCAGAGCGGGAGCAGTCATTGGATGATTTCCCAGCCTTAAAAAAAAAAAAAAAAAAAGTATTGGCTCAGTAGTAACATCTGTGACATAGTTATGCTACGAGTTTTTATCTGAGTAGAAATCCTATATTTCCTAGTAGGGATATAAAACATGCAAAATCTTACGGCAAACTATCAGTAGGAATTCTAAGAAAAAGCCTGTATCACTGTAGGTCCAAAACCTTTACCTTATTCTTCCCTAAATCGTACGTTTTCAATACAAAGCGAGATCTCGATCAAGATAAAGGTGCGTCCATGTATAAGATCGCGCGGAATTAGACTACATTGTGTTCGGGCAATATAGTGACGTGACGTCATTCTATTACATGTTGAACGAATTGAGACCTTTTACTGGCTCGTGGTAGAACACACAAGTTTATTGCGACAATTTTTTTTTAAGATACTTTTTTAAGAGTTAACGCCGCGTAAATATAGCAGAGGACCTATACTGGATGGATAGTCAGAACGGTAGCTTAGTCGGTACCCGTAGTCAGAAGCCCGAAAGTCTGACAGTCAGTCTTACCAAGGGGTTTCGTATTACCCAGGTACTGGGTTGTGGAGGTCAGATAGGCAGTCGCTCCATGTAAAATACTGGTATTTAGCTGCATTTGGTTAGACTGGAACTGGTTGGTTTGGTTAACTGGTTGGACTGACCCCAATAGTTGGGAAAAGACTAGGCAGATGATGATGACCTATACTTGACGGATTTTGGAGATGACATAGTCTAGGACTAGTTTATTCCATCTTAAAAACGTCAGTTGGAGACTCGTTTCTTACAAAAATATGGACAAGTTTATTTTGCGATTTCTCTCTTTTTTAATATGTAATAGTAATGTTTTTCACCCTTTTAAAAATCGGGATCGATGCAGATCCAAATTTCTCAAAAAGTCAAACGGTCTCCTAAATACGATTGACTGAACCTTCAACGGTCAAAGTACTGAATCTTATATTAAAACCTGGCAATCTTATTGCCATGAACCGGGCACAAATCCAGACTACAGACTGCTACTAAGTAATTTAATATAGAAAAACCTAAAAACATTTACACAACCTGGAAATCGAACCCAGAACTGCTCAGCAACAGCGCTTGACCAACTAGGCAGTCGTTGGTGACATACATTATAATTACTATGTGGTGATATGACCACGTAAACATTTGCTTAGATGTTCTTGTTCATTTTACACGTTATAGATATAATCAAGCACATTAATCCACAATGAATACTTATTGATTAGTGCTAAGATCACACAATAGACCCTAGTTTCTGGTCAGCGGGATTGTCCGAAAGTGTTACCACTACCCCGGAACATAAAGGTCTTAGGAAGGAGCATGGATGGGTTTTAGTCAGTAAGAGTCTGACACTCCCGTCTGCTTCACCCAGAGCGAGAGCTCATTTGATGATCTTCCGTACTTTAAAAAAACTCCTATAGACAACTGTGTACATTTCCAACATCAAATGCAAAAAAAACAAAAAAATCGCATCGTTTTTCATTACACCATACCTTTTCAAAACGCGATCCCTGATATAATCCACAGAGATATCATCCCGTAACCTAAATGTTAAATTAACCGAGGTATCTAACAATTTCGACCATTTTTCACCCAATAACCATTTCACTGGATTTATAAGCAATTGAGGAGCGTCCCTATCAATGGGTGTCTCGGATTTATGGTGTTTTAAAAGGGATTTTATTCTATTACGTTTAGATTTTGGTCGAGGGGTATCCGGCCTTTGCGGACAGATTTTGTTTAACCATTCAAACGCCAGAGCATAAACGCACGCGCGTGCCTTCTACGCCAAGCTACAAATTTATTTCTTCTTATTATCATGAATTTCCCAATATCTATGGTGTCTTTTAATTTGTTGCATGTCATTAAATACGTACGAGAGATATCTATATAAACACACACACAAGTTATGATTTAATTGTTTATTTCATGATATAGTGTACCAGCATTGTCACATATTTGTGTCATTGGCGTACAGGGCATGCGCTTGCTTGTCACGTATATGTGACAATGGCGTTCAAAAGGTTAAAGTTTTGAGGTGGATTGAATACTTTAAATGGCTAAAAATTGTACACACAGAAGTTAACTGGCGATTATATTTCGCACACTGGATTTTCAATGCACTGCTTAGCGCTAAAAGTTTAAAAATCCAAAACTTGTGTTTTTTCGACGAGTTAGGATGCACTCTGTTAGATTCTAGACGCTCGGCTCAACACCAAGAGTTGAAAATCCAATACGCGTAAAATTCCACCGCGATATTTTTTTACATCCGTGTGAACGTGGGTTTAATCAGATCTCATGCAAATAAACGTGCAATTGGATTTTAGGCTTTCTATTGTAAAATTCGAATTAGCTCTTTGAACCGCACAGACCCATTTTTCTATTATTTTTAGCAAACCGTGAACATACTTGTTTCAACTTTGATTTTTCCATGTTCATAAAAGTAATTTTTCTTATATAACGTATTCTTTACCTTGTACATACTTCTATAGTAAGGTTTTTTACCAATAAAGTAAATAAATATTAAGGGAGAGCAGAACTCGTAACAATATCTCCTTGCAACGTTTAATATCCACCGACAACTTAGAATTGTCTCTATCCATATTCTGACATAAAACTTCAGCAGCTAATTCCTATCTAGTCCATCTAGGAAAAACAAATGTGACGTGATTGAAACGAGCGATGACGTCACAGAGCGGTGCACGCGTCATGTGCTCTCGCAACTCAATTAACAATCCTTCCGCGTTATGTAATTGAAGTCTACACGAGTGCAGGGTTGTCAAAACTAAGGTTTCCAATGTGGAAAATATTGAAATGAAGGTTTAAAATTATGAGAAAATCTAAAATACGTATGTGTAGTCGTTTTAGAGGTTTAAATTGTAAAGAATTTTCGGATTTCTGTAGGAATCGGCCTATTTACAAAGGGAACGGCCGACCATAACACTTACTTTAACAGAATTAGGAAAAACTTAAATAATATAGAGTATGAGTTTAAATAGACTATGTTAGTTTAGGGACAGTCACTTCAGCCACGGGTTGCGGAAGTATCATGCGTTGCCGCGACCCCCCGCGCCCTCTCACACTTGCGCGGGCTGACTCTTACTGACTAAAAACTAGGGTGGTTTTTAGTCAATAAGAGTCTGACAGACCCCTTGGCCCCAGGGCGGAGGATATGAAGGAGGATTTACCTCCTCGGATCAAAAAAAAGTGACAGTCACATAGAGTTCAAACTTTGCTATGTTCATCTTTTTTTCTCTTCCTACTTATGTACTTTACTAAAAATAACCTCAAAGCTTCCTCAAGGCTTCCTTAGCAGGGTCAAACGAAAATGTAGTATTCATTGTATATCAACACTATATTATATCCTGAACCCACTGTGCACGCGAATATTCTCGACTTCTAGATGAAATTTAAATTCTCATTTATAAATGTGACACCCGGGATGGCGTTACCGCCAGAGCTCTCGAAGCCAATTTTGTTAGCAACGTATCATTTTATCCTGTTTATTTTAATGTAACCTTTACTGTCCCACTGCTGAACAAAGATTTCCCCTGATGCCTTCAAGGTTTTAGAGCCACCTCGAGCCCTTGCGGTACGCGTCTAGGTCGTCTCGCCACCTCTTCCTAGGCCGGCCTCGGCAGCGTCGTCCATCTTCAGACACCCATCGTGTGGAGACTGTTGCTCCGTGAGTCTGATATTAGAAAATAATCTTTCAATTAAATATAGCACAGAAACCTCGGAGATTTGACACGTCGCCACATCAGTCGATTCTCATATGCGAAGTATACAGGACGAAATTGAATTCACTGGCAATATTTTAAGAATCATTGTACTCATCATTATGAACAACTTTTACTATGGAACAAATCTGAAATCGCGAAAAAAAACAGCTATTCCATACATTATGCTCGCATAATTCATCAAAATGTATGGAACAGCTGTTTTTTTCTGAAATATTGCCCATGAATTCAAATCCTGTTTACTATAATTTATAACATTTTCTTACACCGTAAAATCAATATTTCTAGTAGTATATATCTTATATGTGTACACGATTCTCCATAATATAAAACAAAAAAGATTTATGTAAAAAACTACTATTTTTTATATCTATTGTATTGACTGCGAGAAAGTTTCCCGTGGTGGTCTTAAGGTCAGCAGTGAAAACTTATGTGAAGTGAACGTGAAGTGAGCTGTCGTTCCACATAATGCTACGGACTGCCACTATTGACAGCTCACTTTAAACTCACTTCACACACGTTATCAGGGTGAGATTTTTACAGACTAGCACTATTGTAATGGAATGATAGCTCACTTCTTCACGGTGAGAATAGCCGCGGCATATTTACCTTTAGAATCAAAATAGTCGTAAAACTTCGCACCGGTGTGGCAACCCTGTATTCATGTTAGTACACTGTACTTGAAATTATAGTTGAAAGTTGCTGACAGTTTATGAAATTTGATCATGTTTTGTGCTACATTCTGATGAAAATTTACTTTCTGTAAACTAGTTAGTAAATAAACGGGTAGTCGAGTTTTTAGTTTTCGCTTTTACTCGTTATAGTGTATGAAGAGCTGAGAGCTTTTGTGTTAGTTTTGTACTATACCTGCTCTATTTATCATAACATTATTTTGACAAACGGTTTTCATCATTTCGTTATATCGATATAAACAATTGTAATCTCCGTTATTTCACGATGTATAAAAGCAATGTTTCTATTTACCATTTCAAATTTTATCAACTACAAAGATGTTATATGTTCGAGCCGTTTGGGGTTCAAACACTAGGGCCTGGGTCCGAGTGCTCATTGAGCATTTCGGGATATCACCCAGCGGTGGTCGACTCTACACGTGACCAGAGGGCTAGTCAATTTTAGGTCAAAGAATCAGCATTGCTATCCAACGTGGCAACGCTGCCAGCCTTTTAGACATATTTCCCACAGACATTTTTTAAAAATACTTGTACATAATATATTTTAGTACAAGTTTTGGATTGTATAGTGTATTTAAGATTTGTGTTTAATTTCTGAAAATAAATAACTACAAGCATTAGGTTGCTTAGCTTGGGACGATATGGCGTTGTGTGAAATGTCCAAGGATATTATTATTTTATTTCTTGGAATAATATAAATTCATCCCCACTAAGTAATCCGCGGTCCGAAATGAACTTGTCCGGTTTTTGTATAACCTCTTAGTTTTAGTAAAAAGTTGTTCAACTTCATCATACACATAGATTTATTTTTAGATTCTGTTCGCACAGCTATGATTGCGATTCGACAACGTAACGTCTGTTTCCTCCCGTAAATGGCATTCATCCGATGGGCATGAAAAAAGAAAAACTGTACCAATATGGCTCGGGCCTTAATTTGAACGATTCGAGATCAAACGTTCATTTTTCCAGATACTATGAGGTTTTTCAAGTTAGAAAGAAAGAAAAAAAATGCTACGTACGTTTATTTGTGGCAAACATGACGTAGTAAAAAAAAATGATGGAAAATATGCTTCACGTCCGCGCAAAACGGTCATTGCTCAGCATAATGCTTCGACCCCATGCGAGACAGAGCCACAGCGCTGATTTTCAGCGACAGCAGCAGTTTCTCAGCGGGATTTTCCGGAAGGGAAAATAAAGGGCTAAGGAAGGAAGGCGTCATTTGATCATTTCCCATCCTCAAAAAAAAAGCAGTAGTTACATAGTTTATTCGGAAGTGGTCCTCCAGACTTTCGGTCATGGCGACCAATCTCAGCGGGGCCCTTATAATGCGCAAGTGTGTGCGCCGACACAGGTGCGCTCTCACTTCCTCAGTCTCATAGTACTATGGGATGGCAATCTTACTCGACTGGAAAGAGATCAAGCGCAGGGCCAACGGCTTAACGTACCGTGGGTGGCGGTTAAATGAAAGGTACGGTCGCCAGCGCATCAAGTTATACCAAACTGTCAAATTTCTTTAAATTATTTTAAACCTTAAAACGTTGAGTGTTAAGTTCAAAATCGATTGAGAAAATATTACAGTTTGTGGTAACTTGATATGCGTCTGACTGTACATAAATAACAAATTACATAAGCATAAACTCACGCCTTCTTCCAGAAACTGTAGTATATCACCTGCTAGTTTCCTTTTGCTTCAATTACTTTCATACATCTGGTCATACACGCAAGTAAGTTGCCAGTAGTTGCTAGTAAACTTTTGAAGGAACATCACCAATAAGATCACTTATTAAATAAATTCCTACCTACTATAAATATGACAATCCAACTTAACTGAAACTATTAAAATATGAAATGTTTATATTTAAATCAACCACATTGCTGTGGACTGGTTAATGATGTTTGTTTATCCAATATCATGTCGTATTAATTAAGTTTTCCTTGAATCATAGTGACATAACGCCAATTACAGCGGTGTAATCATAATTAACACTTTGCTTAGACTTCTAATTAACTAAACACCATCCACATAACACAACATAACAAAACCTGACGCCTGTATTTCCCGAAGAATAAGAGATAATTGGCTAGCAGAGAATTGTTTCTATATTTTACAAGAATTCAGGTAGCATAATGAAATATTGTTATTTTAAGGTAAATATGTAGATAATAAAAATTGTTTAGTTGTTTTGTAATTTTATAATACTTAGAACATATTTTATAGTTTTGTAATACCTACCTAATGTATCAATTTACTCAAAACTAATTTGCATGCGCTAAACAAACAAGATATGGATTGTGCATAAACCACTAATTTTAACAACTGGTAAAATCTGTATTTTCTGCAAATAAATGATTTTTTTCTAATGAATTAGGCAGGCGTGCACCTTTTTTGTTAAGTGTCATTTCGTCATTTATGTTTAAGTACAGAGGCCAGTACATCAAGTTACCACAATCTGACAAATTTCTTTGTTAGTATTTCAATTTTATTGCAAAGACATAAGGTTTATTTTTAATTAAGAAAATTTGACAGTTAGGGATAGCTTGATGTGCTGGCGTCTGTACCAAGTAATAGGGACGAGCCTATTGCCATCAATCGGGCAGAGATGTAAACTTTCGTGGGTTTTAGGTCTGCTACTGGATTTTTTGGGCTTGACAAGCAAATTAAAATTACTTTTAGTAATTATAATATTAATGTTTCTTACTCATAAATCTGCCGCAATAAATTTTCAAAATTATGGTGAACCACATAAAAATCCGATTCACAGTGTAAAAATGGATACAACGCCATGGCACAGACAGACTATACGAAAAGTGACTTTAATTTATAATCCTTCTAACATGACAAACGTGAAAGTTTGTGAGGATGTTTTTTACTCTTTCACGCAAAAAAGACGAAAAAATCTGCATGTAGTTTGGCACACAGATAGTTTATATCCTGGATTAACACATCGGATACTTTTTATCCCGGTTGTACATTCCCCTGGAATAATTTCCAACATCCACGATGGCGAAGCCGCTGTCAGAAGTAAGTACAGAGGCCAGCACATCAAGTAACCACAATCTGTCAAATTTCTTTGATAGTATTTCAACTTTATTGCAGAGACATAAGGTTCATTTTTAATTGAGAATTTGACAGTTAGGGATAGCTTGATGTGCTGGCGTCTGTACAATTTATTTATTATAACCAACTTGCATTAACAGTTTAACAACCACACAAACAAGTTATTGGTCTGTAAAAAATGACAAAAGAAAAATTATAAATGTAAACAAAAGCTTAGACTGTATAAAATAAGAAATTATTAGGAATTATAATAATTAAATTAACAATGTCTGAAATATAATGAAATTAACCATAAAATAATAAAAAAATATCAATTTAAACAGAAATAAAGAACAATTTAAATGAGAAATAAAAATAATAATTCGTAAACCAAATATAAAATCAAATAGTAAAAATAAGTAACATTAGTGCAGAGTGATAGTGCTAGGGGTAGCAATGGGACCTCTCGCGCCCGGCCCTGGTGCAAGCCATGGTCCGGGGCGAGAGGGAGTGGGAGGCAGTCACCTCCTTCTGCGAAAAAGTTATGCTCGCGAAGGAGGTGGCGGGATGGGAGAGAGAAAGGTCCTCCCGTCCCAGCCGCCGCAGGAGACGCCCCGGGCGTCGGGAGCCACGTGACGACTCCCGGCCACCGTAGGCGCGGGCCTGCGGTCGGTGAGTAATGGGTGACTCACCGTCCGATCAGCACCAGACCCGTGCCGTACGGCGCGTATATGTTCCACGCGCGCCTCAAAGAGATGTCAGCATATGAAGGGGCCCCTCAGGGCCAAGCCTGCCGGGTAAGCGGGATTGTCCGAAAGGGTTACCGCTACCCCGGAACATAAAGGGCTACGGAAGGAACATGGATGGGTTTTAGTCAGTAAGAGTCTGACACTCCCTTCCGCTCCACCCAGAGCGGGAGAAGTCATTGGATGATTTCCCAGCCTTCAAAAAAAAAAAAAAAAGGGGTAGCAATGGACTCCAGGTAACGAGTAGCAGTGTCCAGAAATCTCAGCTCAGCAGTTGCAAAGATATCTAATGAATCGTCAAATAGCAAAATGTTGTAAATGTTGACAATTGTATATAATGACGATGCAGCAATACATAGTTTTGTTACAAAGTTACTGGAATCATCATTTTGAGGCTATCATGCGTAAAAGGGTGGCCTTATTGCTGAGAGACCAGACTGCCCTTTCCTGACACACTGGTCCCGTCGGCATGCCTGCAGGCCCGGTGCAGAGGGAAAGTTTATGAACTAATTTTTTTTGTGATTTTTAATTTAATTTATTTTGCTTCAGGTTACTAACATAGTTGTAAGTTTTTTCTATTACTAACACATTATGGATTTTTACTTATATCGGAATTAAATGATTATTATAATTATTAAAAAGGTAGAATATGAGTGACATTGGCTGGTGACAGTCACTCTAGCAGAGCAACGCATAGACCATCACCAACCACTGTCGTACCACGTCCATGACGAACTGCTATATTTCCGCTGATGATATTGAAGCTGGTGAACCACTGATAACTACTTCTAGTAAAGACACTCCACCGTTATATATTACATGGTTAATAGATTCTACCTATTTTGTTGCATAACAATGCATCTTTATTCCCAAGTACACTCGCAAACAGAACTCTCGTTAATTCACTAACCTTGCAACGAGTTTGAATCAAAGCGAAGTCGCTCACAGTCCACACAATCGCACGAAGCGACGTGCATTTCGTGAAGAGTCCTTATAAAGTTTTGAGTAATTTTCTAGACATGTTACCTTCAACTTGTTTTCATGCAATTAAAACTAATTTTCTACCTCAACTGTGTTTCAGGATGCTGTCTTCTCGAGTAAATATTGACGTTAAATCATTATGTAGTAATTGGAGCAGTTTTTTTTAACTTGGTTTCATAATGGGTCCTTTATCGACGATGCATTACCGTTTTGGTTTTGGGGTAGCTTACAGTCTAGCCAGACCCAACTGAATACCAATATCTATCTTACTTGACTAACCAAGGGGAACTAACTAACTAACTGTCAGATTTTCAGGCATCTGACGACCCGTAACTACTGTCAAAGATGCACAAATGACAGCCGGGACCATCGGTTTATCGTGCTTTCCGAGGCAAGGAGGAGTCTCATTATGTAAAGATGGTCACCCATCCACGGCCAACCCGGCAAGCGTAGCTTAACCTGATGGATCGACCTGTGCGGCTGTTATTACTTATACTGTTTCTTGTTTAATGGTCTTTATTCTTTTCAATTATAAGCAACGTCTCCAATCCAAAAAACTACTAACCGACTTTAAACTACAAAGTCAGACAGTAGGTTACGCGTCGTCCTGTTGAAGTTCACTCTACCACACTACAAGTACAGAGGGCAGCACATCAAGCTATCCCAAACTCTAAAATTTTCTCATTTGAAAATAAACCTTATGCTTTTGTAATAAAGTTGAAAAACTATACAAGAAACTTGACAGATTGGGGTAACTTGCGCTGGCCTCTGTACAAACTCTTTACCTACTTAAGTCAGAGTTCACAAGTTTCAAGCACTAAGGTTTGAAGTTTCGTTAAGTTTGTTTAGTTGTAAAGGTTAACAGTAAAATTAGTAATATGCCTGACACGGTTGGAAACAGTTTCAAACGTTGTCGGAAGATAAAAGTTTAGCTAAGTAGTCTCGGAATTACATGTCGTTAGAGAAGTTTCATTTAAGAACTTCTCGTAGGTACTAGGGTTGTTTAAAAGAAAGTTACCTTTAAGCTTCCACCACTACAGGCTTTTTTTTTTTTTTTTTTTTTAAGGCTGGGAAATCATCCAATGACTGCTCCCGCTCTGGGTGGAGCGGAAGGGAGTGTCAGACTCTTACTGACTAAAACCCATCCATGTTCCTTCCGTAGCCCTTTATGTACCGGGGTAGCGGTAACCCTTTCGGACAATCCCGCTTACCCGGCAGGCTTAGCCCTGAGGGGCCCCTTCATATGCTGACATCTCTTTGAGGCGCGCGTGGAACATATACGCGCCGTACGGCACGGGTCTGGTGCTGATCGGACGGTGAGTCACCCATTACTCACCGTCCGCAGGCCCGCGCCTACGGTGGCCGGGAGTCGTCACGTGGCTCCCGACGCCCGGAGCGTCTCCCGCGGCGGCTGGGACGGGAGGACCTTTTTCTCTCCCATCCCGCCACCTCCTTTGCGAGCATAACTTTTTCGCAGAAGGAGGTGACTGCCTCCCACTCCCTCTCGCCCCGGACCATGGCTTGCACCAGGGCCGGGCGCGAGAGGTCGCCGCCGCCGATCGCCTCTACGAGGACACGGCGGTGCTCCGCCCAAGCGGGGCAGGTTTGCACCGTGTGCTCTACCGTGTCCTCTGGGCGATCCTCGCAGTGGTGACACCCGGGCGTTTCCTCCCGCCTGATGATGTGCAGGAACCTCCCGAAACATCCATGTCCGGTGAGGACCTGCGTCAGGCGGAAGGTGAGGGCGCCGTGACGCCTCTCTAGCCACTCCTCAAAGAGGGGCCTTACCGCCACTATCGTGGCGTGCCCTGCGCTGGGTTGCGACAGTCGCTGATTCCAGGCCGCCATGAGATCGCGCCGGAGGTCCGTCCGCTCCGCCGCAATTTGCTGCGGAACCACTACAGGCTGTGAGCTCAAATTGTAAAGAAGTTTTCTTTAAACAGGCTAATAGGTGTATACAAGAGGGGTTAAGTGGCTCTTTAGTAAAATTGTGTGAATTAAATTCAATGAAAAACTTTTTTTTTTTTTTAATTCTTGTATGCTATTAATTTTTATTTTGTTAAAGATATAGTTATTAGTAAGAATGGAATGGCTTTTTTCTGTGCTATTTCGATCTAGGGATTGATTCTAATAGAAGTGCTGTTAAACAACTGCCTTTTCTGGTTATATTTGTCTTCTAAACTGCACGATGGATATTATTGTATCACAGCGGGCCTTATCAGAATACCAGCGCTCCGCGGTTTTTTTTTTTATATCGCAGCATTATGCTGATGTATGAGACTTTTTGACCTCGCACAGGTCTTTTTTTAAATTTTAATGTAATTACTTCCTTATTTATTGTTTTTTATTTTGTTTTAACCGTTTGTATTTCCTATGCGTGTCCCAAATAAAATATTTTTATTTTTTTGATGCACCATCATTTAGTTAAAGAAAAAGCCGGTTTATGTAATGATGATACATTAATATCAAAGATACATAATAAAGATATAATGAAGAAATCTAGAAGTTTGTCGTTGTTTGTAGCTAATAAATCTTCAAAGTAGGAATTGATGAATCGAATGAAGTAATTTGTGTAAAGGCAACAAAGGATGATCTCCCAGACTCCAAATTCAAAAACCAACAGTCGGGATTATTCGGCAACAATCGGCTTTTGTACGGATGATTCGGCGAATCCCGAGTACGAGAAGTGGCCATCCACCTTTCACCTTTGATGTGGAGTGTCCTCAGCAAGCTCTTTTATTTACCGCATCGATTTGTCTGAGAAGCTTTTCAAAGGCGTTGAGTCGAATTTCCGAGGCGATAAACTATTTTTATTTGTCCTTTTTTATGGGTGTTTTTTGTTTTGTGGTCTTTTGATCCTTATGAGGATTTCGACTGATTTAACTGACATGATATTATATTGAACCCGAATAGATAGGTAGGTGGCTGTAGATTATTATTTTTATCAGAATAATATTATAAGGCGAGCAATCAGGGACGCATCTGAATAATAAATAATATACAGTTTTGCATTATGTTAAAAGAAAAAGCTAGCTTCATTGCTAAGATATAGACAGCATCCTTTCATGCCAGTTAGGTTCCTCTTCATCAGCCAGGATTTATTTCTATTTATCCCAGCTTTTCAAAGTTGAACGCCTTTTCTAACAAAACGCTTCAATTGAAATTTTGTCGTCTCGTACATATTTATTAACATTTTTTTATTCTATTTTACTCAACCTAATTTTGTAGCTGAGACGTGGACATTACGAGGAATGGAAAAAAAGTAAAGTAGATATTCTAGAAATGTGGTGTTGGAGAAAAATGCGTGGGGTATCATGGACAGAATTCAGCACAGTCTCCACACTCCAAGAATTCGGTATCAAACAGCGTCTATCAGCACTAGTCATCATTCTCCTGCCCTTATCCCAATCTATTTGGAGTCGGCGCAACATGTCTTCTTCTTCCATACTTCTCTATTAGTCATCATCTCGATAGTCACTCCCTTTCTAGCCATATCATCTTTCACACAATCCATCCATCGTTTCTTTGGTCTCCCTCTACTAGTATAGCCATCCACATTAATACTCACAACTTTCCTGACAACATTTTCCTCATTCCTCCGCATAACATGCCCATACCATGACAACTGTCTCAAATATTGAAGTGTTTTGATCATGTTTCAACGCGGAATAATGACGCTATCAAAAGTCTAGTGGTGGTTAAAAGAAAGAAAATATTTTAATTGCGATACGCCCGCATAATTATGTAATATTGTAAACAATTAAATAAATAAATAACCTGCCTTTTGACACAACTGAATTCTACCCTTTATTCGCATAATATTAGATTCTCAAAATAGCAGATTTCGATATTTTTTTGCTAAAGTGAATCGAATATTTCTCTCTTTTTTTTCTTATTTATTTCTAATATTTATATTATACTAGCTTCCGCCCGCGGCTTCGCCCGCAAATATGTCGACAAATTATACACATAAACCTTCCTCTCCAATCACTATATCTATTTAAAAAACCGCATTAAAATCCATTGCGTAGTTTTAAAGATTTTTAAGCATACAGGGATATAGGGACAGAGAAAGCGATTTTGTTTTATTCTATATAGTGATGCCAAAATTGTACATTAAGTCGAGAAGTGCATTGCATTTATAATGAACTTTTTGTGATTCGTTCGATAAAAATATCCGGTCAACTTAACATGACTCGGTTTTGAGTAATGTCATACAATCTCTTTGCTACTCGTATGAGTACTTTATACTATAAAGGTGTAAGTTTATTTTTGTTTTAGATTGTCAGTCACTTCTTCTTTCTTTTTCGTGGTTACTGACTAACCTGGTGTCAGAGTTTTTATGCTGCCCACGGGCCTCTGAGTTAGCTTCACATGCTGTTGAGAAATATCTCTCAGGTATGCCAGTTTCTTCACGATGTTTTCCTTCACCGTTTTATTTGACAAGTGATAATTATACAATACACACATGAATCCGAAAATCAGAGGTGCGTGTCTTGGGTTTGAACTCGAGACCTATGACTTGGCAGTCCGACGGTCACAGTCACTGTTACAGTCACTGTCACCATGCAAACCAAACTACATACTAGTTTAGTTTCCCCACAAAGATTCCGGAAGCTAGGCATATTTGCTTTGTAGTGGAACAGTGTGAGTTTCGAAAGGCATTAGCATTTCACTCGGGAGTTCATTTGGTTCACTAATTGTGTACAATTTTGTTTGTTCCTCATTTATATGCGTTGCGTGTGCGCCCAATGCTGGTTTAGTTTTTAATTAAATTGGGTAGGTAATTCATATTGCTATCTACTAGTATATTTTTGGAGAAAGTTTTGAGTTTGTGTTTTGGTAGACGACACGGATGGCGCAGTGGTTGAGCGATTGACTGCTGTGCAGCATGTCGCGGGTTCGATTCCCGCACGGGACAAATATTTGTACGAACTGCAAATATTTGTTACGGGTCTGGGTGTTTTTCTATCTATAATATGTATGTATTTAAAAAAAAATTATATAAGTAGTTTATCAGCCATCTCGTTACCATAACACAAGCAATAAGGTTGCTTAGCTTGGGGCTATATGGCGTTGTGTGAAATGTCCAAGGATATTATTATTATTATTTGTAAATGATTTTACACAATCAAACTTCATGATGTCACTAAGTTACTAGGTTCCACGGAAAATCACCAAAAGACTAATGCCTGTTTTCACTATGTAAAGCCATAATATTATTGCACGTTGGATTTTGAGCTCACGGCGTGGAGTGAAGGAAAACATCGTGAGGAAACCGAGAAGCAAGTATATGTGGCCCACTTCCTGTCACAGATGGGAGCCTTATGTCCCAGCAGTGGGAACATGATAGACAGATTAAGCTTTTGCTTAACTCAACTCAAAGCATTTATCTATACTAATATTATAAAGAGGAAAACTTTGTTTGTTTGTTTGGTTGTAATGAATAGGCTCAAAAACTACTGGACCGATTTTAAAAATTCTTTCACCGTTGGAAAGCTTAGTTTTCTAGGAGTAACATAGGCTACTTTTATCCCGGGAAAAATAACGGGTCCCACGGGAAAGACCACGGGAGCGAAGCCGCGGGCAAATTGCTAGTTTCAAATAAACCAATTACAGGCACTTTTGAATTGTCAAGGGGTCGGTCAGTCAGAAAAATGAAGCTAGTTGCCCATTCCAAAGCAGTAGGTACTTATGGAGAAGAACGGGCAAGAAACTCCATGGACACTCTTTTAAATCAAAATAGGTTTACAAAAACTGGGTTACATCACTCATGTTGAAATATACACGTGAGAATGATGCAGAACTTAATAAAAGCGTCCATAATTACAAGATTTAAAAAACAATTCAAAATTAATTTAAATATTAAAACAGCCGTGGCAGCTAATAGGTGACCAGTCCCTACTGACGGCGCCCGTTCATGAACATGACGCATGGATTAGCACCATTCAGCTCAACCATTTTGATGGGAGCTATATGATCCAAAATACCGCCACCATCAGTGAGACTATGCATCATTAAATAACACGTCAGCGTGTATTCGAAACACCGTTTATTAATTGTGATTAAACTAAAAAAAAACAGTACGAGTCGGACTCGCGGACGAAGGGTTCCGTACCATTACAGCAAAAAGATCATGTTTGCCCAATGGGAATCCCTTTAAATATTTATTTTTTATACTGTTTTAAGTAATTATGTTTTTATAGCGGCAATAGAAATACATCATCTGTGATAATTTCAACTGTTTAACAATCACGGTTCTTGAGATACAGCCTGGTGACACACAGACAGGGACAGCGGACTCTTTACAGTAAAAGGGTCCCATTTTAACCTTTGGGTACGGAACCCTAAAAAAACTGTTTGTGCAATTATACCCACTATATTTAACCCACCCGATGCTGGCAACATTTGCATATTCTTTCGAAAACTTAGCAGACAAAGTTGTGTTCTAGAAAACTGAAAATTCGACGATTCATCTTAATGGATTCCTCCATAACCGATTGAAAAGTTTTCCGCTTTGCTGAAACATAAGTTGCCTCTTCTCGGAAGTTTTTTCGCATCACACTTATCAAGATTAATTCGCGTCGCCAAGTGTTTTTCTGCTTTCTTTTATAAACTGATGAGGCTACATTTTAATACGCCATTTACGTCTAGGTATGTTGGTTTGGAACATTAGAAGAATACTGTGAGTTTGAATTAAATTATAGATAATTAGTGAAAAAAAAAACTTAAGTACCGCCTGAAAAATATTTACCGTACACATACAGTGTGTTAGGTTAAACGAAGGATAAACTTTAAGAGAGTGAAGTACTCATCAAAATGACACATCACATCATGATGTTGCTCACTTTTATAAAGTAAGCAACTCAGAAATTTGAAAAAAAGAACTAGCCGCTCCATAAATTTTTATGCGCATAGATGGACAAAATATGGGGACCAGATTCTACTTTTTTTTAGGGTTCTGTACCTCAAAAGGAAAAAACGGAACCCTTATAGGATCACTTTGTTGTCCGTCCGTCCGTCTGACAAGACCGTTTTTCTCAGGCACGCGTAGAGGTATCAAACTGAAATTTATATCTAATACTCAGGTCTACTGGCCCTTGGAGCTGTGAAAAAATCAAACTTCTAAGCCAAAGCAATCAAAAGATACAGCTGTTTATGCCGCAAATTTTCGAAACTCGCACGGGAATCAAAACCTACAGGGTATTTCGAATCTTGAAATTTGGTACAAAGTAACGTTTTACAGTGCAGATAAAGAAAAATTGCTGTTACATCATATAATAAAAAAAAATTTTTTTTTTTCAAAATATAAAAATACGATAACTATGACTCGATTCTCGTGATGGGTGAACTTTTACTTATATACCTACAGGTTTGTACGGAACCCTCGGTGTGCGAGTCCGACTCGCACTTGGCCGGTTTTTAATTTTGGAGTCAACCCCAATATTTTAAGTTGTTAATTTTCATGGGTACTACTTACTCTTAAAGTATGTCCCTCGTTTAACCTGACACACTGAATAAACTCAGACAATATAAACTTACTCAGAGGACAGAAGCAACATAATTCCACATGCTACGATCCTTACATACTTCTTTAGCCTCATTTATAGAAATTTAATTGCTTAAAAAAGACGTTACAGCCCATTTTTAAGAAATATTCGACACAAACATGTATTTGAAGGGTTTTTTAACCCGTCTGTCCTTTCGGCTGGGTAAAAAATAATAAACCAATCCGAAGATAAATTGACTAAAAACTTAGCATTGATAGCCCTATAAAATTTCCTTTACAATATTAAACTTTATTCGATTGTTCCATCGAAATAACCGCCTTGGATAAAGTAGCAAGGGATTGGATTTCTTTGTGAAGACAATTGTATTGGATTTACCTGGATTACCCAACACTCAAGTTTCTTTATGAACTCTATTGTTACTTAGGATAAGAGTTATTTTATAAAAATGGCAAGTTCACTTGGTACTACCTCATAAAATAACACAGCATGCTAAAAATATTATGTTACTTAAAGTGATAGAATATAAATCCTACTAATATTATAAACGCGTAAGTTTGTGAGGATGGATGAATGCTAAACAGATTTCGATGAAACTTCCAAATAATATAGCTTGTATATTATATAAATGCCTATGTTTTTCCCAAATATGTTGAGGTCGGTTTCCAGTCTAACCGGAGGCAGCTACCAGTACAATACCAGTACAACAAGAAAATCTTTGCCCGAGATACAGTGGACAGGTGGTGGTCTACGTTTTCTACTGCTTTCTGAATCTAGAACTTTGTAAAAAATAGGTAGATTTGCTTTCTTACTTTCCTGTATTGAAAGTGAAATGATTCTGGCTAGCAAAGTAGGCACAATTGACGGATCTCTTTACCCTACTCGCCAAAAAAAAAACATACAATTCCAGTCTCCCAACAGAGTCGAACAGACCTACAACTGGTATAATAACGAAATAACAATTTCCATCCACAAACAGGAAGACATTTGCTAAAGAAAATTGCCAAGAACGAGATCAAAATATTCGTCAACAAGGACCCTCAAAAGATGACGTCACAACATGGCCGGAAATTGAAAATGTTCTACATGTCTGTCGATTGGTCCATGTGGGACTTTTCCCCTAAATCCGTGGATTGCATGACATTTGTTACGCACTTCGGATTAGGGAACGATCAATTTGTAACTCGAGATCTGTGTGTGTGTGTTGTAAATTGATGGGTATTTGAGTTTTTACAAGATTGTCTCAGTTTATATTTGATGTCTGAATAAGGTACTAAAAACTTTGAAATTGATAATTTTTCCCTTGAACATAATATACAGAGGCCAGCACATCAAGTCACCCCAATCTGTCAAATTTCTTTGATCGTTTTTTAACTTTTATGACAAAAGCATACGGTCTATATATTTTTGTCAAGCAAAGGGTAATTAATCAACTTATACATACTACTTAATTTAAAATAAAACAATGATATATACAACCTAAAACTAAAAAATATATCCATCCATTATGTACAAGTGGTAAAAAAGGAGAAGAGCTCATAGGGCGTCAAAAAATTCATCCCCATCGCTGTCAGTGGGAAATGTGCCCAAAGGCTTTTTTTTTTTTTTTTTAAGGCTGGGAAATCATCCAATGACTGCTCCCGCTCTGGGTGGAGCGGAAGGGAGTGTCAGACTCTTACTGACTAAAACCCATCCATGTTCCTTCCGTAGCCCTTTATGTTCCGGGGTAGCGGTAACCCTTTCGGACAATCCCGCTTACCCGGCAGGCTTGGCCCTGAGGGGCCCCTTCATATGCTGACATCTCTTTGAGGCGCGCGTGGAACATATACGCGCCGTACGGCACGGGTCTGGTGCTGATCGGACGGTGAGTCACCCATTAATCACCGCCCGCAGGCCCGCGCCTACGGTGGCCGGGAGTCGTCACGTGGCTCCCGACGCCCGGGGCGTCTCCCGCGGCGGCTGGGACGGGAGGACCTTTCTCTCTCCCATCCCGCCACCTCCTTCGCGAGCATGACTTTTTCGCAGAAGGAGGTGACTGCCTCCCACTCCCTCTCGCCCCGGACCATGGCTTGCACCAGGGCCGGGCGCGAGAGGTCGCCGCCGCCGATCGCCTCTACGAGGACACGGCGGTGCTCCGCCCATGCGGGGCAGGTTTGCACCGTGTGCTCTACCGTGTCCTCTGGGCGATCCTCGCAGTGGTGACACCCAGGCGTTTCCTCCCGCCTGATGATGTGCAGGAACCTCCCGAAACATCCATGTCCGGTGAGGACCTGCGTCAGGCGGAAGGTGAGGGCGCCGTGACGCCTCTCTAGCCACTCCTCAAAGAGGGGCCTTACCGCCACTATCGTGGCGTGCCCTTGCCCAAAAGGCTGGCAGCATTGCCACGTTGAATGGCAATGCTGATTCTTTGGCCCAAAAATTGACCAGCCCTCTACTCACGTGTTGCATATCAGCATACGGTTGATTTCCAATAGGGAAAATTTGAGTGTACAAGTTCAAGGGAAAAATATGAACAAACATTTTAGTCTAGTTACTTTCTATATGAGACCCGGCTGCTTATTAGATAATTTCACAGTCCCTGCGTACAGTGCAAAATGATATCGGAAATATACCTCAAGCCAATATTCATGGTGTATGCGGTATGATCAATGCTGTGTTGATATTGTGAAGATTATTACCTACGAATATTATAAACGTGAAAGTTTGTGTGGTTGTATGGATGTTTGGTACTGTTTAACGTAACAACTACTAAATGGATTTGAATAAAATTTGGCACCGAGATAGAATACTAATAATAATATCCGGGATTAAAACACATATTATGATAGTTTTATCCTGGCAGTATGTTCTTATGGGATAATTTTCAACATTCACGCGAGCGAAACCGCTGCCAGAAGCCTGTACAACAAACAGATTGATATCAAACTCAATACAGGTAAGTTTCTATTCACTCTGCGCCAAAACGCGTGAAAGTTAGTACAAATTAACAACGCCAACATTTTTCTTACGCGCTCTGGTCGGATTTCGAACCTAAACTCATTTGCAAGGCTCCCGAAACTTTGTGATCAGGTCTTAACTTGTGAAATTCAGGACTTTCTGTACCTACTTAGGAGGTTCTTTCATGTAAAGATTGTGTGACGTAGAATGCTTACTTTGAAAATGTGGAATTCATGTCAGGAACAAATATCATGTTCGTGACCCCAAATACAGTTGGGAAAAGGCTCGGCAGGTAAAATAATGAGAGGGAATGAAAAAATAATGAATTAATTTTCGATCGCTTAGTTCAATGACATAATGTGTAACAAAACGATCAATATTCCCATACAAATGCGTGACAAGTGGCGTTCTTGAAAATCCGAATCGCCGAGATAACGAATTGTTCGAATAATCATTTTCAGAAATCGAATCCACACGGAGCGATTGACACTTGTCTAGGCCGCCAGGTCAGTTCTATAAGGCGTAAGAAGCTTTTCCGCCATTTTTGCTGGCTCACCTTTTTGGAGACTGTGTATTGACATTATCCTTGCAGCGACTTTAAATTTGGTGCCTGAATTAAAACAAACACAACACACACAAACACAAACAACAACAAACATTTTGTTTTTGTTACTTGTATTTCATGTGTTTCCAACTGTGTCCAATGTTTTTTTTCTTTCTTTCCTTCTGATTCTGATGAAAATAAATACAATAACATATTGATAATTAAGACCTGAACCAAAACAGAACCGTTATTTGAGTTGAAATCAAGAAACATGTTCTTTTGGAGAATAACACATATTGAAATACAAAACAATGTGAAACCTCAACAAAATCAAATTATGCGCAAACAAAGTAATACGCTTAGGTAATAAAATAATATTAAATTAATTAACTGTTTGATCATGCTCAGTTCAAATGGTAATAACCCTACAATGTAAATTATTTTATTGTGCATAACAACAAGCGATATGGGAATTAAAATAATTGTTTAATGAAGCATAGTAGGTAATCACAGTGACATGGTTAAAATAATTCACTGAATATTTATTGCATTTGTTTAATGTTAACAGTTTGATCTTTGCAAAAAAACACTAAAAATGGTACACTGCTACGAAAAATTTTCGATGCTCTATATTTGAATTCAGAATCTTTGACAATTATCAAGTTTTGGGAACACAAAATCAACGTCATACATTGCAACGGCAATTTATTTAGAACCTTTTTATTCTAATAGGTCAATCAAAAATCAACTTAGACTACATTGTGCTAAAGTAGATAGTTGACTAACTGCCAATACATAAACAAGGTAGAAGACATGAGTGGATGAAGGTGATATGTCGCATTTTTAGCGTTTCGCTGTTCTATGCATGGATGATGGTGTTATGTACATAGAAACAATTTTAAACCTTAAAACAACCACGTTTGTGGCTATTTTAAAAATTCACTACTTGATGAACGTGTCCTGTACAGATTTATTTTTAATCAATATTGGAAGAATGTGGTATGGGCACATAGCATTTTTATAGATGCCTAAAAAGTAAAAAGTTAACTTAAAGGGTCGCGCCGCCGGACACCCTTATTGGATAAATACATTAAAGGTGTTTAGTAATATCCTTAAATGTTTATGCGAAACTTTAAACTCAATTTTCTCGAAATTAGAATTTTGTGACATATTACCTTCATCCACTCATGTCTTCTATTCAAGTATAATTATATTATACGAGGGGTACTGTTGGTAAATATTTGGAATGCAGGAATTCAAAAAACAAGATAGCGACACTACTTTCGTTTATGGTATCGCGCCAATATAACGTCGTAACGCTATAATATTTATTTAAGGGCAACCAACAAAGCATACACCAAAATACATGATAGGTTTTTAACATATGTTAACATTGTATAGTGTAGCCTTAATTAAAGGCCGCCACGACATGAATTAAACAAAGAACAGGATATTACAACAAAAAGTTCACTTATCCAAAAAATTAAATCTTAATAATAAATGTTAATTTTATTACAAGTGAAAAAGACTTAGAGTTTAATTATGTGAGAATATCCTACGCAAGATAGTAGGACACGTCAATATCTACATTGAGTGCGCATGACAGTATACAGTCGTAGACAATATAATATTACCAAAACGTTTACGCACAAGTTCACGCTCACACGTTCAGAAAAAACGCACGTATCTCTAATAAATGCCGCTCCACAAACACGCACCTAACAAAATATGATAATAACTTCGAGTAAGTAAATGAAGTCGCTACCAACAAATGGCGTAGTCACGTAAAATATTGTTCTGCCCATCCCTACAGCCATAACCTTTATAGTCAAGTCCAGTGCACCTGCGCATGAGTTATGCGCGAAGATTTATTATAACAGATAAGGTTTTGTATCTGGGGTAACGCAAATGTTAGCAATATGTCTGAGGTTTTTTCTCTGGTGTTGGCTGAGAAGTGTGTGTTGTACGTTGAAGTGGGAAGATCAGAAAAAATCGGGGTAGGTATTACCGGATGAAGATAAGATAACTGCGTTGGTCTAGTGATTATAAGCGCTAATGCTAAGCATGGGGTCCGGGGTTCAATTCCAAGGTCGTGCAAAGTGTTATTGGATTTTTTCTATCTACAATTTCTCAATAGCATATTCGGAGCAAGCAAGCTTTCGGAGTCTGGATTAGTGCCCGGTTGGTGGTTCCTCTTGTTATATGGAAATTAACAAAATGTGGGAGTACTATAGGTACACCTCAGCCCAATCATTCGTGGAAACAAGGCGTGATGTTATGTATGTAACCTTGTGTTACCTTGTGTATGTTAGTTAAGGTTCGTCATAGGTCCTTGAGATCCAAAGCTTGTGCTTCTTAAATATTTATTGAATACTATAACTATAATATATAAGCACACAAATGTACAAAGGCAGTCTTAATGCCAAAGGCAATTCTAAACAACTAGGTAGGGCCAGTTATCGGGCCTAATTTGTTGCTGCCGAATTTAACTCACAAAAAAAAAACGAAATAATTGCGAGCTGGGTTCGCGTACGAAGGGTTCCGTACCAACATACAATATTAAACACAGAATACTTAAAAAAAGGTTGCGCCGCTTGACCCGCCACAGCAGTTGCAACAGCGGCGCTAGCACAGCCCGCCGTGCTTGGAACACAAGATGGCACAATGGTGTCGTCACAGGTTGCAACCCACACCAAAACCCACCTTAGAGGCATCAAGGTCCTGCCGTCTGGTCTCTTTCTATCGTCAGATACCAAGTCAATCAACTCAGCCGCTGGACATAGTCCTCTTCCAGGCTGCGCGACAACACCCTGTCCTCTGCCTTCTGCATCCAGACAGTCCCAGCCACCTTCTTAAGGTCATCAGTCCATCTAGCTGGGGGGCGTCCCCAAGTGCACAATACACTTGCATATGCGCGGTCTCCACTCCAGGACATGTCTGGTCCACCTGCCATCGGTACTTCGTCAAACATGGCCAGCCCACTGCCACTTCAGTTTGATTAGTCTGCAAGCTATGTTGGTCATTCCGGTTCTTTGCCGGATAATTTTATGCCTGAATTTTATCCTTTCAAAAGACTCCAACATACCAAGTCTTTTGGTCCTAATACCGCTGGTACGCCGAGTAACTGAACTTTATAATCAAGATTCGGGTCAAAACAATGGGTTCTACACAAGTGACCCTAATGGACGAGCCTCCATGAGTCGGCACATTCTTACTGGATCACTAAACGACTCAGTGGATGACTCAGTCTTTACTTAATTACCAGAGTTGTAACTCAACAAAAAATGCAAATCCTACAGACAACAAACAACAAAAATGTGGGAAATAACAATACGGCAAATTTTTTTGGTTTCTAGTGTGAGTTAGTTTTATGAATCTATTTATAGTATTGGCGGTATTAAGAGATGTTTTCATTAATTCTTTTCGTAATGTAAATATCATCACGCCTGCATGCATTGCCGAAGGGTCAGGCAGAGGTGTAACCATTGGACTCAGTTCTTGCCCGTTCTTCTCCTTAGGTACTGTAGAGCCCAGGAGTAAAACCTTATGTTGAACATGGCTGGAGTAAAACCTCATGTTGAACATGGCTGGTAATAATCGGACGGCATTCGAACCTTTAAAATAATATGTCAATTAGATAGTCTTTTGTACATGAGAGAGTTCGCCACAGGCGGCGGAGCTAGACAGATGTATTCGTTATAATCAAGCTATAAAATATATTACGTGTTGATCGTCCTATGTGTTTGCATTCATAGAATAGAAAAGACCCAATACACACCAAACACACGCTCTACCACTGAGCCCCCTCAGTAGAAGGTCTTCAACCTTCTACAGTACCTACTGCTTTGGAATAGGCTACTAGCTTCATCTCTCTGACTGACCGACACCTTGACAATTCAAAAGTGTCTGTAATTGGTTTATTTGAAATAAATACTTTGAGTTTGAGTTTGCAGCTACACCCACATTTCGCATACTGTTTAAATCAAATGTAACAGGAAGTGAGCCTACTGCCATAAATCTAGACGCCGTGCACAGAAAATCCAAATAGAAAAACTCAATAACACTTCGGAATCGAACCGTCCTAGGTTGCTCAGCAGTACCGCTTGTGACCACTAGAACAACAAGGCAATCAGTCTTTTCTTTGACGACACGGTTGGCGCAGTGGTTGAGCGATTGACTGCTGCGCACTATGTCGCGGGTTCGATTCCCGCACGGAACAAATATTTGTACGACCTGCAAGTATTTGTTACGAGTCTGGGTGTTTTTCTATCTATAATATGTATGTATATACAAAAAAAAAAATGTATATAAGTAGTCTATCAGCCATCTCGTTACCATAACACAAGCATTAGGTTGCTTAACTTGGGACGATATGGCATTGTGTGAAATGTCCAAGGATATTATTATATTATTTTCTTTACATCTGTCTTGCAAATAATTCGTTGTAGCAATATTTCCTTTTAAATCAACAAAACCGAAGCAATCCATCACACCGAAGGAAAGAAACGCGCAAACGACATATCATCAAGCGATAATAAAAATCAAGTAACAACAAAGTGGATTCAAACTTCCAAATTATTATAATGTCACCATTTCCCCCGACGCCACTCGTTAGCGACGTTTTATCAAATACCCACAATTTGTTTGTAAATTACACAACGAAAGGTTTTTTTTAACAAATTGGGTTGAAGTTAAGTAATTTTGGTCTTTAACGATTGCACAAAATGGATATATTGTATTATTACTTTGCTTTTTGAACCTTTGTGGGTTACATTATGGAGTTTTCTTGTAACATAATAAATGTTCCCATTACTGGGACACAGGCCTCTTCTCTGTGAGGCCATAATACACCACGTGGGCCAAATGCGGGTTGGCGGCTGTCTCGTTTCTCCGATTTTTGGTTCTATGATATGGTTTCCTCACGATGTTTTCATTCACCATTCTAGGAGCAGTCTGCCCGGATTCGAACTCATGGCCTTCAGGACTCCTAAGACTGGGCAAAGGGCTAAGGTCCATCCATGTGCCTTGGATGGGTTTTAGTTAGTAAGAGTCTGACACTCCCTTCCACTCCACCCAGAGCGGGAGGGGTCATTTTCATAATTCCCAACTCTCAAAAAAAAATGCCGTCATTGAGCCATCACTGGTCAAAGTCATCTTCTGATTATATAAATTGAAAAAAAAATAAAGAACAGGTGGACATTGGTAATAAAAAAATGTAGTATCGGGTTATTTGCGGTTCAGTTTTAATACAGATTATAATATCACAAAATTTCAAGATTCACGTATAAAACAAATTGCAGATGGAAATGGTCGAATTAATACATGCCAAGCTAACTCAGATGAAGCGGACCCGTTAATCTTCTCGCTTGTACAATTCTATTTTTAAAAACTGGAATGGAGTTTTCCCATCGACGAAAATTACGAACTTCCATAAAACTTCGTCTATTTAACCTCTTTAAGGGATGCATTTACAAAAATACTTCCTATCAAAAAGCCGTGCCTCGGAAAACACGTTACCTGGTCCCGGCTGTCATTTGTGGACACAGTCGTTACAGGTCATCAGAAGCCCAAAAGTTTGACATCTATTCTTACCAAGGGGTATCGTATTACCCAGTTACTGGGTTGTAGAGGTCAGATAGGCAGTCTCTCATGTACTGGTCAATACTGGTATTTAGCTGCATCCGGTAAGACTGGAAACTGACACTAACATAGCTGGAAAAAGGCTAAGTAGATTAACTCTTATAGGAAGTATTTTCTTTCGTTGTATGTCTCTTTAATGCTCGTTATACCTATAATATTGGGTGTACGTGGCTTTTTATTAAGCAGATTAGTTTCGAAGTTAATTACTCTGCAGTTGCTCGCAACCCCAACTCTTTAGTTAATCCTCTTGTGTAATTGTGTTACAATATAACACTTAAACCAATTGTCAATCACTAAGGTGCAAGCCTGAAATTCGAGCACTCTGGGCGGCTTGGCTTGACGCCTCGGACAAATTGTATTCCCAAGCGCATCTTCTATGCATACAGCATCACCGCAGTGTAGGCTGGTCACAGGACAGTGTTTCTAACTGGTCGGGTATCAAGTTAGTCACACGTCTAGAGCATAAGTGGTATATGTAAATACGACAGTGCTCTGCTGACGTTGAATGTCGCCCAGGATTGATGCTGATGGTAGTGAAGCACCTTTATGAGCTTTATGAATGATATATAGAGGAGCAGCTTCGTGAGCTTTATGTGCTTTCAAAAGTGATAACAAATATTTAATTATGTTACTTAAGGCAATGGCTGAAAATTTGTTGATAACTGAATATTATACTAATTTATGTATTAATTCAATAATGTCATGGACAGCCATTTGATGAAGAAAAAGTAATTAAAAAACTTTTTTAAATTATTTCGTTGTTTAACTCACCAACTCAGCCGGAAGAGGTCCACTGCAAGTCGAAGGCCGGACTAACGGTGAAGAAGAAACGAACTAAATGATGGCAACTTTTTATATACGCCTTTTCTATCACCAAAAATGCATTTGCCTTTTTTTAGTATGGGCAATCAAATCACCCCTCCTCTGGGTGGAGCGGCGGGGAGTGTCAGACTCGTACTGACTAAAACCCACCATGTTCCTTCTTAGTGTTCCCTTTATGTTCCGGGGCAGTCAAAATGCCAAATGCATCCCACTGAATGTATTTGCCTGACACTGTGTCTTATCACTGGATAAAACCATTAACAGATAAATACTCGATTTCTAATATTCTAGATTGCTGAATTTAAAGACTGCTACCAGGTAATATCAAACTAGGCCAGTACTTAGACATTATCAAGCATCCAAAAAAAGTCAATGACCGTTCTGAAAACCCCTTTCTTTATAAAAATACGTCTATAACTTCTGCTCCAGTGGTCCTGTACAACAAATTATTTATACTTCGTTTCTCATTTATAATAGCCCGTAGCGATCACATTGAATGCGATCGAAAGGAAAAATTAATGCTCCAATGAATAAGTTTCCGATTTAATAGAAGGCCAATTGGCTTATCATTGAGCTGGTTCACCAATATATATTATGATTTAATTTAAAAGAATATCAGCTGCCGGTGGATATGCATTTAAGCAGAAATTGCAGTTATTTTCTCAGCAAATAACGTAATCATCTCATCGCCTCTTTTCCTTGAATTTTTAAATTATGTATATTGTAGGTACATATATGTGTATTATAAGGTTATAACGTATGCACTTATTTAACCATTTATGTCCACACATAAAAAATAGAAAATACGTACGAAAGTGATGCTTATCTCTTAATCTTATATTATCTTTAAAAAAGCAGTGATAGCCTAGTGGTGTGACTGCCAAGTGCCAAGTGTCTCGAGTTCGAACCCAAGACACGCACCTCTGATTTTTCGGATTCATGTGCGTATTGTATAGTTATCACTTGCTTAAAATCAGTGAAGGAAAACATCGTGAGGAAACCGGCATGTCTGAGAGATATTTCTCAAAAGCATGTGATGCTAAGTCAGAGGCCCATGGGCAGCATTAAAACTCTGACACCAGTTTAGTCACTAACCACACGAAGAAGAAGAAGAAGATCTCTAAAGAAATCTCTTCCAGCATACCTGTGATAGGAAATTAGATCTAAAGAAAGCGATGTATGTTATTCAAATTTGCCATTTTTTTTTCTCCTTCATTGTTCCTGTTTTTAAAATCACCTGCCATCTAATCTCTTCACCATCCTTGGATGGCTGGTAGAGACTGCCTAAAGCATCATGTCCTCCTTTTTACCATTTCTCCATCTCAGCACCCCCCCCCATTTTTAGCCATACCTTCCTTCACATATCCAAACATCGTTTCTTTTTCGTTTATGAGCTACTTCATTTTCTTTTTTCGTGTGTTTAGTGACTAACCGGGCGTCAGAATTTTAATGCTACTCATGAGCCTCTGGCTTAGCTTCACATGCTAATGAGAAATATCTCTCAGGTATGCCTCTATGTTTTATAAGCAAGTGATAATTATGCAATTCGCACATGAATCCGAAAAGTCAGAGGTGCCTTGTGTTCGAGATCGAGACCTATGAGTTGGCAGTCCGACGGTCATGCCACCACCTGCTATTATGAGTTTTATACTTGACCAAAACTATTAGTCAAACAGATGGTACCGAAGCCGGCTCCTCAAATTACGCGATGGGTGAACGAACTTTCATTACAATTCCGATAGTCTCGCTAGATGACATTCATGGTCACGCTCTATGCAGTTCCGAATGTAATTGAATTGGTTGTAACAGATCAACAAACAATGAATTAAGATATAGAAATAAACCGTAGTTGGAGAGCTGCCAAAATGCAATGACACTGAAGAGTAATTTCAGATGCACCGTCGCCAACGTCCATACCATGTTGAGAACACCGGTTCTCGTTCCGATCACCGAAGTTAAGCAACATCGGGCGCGGTTAGTACTTGGATGGGTGACCGCCTGGGAATACCGCGTGACGTTGGCTTTTTGATAAAATTTCTTTTGTTTTTCACTTCTGTCATTTCAAGACTGAGGATATAGTTTAGGTTTTTTTCATAAAACAAACAAGAAAAAAAATAGAAGGGATGCATTCTTTCATCATTATCATTCAGGCATTTTATCAAAAAACCAAAAGATGTCCAATGCTGGACATAGGCCTCTCCTAAGCTTCACCAAAATGGTCGGTCCTATGTTCCCTGAATCTAGCGGATTCTCTCGAACTTCACCACGCCATCGTTCGACCTTCTTTTTTCTTTTTTTGGGAGTGGTAAATCATCAAATGACCACTCCCACACTGGGTGGAGCGAAAGGGAGTGTCAGACTCTTTGACTAAAACCCATCCATGTTCCTTCTTTAGCCCTTTATGTTCCAGGGTAGCGGTAACCTGTTCGGAGAATCCTACAGAGGAACTTCCCATTGTGCGCCTTCCAATACGTGGTCGCCACTCTAAAACACTCTTCCCTATTGGATCATCAGATAGGACATCATCATCAATGTATCTGGTGGGAATCAAACGGGCTATTACCGCCATCTCGACAGCCGAGATGATCGGTGACCGCCGTGTGAATCGTTGCCTTTAGGTGACTACTTAGTGCATTGCTGACGTTCCCATTAGTGGTGACAGTTCATTATAAAATTAATCTAATTACACAAATAAATCACAGTTGGAAAACTGCCAAGATGCACTGAGAGCAAGGAACAATTTCAGCCGCACCTTCGCCAACGTCCATACCATGTTGAGAACACCGGTTCTCGTTCCGATCACCGAAGTTAAGCAACATCGGGCGCGGTTAGTACTTGGATGGGTGACCGCCTGGGAATACCGCGTGACGTTGGCTTTTTGACAAAATATTATTTGTTTTATTTGCAAAGGTTTTTAAGATTTTGGTATTTGTTACTTTTTGGGAAAAAAATTTAGAAACAAGACGAGGAATCGTGGCATAAGATGATGACGGGTACTGGCCACAAGGATCTGTGCAAGAATTTTATCAATGTAAGTGCATGTGGAAGAAATCCATTAGATGCAGATCTTATAACTGGCGAGTGGTTATTGTAATAATCCTTGAAGGAGGAATGAGCCCATCCACCACTGAACGTCTTTCGAATGAGACGATGATGACAGCTGATACCATAAATTCCCGCCAAGTTGTCTAACTAAGTTAAATGCTTTGGGTGGGATAAAGGCAGGAGAATGAGTGGGTTAACATCATAACTGCTGAAACGAATCGTGATCAATCAAGGTATCGTCGCCACTCCGGTAGTGTAGATGATGGATGATCGTCCTGGATGGAGTTTTGAGCACGACTAGTACAATACACTGCTCATTAGGTATGTGCCAATGAAAGCTTAGTTAATCTAATTACACAAATAAATCACACTTGGAAAACAGCCAAGATGCACTGATAGCAAGGAACAATTTCAGATGCACCGTCGCCAACGTCCATACCATGTTGAGAACACCAGTTCTCGTTCCGATCACCGAAGTTAAGCAACATCGGGCACGGTTAGTACTTGGATGGGTGACCGCCTGGGAATACCGCGTGACGTTGGCTTTTTGATGAAATCTCTTTTGTTTTATTTTTGAAGAGACTGCCCTATGCTGGTCAATATTGAGAATTTGGTATTACCTATTTTTTTTTGGTCAAAACTCGAAAGAGGAACACTAAGAACCGTAGCATAAGATGAGGACAGCTCTAGTCGCAAGATTCTTTCTAAGAACCCCATCAATGTAAGAGGCACGTTTAGGGATTCTGATGGATATAGACGGAGAATGATGTGTGGTCACTGAGGCAATCCTTGAATGAGCTTTATGTCCAGTAGTTGACGTCTTTCAGATGTAATAATCATGATGAGATACACATGATGATGAATAACATGTGGAGTTTCTTCTCCATATGAAACTTTCTTTTGGAAGGGCGACTAGAATCAATTCTATTTCAATTTGACGTTCAAAAGTGCACTTCTTGTGCCTTTTTGAAATAAATTAAAATGAATTTCTGCTGATTCGTCTAACCAAGCTAAATACTTTGGGTGGGGTAAGGGCAAGAGGATGATGAGGCTTATGAGTGATTTAACATCATAACTGGAGGCGATCAATCAAGGTATCGTCGCAACTCCGGTAGTGTAGACATGAGGGATGACCATTGTGAATGGAGTTGTAGGCACATGAATATAATATGTACGTCACACTTCGTGTTGATATTGAAAGCTCAATGCGTTTAACTACGGAAATAAATCGTAGTCGGAAAGTAGCCAACGTGCACTGATAACGAAGAGTAATTTCAACTGCACCGTCGCCAACGTCCATACCATGTTGAGAACACCGGTTCTCGTTCCGATCACCGAAGTTAAGCAACATCGGGCGCGGTTAGTACTTGGATGGGTGACCGCCTGGGAATACCGCGTGACGTTGGCTTTTTGATAAAATTTGTTAACTATTATTTGCAAAGAGACTGCCTCATACTGATCAATATTTTATGAGAATTTGATATTGTTTTCTTTTGGCCAAAATTTTACAGAAAAACAGACAAAAATCCGAGGTGGACAACGCTTGTCATCTTCATCACTTTGTCTTGTGATGATTCATTGCAAGAACCCCATAAATATAAGACACACGTTGAGAGATTCTGATGATTTTTACCTCTGTCATTACAAGATTTTGTGGGGATATTGGTTCAGGATTTTAAAATAGAATGGTTGTATTCTTCATCAATATCATTCATTCATTTTTATCAAATAGTCAAAAGCCTTCACTGTTGGACATATCCTCTCCTAGGCATCGCCAAAATGACCGGTACTATGCTCCCCGAATCAAGTGGATTCTCTCAAACTTCTCCAGGTCGTTCCTACCAACTCCGGGCCTTCCAATACCTGGTCGCCACTCTAGAACATTCGTACGTATCGATCATCACATATGACATCATCATCAGGGCATATGGCGGGAAACAAACAGGCTATTACCGCCATTTCGACAGCCGAGATGACGAAAGTCGTCTGAATCGTTCCCCTTAGGTGATGACTTAGTAGTGGTTAGCCGACGTATGTATTAATAGTGACGATTATTCAATAAACAATTAATCTACACACATCAAAAGTGTCTAGGGATCAACATATATTTTTGCAATAACTTTTCTCTTGATTGATATTAATTTAAATTTTCTTTAAGGATTCATCAAATAAAGTGTTTTCGTTTGTCACAGTAACGATAAACCAAGTCACCTTTGCATTAATAAAGAAATTTGCCATTTTCCTAATAAAGGGATTTTTGACATTTGAACCACTAACATTAAAGTTCGAAAAAAAGACTGAAATAACAGTTTTCTTTAAAATTTTATTGGGTAACTTAAACAATTAATAATCCGTGTTTCTACCGCGAACACTAACAACACAAGAACATCGGTTTGGCATACTCAAAATGAGTTCATCCAAATCACGCTGTGGAATGGCCGCCCATGTTCGTTGCAACAACAAAAAAAGGTCTTCTTGCAACTGGATACCCTCCATATTCGGCAGAGCTCTTCTCTGTAGCATATCCCATGCATGCTCAATCGGGTTCAAGTCTGGCGACTGAGCAGGCCAGGGCAGGACATTGATGTTAGCTGCGGCGAGAGTCTGTCTTACAACTCTTGCGGTGTGCGGTCGTGCATTATCATGCATTAACTGAAATAAGGGACCGATTTGCACTTGTAGAGGAACGATGACGTCAGATACAATCGTCTCAGCATAAATTTGAGCGTTGAGGTTGCCTCTGATCCAAATCAACTCAGTTCTTCCGCCGATCCAAATACCCGCCCATACCATGATGGTTCCACCACTATAAGGATGGACTTCCTGGCAGGATTTTAATCGCTGTTGGCGTCCAGGGGTTCTCCAGTGTCGTATACGTCTTGTATCCGGTCTCATACCAAAACGAGACTCATCAGAAAAGCACACGAAACGCCATTGTTCTTCTGCCCAATTTCTGTGTTCAAGAGCCCATTGATATAGAATCCTACGATTGTGCATTGCTATAGGTGGTACCCGTAGCGGTCTTCGGGAATGAAGGTTCACTTCATGCAAGCGGTTTCTGACTGTTTGGTCGCTAATTAAGTTCCCTGAAGAGTGATGAAGCCTCACGGCTAACATCATGGCGGTTATTGTTGGAGCTCTTCGAGTTAAGATTTGAATGTATCGGTCTTGTCTCCGTGTCGCCAGACTTGAACCCGATTGAGCATGCATGGGATATGCTACAGAGAAGAGCTCTGCCGAATATGGAGGGTATCCAGTTGCAAGAAGACCTTTTTTTGTTGTTGCAACGAACATGGGCGGCCATTCCACAGCGTGATTTGGATGAACTCATTTTGAGTATGCCAAACCGATGTTCTTGTGTTGTTAGTGTTCGCGGTAGAAACACGGATTATTAATTGTTTAAGTTACCCAATAAAATTTTAAAGAAAACTGTTATTTCAGTCTTTTTTTCGAACTTTAATGTTAGTGGTTCAAATGTCAAAAATCCCTTTATTAGGAAAATGGCAAATTTCTTTATTAATGCAAAGGTGACTTGGTTTATCGTTACTGTGACAAACGAAAACACTTTATTTGATGAATCCTTAAAGAAAATTTAAATTAATATCAATCAAGAGAAAAGTTATTGCAAAAATATATGTTGATCCCTAGACACTTTTGATGTGTGTATTACACAAATAAATCACAGTTGGAAAACTGCCAAGATGCACTGATAGCAAGGAAGAATTTCAACTGCATCGTCGCCAACGTCCATACCATGTTGAGAACACCGGTTCTCGTTCCGATCACCGAAGTTAAGCAACATCGGGTGCGGTTAGTACTTGGATGGGTGACTGCCTGGGAATACCGCGTGACGTTGGCTTTTTGAAAAAATAAATAATTCGTTATGAATTCTTGCTTTGACTCAATGCTACTTTTATGAAAACTTGTTTTGGCATTTCATAAAATTAAATTAACAATAATTGATGCTTTTTGCGTCATAATAATCTTCATCTTTTCAGCGCCAAAATGTCTGGTTTTATGGTTCTCATGTACTTACAATGGATTCCTGGGACTTTCACCCGGTCATCGGTCCACTTTATGGAGAGCCTTTTCAAGGTGCAAATGTCAGTAGGACGTGGACACACCACACCACAAACCTTTCATCCTCATCGGCTATCAGACATGACATTACCATAAAGGCGGGAATTAAACGAACTTTCACCGCCATTTCGACAGATGGGATAATAGAGGACCATACTAACCCGTTACTAATAAACGTTGTATAGCGTCTACATAGTTAGACAACGCTTTTGTCTTCTTCTTTCAAATGTCAAATTTCTGACGACTGAAAGAGAGAAATCGGTGTGTAACTATTCACCTGATATAATACACACATCAAAAGTGTCTAGGGATCAACATATATTTTTGCAATAACTTTTCTCTTGATTGATATTAATTTAAATTTTCTTTAAGGATTCATCAAATAAAGTGTTTTCGTTTGTCACAGTAACAATAAACCAAGTCACCTTTGCATTAATAAAGAAATTTGCCATTTTCCTAATAAAGGGATTTTTGACATTTGAACCACTAACATTAAAGTTCGAAAAAAAGACTGAAATAACAGTTTTCTTTAAAATTTTATTGGGTAACTTAAACAATTAATAATCCGTGTTTCTACCGCGAACACTAACAACACAAGAACATCGGTTTGGCATACTCAAAATGAGTTCATCCAAATCACGCTGTGGAATGGCCGCCCATGTTCGTTGCAACAACAAAAAAAGGTGTTATCAGTCGACTTTGGACACGTTACCGAAGCACTGGTACCGTGGCTGAGCGCCATGAAGGACGGTATCGCTGCACCACACGGAGACAAGACCGATACATTCAAATCTTAACTCGAAGAGCTCCAACAATAACCGCCATGATGTTAGCCGTGAGGCTTCATCACTCTTCAGGGAACTTAATTAGCGACCAAACAGTCAGAAACCGCTTGCATGAAGTGAACCTTCATTCCCGAAGACCGCTACGGGTACCACCTATAGCAATGCACAATCGTAGGATTCGATATCAATGGGCTCTTGAACACAGAAATTGGGCAGAAGAACAATGGCGTTTCGTGTGCTTTTCTGATGAGTCTCGTTTTGGTATGAGACCGGATACAAGACGTATACGACACTGGAGAACCCCTGGACGCCAACAGCGATTAAAATCCTGCCAGGAAGTCCATCCTTATAGTGGTGGAACCATCATGGTATGGGCGGGTATTTGGATCGGCGGAAGAACTGAGTTGATTTGGATCAGAGGCAACCTCAACGCTCAAATTTATGCTGAGACGATTGTATCTGACGTCATCGTTCCTCTACAAGTGCAAATCGGTCCCTTATTTCAGTTAATGCATGATAATGCACGACCGCACACCGCAAGAGTTGTAAGACAGACTCTCGCCGCAGCTAACATCAATGTCCTGCCCTGGCCTGCTCAGTCGCCAGACTTGAACCCGATTGAGCATGCATGGGATATGCTACAGAGAAGAGCTCTGCCGAATATGGAGGGTATCCAGTTGCAAGAAGACCTTTTTTTGTTGTTGCAACGAACATGGGCGGCCATTCCACAGCGTGATTTGGATGAACTCATTTTGAGTATGCCAAACCGATGTTCTTGTGTTGTTAGTGTTCGCGGTAGAAACACGGATTATTAATTGTTTAAGTTACCCAATAAAATTTTAAAGAAAACTGTTATTTCAGTCTTTTTTTCGAACTTTAATGTTAGTGGTTCAAATGTCAAAAATCCCTTTATTAGGAAAATGGCAAATTTCTTTATTAATGCAAAGGTGACTTGGTTTATCGTTACTGTGACAAACGAAAACACTTTATTTGATGAATCCTTAAAGAAAATTTAAATTAATATCAATCAAGAGAAAAGTTATTGCAAAAATATATGTTGATCCCTAGACACTTTTGATGTGTGTATTATTAGTAAGGTAATAAGTTTGTGAGTCGTTGCCTCAGCTAAATCAGGTATGAAGCGAATAGATGACGTATTGACTAGTAGTGAGAGTTCAATATACATTCAATATTTAATTAAACTAATTACAGAAATAAATCACAGTTGGAAAACTGCCAAGATGCACTGATAACAAAGCAGAATTTCAACTGCACCGTTGCCAACGTCCATACCATGTTGAGAACACCGGTTCTCGTTCCGATCACCGAAGTTAAGCAACATCGGGCGCGGTTAGTACTTGGATGGGTGACCGCCTGGGAATACCGCGTGACGTTGGCTTTTTGGTATTTTTTTTTTGTTTTGTTTGTTAAGATTCTTAATCGGAGTCAGGGCTTAAGAGCTGTTATGAGAATTTAACTTAGCTAACTTTTTTCTTTTGTTGGTTTACTATTTAACGTGGATCGTCATCACCAGCCAAAAATCATAGGTACTTATGACCTGGAATGGATCCATGCAGGGTAACCTCGTGAGATACCACGCGATGTTTGATATTTGATATTTCAACTAACCTTTTCTTCAACATAATATTATGTAGAACTGTAAAGAAGCCTTTTAAAATATGGTGCATGTCCCTTAATAAGATTATAGCAGAAGAGTAATAATAATATAAGTGGTCCTAGAATGATGTAACGTAAATGCAAAATGAGAGACTTAGCCCCTTTCCAATTAGACCTTTGCAGCGGAGCCGTATCGCTTACAATATAAGCCGCTTATTACTGCAATATTATAATTGGCTGTATTCTCACTATGAAGAAGATATGCAGGTACAGTCAGGGACAATATATTTTAACGGTTAGTACCAATTTAAATTTCAGATAAAATACTTCTTACCTATATCTCCTTGGAACACAATAATAGAAGCTAAGTAAATACCTATTTTAAAGATTACGTACTCAATCTGCCAAACCTTTTCCCAATTACGTTAGGGTTGGCTTCCACTCTAATCGAATGCAACAGAATACCAGTAAAAACATGGAGTGACTACTCCACAACCCAGTGACTGGGTAATACGTTACTCCTTGGTTGTTGTAATTTCGGGCTTCTGACGACCCGTACCGACTGTCAAAGGGACCAATGGCAACATGCACGGAGGAGTCTCGGTGTGTAAAATCGGTCACCCATCCACGGACCAACCCGACAAGCGTTGTTTAACCCGATAGATCGAACCATGCGACTGTTATTGCTAACCCATGAGCTCCTACTTTGAAGACTAGGTACTATTATGAGAATATGCTTATTCATATCAAGCTAGAACACAAATGAGACATAATTAATTATGTATCTATTGCACGACCCAGATAAAATCGGTTGTATATTAAAATTATCACTACTTTTGTCTCAGATTGTACTCAATACCGGTATTTCGCAGGAGTTATTTTTCATTGCAAATAATACAGGCAGATCATTAAATTCTACATTTTCATTCTCATTTATTGCAATACAGAGTTCGAAGAAATAACACATACGCATAACATCACCCCTTGTTATTACAAAGTAAGCATATCAGACTACTCCAATATGTCAAGTTTCGTTGACATATTTTCAACTTTATTCCAAAAGCATAAGGTTCATTATCATTTGGGAAAATTCGACATATTGGAATAGTTTGAGGTGCTGGCGTCTGTACATCCATATTTTGTTACTCTTTCGCTCTTACCCAGCTGGCAGCAAACAGATTATCGAAAAAAAAACACGAACGAAAAATTTGAAAAACCGCCGTGCCCACTTAACGTTGACAATCATGACGCGACGTGACGACATGACAGCAACAAGTTGACTTAACGTGAACGGGTTTATTTTTTCTTTTTTACGACGTTCTTCTGGCAGTGACGTAACAATTTTATGTGTGGACAGCTGAATATGAAGTGACCAAGCAAAGAGGTCACGTGTTTATATGGACATTTGTGTTTAGTGTTATTTTGTGCCAAGACTTTGTAAGATGTCCTGTATTAAGTAGATTATTAAGCAGATATGTATTTCGTGTTTGGATTGCGTATATCTTTGTCGGCCTGTGGTCCTGAATATAGTGTACAATTCTGATTAATTCTGTTTATACAAAGTTAAACTCAAACTCAAAGTATTTATTTCAAATAAACCAATTACAAGCACTATTGAATTGTCAAGGGGTCGGTCAGTCAGAAAGATGAAGCTAGTTGCCCATTCCAAAGCAGTTGGTTCCTATGGAGAAGAGCGGGCAAGAAACTCCATGGACACTCTTTTAAACAAAATATGGTTACAAAATATTGGTTACTTATTTCATATTATTATTATACATGTGAGAACGATGCAGAACGGTAAATGCATCCGATATAAAATATGTAAAAAATGTTCAAAAATTAAATTAAAACAAGCCATAGCCGCTAAGAGATGACCTGTCTCTACTGACAGCGCCCGTTCATGAACATGACGTTAATGATGAAAAAGTTGGCCAAGAGGTAACGTCCGTGACTTACGAGTCGTAGGTCGTAGATAGATAGTAACCCACACAGGTGCTTTACTTCATCACAATTATTTTCAAAACGGTGAAGGATAACATCGTGAGAAACCGTGGCATTTGGAACCAAAAAATATAACACATTTTACTCTACCGACCCGCAATGGGCCCGCGTGGTGGCCCACACACTTTTACCGAAAGGAGGCCTATGTCACAGCAATGGGAACATTATCTAGACTCATTTGTATAATTATGTAAATAGCTACAAAAGCCTAAAATGAAAAGTCCATTAATAAATTAATCATGTACGAATCTATACTAATAATATTATAAAGCTGAAGAGTTTGTTTGTTTGAACGCGCTAATCTCTGGAAAAACTGGTCCGAATTAAAAAAATATTTTTGTGTTGGATAGTCCATTTATTGAGGAAGATTATAAGCTATGTAACATCACGCTACGACCAAAAGGAGCCGAGTAAGAAATAAAAGCACCTGAAATCTAATATATCTTCATAAAATCTACAGCTAAAATTGGTCCGTACAACTGCATTTTATTGAATCCTCAACAACGAACCGTCGGCGATTATCTAGAATCACTACAACGCATTAGATATCGGGACTGTAGATCGAATTGAATTGCAAGCTAAGCTAGTACCGTTGCAAGGACAGAGAGTGTAAAAGGAGGATGGGATGTCTTGGTAACCAAAAACTAATTACAACCGATAAAATTAATGTAACCATAATACAGTTTTAACCCGTTAGAAGTACGCCTATTAGAATCTGTTTGCTTATAAGAGCTCAACAATTTTTACGGTTCTATTTATTGTCGTTTCGAGAGAATTTTTTTTATGGACCTATTTGGTTTATACAAAATTTGAGAGGTAGTCTCAGTTTGCTGTCCGTTCAGAAATATAAAACCTTCGCCATTAACATTTTTGAATGAATCATAATATTTGCTTACAAAAAGGTTAAAGGGTTAAAGGTTGTATATCTCTGAACGGGCCGCGAAATAAGACTATCCCCGTTGAGAATTACTGTTCTACATAATTATACTTATAAAACTGTGTATTAATTATTTATATTAGTTGCCATTGGTTTTCGGGTACCAGCTTCAATACATTGCCCATCCTCCTTTGTGTAAGTAAGTTGGATCTTTCCCCGAGAGTCTACAGGATGTAATAGAACTTTTAAAACGAACCACTCACGCCTCTACTACCATTGATTGGAAGTGTTTTCTTAAGTGCACTAAAACATACTTTTACTTGAGGTATAAAATTTCAATCTATCGACGTGGATAGTATAGAAAAATGCAGAAAGATTTATTTGAATTCAAAAATGTATGTCCTCGCAAAAATTATTTCACAAATTTTACCTGTCTAATTACTGATTTTTTATTCGTCAGATAAGTTTTATTACAATAATTATGGCAGTTACCAGCTTTGCATAGAAAATATTATGCCAAATCGCCATTTTTATTCTTCAGATATAACTTATCTCATGGTTGAAAAATCAGCCCTTGGCTTATAATAATAATCTTCATTTATTTCAGATTCACATCCATAATTTTTAGTACAAGGCGAGCTTACAAACTAGTGTCAGTAATAGTTGATTGTTAATAATGATAGGTAATTAAAATTAATTAAAGAACAATTACATATTTCACATTTCAATCAATGTGGAACAATTTTACAATAAAATTTATTTTAAATATGATTATTAGCTTAAAGCCCTTAGCTTAAAATCAATATAAATGCTGGAAATGGACTTTGACTTCAAATACCAATTGTTTTTGTTCCCAATATTTGTGTCATAAAAAAGATTGGGGATGAAATCTACAATTCATATCTCTTTGAACAATACCTATTTATATGATTTGAGGTCGGCATTATTTTTCTACCATCTTATAAGTCATCACAGAATTCGGAGAATTTCGCCTAAAAATTGGTCCTTCCACCCTCACTTTCATAAATCTCCATAACGACTTCACAACTTCAAATCTCGCGTATTAAATTTAAACCTTACAAGAAAGGGCCTCAAAACTCCGGACATAATCAGTAATGAGGAAATCCGGACAAGAAATGGCAGTAAGTGTCCGGACTGGAGTTAGGATTGTCACGTCCAACCGTCCGGGTTATCTGGAGATGACATGTCCTTGAACAGCGGGCGTCCGTCCGGCATAACTTGAATTAATTTAAGCACCTACCCTGCCTGAAGGGGCACTATTGCAGACATTAATAGGTACTATCTTTTAGTAATGTCATATTATGCTCGAGACAGATAATTTTGTAGAGAACGTAAACAAACCGTGTTGTTAAGGAAGTGTTGTTGGGTGCGTTTTATTGTCTTTATGTCCGGAATGCTCCAGGGCAGTCCGCTAAATTCAAATTTTTATATGATTTTTGCATTCGAAGGTCAGTATAAAGTTTTATGTTAATCAAAATATACCTACTTCGCGGCTCTGACAAGTGCGTAATAGAATTGTAATCATTAAAATAATCAATACAATCCTGTAAGTTCATATTACGGTACGTGAGGTTTAAGATCATTTATTCTCATAAGAATTACACTATTCACTTACATGAGTATGTAATGAATATATCTTGAAATAATGACTGACTATGTTGTGTTAAAAATTCTAATGATTACAATTCTGTAAATACGTAGGTACTTGTTACGACCGTGAAACCTGGACACTGATCTGAAATTACGGAAAACATGAAAATTTTAATTCTACGCATTCACCTTTAGAACATTTATTGAACAGGAGTTTCGAGGAAGTATTTGCATTTAGTTTTTGGTCGACATTTTTGTACAACTTCATTTAACTATTATCCATTTAGCCATTTGTGCAAAGATTGTTGTTGACATAATCCGAATGGGAGTTGAACGCAATATTGAGTTCAGAACTGGCAATCAAACTTTTTATATTTAATTTCGATTCATTGAGCTGACAACACGACCATATTAATGGCCCGACCACAAATAATATACTAGCAAATATTCAGTGTGGCCATTTATCCAGCATTTTACCGGACTCCCGTGAAAATATCCAGCATATTCGCGAAATTTCTCGAATTCCGAACGTCATCAAGTGTAAAAGTATTTCGCGGGCACTGAACTTTTACTGAATTTTTGTGAAATAAAATTAAAAATTATTTTTGTTAAATTTAGTTTTCGTTTGGTATGTTAGCGAATATGTTTTAGGTTATTAAAATGGAAGCCATTTTGTTGCAGGTGTAAAAGTTTACGTTTGGATTTCACATTTATTGTTTGAGCGTTTTTTTCGATATTTATATTGCGGTTTGTATAGCGGTTGCCGGTTTTCTGTAATTTTTGGAACAAGCGTTATTTTATGTAGTGTGGACATGTAGCGCTTGAAACAAATATTTTTAAACTACTGGGTGTGATGTTTACGAGTTGTTGAATTACCCATCATTTTGTACAAATCGAATACCTACCAGTTTGCCTATATCACGCTATTTGACGTCAAATAATCTACACATGTCACTTTTTGAAATATTATTATTATTATATATAATTATTTTCTACAATCTAATACAATAACAACTTATACATACTTAAATTAGTCTTTTAAGACTATCTAACTAACTATATTATATACAAATAAATCCAAAAAAGACAAAAAGGACACTTAGGCGTCGAAGTACTCATCCGCATCGCTGTCGTCAGGAAACGTGCCCAGAAGACTGGCAGCATTGCCACGTTGAATGGCAATGCTAATTCTTTGGCCAAAGAACAATCCAGCCCTCTGGTCACGCGAAGTGTCGACCAATCGGCGAGAAATTTCCTTAAAAAGGAGTTGCGCACTCGGGCCCCATGACCCTAGAGTTTCGACCCCAAACGGCTCAAATCTGTAGTTACACATCAGGTTACTGTATTTACGCCGCTTGAGGGTCTCAGCAGCGGCAGCAGCGGCGCCAGCACAGCCCGCCGTGCTAAGAACATGAGATGGCGCAAGGGTGTCGACACTGGTTGCGTCCCACACCAGAGGCCTACCCACCTTCCAAGGCAACAAAGTCATTCCATCTGGTCGCTTACCATCGTCATGTACCAAGCCATTTGGTTCTAATACCGCTGGTACGCCGGCGGTGGCAAGGGCTCGACGAATAATGTCGTTGATGCTGCCGTGACGTGATATGCGACCTGCACTCCTGCCGCAGGACAGGCCATGGTGCCCGAGACTGTCAACAGCTTCACCGCAGTGACACCGATGCGGACCAACACAAGGTGCGCCCAAGCGGAGACACGTAGCGAGCCGAAACGATGAGTCATCCATCATAGTGCCTATGGTGGATGACGGGAGCGCCTGAAGCCACAAGCCTGACTCTCATTCTCCCACAGCCAGCAGACGGGCACGCTCAACAGTATCAGGTGACGTGTTTACTAGGTTATCCCGTATAATACTGCAGAGTGGCACGTCCCACTGTCTCTGGGAGGACAGGTTGTCGGGCAAATCCGTATTGGGACAAGCCATTTTCCAAGCGTTCAACGCATCGGACAAACACGGTACTTCAAAATTTACCAGTGAGGATGATAAAATATTCCTGGTTAATTTATCGGTACTGTGGACCGAGGAGAGGAAGGCCGGTAAACTTATACTTGAAATTTTGCGGACACTGAGACCACCCAGGCGAATGGGGAGTGTGGCTTGCTGCCACGCTCGGTCATCCAGGGCCACATTTAGCATTGAAGTTAGAGTATTTCTAATAATTTGGTCCACTTTTTCTAAAAGTTGTGGATGCTTCCAAAGAGGGGAGGAACGAAGGCTATATGTAAATTTTGGACCAAAACAACAGTATCGAAGGAGTGTGAAGGCTGAATGGATGTTAATTTTGAAAAGTCTTTCCGACACGTTATTAAAATTTTGAATTTTCTCTTCAATGAAAGTTGGAAATAAAATCTTAATCTTTTTGAAATAATTGCCTTTATAATCAAAAATGTTGTTAAAAATTACTGAATTTGCTACCTCAAACTACCTCTTTAATGCATTTTTCACACACTCACTCATAAATAATACCACCATGATTCGCAACAGCACGTAAGCACAGTAATAAAAGAATTCCATACAATTCCCGGAACGATTATTAAACGGGAATTTCCCGAAACGTATTTTCTCCTGGTTCTCCTAAACTTGGTGAAATATCGGAGACGTTGTGCGGAATATTAATGTTTTATCGCTCACTGGTAAGTTTTCACGGTGAGATGGTAACAGAATCGCACTGCTGCAGTGCGATTCTGTTACCATCTCACCGTGAAAACTTAGGTGAAGTGAGCGTGGAGTGGGCTGTCAATGTCATCCCACTTGATTTTAGGGATGTACCACTTACAATCAAAATCGAGATTTTAATGATATTTTTATGCTAATTTTAATAAGTAATTATTTTATTTTATTTCAAAGCTAGCTAGTACCTACTTTGGTACTTACTTACTTACAACATAATTAGTCATAAACTCAATTTCGTTTTTATTTCTTTTTTTCCTAGACTAGCCTTTGTATTTTAACTAAAGGCGCGAGCGGGTCACGCATGTTCGCCAGCATATCAAGTTACCCCAATCTGTCAAATTTCAAAGTGCACACTTCGCGCAAGCACGTTTTTCGGTTGACTAAACGTCTAGTCGTAGATACCTATTCGAGTTTACAGACAATAATTGATTTTAAACCTTAAAACTTGTACAGTAAGGTTCAGAATCGATTGAGAGATTGGTCTGAATCCCGCGCGGCGTTCACTTCACCGCGCTGCCTGCAGGGAATTTTGGCAGAATCCCGTGCTCGTGAAGTGGTCACTTCACGCAAGCACGTTATGCGTTGTCATAGTTACTAATATGAATACCTATATCGTTGACGGGTGTACATCCGGTTGACAGGGTGTAAGTTACAAAACGGTGATTCTTTACAAATTGCTGCAATGTTCTAGCAATGTGAGGAATGTGTGTAAAACTTAAAGCAATGTGCTTTTAGATGTTTTTATGACTAAATCCAAACGTTTTTGTACAGTCAAATTTCTCCAAATGATTTTAAACCTTAAAAATTTTACCGGTAAGGCTCTAAATCGATTGAGAAAATTTGTTTCCTTGCAGTCATTAATATGATGTGACTGCAACTACAATTTACCAATAATTCGTCACGTGCGCATACCTACGTGGACACACCAAGAACATTGCGAAAATACAATACCAACGTCCAATAAGTACAAAATATATTTTATTGTTCCAACTACCTATTCGTTCTTCGGCTTTGGCTCATCGCCGCCCGCCTTTTGAAAGTGCGTGGAGCGATCACTTCGCGGAAACATCATTATTAAGATGCGGTACTTTGTGTATTTATTATATAACATTAGGTATAAATATGTGCGGCTTTTTGGGACATACCTTTAGTTACCTACCTATAAAGGCGATTTTAACACACTGCACACCGCGCGCCGACGGGTAACGCGGGGCAGCGCCCATATCGTTTGCTATGGCCGCCTCGCGCTACGAGACAGAGCGCGGTGCAGTGCGATATTCGCTTTACCTACTTCAGTAAACATTGCCAATAAGATGATGATAATACCTAATATTCATCATCATCAACATACCTACTGCCAAACTCGACCTAGCTCACGGCATCTCATTATCTCTATGTAGGTAACTCTCGGTCTCCGCGACGCGACTTACAGCGCAAGCGTACCTACTGAGAACTCGACTGTTAGGAGGTTGCCATGGCAATCACGCCACGGTGTTTGTTAGGGTCGTTGCCATGCCAATCACGGGAATACCGTGATTGGCATGCCAACGGCTCAAACAAACACCGTTGGCGTGATTTGTAGGCGCTGTCAGTCACGTGCTACTTTCTGTCAAGTGGGCCATGTCTATTCGTTCCTAAAAAGCCCGTCACAGACGTAGCTATAATATAGATTAATATGAATCATAGCAAGGCATATTACGACATATTTTCCATATAGATTTTCGAGTGACCGCACACGCAGCTATAATATATAATTCTATGACATCACAAAAATATCTCAATGTTAATCGAAAAAATTGTGTCAAAAAGTAATACAGTCTATAATATAGGTTGCTGTAGTCGAATTTAAGTTGTGAGTGTCGTATGTGTCTTATTATACTCTCCTGTCGCAGGTCTGCTGGTAGGAAATGATGTGTAATGATGATGTAAGTAGTTCCTTTGCGTTCTTCATCAATATGTATTTTACTTTATTATGTAGTCAGTGTGTAAGAATAGATAGATAAATAAATAAATAAAATTTATTCATTAGTATCACAATCAAAACAATTTGCTAATACATTTCTTCTACTGAGTCTGCTGCCTCCCAGGGTTCAGCTTCGCACTGCTGAGAACGAAGGGGCATCAGGTGTGTGTGCGCTGCACAGCGATCAACTGGAAAAATTGGTATGCATGTATTAATCATTTATTTATTACATTTTCAACTTGCAATTATTCACATAATATAAAAGTGACAGACTTTAGTGCCCAAATGGTTGGCAGAATTGCCGCATTGTATCGTGGTGCTGTAAAAATAGGCCAGCCTTGTGGCCACTTAAAGAGTCGACCAACTGTTTGGTGATGATTGTCTCAAAAAACCAAGGGGCATTAGGACCCCACAGCCCTAGTGTTCAATTTCAAGGCATTATGGTAATTCTGTCAGGCCTCTTCCTATTGCTGCGTGCCAAGCCGTTGAGCTCTAAAACAGCTGTCACCCCTGCGGTGACAAGAGCGCTACAAATGACGTCTTTAATGGCGGCGTGCCGTGCTATCCGGCCTGGGCTCTTACTGCAAGGTAGGCCCCTATGGAGTCCCTCGCCCACCATACTGGCGCCAATGTGTAGTCCCGTGATAAAAATAAATGATTATACCATGGTATGGTACCTGAAGCTGCTAATACCACTGTGGCTGGGACCTGGGATTTATTGGCCAATCTGCATCCGGGCAAGCATAGCACTTCAGGTCCAATCAGGTGCAGGCTAAAATCTTCCCTGTCAACTTTTCAGTGCTGTGGACAGAAGACAGAAACATTAAGCTAAATAATATTTGATTTATTTTTATATTACTCATTTTATTAAATTAAATCAGAACTATCGCTGTTCAGTTGCGGAATTCACTCCCGCCTGACGACATTAGAGACTGCCAAACAGTTGCAATTTATGTATTATGTTTTTTCTTTTTAAGCTTACAGACATCGTCTACATCTCCTTTATCGAGTTTCCTATTGTAGTTGTGCTGGAACAGATTTCTTTAGAAACAAGCATCACCTATAAAATTATGTATTTTCTGTTCCTTTCTTCTTGTCTGTTTTTATGTGTGTACATAAATGGTTAAACAAAATAAATTATTAAATTTTAACATTATCTAATACACACATCATCAAATTAATTTTTAAATACTGACAACATTATCATTTCTATTTCAAGTGAGCAGAGAAAATGTCTATTTTTGTTCTCCTACATAAATCACACAAATATTTACTTACAAGAATGAGATGTATAAGTTGAGTTTAGCTGCAACCTGACTTTTCTTTTCATAAAACTAGAGCACAATTTTCTAATATGACAGACACTTCTATTGAGGTATCTGAAAACAAAAATAAGTTAAATCAACAAAAGTTCAGGTAATCCCAATAATCAGCGGGTAATACCATTCTCCTGCCCTTATCCGAATTTATTTGGGGTCGGCGCAACATGTCTTCTTCTTCCATACTTCTCTATTAGTCGTCATCTCGATAGTCACTCCCTTTCTAGCCATATCATCTTTCACACAATCCATCCATCGTTTCTTTGGCCTCCCTCTACTTGTATAGCCATCCACATTCATACTCACAACTCTCCGGACAACATTTTCCTCATTCCTCCGCATAACATGCCCATACCATGACAACCGATTTCCACACAACTTTTCGGTCACCGGTGTCACTTTCAGACTTCCTCTTATATACTCATTACGTATTCTATCCATTCGCGTAACACCACACATCCCACATAACATTCTCATCTCAGCTGCATGCAATTGTCTTTCATGAATATTTATAGCTTTTTAAGTAGTTCATTAAATTATCAGTCTTACAAGACAGAAAACATAAAAAAAATGATAATAATGTTTCATAAATTTTTTGAAAACAATCATTTGTACTTACAAATAATTAATAATACACATGATGTAAAATAGGTACTGGTATCCAGCAGCATCCGGTTAGACTGAAAGCCCAGTAAGCCCACCCCAACAAACAGTTGGAAAAAGGCTTGGCAGATTGATTGAATTCTGATACACATCTGAAAAAACAAATGTTGTTTATCATATTTAAAGGGTGATACGAGGGGTGATCAATAATGTTTGACATTCATTTTAAAGGTTGCAGACAGCCTATTTAGGTTAATCAATAACATTAATAAAACGAGGTGGGTAACCCATACCCATTGAGCAATAAATTGAGGGCTGACACTGGGCAGTGTCCAAAGTATGTCTTTGTGACGGCAGGTAGTTGAATTTCAATCACACAACTCGAAGCATTTGTTTCAATTAAAACATTGGCAGGCACTTTACATTATTATCGTTTTCCTACCTCTTTTACCAGGCGGTCGTTTAGTTTGAGTTTATAGTGAAGCTAGCCACCCCATCACAAGACGAAGCAAGTCCTAATATGGAGAAGAAACTTTATGGACAGTCTTTTAAATCGAAACCTTATGTTACAGAGGTTAACTTGTTTGATAATTACTTCTTCTTCTTTTTCTTTTAGCACAACTTCCATTAATTACATCACACGCCATCTTTTCTTCAAAGTGATCAATCAATCCACAAAGTCTGAACCGGGCGGATATGCCGCGTATTCAAATACAGAATCTTATTACTTATTTAGCTAGCTCAATAAAACATACAATGCCAAAATTCTAACTGGTTAATTCTTTTATAATCATAGTTTGCCGCCATGCTTAATTATTAAACATGGCGGCAAACTGCAAAGTGCAAAATAAGTCTGAAAAGTTGAATCGAAAACTTACGCGAAAACCGCCAATATTCTAAGTTGTCTATGTTTTTTCCAACCACAGTACGCGTTTGAAATAACGATTATTTGAGATAATCGACTAAAATTACTTTTACACGAAAAAGGCTAATTTTTCAATTGTTTATTCTGTAATTAGCTTTTAAAATATCATATTTTTAGGTTTTAACCGGGTAAAACCTAATATATAATGAATACTTGTTTCACTAAATCGTTGTAATAATTTAATATTGCCATTTATTAAAAAAAACTAAGTGCAGATTGTAATTATAATTTATATTACTAGTTATATAATAATATTTGTATTTTTATTATTTATAATTAATTTATATACATATATTTTTATATATCTAAGTACATAATATTGTGTTTTGCTTTAGATATTAATGTTGCAGAAAATAAGAAAAAAATATCAAATGTTATGCCAATTCTCACGAAAACGACCGGTACTCAAAATAATAAGAAAATTAAGCTTAGTTATTGGCATTGACAACTATCCATTGCGCTCTGTCCCACAGCTTTGTCATAATGGTGTTCGAAAGTTTTGCACTGAATAATATTTAATTGCCTCCGCTTTTCAAATTAAAAATGTCGCATAAACAAGTTATTTACGATAGCAAGAATAAAATTGCAATACTAATTCAACCAACAAATTCATAATCGAATGATGATTCAAACAAATATTTCTAAGATTGTTTTTATTCTGCATGAATAGAACGATATTTTTATTAAAAAAATAAGAAATATAATACGTATGTCAGTTTTAGTCGTGCAAATTTATCTCGAATACGATTTCGCAATATTAGTTTATTCGACCGCGTATTCTGTGGTAAGAAAAACATAGACAACCCACACTAAACTTGACATTAGAAGTTCTGTTTATTGTGATCTGGCGTCACAGAAAATGGCGCGGTGTTTAAAGGTCAATACTTCAATGTTATTATTGAATAGGAGAGCTAAATTAGTTACGAAAATAATTGACAAACTATAAAATAAGAAGAATATTTTGCACATACATTTAGTTATGAAAACTTGTTGTTTGAGTAAATTCCTTGAACAACCGGAAATGTGACCCAGTACTAATAAATATTGAGTTTAGAAAAATAATTATACTTCAATTTTAAGTTTAATTCTAAAAACGTCTTTGTTTTTTTTAATTGGCATGTTTATTTATAAAAGAATTAACCAGATAAAATTTTGGCATTGTATGTTTTATTGAGCTAGCTAAATAAGTAATAAGATTCTGTATTTGAATACGCGGCATATCCGCCCGGTTCAGACTTTGTGGATTGATTGATCACTTTGAAGAAAAGATGGCGTGTGATGTAATTAATGGAAGTTGTGCTAAAAGAAAAAGAAGAAGAAGTAATTATCAAACAAGTTAACCTCTGTAACATAAGGTTTCGATTTAAAAGACTGTCCATAAAGTTTCTTCTCCATATTAGGACTTGCTTCGTCTTGTGATGGGGTGGCTAGCTTCACTATAAACTCAAACTAAACGACCGCCTGGTAAAAGAGGTAGGAAAACGATAATAATGTAAAGTGCCTGCCAATGTTTTAATTGAAACAAATGCTTCGAGTTGTGTGATTGAAATTCAACTACCTGCCGTCACAAAGACATACTTTGGACACTGCCCAGTGTCAGCCCTCAATTTATTGCTCAATGGGTATGGGTTACCCACCTCGTTTTATTAATGTTATTGATTAACCTAAATAGGCTGTCTGCAACCTTTAAAATGAATGTCAAACATTATTGATCACCCCTCGTATCACCCTTTAAATATGATAAACAACATTTGTTTTTTCAGATGTGTATCAGAATTCAATCAATCTGCCAAGCCTTTTTCCAACTGTTTGTTGGGGTGGGCTTACTGGGCTTTCAGTCTAACCGGATGCTGCTGGATACCAGTACCTATTTTACATCATGTGTATTATTAATTATTTGTAAGTACAAATGATTGTTTTCAAAAAATTTATGAAACATTATTATCATTTTTTTTATGTTTTCTGTCTTGTAAGACTGATAATTTAATGAACTACTTAAAAAGCTATAAATATTCATGAAAGACAATTGCATGCAGCTGAGATGAGAATGTTATGTGGGATGTGTGGTGTTACGCGAATGGATAGAATACGTAATGAGTATATAAGAGGAAGTCTGAAAGTGACACCGGTGACCGAAAAGTTGTGTGGAAATCGGTTGTCATGGTATGGGCATGTTATGCGGAGGAATGAGGAAAATGTTGTCCGGAGAGTTGTGAGTATGAATGTGGATGGCTATACAAGTAGAGGGAGGCCAAAGAAACGATGGATGGATTGTGTGAAAGATGATATGGCTAGAAAGGGAGTGACTATCGAGATGACGACTAATAGAGAAGTATGGAAGAAGAAGACATGTTGCGCCGACCCCAAATAAATTCGGATAAGGGCAGGAGAATGGTATTACCCGCTGATTATTGGGATTACCTGAACTTTTGTTGATTTAACTTATTTTTGTTTTCAGATACCTCAATAGAAGTGTCTGTCATATTAGAAAATTGTGCTCTAGTTTTATGAAAAGAAAAGTCAGGTTGCAGCTAAACTCAACTTATACATCTCATTCTTGTAAGTAAATATTTGTGTGATTTATGTAGGAGAACAAAAATAGACATTTTCTCTGCTCACTTGAAATAGAAATGATAATGTTGTCAGTATTTAAAAATTAATTTGATGATGTGTGTATTAGATAATGTTAAAATTTAATAATTTATTTTGTTTAACCATTTATGTACACACATAAAAACAGACAAGAAGAAAGGAACAGAAAATACATAATTTTATAGGTGATGCTTGTTTCTAAAGAAATCTGTTCCAGCACAACTACAATAGGAAACTCGATAAAGGAGATGTAGACGATGTCTGTAAGCTTAAAAAGAAAAAACATAATACATAAATTGCAACTGTTTGGCAGTCTCTAATGTCGTCAGGCGGGAGTGAATTCCGCAACTGAACAGCGATAGTTCTGATTTAATTTAATAAAATGAGTAATATAAAAATAAATCAAATATTATTTAGCTTAATGTTTCTGTCTTCTGTCCACAGCACTGAAAAGTTGACAGGGAAGATTTTAGCCTGCACCTGATTGGACCTGAAGTGCTATGCTTGCCCGGATGCAGATTGGCCAATAAATCCCAGGTCCCAGCCACAGTGGTATTAGCAGCTTCAGGTACCATACCATGGTATAATCATTTATTTTTATCACGGGACTACACATTGGCGCCAGTATGGTGGGCGAGGGACTCCATAGGGGCCTACCTTGCAGTAAGAGCCCAGGCCGGATAGCACGGCACGCCGCCATTAAAGACGTCATTTGTAGCGCTCTTGTCACCGCAGGGGTGACAGCTGTTTTAGAGCTCAACGGCTTGGCACGCAGCAATAGGAAGAGGCCTGACAGAATTACCATAATGCCTTGAAATTGAACACTAGGGCTGTGGGGTCCTAATGCCCCTTGGTTTTTTGAGACAATCATCACCAAACAGTTGGTCGACTCTTTAAGTGGCCACAAGGCTGGCCTATTTTTACAGCACCACGATACAATGCGGCAATTCTGCCAACCATTTGGGCACTAAAGTCTGTCACTTTTATATTATGTGAATAATTGCAAGTTGAAAATGTAATAAATAAATGATTAATACATGCATACCAATTTTTCCAGTTGATCGCTGTGCAGCGCACACACACCTGATGCCCCTTCGTTCTCAGCAGTGCGAAGCTGAACCCTGGGAGGCAGCAGACTCAGTAGAAGAAATGTATTAGCAAATTGTTTTGATTGTGATACTAATGAATAAATTTTATTTATTTATTTATCTATCTATTCTTACACACTGACTACATAATAAAGTAAAATACATATTGATGAAGAACGCAAAGGAACTACTTACATCATCATTACACATCATTTCCTACCAGCAGACCTGCGACAGGAGAGTATAATAAGACACATACGACACTCACAACTTAAATTCGACTACAGCAACCTATATTATAGACTGTATTACTTTTTGACACAATTTTTTCGATTAACATTGAGATATTTTTGTGATGTCATAGAATTATATATTATAGCTGCGTGTGCGGTCACTCGAAAATCTATATGGAAAATATGTCGTAATATGCCTTGCTATGATTCATATTAATCTATATTATAGCTACGTCTGTGACGGGCTTTTTAGGAACGAATAGACATGGCCCACTTGACAGAAAGTAGCACGTGACTGACAGCGCCTACAAATCACGCCAACGGTGTTTGTTTGAGCCGTTGGCATGCCAATCACGGTATTCCCGTGATTGGCATGGCAACGACCCTAACAAACACCGTGGCGTGATTGCCATGGCAACCTCCTAACAGTCGAGTTCTCAGTAGGTACGCTTGCGCTGTAAGTCGCGTCGCGGAGACCGAGAGTTACCTACATAGAGATAATGAGATGCCGTGAGCTAGGTCGAGTTTGGCAGTAGGTATGTTGATGATGATGAATATTAGGTATTATCATCATCTTATTGGCAATGTTTACTGAAGTAGGTAAAGCGAATATCGCACTGCACCGCGCTCTGTCTCGTAGCGCGAGGCGGCCATAGCAAACGATATGGGCGCTGCCCCGCGTTACCCGTCGGCGCGCGGTGTGCAGTGTGTTAAAATCGCCTTTATAGGTAGGTAACTAAAGGTATGTCCCAAAAAGCCGCACATATTTATACCTAATGTTATATAATAAATACACAAAGTACCGCATCTTAATAATGATGTTTCCGCGAAGTGATCGCTCCACGCACTTTCAAAAGGCGGGCGGCGATGAGCCAAAGCCGAAGAACGAATAGGTAGTTGGAACAATAAAATATATTTTGTACTTATTGGACGTTGGTATTGTATTTTCGCAATGTTCTTGGTGTGTCCACGTAGGTATGCGCACGTGACGAATTATTGGTAAATTGTAGTTGCAGTCACATCATATTAATGACTGCAAGGAGACAAATTTTCTCAATCGATTTAGAGCCTTACCGGTAAAATTTTTAAGGTTTAAAATCATTTGGAGAAATTTGACTGTACAAAAACGTTTGGATTTAGTCATAAAAACATCTAAAAGCACATTGCTTTAAGTTTTACACACATTCCTCACATTGCTAGAACATTGCAGCAATTTGTAAAGAATCACCGTTTTGTAACTTACACCCTGTCAACCGGATGTACACCCGTCAACGATATAGGTATTCATATTAGTAACTATGACAACGCATAACGTGCTTGCGTGAAGTGACCACTTCACGAGCACGGGATTCTGCCAAAATTCCCTGCAGGCAGCGCGGTGAAGTGAACGCCGCGCGGGATTCAGACCAATCTCTCAATCGATTCTGAACCTTACTGTACAAGTTTTAAGGTTTAAAATCAATTATTGTCTGTAAACTCGAATAGGTATCTACGACTAGACGTTTAGTCAACCGAAAAACGTGCTTGCGCGAAGTGTGCACTTTGAAATTTGACAGATTGGGGTAACTTGATATGCTGGCGAACATGCGTGACCCGCTCGCGCCTTTAGTTAAAATACAAAGGCTAGTCTAGGAAAAAAAGAAATAAAAACGAAATTGAGTTTATGACTAATTATGTTGTAAGTAAGTAAGTACCAAAGTAGGTACTAGCTAGCTTTGAAATAAAATAAAATAATTACTTATTAAAATTAGCATAAAAATATCATTAAAATCTCGATTTTGATTGTAATGTTAATGCTTGGTCAATCCCTAGCATCAGTTGAATGACACTGACAGCTCACTCCACGCAAGTATTCACGGTGAGATTTTTACAGAATCGACCGGCTGTTCGTATCTTTAGAAATATATTCGATTATTAAAAGTTGGATATAGAGCACGCATGCTGGTTAAATGAAAAGGAAATATGAAATAATAGCATCGGATCATAAACAAAAAAAAATAAAATGCGTTGACAAGTGGCGTTCTTGACAATTCGAATCGCTGAGATAACAAATTGTTCGATAAACAATTTTATTTTCGAAATCGAATCGACACGTTCGATTCGATTCGATAGTTTTTCATATAAAATCAAGAGCCCAAATATCCAAAATGCGTTGCGCACTTGGGATCAGTTTGATATCATGACCTACCTATACGAGAGCTACCTGAGGGAATGTAATGGTTCGGTGTTATGCTATTAGGCACGGTGCTAACAGCCTGTCTCTTCTCATCACGCGTAATTGTGAAATATGCGTCTAGCGTGCTACTGCAGTAGTAAAACTTCGAACAGCTAGTGGTAGCGTGGGAAATAATCATCTTTTATTTTATCAAAGCCTGGAATGTTCGGAAATCTGTAACTTAATACCGTTTTCATAAAGAAAGCGACCTAGTACAGTCAACAGCAAAAGTAGACGATCAAAATCAGATATTCAATACTAATGAAGGTTCGCGTCAGAACTGTGTGGCGTCGGAGTGATTCAAAAGTATGTGATTATGTGGTACAGCTGCCATATATTTGTGACTAGCTGCACCCGCGCGGTTTCACCTGCTGCTCGGCTCCCATTGGTCGTAGCGTGATGTTACATAGCCTATAGCCTTCCTTGATAAATGTACTATCCAACACAAAAATAATTTTTCAATTCCGACCAGTAGTTCCAGAGATTAGCGCGTTCAAACAAACAAACAAACAAACTCTTCTTCTTCTTCTTATAATATTATAAGTATAAGTATAGATAAGTATAGATTAGTTGAGACTCCAAAAGTTATAAACTCAATTCGCATGAGAAAAGAAGTGAAATTTAATTTTGATCTAATTGAGTATTAGAACTCCAGAAAATGAGTACAACACTCTTCGCCAAAATCAAGGATACACTGGATTTGCCTGTTTGAAATGAGTAGGAAATAATATTCACTATGAGGCTTGTTTTCGCTGAAATATCCCCAAACGACTTTCTCAATTTTTGGTACAGTCGCCAGCACATCAAGTTACTACAAACTTTCAAATTTTCTCTATCAATTTTGAACGTAACAGTAAACACTTAAGGTTTAAAATCATTTGGATTCATTGACAGTTTGATAAAACTTGATGCGCTGGTGACTGTGCCAAAAATTAAGAAAGTCGTTTGGAGATATTTCAACGGAAACAAGCCTCATAGTGGAAATGATTTTCTACAAATATCAAACAGGAAATTTCAGCTTATCCTTGATTGTAAAGTGATCAAAACTACAAAAAAAAATATAGTCAGTAAAACATCAAAAACAAAGCTGCCAGAATTCAATACATACCAAACGAAAAAGAGTTCTGTAGTAGTGAATAAAAAATTTCGACGTACTTGTTGATAACAGGAGAATGGGGTACTAGCCTTAAGAAAAGAGGGTCCCTGGTCGAACCTTTTGTATTGTGTAATCAGATTGAAATGTTGCTTATCTGTTTCAAATACCAAAGAGAATTATTTCGACGAACTGATTTTTTTTCTCTACGTGTAGGTTTGAACATATTATTATATTTGTAAGAAGTATTGGCGTCTATATTTCATAGCTTTTTTTGGTAATAAGACGACCTACAGAGTTTAGATGTAACCTTTCTACAAATCAAAATATCTATACTACCTAAATGGGAATAGAAAATATGGGTTGGGATGATAATTCGATCTTTTGTAAGTTTTGGATAATAAGAGTAATAAGTTTCTATTGTACTAAGTCCTGGGATAAAAAGTAGCCTATGTGATAATCATGTCAAATCAATTAGGTCATTAGCTACGTCTGTGCTAAGTTCCATCCAGATCCGTTCAGCCGTTTGAGCGTAAAGGATGGACAAACACAAACTCACACACACACACACACTCACTCACGCCTCAAACTCAAACTCAAAGTATTTATTTCAAATAAACCAATTACAGGCACTTTTGAATTGTCAAGGTGTCGGTCAGTCAGAGAGATGAAGCCAGTTGCCCATTCCAAAGCAGTAGGTACCTATGGAGAAGAACGGGCAAGAAACTCCGTGGACGCTCTTTTAAACAAAATATGGTTGCAAAATATTGGTTACATAGATCATATTATTATTATTATACATGTGAGAACGATGCAGAACAGTGAAAGCATTCGATATAAAATAATGTAAAAAAAAAAGTTCAAAAATTAAATTAAAACAAGCCATGGCCGCTAAGAGATGACCAGTCTCTACCGACAGCGTCCGTTCACGAACATGACGCATGGATTAGCACCATTCAGCTCAACCATTTTGCAGGGAGCTAAATGATCCAACACACACGCCACCATCAGCGAGACATTAAAGTGAGCATGACATACTCTCAGCCGCCAAAGCACATTCAAGCCTTTATAATTTTAGTGTAAACTAAACTTCCAAACATTTTTTTAATGCTTAGCTTATTCCCGTGACATTGCTCGTATCGAATAACGTATGCCTATATCATAGCTATCTGTATGCCAAATTTCAGCCCAATCCGTTCAGCCGTTCAAGCTATGTGTTGATAGATCAGTCAGTCAGTCATAGTATCGTTTTATATGTACGGATTCTCGTAAATATTGTATTCAACGACCAGCCAAAGCCTAATACATAACAAAGAATATTACAGTTAGTAACCTCATTCCACTCCCGTGCCGGTCCTTGCCTCCTCTCTCCCTGAAAAATGTGACCCTAGAAAAACCCAACACCCTTACGTAATCTCTTTTTAACCCATACTTTGTTTACACGCTGAAAAATCTTTCAGAAAACTTTGCTTTGAGAACATTAATTCACCACTTTATAGCGACTCGGGTACCCTTAACACGTTCAATGTCGCCGAGATTCTTGTTCAATCTTTGGGCTCAAAAGTCCGCTAGTTTACAAGTATTACTGAACAAATTTGCAGACGAGAGTTGATCGATGATTTTCAGCATTAAACAGAGATCGAAGTAATGATTACACAACGTGGCGCTACAATGGTGGCAATAATTTGACACACATATACGTTTTCATATTTTCGTTTCATGAAGACATTATTTTTCCATTAAACGTTATGTTTTAATTACTTACTTATTTATAATGTTAGAAAATAGCAACCTGTACTTAAATAACTATCGCGCAGCGGTCATTTTCCGGGGTCCAGATGAAACAACTACAAAAAGTAGGCGCATTGATTTTATTATTGAGATGGTTGGAAAACATTTATTTTTTATTTTATTTTAACATTTATATGATTAATGGGCAATAGCCCTACCCGTGTGTTAAATTAATTAGCGCCACGTTGTATAAACAAAAATAACAATTTTATTTTTATTCTATTCTAACAGAACCGGTCTGTTGTTGTTGTTTAGGAAGTTGCTATCTAGCATATTTCCAACCGTTTTGGGGTCGCTTTCCAGTTTAACCGAATGCAGCTGAATACCCGGATTTTAAATGGAGCTACTGCCTATCTGACCTCCGGAACCCAGTTACCGCGTAATACCATAGCACTTTTTTTTTGAGGGTGGGGAATCATCCAATGACTTCTCCCGCTGTGTCAGATTCTTACTGACTAAAACCCATCCATGTTCCTTCATTAGCCCTTTATGTTCCGGGGTAGCGGAAACCATTTTGGTCAATCCCGCTTAAATACCATACCACTTGGGAAGACTTGTTGTCAGACTTTACAGTCCAATGCGGTAGTTTAAAAGACTGAAGACATTAAAAACGAGCTTAGTCCAAAAGTTTAATAAATTACAAAGCTAACATGAGACGTGATGCTGTCAAAAACGGTTCCTTTATCAATCAATCTGTCTAGCCTTTTCTCAACTAAGTTGAGGTCGGCTTCCAGTCTAACCGGATGCAGCTGAATACCAGTATTTCACATGAAGCGACTGCCTATCTGACCACCATAACCCAGTCAGTAACTGGGTTATACAAATACCCCTTGGTAAGACTGGCTGTCAGACTTTCGGGCTTTTGACTACCCGTAACGACTGTCAAAGATCCACGAATGACAGCTGGGACCAACGGCTTAACGTGCTTTCCGAGACACGGAGGAGTCTCAATATGTAAAGATGGTCATTCATCCACGGACCAACCCCGGCAAGCGTAGCTTAACCTGATGGATCGATCCGTGCGGATGTTATTACTTAGCCACGAGCTCCTCAAAAACGGTTCCTTTATATTAAATCCAATTATTTCATGATCTTTTCACCCGTGTACAGGTAATTAAAAATTGCATTTCTGGGCCTTCCGCCCTTGTGCCGCTTTGCTCATGTTAATATATTCACGCGACATTGGACCTTCGCTCGAGGTACTCACATAACTAATTCAGGTCGACTTGATGAACCGTGGTCGCGTTTTGAGAATTTATGAATTATGTCGTCAGCCTTCACAGGCAATTTCTGTTCCTTGAGCTAAAACGTGCATACAATTTAAACACGGGTTGAGTTTGATAAATCTTGAGCGCTTTATTCATGTTGATTAGTGCTTTAAGCGTTGTTGTCGCCGGATGTTTTGTTTTTGTGTTGTTTTTACAGTAAAGAGGTAATGGGCTGTAGTTGTATCAAATCTTCAGTTGTCCAAAACGTGGCACTAAATTCGCCCAAGTCTTTTTCGTGTCGTTAGTGACTAACATATTGTCACAATTTTGAAGCTGGCCTTATTTATTAGTTTTTATGCTGTTTTTATGTTAGCCTCTGACTTAGCTTCACACGCTGTTGAGAAATATCTCTCAGTCGTTCCGATTCCCTCACAATGTTTTCCTTCACCGTCTTTTAAGAAAGTAATGATTATACAATACGCACATGAATCCGAAAAGTCAGAGGTTCAAAACGGGGCCTGCTGTATTTCGGTTCAATAAAAAAATGTATTTATGTATTGAATATAAAGTTTATTCATCTTCCTTTGCATTCTTCTTTTCATCATAATGATCATCATTGGCAACCATGTCGATAAATTAGATAGTGATATGTCAGTCAAATGAAATTATTACAGAAATTGTTAATTAGTTTTGCCAGTAGCTTCACCCGTGTGTATAATATAATAATAATATCCTTGGACATTTCACACAACGCCATATAGTCCCAAGCTAAGCAACTTAATGATGTGAAATGGTAACGAGATGGCTGATAAACTACTTATATACATATTTTTTTTGTAAATACATACATATTATACATAGAAAAACACCCAGACCCGAAACAAATACTTGCAGGTCGTACAAATATTTGTTCCGTGCGGGAATCGAACCCGTGACATGCTGCGCAGCTGTCAATCGCTCAACAACTGCGCCAACCGTGTCGTGAAAGCATCCCACGAGAACGCATTAACGGGATAACAAATATCCTATGTGTGAATTCAAGATATAAACTATCTGGATGCCATATTTCATCCAAATCAATACAGTAGTTTTTGCTTGATTGAGCAACAAACTTCCAAACATCTTCACAAACTTTCACATTTAAAATATTAGTAGGAAGGATTTAGATTCATGAAGGTTGAGTTCGTAAAAGTTCAGCGAAAAAGATGCCACATCAAAAACATTTTACAAAAATCTCTTTCCAGTCTGTGGATCGATATCTAGAGATCCCTTTATTATTTATTTTCATTAAGCTTCTCGGTAAAAGGAAAACTGTGTGCAGTATTTTCTTTGTTGATAGATTTTTGCTTCTATCTTGTTCAGGGTATCGGAAAATTCGTCCTACCACCTACTGTTCGATTTATAGTGTGTAGGTACTACGCTTATCCTTATTGTATCTCACTGTCGGCTGAACTGCATCGCTGTGGGTATGGTTACATGTTCGAGCTGTTATATTTTTCTCTCAATCTGCTCTTACCATTCACCATCTATACGTAGTCCATCATCTTTACAAATAATTTTATAATTCATGTACACAAAACATTGTAAAACATTTTAAAAGAGTAAAGGTAGAGTTTCTTGCCCATTCTTCGCCATACGAAACTACCTTTTGACTAGAATCAATTCTATTTCTTGTCGATTTGGACGTTCAGAAGTGCCTTTCTTGTGCCTATTTGAAATACATGATTTGATTTTGACTTTAATCCCAAAAACGGGTTCTAAGTCGCAGCCTCCACACATCATAAATAACTCTTCTATTGTAACCGTCAATATCTTGGCAACCAGCGCGAGGTTTCGAGTCTGTAAATAACTGAATATATTCTTAGATCTGTGGAGTACATTCGCGACACGTACTTATTGCGAGCGTGGTGACAAGGACATTGTACCACCGCGTTACGTACATTGCATAGATGATGTGAAGTTGAAATTATTTTTGATTTTGTAGGGATAGAAGGTTGTAGAAAACATATATTACTTGGGTGACCGTAGTAGGAAGCGATCATCACCTCCTATAAGCATAATTAGCTTATGGTCCCACTGCTCGAACACAAGTCTCCTCTCTATGAGAGGAAGTGGGCCATAATAATAATATCCTTGGACATTTCACACAATGCCGAATAGTCCCAAACTAAGCAACCTAATACTTGCGTTATGGTAACGAGATGGCTGATAAACTACTTATCTATATCTATACATATAATAAAATTGTAGAAAAGTCGTGTCTGTACAATGGAAATAAATAAAAAAAAAGTAGCAGGGGTTGTTATTATATCGATGCCGAACCCGAAATTGTAGTCAATTTTTTTTTTGTCTGTTTGTCGATTTGTCTGTTTGTCTGTGTGTTTGTGCACGCTAATATCAGAAACGGCTTATTCGATTTAGATGCGGTTTCCACTAATATATTGTAGTAAGCTTCACTTAACATTTAGTGCTTATTTCATGTCAATCGCTTCATAAATAAAAAAGTTATGTCAATTTAAAGAATCACGGTGAACATTTGTTAAGGTATTCTGTCAGAGAACGTACACGCCTCGCGCCTGCGCGTCCGTGGCTATATAAAGCGCGCTGAGAGCCGCGCCGCTGGCCCCACAGTTCAGCAGTTCATGAAACGCCTCTTGAAACGTTTCTTTGACACTGCTATAGAGCACCGCAATCCCCTGATTGCGGCCGCCTCCCGATACACCCCGTCCCGCATCAGTAAGGTTCGCCGTCCACGGCATACGCTCATTGCCCCCGATGATGCCACCACTCTCCTCCAGGAGAGTAACCTGGCCACCAGTACTGTTAGGAAACCTTACAGGCACAGATTTCCGTCGTTCCGTCCTCGCCGTCGAGGCCCGTCGCGACGACCCTGCACATCCCTACCCCCCGACCCTTGCTCGAGCCAACCCGCGTTGCCGCTGAGCCAGTAGTTTTAAATACCCCGATCCAGCTGTCCCTTGCTGTCCTCCCCCAGCGACGCCCTAAGCTGAGTTCCGTACCCCACAGGGGGTGCCTTAACGTGTAGTCGTTTAGTTTGTAAGTTTATTTTTTAAGCCCTGGCTGGAGGCTGCAATTCTTTTGTGGCATCCACAGGCAAGCCCGGTTAAACAGTAGACAACTCTATGGTTGAACTGCAAGATGCCAATACCAAAAAAAAACGCGCCGCTGCAATAAGGATTCAGTTATTCGTAGCGAACGCACGTATCCTGGAGTAACTTGAACAACAGCTAAACAGCTAAACTATAAGAGATACAAAAATGGTACCATAGCAAGAATTGTTCCACGTGATAAGCATTTTCTGCTGAAAGAATAAATTTGAAGATCTGGAACACCTGATGTGCAACTCCAAGAGCCAAGCTACACTATAACACATATAGGAATAACGTTTTAGCAAAAGTTGTTCAACCTGATGAGCACTTTCTGTTGACTTATAAAAATCGAAGATCTGGAACACCTGTTGTTGAACTCCAAGAGCCCAGCTATACCATAACACATATAGGAATGACATCTTAGCAAAAGTTGTTCAGTCTGATGGTAATTTCCTATTGACTTAAAAAAATCGGTAACAGTTTAGGACTGATTTTCGATGACGATGGTATATCATTGAAAATTTGACTCTACTGGCCAAAACACCCATTTATTTTTTTATTTTATGGAATAAATATGCCTCTGTGCTTATGTTATTTGAGTTTTTTAATTTCTTTTTCATTTTATTTTCGTGACACGGTAGCCTACCCGATATCGCAGAAGAGCAGTTGCTTAGATTATAATCGATCAGCTATCTTCACAATGAAACTATAACCATGCCTAGAAAGAGGTAAAATCTTTCCCAATGTTCCAAAAGAGCTAAAAGATTGAAGATCATAAGAGCGTCAGGAGAGACTTGATGCTGTTCGAAAACATCCGTCTGCAACTCGCTCCGTGGAAACCTCTTCGGATCGCGAAGCACGCCTGCGTTCTCAGCGTATTTACGCATCTACATCCAGGTCTCTAGAGACCAGTGAAGAATATGATGCGCGACTGACCGCTGATCGTGAACGTCATGCATTGTCTTGCGAGTCGGAGACGTATCGACTTCGAAGTCTCTAGAGACAAGTGCGGAACGTGATGCGCGACTGACCACTGATCGTGATTCAGATCTTCGATTTTGACGACCCCGTTGTCGCTGGCATAAGCAACAGGATCCGCGTACGCATATATTTTTGTAAATACATACATATTATAGATAGAAAAACACTCAGACCCGGAACAAATACTTGCAGGTCGTACAAATATTTGTCCCGTGCGGGAATCGAAACCGCGACAAGCTGCGCAGCAGTCAATCGCTCAACCACTGCGCCAACCGTGCTGCCAAATCACCCATGCGGGCCCAGTGTGGGTTGGTGGATGTCACATGTCTTCAGTATCTTGGTTCTAGGACATACAGTTTTCTAATGATGTTTACCTTCACCGTTTTGAGAGCAGTGGTGATGAAATTAAATACACAAATAAAGCGCCTGCCTCGGTTCGAACTGACGACCTATAAACTCGTAAGTTGGGGCCGATACCACTATGCTACCACTGCACTAGCCTCCTATAAATAATTATATTATGACTTGTATTTGCCATTTTTCTCCTACGAAACCACCTTTTGGAAGTTGCGACTAGAATCAATTATTATTTTTTGTAAATTGAAGTTCAAAAGTGCCTTTCATATGTCTATTTGAAATTGATGATTTGACTTTGAATTAATTCACAGTTTACAGCATAGTTGACGTTTAAGGAACACCTTCCCCCCGGGATCAATTTAAATGAATATACAATGTAATTACATGACGTCATAGCGCAGATCCCTGAGCAGTCGTTTATTAAAATGTGTTTCAAGATTCTCTTTGGATGAGAGAGGTTTTAGTATCTCTTGGACTTATTGGATATAAGTGGACTTTATGTATTAAGACTGCTTCGCTGGTTTTGTTGTCGCAAGCACTACAGCTGAGCATAAGGTCTTGAGTTCGATGCCAGGGTCGGGCAAAGTGTTGTGGCAAAACCATCGTGATGCTATGTTTTAACTAAAGCCTTTGCTGCCTTTTTGCAAAGCCCGAGGTAGCTAATGCAGTTGGCAGCATTATAAAGGCCACGATACCACACCATAGCATACTGCTTCACTGGTAGGGTACGTCGTAGCTTAAATCTGCTACGCCGTAGCCTACACCAGCTACGCCGTAGCCTTCACCAGCTACGCCGTAGCAATAAAAAGGATCGAACGGTTGACATTGCATCATATTATCATAGAAGTAGATCGTCAACTTATGAAATAATAAAAAGAGATCATTACTATAAATCTAAATATATTTAGCCTTCTTAGCATTAATATTATTTTTAATATTATTTTGACCTCAAAACTACATATTTAATCACATTCGGTAGGTAATTTGCAAAATTATTTGTTTGTGTCACTTTGTTTGTGTTACTGTAGTTGTCACTGTCATCTGTCAAATGTCAATCTTGTATCTGTTTTCAACTCTTTGTCTCGTAAATTGCGTTCCGTGTTATAAGTAACTATGTCAAGCATCGTATTGTTCGTTACTTGCTCATATTTCGATTTTTGTTTGTGATGCTGATGCTCTTGTAATTTAATTAAGTTTATTATTTTTTCTGGCTTTGTATCTTTACTACTGTATTAACACACGGATCTTTTGGTGCTTGGTTTTCTTTTACGAATTTTTTGAGACCTAGTTCCGATTTTGGCCCTTAATCAAAAGATCTATGTATAATTATAATTTAATACTGGTGCTGCTGGTGGGTGGTGCACAGATAGTGGTTTTTGCTCCTATAGCGAAAGCATTTTATTTTTATTTTATTTTTCTGTAGTTTATTTGCATATTTATCAGTTATTAATATTATTATTTTTATTTGTATTTTATGATATCTGGTGATGATTCTTATTACTCTGCCGTTGATTCCTCTAGCTCATCCGCTAATGCTAGTTTCAGCTCCTTGACGGACACTATTGGTGAATTTGTGCGTAGGAGCTTCAGCCAACAGAAGGGTCATTTATTTAATGTCTGTCATGTAAATGCGCAAAGTGTCCCAAGTCACTACAGTGATCTGTCGGACACGTTCACCGACTCCAATGCCCATGCCGTCCTGGTTTCTGAGAGTTGGCTCAAACCTCATCTCCTCTCCACCACCTACTCTCTCCCAGGTTACACTCTTATCCGCAATGATAGGATTGGGAAGGGAGGAGGTGGTGTAGCTATCTATCTTCGTAGCGACTTCCCTTTCAAAATCATTGCCTCATCTCCCTCACAATACCACGCTTCCGCTGAGTACCTTTTTTTGGAAGTCTACGTCAAAGGCGTCAAGACTCTTCTTGGTGTCGTCTATTGTCCACCTGCCGTTGACTATTTTTCTCATCTTGAATTGGCGCTGGAATCCGTAGGGTCAGAGTATGCACATTGCGTCATCATGGGCGATTTCAACACTGACCTTGCTCACCCCACCCCTCGCTCCAGTAAACTCCACCATATCCTTGACTCCGTTAGTCTCCATATACTTCCACTGCAACCTACTCATTTCAATATTTCTGGTGACGACACCTGGCTTGACTTAATCCTTACATCCACACCCTCGTTTGTTTCCTCTCACGGTCAGTGCCCTGCTCCTGGATTTTCCCATCATGACCTCATTTTCCTTTCCTATTTCCTAAAACCGCCCAAACCTGTCCCAAAAGTTCTGCACATGCGTTGTTTTGCGCGCATGGACGTTGAGAAGCTTCGTCAAGATGCGTCAGACCTCAATTGGGAACATTTGGAAGCAGCGACAAATGTAGACGAAAAACTGTGCATTTTCGATCGGTCAGTCCTTGCTCTCTACGACAAACATGCTCCTGTTAAGCAGGTTAAACTTCGGCGCCCTCCTGCTCCTTGGATGACGACAGGGGTTCGGATGGCGATGAGGCGCAGGGATCGAGCCTTTCGTAAATTTAAAAAAGATCGCAGTGAAGAAAACCGGGTCCTTTTCAAAGCTGCTAGAAATCGGTGTAATCAGATGATACGCAACGCCAAACGCCGCCATATCCTTGAGAACATTTCTTCTTCTTCACCTGCTGATATCTGGAAGTTCCTCGGCACTCTTGGTATCGGCAGGCCACGTCATGTGGATTTTCCTAACACTATTGGTCTTGATGATATCAACCGTCACTTCACAACCACTTGTCATTTGGATTCCCAAATGTTGTCCCAGACGGTCGGTTTAATCAATGGCCTAGCTAGTCCCATTATAGAACCATTTCACTTCTCTCCGGTCACCTTGGATGAAATTAAAAAGATCATCCTGTCCATAAAGTCCAAGGCTGTGGGCTGCGATGGCATCAGTCGCAGTATGATCGTATGGATCCTTGATACCCTTCTCCCTCCGATTACCCACATCATCAACTTTTCTCTTCATTCCGGACAATTCCCATCCCAGTGGCGTATGGCCTTTGTACGCCCACTCCCTAAAATTTCTAATCCCTCCCTACCCAGTCACTTTCGCCCCATTTCCATTCTTCCGTTCCTGTCAAAAGTGCTTGAGGCCTGTGTACACAAGCAGTTTTCGGGGTTTGTTCACCGCAACAACCTCGTTAGCTCATTTCAGTCTGGATTCAGGCCTGGGCACAGCACAGCGTCCGCTCTCCTTAAAGTGACTGGCGACGTTAGAGAAGCAATGGAGGATACTAAAGTTACCGTTTTGGTATTAATTGATTTCTCCAATGCCTTTAACGCCGTCAGCCATGAGATTCTCCTTTCTATCCTCTCTCATCTTATGGTTTCGTCCGAGTCCCTGGAATGGTTCTCTTCTTATCTTCAGGGACGCCAGCAGTCGGTACGCGTTGATGAGAGCTCGTCGAGTTGGCGTGATCTGCATGCTGGTGTTCCACAAGGCGGTATTCTTTCTCCATTGTTATTCTCCATCTTCATTAATTTTATAACTCATTGTCTTCGGTGTTCGTATCATCTTTATGCTGATGATCTTCAATTGTATACAGCTGCACGGGTTGAAGGTTTATCAGACGCTATAGCAGATGTAAACCGAGACTTGGATGCTATCAAAAAGTGGTCTGACAGTTTTGGGGTTTCAGTAAACCCCTCGAAGTGTCAGGCCATTATAATTGGTAGCTCGCGCATGATGGGTAGGGTGACGCTTAGCTCTCTTCCACCTCTTATTTTTAATGGTACCGTCATACCCTTCACCCCTACTGTGAAAGATCTCGGTTTGCACCTTGACTCGACACTTAGCTGGCAACGCCAGGTCGCTAGTGTTAGTCAAAGGGTCAGTGGTACTTTGCGATCGTTGTATCGTCTGAGAAACTTTTTGCCCGCTAAGACCAAAACTATGCTTGTGCAGACCTTGATTTTCCCTATCATCGACTATGGTGACGTGTGCTACTTTGACTTGAATGCGGTTTTCCTGGACAAGCTCGATAGATTGCTTAACAATTGCATCCGGTTCATATTCAACCTCCGTAAGTATGACCATGTGTCTAGTTTTAGATCTGAGCTCAAATGGATGTCCATACGCCAAAGAAGAAGTTTACTCTTAGACTCTTTTCTCCCTCCTAACCTCTTCCTCTCCTCCTTCTTATTTGATTTCTCACTTCCAATATCTTTGTTCTTCCCATGCTAAGAATCTGCGTTCTTCTAACAACCTTCTCCTACTCTGTCCTTCTCATACTTCTGACTTTGTTCATTCCTCCTTTCATATTCAGTCTATTCTTCTTTGGAATGCGCTTCCTCTCGATATCAGGACGGCTACCAGTCGTTATGCATTTAAGCGGAAATTGCTGAGTTATTTTCATAACAAATAGCGTAGAGTTATCTCACCACCTGTCTTCCTTGTATCTATATATATATGTATGTATGTATATATGATATATATATATATTATAGTTATCTATTATAGTAAATAATTATGTATGTTATGTATTATAGTATGAACTGTTATTATAAGGTTTTAACCTATTTATGTACCCATTTTATTCAAGTCTCAATGTTTTGTATGTTCCTACTATTTAAAGCACCTGCCATCTAATCTCTTCACCACCCTTGGTTGACTGGTAGAGAATGCCTAAGGCATTAAGTCCGCCTTTGTACCTTTATTGTGTGCGAAAAGTTTAAATAAATAAATAAATAAATAAATATTATGACCCTATATAAACATATTCATATCTACATACACCTTTCTTTTTTCATCTTTACTTTTACGACTGTACGTATCTTTCCGAAACATAATCGTATTTGCACATTCCCGCTCCCGGGATGGCCGTTTGTTCTAAACGCACCTCTAAACGCGAATAAAACAATAATTCTACGTCATACCAAAGTCCAATTTTCCGCGGTTTTGTCATTGCAATATCTATTCATGAGTTTTCGTGTCATGTATGGAACGACTAACTTATATATGCGGGTCACGTAAATCTTATTACAAAGGCATAGGGTTCATTTTGTATGAAATCACGTGTGTTGTAAATGGTGCGAATGGCTATGTGAGTAGGGTCACCACATCGAATTATAAGTTTAAATTGTTTTGATTTTGGAGGACCCTGATAGTGTTCCTGTGTAGTGGATATTATGGGTAGACAGGTACATACAATTTATTGTCATAATTCAGGCAATTTAAACTTTCGGCAATCAAGTAGGCGAACGCTTAGTTTGGAGTTTGACTTTCATATTCGATACTTTGAAGATGGGAATACACAGATTTTAAAACCCAGCACTTTAAAAGGGCAGTGAGAAAGACTACAAAATATAATTGAATTAGCAAAGGATTTAAGAGCGGTAGTTTCAGTTCATTTTGGTTCTCCTTAGCCTTGAATCCTCTAAACACACTGCTTGAGGATTCAGTTCTAGGATATCGGTTGAAGATAAGTAAAAATAAAACATGACCTTAAAGGCATCGATGGTAGAGAGGCCAGCGCATCAAGTTACTCCAATGTGTCAAATTTCTTTCATGATTTAACAACTTTATTTCAAAAGCATAAGGTTCATTTTCAATTTGGAAAATTTTACAGTTATAAGATAGATGATTTTCTTTCAATTATTCCGAGTTTGTATTAAATGTTTCTGATTCTGTTTCTAAATTTTAAATGAAATAAATACACCTAAGAATATAATTTCTCACCAATTTCCGTATTTGGTGCTTTGCAAAATATCCAAACAATTCAATTTGCATTAATTAATGTCTTTGTTTATTTGAAGACTAACGTCTCGCCTGATATCGAGGCTCAGCTGTGCGAAGCTAGCAGCAGCTGTGCCGTTATTAATACTCGTCAAGAAAAATAAAATCCAACTCATATTTTAGCATTCTTATTGAATAATTTTCAAATTGGTTTAGAAATACCTACCTATTCAAAGAAAAATGGCAGCTGTTTTATTCCAACTTTAAGATTTTAAAACTTACTATACTATACAGAGCTTCGAGCATACTAGTTTAAATATAATATCTATTGCATCTTAAAATGGTCAAATGATCAATAGGGATTATGACTATAATATGTTTTTAGTACGTCAGCCCAATTATTGAAAAATATTGGATTTTTTTTTTTTATTATATTGGAATATTGGTTTGTTTTTTATTGGATTTTATTTTATTTTGAAATATTGGATTGATTATTGAAATATTGGAATTTTGGGATTTTTTTTTTCACGTAATCAAAAGATTACCTCGATACATTGTGTTAAAATGACGTCACTTCTTTGTACATTTTATACCGAGTTGTGACGTAGCGCGCCCCCACTCCCCAACTTTAATGCGTTTTATTTAATTAATTTTAAAATAATATGATAAAGAAAAAATACGTGTCTAATATTTTTTATTATCTAACCGACGGACCAAATATAATTTATTTTTCTTACCCTGTCATCATCTCTATTCATAATCTTAAGTATGTATATACACCGTTGTCTGTAACCCCTTCTATACATACATACATATATCACACGTCGTCTTACACAGTGTCAACGGTTCTGATTGAAGATTTGTTGACAACGCTTAACCTGCGTGCATAAATTAATCAATCTCGAGCGTAGCTTGATAGATGTATATGTACAGCAAACACTAGATGTGGCCCTGCATCGAATCACTTGCATGAGAAACAGTTTTGTTTGATGTTAATGTGCAACACTCCATGTTGCATCTGAATACCGTATGTATATCAATATGCCTAGACTTTGTCCCCACTATGTTGGGGTCGGCTTCTAGTCTAGCCAGATGCAGCTTAATATCATTATTTTACATGGAGCGACTGCCGATCTGACCTCTACAACCCATTCAGTAATACGATACTCCTTGGTAAGACTGGCTGTCAGACTTTCGGGCTTCTGACTACACGTAACGACTGTCAAAGATCCTTGAATGACAGCCGGGGACCAACGGTTTAACGTGCTTGCCGAGACACGGAGGAATCACGATATGTAAAGATGGTCACCCATACACGGACCAAATTCGGCAAGCGTAGCTTAACCTGATGGATCGATCCATGAGGCAGTTATTAATAAGCCACGAGCTCCTATGATATATTAAAAAGAGTCAAGGGATGTCGTGGGGCACCTGGTTAGAAATAAGGAAGAAATTTTTCGTTTATGTTGAAGGTTTTAAGGTTTAAAATCGATTGGAGGAATTTGACAGTTTGGTCTCACTTGATTCGCTGGCCATTATGACCAATATAAGTAAAACTTAGTTTACTTATATTGGTATTGGATAAACTAAGACTTTGTGGAAGAAAATTGTAATATATCTCTTTTATCATTTATAATAAAAACAAAAAAAGAAGAATTCCTTGTAGAATATCCCAAATTTTCCCACAACCCTCATACTAACCCTATTCTTCAACCACTTTTTGTTTTGACAAATCCTGTCAGCCAGTGTCATAATTCACTGCAGTCAGGGACTGAAACATTCTGTTGCCATGACTATGAAATAGTTTTATATCAAACTGACAGACTGACAGGTCATCGGCCATTTATTTTGTAGCCGACGACACGGGAATTAAGGTCGCGTTGCAATCATATGAATATATACCTGTTGTGTGTGTGTGTGAGTGTGAGTTAGTACCGAACAGAGGTGAGTAACGATGAATGAACCGCGATGAATATGTAACAGTAAATTAAACTAGAATATACGAGATGAAGCGATAGAAAATCACCTCTTGCATGAATTGGGGCGAAGTACTCTTTTTATCTCTCTGCTGCTAAGTCAGAGGCCCATGGGCAACATAATACTCTAACACCAGGTGGCCAGGTGTCACATTTTCACTAACGATAACGAAAATAGATAAATCCAAAATGTAGGGAATGGCTTTCGAAATGTCACGTGATCAATCGTTTTCGATCGCTAAGTACTAGACAATGTCAAAAATTATGTCTCTCTCTCTCTCGACAAATATTCCTATACAAATGCGTTGACAAGTGGCGTTCATGACACAACGAATAGCCGAGATAACGAATTGTTTAAAAAACTATTTTCGAAATTGAATTGACACGGAGCGATTGACACTTGTCTAGGCCCCCAGGTTTGTAACCATACGAAAAAGAAGAAGATTGCTTTCATTTTTCAGAATTACAAAATCATCCCTTTTTCCGATGGATTTACGAATTTTATTTAACTAATAGTAATGGCAGGCTTTCTTTACGGTTTTTCCGTGCAAATCTGTGCGAGATAGGTAGATAGATAAATAGAATACTCAGTATAAGGTATTCCTTAAAAATTAAAGATTTAAATGTAGAACATTTAACAAGGAGTGACAATGAGCGATTTTATCGCTAAAAGCGATATTTTAAAGTCGGACCTTTGGATGGATCTAGGGAGAAACCACCATCATACCATACCAATGTACCATTAACCCATAAATATACAAAAAATACTTAAAGGCACATGTTGAATGGCAGTGTAATGAACAATTTGGTACATGGTATAAATACATATTTTGTAGAATAATACATAGTAATTAAATAGTTAGTTAATTATAGTTCATTAAAGAAATGAAGTGTGACAGTTTGTTGTACACTGCACTGATTGAAACCACTTTTGGCTGCTAGTCAAAGTTAATTAAACCACACAATGTTAGTAGTCGGTTTCGTCGCAAAGGTTACTTTATAAGCGAGTTTGTGACGTTTTTTATGACTATATCAATTCCCCAGGTAATTAGCTAAGAAAATATAGAGTATAGTTCAACTATCTGAGGTCCCAAATATGTTGAGGTCGGCTTCAAGTGTAACCGGATGCTTCAGAATACCAGTAATTTACATGGAGTGACTGCTATTTGACCTCCACAACCCAGTTACTGGGTAACAAACTTGTTGGAATAGTTCAACTATTTAGTCCAATAATTCCAATTGTTAGAAAGACAAAGATTCTTCTCAAGCTTTCTCTATGTAATCTCCGACCATATTTTGTTCTTTTTACTGGTGCTTTTTACCGCTTTTTACTTTTTACTTTTGAGGGTGGGAAATCAGCATATGACGGCGGGAAAGCCGCTCTGGGTGGAGCAAAGGGAGTGTCAGACTCTTACTGACTAAAACCCATCCGTGTTCCTTCCTTAGCCCTTTGTGTTACTACACTAACCTTAGAATTTAGTAAAACACTGTTTCATTAATTTAAAAGTATAAAAATTCTTGGATGGACAGACATTGTGATAATTAAAGACAATTGTACCCAGTTTAGGCTCTCATGCTCACCTACAGAAAAATAACTAAAATTATTATTTTGTTAAAAAAATTGAACTCGTGACCTCGACCACAGCTGTATCCCGTGCAATAACAGAACACACAGTATCGAGGATCAGTCCTCATTAAAATAAAAACACGGACGAAATAATAATTTTAAATATCGTGTTGAGCGTCGGAATGATTCATGATACTCATATTCGGATTATAAAGGATTACATTTTAATTATACAGAACTGAACGATTGTGTGAATAAACTTCCACTCGTTCTCGTTCACTCATTCGTTCAATGTTCACGAGGAAAGTTTATTGTCTGCGGTGAATGATGTTCCAATAAATTGGTCATTTCTCATATCTATATTTTTTAATGCAGCGTTTGTGATGAGTTATTGTTTTAATTACTGTACATTTAATATTATTCAAGGAGGATAAGAATTGTTTTCAACATCATCATCATCCTATTTTATAAGCAGTGATAGTCTAGTGGTGTGACCGTCGGACTGCCAAGTCTTACGTCTCGAGTTCGAACCCAAGGCACGCACCTCTGACTTTTCGGATTCATGTGCGTATTGTATAATTATCACTTGCTTAAAATTCGGTGAAGGAAAACATCGTGAGGAAAGCGGCATGCCTGAGAGATATTTCTCAACATTACTCACTAACCACACAAAAAGAAGAAGATCATCCTATGGACTAAGTACCCACTCTTCTATTATCATTCCAAAATATCATACTATACTGCAAAGCGCTCGTGCGGTACAGAAAAATTACATTGGAAATCTTAACCTAGAAATAAGGTTTATATTCCCATCCATAACGTATTGGTTCCTTTTATATACCTATTACCAACCCGCACTGGGTCCACGTGGTGGGTTATGGCCCAATCTTTCTCATAGACAGGAGACCTGTGTCCCAGCAGTGGGAACATTATAGGTTGATTATGATATGCCTCATTGCGCTAAATTCCATTCAAACCTGTTCAGCCATTTCAGGCAAACATTCTTAGAATTATATTTTCAACATCAGACACGTTCCCACTCCTCGTAAAAATGACTTTTTCCAAAAATATTCATTGTACGGTTTTTACTTCGTTAGTACGAGTATTTTACTGATTGTACCTTTTTCGTTGGTGGTAATACCATATGTTTACGCAGGCGTAAGACAAGCACTCTCACCAGACGGTCCCGCTGCGCGCCCGCACATTTGCCGCCCTATAATTTTATGTCACTGTTTACTAATTTCGTAATGTAATTTTGGATTTTGGTGTCACGGTTGGCGCAGCGGTTGAGCAATTGACTGCTACGCATATCGCGGGTTCAATTCCCGCACGGAACAAATATTTGTACGACCTGCAAGTATTTTTTCCGGGTCTGGGTGTTTTCCTACCTATAATATGTATGTATTTACAACAGAAAAAGTAGAAAAGTACCTAGTTATATAAGTACCAGAACACAAGTATTTAGGTTGCTTACCTTGGGACTATATGGCGTTGTGTGAATATTATTATCATTATATAAATAGATATAATATACTTATACAACATAACTGTAGGTACATAATATTCATAATTATACAAATAAATAAATTTGAAGTGTCTGTTTGTAATGACAAAATAACAGCTTTTTACGAAATGCAAAGTAAAGTATATTAAGGTACTGTAGAAGATTGAAGATCTTCTACTGAGGGGGCTCTGTGGTAGAGCGTGTAATGTGTGTATTGGGTCTTTTCTATACTATGAAAAGAAACTCACGGATGGACACACACGTATTATATTTTATAACTTGATTATAACGAATACAACTGTCTAGCTCCGCCGCCTGTGGCCAACTCTCAAATCTACAAAGGCTTAACTAATTTAAATTATTTTAAAGGTTCGAATGCCGTTCGATTATTACCAGCCATGTTCAACATAAGGTTTTACTCCCGATAAGTTCAACATAAGGTTTTACTCCAGGGCTCTACAGTACCTACCTACTTATAACTTAAAATCTATGTTTTTTTAATTTGTCAGTCTTCCTGTGTTTTTGGTCTGGCTAATCTGCTAAACGGCTGGACCAATTTTGACGGGACCACTGACTGATAGCTGATGATGTAAAGAGTAACTAAGGCTACGTTTGTTGAAGAAAAAGAATAAATTACCACGCGGGCGAAGCTGCGGGCAGTAGCTAGTAGAAATAAAGTAGGTACCTACCTAAAGTACTAACATTGTTTATTTCTTAAACAGAGGCGTGGGAGATTTATTTAGCTTTATCGCAGTTTCAAACTGCCGTTATGTTTATCTTTCTGAAAAGTTTTAGGAAAATATATTAAGTTTCAGATTTTCTTTTGTTAAGAAATTAAGTGCCGACCAATGCCTATACAAATAAAAGAGGGCAGTTGAAGGGACTTGCGGTCAAAATAGTGAATTTTGATGAAATGGAAAATGCTCACGGGTATCAAATCATGATTTTCAACGCTCTTGCTCAGAAAAAAATAATACTTTATGTATCCAAGATTTTAGTACGGCTGTCCGCGTATCAAGTTATACCAAACAGCCAAATTTCTCCAAATGATTTTAAACCTTAAAACGTTTGCAATTAAGTTCAACATTGATTAAGAAAATTTTACAGTTAGCGGTAACTAGATGTGCGACTGTAGATATCCAGTATGTCCCATAGGTGCATTTTAATTATTGTTCTTCATAAAATTCACATTCGTAGCCAGTGCCTAAAAAGTCACTCTATTATTTCTTATGGTCACCACAATAATCTTCAAGCACCCCTAGACAAAAACATTCCACTTAAAAGTGTTTTTTGTATGGTTTTTTGCATACAATAGTAAACATATAACTGCAGTAGCAGTGATAGCCTAGTGGTGTGACCGTCGGACTGCCAAATCACAGGTCTCGAGTTTGAATCCAAGGCACGCACGTCTGATTGCGCGTCTGATTGTGCATATTGTATAATTATCACTTGTTTAAAAATCGGTGAAGGAAAACATTGTAAGGAAACCAGCTTGTCTGAGAAATATTTCTCAACAGCATGTGAAGCTAAGTCAGAGGCCCATGGGCAGCATAAAACCTCTGACACCAGGTTAGTCACTAACCACACGAAAAGAAGAAGAACATATTATAAACAATTGAAAAACATTTCAATTAAATTAGCTAACCTTGATGTGGCCTACGTTTGGCCCCAAGGCCACGAGTGGCGCGTGGCGCGTGGGCCGTCGACCGGGCATGAGCCCCGCCGGTTGCCATGGCAACGCCCAGGGAGAGCGTGTCACCCTCTCTTGTCTACAACCTTCGAAATATTCGCTAAAGTGATAAGATTTGATTTGTTTTTTGGGTATAAGCGTTTTAGATGTGTTTTGGGGTTGTAAAGATATTAAAGGGTCAAGGTTTTTAATTTTTCTATGTAATATTTTGGCTATTTACATAACGGATCTGTTATATTATTTATTTAAAGAGAGGCTCTTGAATTATGGCTTACTTACTTAGTAGATGCGTAAATAGATCGATCTGCGTTTTTCAGCAACTGTTGGTAATAAAGACTGTCATGTCCAACACATTATTGTATGAACGGTTGGGGTAAGGCATTCCACATTCAAGCGCATATTTTGCGTATACACACACACATAGGTACACATTGTCACACATTTTACTGAAGAAAATTATTAAAGGTAGTTTGATCAATAAAGATGAATATTCTATGTAAGTCACTAGGATGTATGTTAAGTCATTGACTGCCACGCAGCAGACACAATAGAAAAACTATTGTTTGTCGGACACACGGTGACCGCGTTGGCGTTCAACGTGTTAATTTCTCAAAGTAACAAGTCTAGACGATGTGTTTCAAAAAAGGTTGTTACTTAGCTTTGCTGTAACTAAGCTTTTGATTCCCAACGCAATCTCATCAAACTATTATGCAATCTGATTTCATAACTACAATAAATGCCGTGGAGACGAACACTCATATCCAGGTCACCACAATATAATTAATATGTTTACAACATAATATTGTAATATGACATACAATATATACATGTATAAGTCTATATGTATATGTACAAAAACATCATCTGTATGCTTGTGGTCGCAAAACTCAAACGTAGTTGATGGATTGACTTGAAATTTTGACAGCATTTTTAACCAAGAGTGTTTACTCATACTTTGTATCCCAACGTTTCCACGGGAACGAGAAGTAGGTAGGTAGGCAGAGTAAATAGGTTGTTAGAGTACTTACGATACCTACTTTGTATCCCAAAGTTCCCACGTGTACGGGCGGTAGGTAAGGTAGGTAGATTGGTATGGTAGGCCGGTAGGTAGGGTGCCTACCCTACATACTGGCCTACCCGAAGGGTAGGTAGGCTAGGTAGAGAAGGTATGGTAGGTTGTATAGGTAGATAGGTGCACCGTACGTAGGTACATACGTGCTGCCCATGCGGAGCCGGGCCGGGTAAAGTAACATACAAATAAATATGGCCTTTTCTACGAAGAGATCTTAAATATTGTTAATGTTACATTAGATAATTAATATAACTTTTCCGTTGTCCAATGTTAGCTTAATTTTCTCCCCAATTTACATTTTATTTGTTTTACATTGAAGGTACTATGTGAAGTTGTTCTTGTAGGTAATGAATTGAATAATTATGTTTAGCATAAAGCGTATGTGGGTAAAGATCGCGTAGGACTTACAGCTGTTCTGTAGTTTCTAACTATTCTGAATGCAAACTTCATGAATAACAGCACGAGGTTATGTATGTGTGTATGTAATTATGCCATGTAAACATCAGTATGTGTTTATATGTATGTTAGTGATTTCTGGCGAAAGACTCATCTTTCTTACGTTTAATTGATGCAAAAGTTGACTAAAGTCTCCACATCAAGAATCTACTATATACTCATATGCTATAGTTATTATACCTAACTCCTTATACAGTCAGGGAAATAGTTTGTCTATCAGATTGGCACACTACGTCAATTTGAGAGGCTTGTGGCTTAGTAAAAATAGTCACACACGGGTCGATCGGGTAGTCCCTAACATATCCCTCATAGATGAGTATCCTAACATACTTATACTCGAAAAGTACGAAAACACGTTAAGCCGTCGGCTGTCATTTCTGGATCTTTGACAGTCGTTATGAGTCGTCAGAGAACAAAAGTCTTAACTTGCTTTCAAGGTACGGAGGAGTCCCGGTGTGTAAAGACGGTCACCCATCCATGGATCAACCCCGGCAAGCGTAGCTTAACCTGGTGGATAGATCCATGCGGCTATTATTAAGTAGCTACGAGCTCCTTCAGTGCTAGGCAATGACAGTGAGTGTATACGTAAAAAGAGAGAGACAGATCAACCGCCTTACGCAAGTAGCACGTTCAAAGTTGGCTAATTAGCAAACCTGCTTTCGGCATCACAGCAACATCAAAATATTGAACTAAAAAACCTCATAGATAACAAAAGCCAACATATTCGCTTGTTAGCTGTTACATGTGAACATGAAAAGGGAGCTGTCTTGCCCATCTCAAGATAACTGCCGCTGATAACGTAAGACATGTCTACAGACAGGCTGTACCTACTGTTTATGAGTACCTATGTCTACCTATATACTTGAATATAGGTCGAATGTTCACGACGTTTCATGAACATCCATTGATTGGGGTTAATCATGGCACTATTTTTTTATTACTTAATTACTTAATAATAGGGATGATGCCTTTTTTTTTGAGGATGGGATATCATCCAATGACTTCTTCCGCTCTGGGTGGAGCGGAAGGTAGTGTCAGACTCTTACTGACTAAAACCCATCCATGTTCCTTCCTTAGCCCTTTGTGTTCCCTTTCGATCAATCCCACTTACCCGGCAAGTGATGATGCCTGGGTTACAAAAAAAGAAATTAATAATAATAATAATATAATAATATCCTTGGACTTCACACAACGCCATATAGTCCCAAGCTAAGCAACCTAATGCTTGTGTTATGGTAACGAGATGGCTGATCAACTACTTATATACATTTTTTTTTAAATACATACATATTATTATAGACATGTTGCGCCGACCCCAAATAAATTGGGATAAGGGCAGGAGAATGATGATGACATATTATTATAGATAGAAAAACAACCAGACAGAAAAATACTTGTTCCTTGCAGGTCGTACAAATATTTGTTCCGTGCGGGAATCGAACCTGCGACATGCTGCGCAGCAGTCAATCCTTCAACCGCTGCGCCAACCGTGTCGTCGTGTTTGAACGTAATTGTATTTAGTAGACCGTTAGTAAGGTAATGAATAAATATTAAGTACTTATTTTTTGCTTTCTAATATTAATACAGAATGCCTTGGATAAAACGCATTAAAGTTGAAGACTGGGGGCTTGGTACGTCACTACTTGAGACGTAGTATAAAATCTACCTAGGTGTGATGTCATGCAACATTTTAACTCAAAGTGTCGACGTAATCTTTTGACTAAGTGAAAAAAACAAAATTATGTGTCCAAAAGTTTTTAATAATTTAGCTGACGGACAAAAAAATAATATTTCTAGTTTTCAGTAAATGACACGTGATACTAACGTGATACTTCTAAAATCATCAGATACTTTAAAAATAAGTTCCTACATTTTAGGCATTCAGGGTTATTTTAAATTAGCTAGCTAACCTTCCTAAACATGATAAAACACAAACATGATAAAAATAAACTAATTTGATGATTGGGCTCATTGACCCCAGTTATTAAGGTCACGTGAATATTCGTTTAAAAATCTGTTTTTCTTTCTGTATACTTACGTGATGGTATGGTGTGGCATGTTAAGGATGGTCAACATAATCGCAATAGTGTGCAAATCTCATAAAATATTACACAGTCCGGGGTCTGAAGTCCGAACCCCCGACCTCAGTTGACGCAACTTGGCAACTCACCGAGGCAGCAACAAGTTATAATGTTACACGATCCTGGTTATATTGGGGTCCCTATTAATTTAGTGACTTACTGAGTTTCGGGCTATCGGGCTGTCTCGTCTTTAATTACAATAAAATTTATTCAAAACTACAGTGTGTTAGGTTCGGAGGAGCTCGTGACTAAGTAATAACAGCCGCACGGCTCTATCCATCAGGTAAAGCTACGCTTGCCGGGATTGGTCCGTGAATGGGTGACCATCTTTACACGACGAGACTCCTCCGCGCCTCGGAAAGCACGTTAAGCCGTTGGTTCCGACTGTTATTCGTGGATCTTTGATAGTCATTACGGGTATTCAGAAGTTTGAAAATCTGAAAGCCAGTCTTACCAACGGGTTTCGTATTGCCCAGTTACTGGGTTGTGGAGGTCAGATAGGCAGTCGTTCATGTAAAATACTGGTATTCAGCTGCATCCAGTTAGACTGAAAGCCGACACCAACATAGTTGGGAAAAGGCTAGGCAGATGAGTGTGTTAGACTTTCAATACTCATGAAAAAGAACAACTTTGACTATGGCACCAACTCTGAAACATAAAAAAAAAATCAGCAGTCCAATCACTGTGACGACTTTTGCGAACATAAATGTACTGAATAGCTAATTTTTTTTATATTTCAGAGTTGGTGCCATAGGTAGTCAAAGTTGTTCATTTTCATGAGTATTGAAAGTATGTCCCTCGTTTAACCTAACACACAGTGTGTTAGGTTAAACGAGGGACTACATAAGGACTAATGTTAAATACAGTTTTCTTAAATTTGTGTCAATTTCACTGATATTTGTGCTTGAACCAGGTAATACTGTGTTTTCAGCGATTGGAAGTAAAATTAATTGATTAAATAATCACAAACCATATTAATCTTATTGGTACAGAGGGCAGCACATCAAGTTATCATGATTTGTTGAATTTCTTTGATAGTTTTCAACTCTGTTACAAAAGGGCCCCATGATATCTTTAAAATAATAAAAAAATGGATTAATACAATAGTAGTTACTTCCATAGATTAGACATTTATTAAGTCACTCATTATTCTCCTGCCCTTATCCCAATTTATTTGGGGTCGGCGCAACATGTCTTTTTCTTCTATACTTCTCTATAAGTCGTCATCTCGGTTGTCACTCCCTTCCTAGCCATATCATCTTTCACACACTTCATCCATCGTTTCTTTGGCCTTCCTCTACTTGTATAGCCATCCACATTCATACTCACAACTCTCCTGACAACATTTTCCTCATTCCTCCGCATAATATGCCCATACCATGACAACCGATTTCCACACAACTTTTCAGTCACCGGTGTCACTTTCAGACTTTCTCTTACCGTATTCTATCCATTCGCTTAACACCACACATCCCTCTTAGTATTCTCATCTCACCTGCACGCAATTGTCTTTGACGACACGGTTGGCGCAGTGGTTGAGCGATTGACTACTGCGCACTATGTCGCGGGTTCGATTCCCGCACGGAACAAATATTTGTACGACCTGCAAGTATTTGTTACGAGTCTGGGTGTTTTTCTATCTATAATATGTATGTATTTACAAAAAAAAAATGTATATAAGTAGTTTATCAGCCATCTCGTTACCATAACACAAGCATTAGGTTGCTTAGCTTGGGACAATATGGCATTGTGTGAAATGTCCAAGAATATTATTATTATTATTATTATTCATTCCTTTTGTAGCCCACTCTGATTTATACAGGACGGCAGGTCTAACCATGCTTTTATAAATCTTCCCTTTAAGTTTAATGTTTATCGAATGATACCTACAATCTTCTTACTAACCCCATAAAGGGATAAATAAGATAATGATCTTTTGAATAAATTATTTGCTTTTACAGTAATGTTTTTGTCGTATTCCTGCTGGCCCCAGGGATTTATAAGTAATACCCGGAATACATGCAAAAGTTATGAACTTGAATATTTTAATACTAGCTATTTTTATACTGCTCCCGCGCGGTGTCACTCGCTGCTCGGCTCCTATTGGTCGTAGCGTGATGTTACATAGCCTATAGCCTTCCTCGATAAATGGACTATCCAACACAAAAATAATTTTTCAATTCGTACCAGTAGTTCTAGCACGTTCAAACAAACAAACTCTTCAACTTTATAATATTAGTATAGATTGATATAGGTACTTATTAGTTTATAAATGTACGAGTGTTTTATTTTTACATAACTTATTTTGTTATTATCTGTTTATTTGAGAAGTTTATTAACCTCTAATTGACAGAGGGCTGATTTTTTAATCGTCATGTTAGATTTTTTTGAGGAATAAATATGGCAGTATGACAGCTGAAAATATGTCAAACCGACATTTTTATTCTTCAGATAAAAGTTATCAGGTGACTTACAAATTGGCCGTAAGGGCTGAGTATTCAATCTTCTGATAAGTTTTATTTGGCAGCTTTGGTATTGAAATTATTTCAAACCGCCACATTCATTCTTCAGATAAAAGTTATCAGACGATTGAAAAATCGGCCCCAAATAGGACAATGATGATTTATTAATGTGGAACCAGAAATGATTTAAAGAAAACCTAAAAACAAACTCAAAACTTGACATTTAGCAGGCTTTTTCATAAAACCATAAACACGAACAAAAAAAAACAGACGACCAAAGATAATTCCGCAATCATCCCTTTTTCTAAGTTCGTTAAAAGACGGTCAAAGTGATAGATTCAAATGAGAAAAGCTATTTAAATAGAAAAAGTAAGGGGGAAACAGAAAGTTATATCTCTCGTAAGTCCCTAAAGATTTCGTTACGATTTTGATGTTAGATTAAATAGGCAGAAGGTCCACTTTGACATAATAATACCTACTACTGCTGGTCTGCTGGTAAAAGCCATTTTACTATTTCAATTTAATATTTCATTACTTTTAAAAACAAAAAAGCACCTTCATCCTCTCTCCTATTACCAATTAATTTAACTTTGCTGTGGCCGACAGGGTCCATAATTGATTCAATGTTTAACATACCAACTGTTTTATTTAACATTATGGAATGCAATAAAGTATTCAGTATTTAGTCTCTACATCATCAGGTTGACCGTAAATAAATGTGTATGGCATTGTCCACCTCTGTACTTTATTTGTCTGTTTGAAGTATAATTAGGTGTGACCGTTGGACTGCTAAGTCATAGGTCTCGAGTTCAAACGCACCTCTGATTTCACGGATCCATGTGCGTATTGTATAATTATCCCTTGCATAAAAATTGGTGAAGGAAAACATCGTGAGGAAACCAGCATGTTTGCGAGATATTTCTCAACAGCATGTGAAGCTAAGGCAGAGGCCCGTGGCCCGTATAAAAACTCTGACACCAGGTTAGTCACTAACCACACGAAAGGAAGAAGAAGATTATTAAAATAAATGCATTTGACGACACGGTTGGCGCAGCGGTTGAGCGATTGACTGCTGCGCAGCATGTCGCGGGTTCGATTCCCGCACGGAACAAATATTTGTACGACCTGCAAGTATTTGTTACGGGTCTGGGTGTTTTTCTATCTATAATATGTATGTATTTACGAAAAAAAAAAATTATATACCTAAGTAGTTTATCAGCCATCTCGTTACCATAACACAAGCATTAGATTGCTTAGCTTGGGACTATACGGCGTTGTGTGAAATGTCCAAGGATATTTAACCAGGAACCCCTTTAAGTACTCGTGCAAACATGAAATATAAAACACCCTTTTTCTGTTTCGGGGGAAACATTAATAAAGCACCTGATCTTTTGGCGAACAGAAGAAGTAGTGGGGGATTTCACCTCACTAATACCAACCTGGTGATCACCACCAGCACATGGAAGAGGCTTCGTTACCTCATAAAAGACCACTACGGAACCCCGTCTATAATGCACCTAGTACAGAAAAAGTTTTTCTCATATTATCGTCGTATTAGTAAACATAAAACATAAAGTGATCGTGTATTAAGAAGCCATTTAATCGCTAATCGATGGGTAAACTTCATTAGATTCTATTAGATTATAATGTCCTTAGTAAATAAAGGTGCAATTTAAAGGAGCGACAAACTATCGGACGCTTTTCTTAATGATATTGCATTTCACACATAATTACATTATGATATCAACCCAAAAACGTCTAAAGCTAATCTTCTACTTTTCGTGTGGTTAGTGTATAACCTGGTGTCAGAGTTTTTAGACTTAGCTTCACATACTGTTGAGAAATATCTCTCAGACATGTTGGTTTCCTCACAATGTTTTCCTTCACCGATTTTTAAGCAAGTGATAATTATTTACAATACGCACATCATCATCTGCCTAGCCTTTTCCCAACTGTGTTGGAGCCGGCTTCCAGTCTTACCGGATGCAGCTGAATACCAGTATTTTATATGAAGCGACTGCCTATCTATCCTCTACAACCCAGTAACTGGGCAATACTATACCCCTTGGTAAGACTGGCTGTCAGATTTTCGGGCTTCTGACGACCCGTAACGACTGTCAAAGATACACAAATGACAGCCAGGATCAAAGGCTTAACGTGCTTCCCGAGGCACGGAGGAGTCTCGTTACGTGAAGATGGTCACCCATCCACGGCCAACCCCGGCAAGCGTAGCTTAACCTGAGGGATCGACCTGTACGGCTGTTAGGTATTTTATCTAGGTCACAATCGTATTTCACAAGTAAAGAGCTTATGTATTTCGCGTTAGCTTACGGTATTTATGCCCGCGACTGTGCGTCTTTTAATAAGATTTTTAAATTAGATAATCTTATATAACATCTTAAACAAGTTTCATCGAAGAATGAAAAGCTTAAGCAAAATTATGAATATAATTTATAGGGTAAGTTACTAATTTACACGGTGCACAGGTTATTTTTAACTTTTTAAATAAAAAAAACTGTTTGAAAATGAGATACATAAATATCGCTAAACCATTTCGTTCTGTAAGAGTACATTCACAAAGACTGAGAGTTGGGAGCCGCCACGAATCGATCGGCAGGCGTTTTAGATTAATTAGAATGTTTTCCTCGAACATCCACGAAGCATCGTTAGTTAATTGGTTTTCTTTTATGAAGAATTAATGGGAAAGAAAAGCTCGGCGGTGAAATGCGGAATCGAGATTAGAGACAAAACATCTCCTGCAAACTTAAAGTCAAAGCATTTATTTCAAATAGGCACAAGAAAGGCACTTCTGAACAAGAAACAGATTCTAGTCGCCCCTTCCAAAAGGTAGTTTCGTATGGAGGAGAATGGGCAATAAACTCCACCGTTGCTCTTTTAATTTTTTTTACAATGTTTTGTTACATACCTTAATAATAATATTATATGTTAAGACGATGCTCCCAGAATAAATACACTACACCTCAAAAGGTGAAAAGAAAAACAAAATAAAACTATGGCTGGTAAAATTTAAGCTGTTGCCGCGGCGGGCAGATTAGCATGTCTGGGATGATTTGGAGTTAGATCGATTGAAAGAATATTCTTTATTGTGTCCATTGCAATGTATTGTAGTAACACAATACACGGTCACACATTAATTTTACTGCTAGCGAACCAAAGAGTAAATATATCAAAAGGGAACTGGCTGGAGATGTGCGGCTTGACAGCAAACGTCAAAACAACACGTGCCTGAATCTGATTGGTCTTCTAATATCGAACATCGTTCATTTGTTTGGATAACTATTAGCAATATGCTGGCTATGAACAAATAATTTCCATTTTCAAAATAATCGTTTAACCGATCAAAACAGTACAGGCAGTATCAACCGATTACCTAGATTTTTCCTAACTATGTAGGCGTCAGTTTTCTGTCTAACCTGATGAATCTGACTTCAACAGCCTTCTTTCCTGTTATTGGGTTTTCCATCTTGTGGAATATGGGTTTAATGTAGATACACCTCTGTCAAACCGTTCGGGGAATACAAGCGTGATGTCCGGAGGCCAGCAAATCAAGCTACCCCAGTCAAAAGTCAAAAGTCTTTGACAGATTTTCAACTTAATCACAAAAGAATAAGGTTCATTTTGAATTGGGCAAAATATGACAGATTAGGTAGCTTCATGTGCTGGCGTCTGTACAAGTCATTTAACGTTAACGACACGAGCAGTGATAGCCTAGTGGTGTGACCGCCGGACTGCCAAGTCATAGGTCTCGAGTTAGAACCCAAGGCACGCACCTCTGATTTTCGGATTCATGTGCGTATTGTATAGTTATCACTTGCTTAAAAATCGGTGACGGAAAAAATCGTGAGGAAACCGGTATGTCTGAGAGCTATTTCTCAACACCATGTGATGCTAAGTCAGAGGCCCATGGGCAGCATTAAAACTCTGACACCAGGTTAGTCACTAACCACACGAAGAAGAAAAAGAACGTTATTTATTTTGTAATGTAGCGTTTTTGGAACTGAAAAATAATCTCGACATTTCGCACGATTTTACAAATAAAAATAGATATTCTTAGCTTTTATATATCACAGCATTTGCAGCGCTGTAAAGCGCTCTAGGCATCGTTTTCACGTGTCAAGGGTTTTACAGTAAGTCTGGCAGCAAGGCGGTGCGTTTGCCTCTAGCAAACTGCATTCACTATTTGAGCAATGGCAGTGTAAAAAATACTTTTTATTTTCGTTTGGTGGAAAGAGAATTCGTTGTACAGCTTTGCTTTTTTTTCTCTGGATTCCAGTTTTATTTAAATATCGGGGAAACTCTGAAAAACTGGACAAGTGCGAGTGCCACTGTGAAATATTAAAAAAAAAACCATCACTTAAAAAAGAACACGAGTCTGGTCACCTTTAATTTAAAAAAAAAAAATTAATAGTTTTCTTTATTTATTTTATTTTATTTGTTTTTTGCACAATGAACACAACCAGAGTTACACGCTAGGCTTATAGCAAGATAATATCTAAAAAAAAGTAATAGGTAATATAATTGTAAGTAGGCATCACGTGGAAACACAATTAAAATATTATAATGTTAATTAAACTTATACCCAGGTCTAAAAATAACATATTATATGATATAATGAACAAATATTTATTTTGTTTATTTAAAGCGGCAATTGAAATAATTATACAACGTGTGAAAAGTCCAACTGTCTTCTTATTATTTATTTATTTAAACTTTTCGCACACAATAAAGTTACAAAGGCGGACTTAATGCCTGGCATTCTCTACCAGTCAACCAAGGGTGGTGAAGAGATTAGATGGCAGGTGCTTTAAATAGTAGGAACATATGGTTTATGAGATGCAACCCGCTGACAGACAGACGGACGAATGGGGTGGAGGCTTAGTAAAAGGTTTCCGTTTGGCACCCATTAGGTACTGAACCGTAAAAAGACTCGTTGTGATTTCATGAGTAACCACTTCTTCTCCCACGAATGAATTTAAATCACGATTCGTGCAGTGAGCAAGTTATTTCAAACTACATCATTATGTAGTGTATTTTGCATCTTTCACTTCACTAAGTAAGCAGTGATAGCCTAGTGGTATGGCCGTAGGACTGCCAAGTCTTAGATCTCGAGTTCAAACCCAAGGCACCTCTGACTTTTCAGATTCATGTGCGTATTTTATAATTATCTCTAGCTTAAAAATCGGAGAAAGAAAATTTCGTGAGGAAACCGGCATGTCGGAGAGATATTTCTCAACAGTATGTGATGCTAAGTCAAAGGCCCATGGGCAGCATTAAAACTCTGACACCAGGTTAGTCACTAACCACACGAAAAGAAGAAGATTTCACTAAGTTAGTATAAAGTTGAGTTTGTACAAAGTTAAAAAATTAAGTTCTCAATTCTTCTTACTTATGCAACTTTCAACGGTTGTACAGACGCCAGCACATCAAGCTATCCCTAACTGTCAAATTTTCTCAATTAAAAATGAACCTTAAATCTTTGCAATAAAGTTGAAATACTATCAAAGAAATTTGACAGATTGTAGTAACTTGATGTACTGGCCTCTGTACAAACAAACTATCTTGTTATCTTACTTTAATTTATAAAAGTATTAAACTGTTACTGCTGAGCATGAGGTCCTGGGATCGATTCCCGGGTCTTGCAAAGTGTTATTGGGTTTTCTATCTGGAATTTCTCAGTAACAGCCCGGGATGTTATGTTACTACTAAACGAAAATATGAAATCTCGCTATGTGTTTTACAAAAGGTGTTACTAGCTGTAGAAATTAAATGGGATTGTCCGAAAGGGTTACCGCTACCCCGGAACATAGAGGGCTAAGAAAGTAACAGGGACGGGTTTTAGTCAGTAAAAGTCTGATACTTCCTTCCGCGCCACCCAGAACGAGAGAAGTAATTGGATGATTTCCCACCCTCAAAAATAAAGGTGTTAAAATTGCATTAAAAAGGTTATCAAAAGCTTCTTCTACTCCGAAAAGCTAAATATTCAGTGTCATGTAAATAATGAATATCAGCATTTTCCTGATTAAGCGAAAATCTAAAGTATACCTTCAAGATGTTATTAAAAGTAAGCGATCCTTTATTCTCATCAAAAACCGCTTTAGTATTAACTTAATTGGATAGGAAACCTTAGCGACGCCTTCAAAGTATTAAACGTGGCTACTTTCAACTTTAATTCTCTATTTTGTTTAGTCAGTGTTAGGGTGTTGCCAGATTATCAGCTAGGAATGGTCAACTAGTTTATATTGAAGGGCCACTTGAAAAATGTATTTTAGCTTGAAGGTGGCCAGATTGAATAATTTGTGAGGGAGACCTACTTTTTACAAGGTCAAATGGTTTTGAAGATTTTCATTCGACATTATTTGATAGAAAATTATTATTTAACGCAAAATAAATTTTATATTTCACCCACAGCGGGAAAAGCCACTTGATGATTTCCCATCCTTTAAAAAATAAAGGAAAAAAGGCAGGGAAATGACTGCCCCTAGACACTGCCACTGGAGATCCTTAAGCTTCTAGAAACTAAATAATATCCCAAAACTCTACATATTTACCCGCAATTCACGTCAGCAGTAAACATCTCAGCTTAGCAGGTGAGACAACGGAAAAATGAAATGTTTAGTATCTATACAATGTACAGAGGCCAGCATATCAAGCAACCCCAATCTGTAAAATTTCTTTGATCGTTTTTCAATTTTATTACGATAGCATAAGATTCATTTTCAATTGGGAAAATTTGACAGTTTGGGATAGCTTGATGTGCTGGCGTCTGTACATTATACAGTCGCCAGCACATCAAGTTACCAGAAACTGTCAGCGATTTTCAACTTTAACAATCGACGTCTTAATGTTTAAAAACATTTGGAGAAACTTGACAGTTAAGTATAACTTGATGCGCTGGCAACTGTAGGTACTTAGTGCGTTGAAATAAAAAAAATCCGCGCTTGCTAACGCACCTGCGTAAAATTAACATATTGCGGAAAAATCTCACTTAAAACGCCCCCAAAAAGTCAAAAGTCGTCTGTTTTTACACAAACAAGGGTAGGTACTTTAGCCAGTCGCTAGTTGTAAATGTGTCAACAGCCTAACCTGGATGGAGCAACAAGTTACGGAAATAGGTTAATTACAGTTAAAAGTTTGTTACGGATATTTGCCGTTGGGAGAGTTTAAAAATTCCAGCCCGAGAGTTTTGGAATTGATTGGCGAACGGTATTTTAGAGGTCGGTGTTAACTAAAAATCTCAAAAATTTTAGGTAGTTTAAAACTGTAAAAACGGCAAAATTGCATAAAAAAGACACTATTTTATTTATTTGTGTTTTTAGCTAACTTATGAGGTGATTATTTGATAATCACGAGTTCATTTTGTCATGAATTGTACTTACTGATCGCTGGCTAGGTTTTATATAAATACATGCGAGTCAAGCTGGGGAGTCTTCATTGTTGTTTACATAACAAAATCAGCTAGTATATTCTGTATTAATCGCGTTTTGAAAACTAAGGTGAAGTGATCTTGAAGTGTGTTGTCATTCCACCTGATTTTATGGATTAACACTATAGATAGCTCATTGCGCCTCAGTTTTAGTGGTGAGATTTTTACAGAATAAATCAAGAGGAATCACTCCATCACTCCCATCCTTATCCCAAATCATTAAAAAGACGAGCACTGCTAAACCCAGCAATGCCCTATCTTGACCTACACATAATCTGACCCACAAAGTAACACATTTTCCCGTCGAAACACCACAGAATAGATAGGAACAGAAGGTCGACTTCACACACCATGGTGAAATACACTGAATACACAAACACATAGATATTCATTTGTTTGACATAGTATGAAATCTCCGCACGCTGTTAATCACTTGCTGTCAATTTTCTTATATCGCTCTGTTCTGTATACTGCCTCAAATTAAAAACTTTATACACGTTATTGACTACCAATAACGAATTAAAATACCCATTTGAATTCGTTATTGGTAGTCAATAACGTTACTTTTTATGAACTGTCAAAACGCGGTTTTAAATATTATTATTATTTAACTAAAGTTAGTTTTCGCCTATAAAACGATAAAGCGGCTTTTTGAAAAAAAAAAAAACTACTTACCTACTATAAAACACTAGATAGATACGCATCCGATTGTACACTGAGAAAATACACAAAATTTTGACGATTCTGAAGTCGAGAGACTTACGATCGATACAAAAGTGCATTCCATATTAGTCAACTCCTGAACGTAAGTAATTATCACCGATTTTATAATCAGAACAGTAAATTCATCGATCCTGTAATCGTGTGATTTATCGATTCAAAGTTGCATTCCATAATAACCAACACCTCAACTTTAGGTAAATATGCATCCGATTATCCGATCTGTACTTAATAGTATTAAATGCAATTTTATAATTATATCTTCGCATAATATTTAATTTCTGTACGGCGATGGAAGTTTTTTAAGACGAGCGGCATTTTGTGTATGTGATTTCATATTTTATTTTTGACAGTGCAGTGGGAATATGAACAGGTATCTTTGCCAGTGTACAGGTGTAAACGGGTCCACGTGTGCCTGCACCTGCTTTCGCTCTTCAATTAGTAAGCCTTCTGTCCTTATGTATGCTGTGGCGACACCCTCGACCTGATTTACCCCCGGCGTGCAAGTGATGGGGATTAGGCGGTATTATGACATGCGAACGCCTCTTTACTTATATAAAACGTCATCATATGGCAAAATATTGCTCCTTTTTTGCTTGAGAGGGTCGGTTTTTCGAGATTGGTGTTAGTTATTGTTCTGTTTTGCAATTAGACTGTGTAAGGCGTTGAATAATGTCTTGTTGAATGCATGCTTTTTTTTGAGACTGGGAAATCATCAAATTACCGCTCCCGCTCTGGATGGAGCGGAAGGGACTGTCAGACTCTTACTGAGTAAAACCCATCTATGTTCCTTCCTTAGCCCTTAATGTGCCGGGGTAGCGGTAACCCTTTCGGAAAATCCCGCTTTGTTGAATATATGCTAATCCTATAATGTCTTTTGAATTGTCCGCACGACTCAGAACAACAGATTGAATTTTATTTCTTCTATGTAGGATGTACCGTAGACAAGAGCGTTACATTTTTATGGCGACCATGAAACCATTATATGTTTGTTCTCATAAAAATGTAACACTCAAAGATCGTACATTGCTACAGAGAACTTTCAGCGCTCGAATGACGTCGACTGCGGCGCTGTTGTTAAACAATTGTAAAAATGTTTTGTAAAATGTATTGAAAAACATTTTCCTCGTTGACCGACTGGCTCGATGGTGTAGTGCAGGCTCGTAACAACATAATTTAGGCACAGCATCGTTTCAAAAGTTGCACTAATTGGTTCTTTCATATAAATAAATATAAAACTGTTAACACAAAAAAGGTATTATTGTGTGTTCTTTCCTAATAGGTACAAGATTGTTTGGTGGCAGGTCATGGCCCCATTCAAAATTTATTGCGAAGAATGGCACGTCTATGTATTGAGGTTCGCCACCCCTGGTCTAATGGTTGCAATCTTTACTGCTGAGTTTGAGGTCCTGGATTCAAATTATGGCAAATGATATTGGGTTTTTGCATCTGAAATTGCTTAAACATAACTGAAGAATTGTGGTTATACTATGGGTACGCCTCTGCCTTAACCTTCGGGGAATACAGCGTGATGTTATTGAAAAAACTGGATAGCAGCTTTATTTCTCATTTCGGTCACGCGCCAAATAATCCTTGAACCATTGTAGGTATATCTGTTTAAGTTGTTGTTGTTGGTAACACTCACAGGTAACAACTAACAGGTCACGCTAACATGTCACACTGACACGTCACACTAACAGGCTACACTAAAAGGTCACACACAGGTCACACTAACGTGTCACACTGACAGGTCAGATTAACATGTCACACTAACAGACTTCACTAAAAGGTCATACAAATAGGTCCCACTAATAAGTCACAGTAACAGACTCACTAACAGCTCACACTAATTACAGGTCACACTAATAGACTACACTAAAAGTCACACGAATAGTTCACACTAACAAGGTGCGCTAACAGGGCACAATGCCTGGAAACATTAACAAGTCACACTAATAGCTCATACTAACTGCTTACATTAACAAGTCACACTTACAGGTTATTAAACAGACGACCTTAAATGAATGCACGTGCATGACCCAACAGTTTGTCTGCTCTATTATATAGGTGGCAGAAATGTTTATGGTGTGAACACAATTTACTACACAACACCCAATCACTCAGAACGTTATAGGTACTAGAACACTCCATGTACACACTACCAGTCTACTAACACACTAATTCACCCCAGATCACAGAGACATTATTAACACAATCACGGTCCATATTTCGCCGTGAGCGGACGGACACATCACGGCAACACGCCACATTAGGGTAACAGGACACATCTCGGTAACACACCACATTAGAGCAGCGCAAACGTCGCTTGGGATCGTTAGCGAGCCGGGCGATTTGCTCATTTGAACGCTGTCTAGAAGGTATAGATTTGTAGAGGTGAAATGATAATTATATCCTACTATATTCATACACATACATATGTAACGGGGATTAATTAGCAGTGGGTCGCGACATCGGAAATAACACTCACAAAACCTTCCTTAACACTTTTAATTACTTGCTAAATCGTACTGAATGCAAAATAATCAAGGATGCCTAAGATATGGCTCGATTAAGAACTAAGGAACGCGGGCAGTTTAGCGCGGAGTAACGAACGTCCACTCAGACTGTCGGACCGATTAAAAGTGTCCTCACTCAACTGCCACCGCACACATGTCACCTACCCCACTTACAGGTTAGCCAACCTACCTGTCAACGTCAGTACCTGTCAATGTCAAATAGCGGTCACTAACCACACGGAAAGAAGAAGACCCCAACACATCAAGCCATCCCAAAATGTCAAATTTTCCCAATTGAACATGAACCTTATTCTTTTTTAATAAAGTTGAAAAATTATCAAAAAAAAATGACAGATTTTACATACATAATAAAATAAATAAATAATAAATAATTTAATTTGATTGATGAGTTGAAACTGATAACTCTTAGTCTCATTAATTAGAAGCTGGCTCTTACAGCAACAGCTGGAGAGACGTAAAAGAGTAGAAAGTATATCCCTGCCCTGGGCCGCCGGCCTAGCATCGACGTTACTGACAAGATAATCCATTAGTCAGGCATTGAGTGATAGTGATTCTCGTACAGCCTGAAAAACACGATCAAAACAAAGACATGACGATAACGTTTCGTTTAACTGAAAGCACACTGACAAATACGTAGGGGAGACCTCTTTACAGTCTCCTCAGGGATGTCGCCTTAAAGGCGTTGCACATAGAGGGTCACGGAGTGGTCTTTTAAGAGGTAACTGGACCCCTTTCACGTGCTGGTGGTGATCACCGGAGTGGTAAAAAAGTACTTAATTAGGAAAGAAAGGAAGGGAGCTCCTTGCTTCCTTTTCGTGTGGTTAGTGACTATCCTGGTGTCAGCTTTGAATGCTGATCATTGGCCACTGGCTTGGCTTCACATGCTGTTGCGAATTATCGCTCAGGCATGTTGGTATCTTCACGATGTGGTGGTGGTGTGGTGTGGTGTGGTGGTGTGGTGGTGTGTGTGGTGGTTTGGTGGTTTTCCTTAACCGTTTTTTTTTAAGCCAGTGATAATCATTTATATGGTAAGTCAGAGCCTTGGGTTTGAACTCGAGACCAATGACTTGTCAGTCTGATGATCACACCACTAGGCTATCTTTTACTGCTCCGTATAAAGAGTTTACCTGGAATATTTTCCCATGACTGCACTAATTCCTTTCATCAATGTGTCATGTGCCGGTAAAATTGCACGCACGTTTTCAATTTTGTTTCTCGGGGCCGAGTGCAGCGCAATAAAACGCAGGGCACGTTCAAAATGGATGTGGCGCAGGTAATAACATTCAAAATGAAACTGGTTTGTTTAACTCGAGGTGGAGTATTTCTCCTGTTTCATTAGTAAATAATCATGATGACCGACGACGTTCATGACAAAACCTTTCTTTATAATAATAATAATCTAGCTCTTACAGCAACAGCTGGAGAGGCCACCTCGTTACCATAACACAAGCATCAGGTTGCTTAGCTTGGGACTATAATATGGCGTTGTGTGAAATGTCCAAGGATATTATTATTATCATTTATTTCAGGTAGCAAAGACCCTTACCATGTACCTTATAGATTGTTATACATATTTAAAAAAAAACCACTAAAATAAAACTATTGTACACGAAGTGACGGCGTCGTGTTGCGCTGCGAGGTGTCGCGTAGCCTTCCGCGGAATCGCCAATACACGACACATTTCGGGCAAAACTCTTCCTTGTAGGTAGGTCTCTATATCATGAGTCAGAGCTCGCACCATAAACGACTAGAAATTCGTGAATTCTTTACCATAGTGACTGTGAACGAATGATTTATCATCAGTGAACTTTAGAACTTCTACTACCAACAAATTTCCTAAAACTACTTGTGATGCTACGACTTTGTGCGGAGAGTTTCAAACAGCATTATGACACCATTGTTATGTCTAAGTTAATGGACACAAAGTTCTTGCTAAAGACGGTTCAGCTAACAGACTTAAGAGGTTCTCTGTAAACTTTAACTGCGTGTAAACATTAACAAGCACTGAAACGATAATCCCGCTTTATTAAAAATCCTTTCTAGATTTTCTGTCCATTTCTCAGAGAACAAGCAATTTTGAAATCTAGATAAAGTTCTATCAAACGCCAGGTGGATGGACGTTTTCTCATTCCATTATTTTCGCTTATTTAAGCGAAGTTTTTTTACTCGCAAACGAGCGGAATCAGCGTGAAACTGATTTAAGCGTAATGACTGTGCGCTCAAGTATTCAGTCAATTTCACAAATCGGACCCACCCTAATTGGAGTGAGGTCATAGTGAGAACATAGGAGGGCCATGCGAAAAGCGAGGGAAGAGTAAGCGAAAATGCGAAACGACTTTATGAAATATTTAGTCCCACGTCATCTTTTCGCGACGTTTCTCTATAAAGTGTTGTCTATTGTATTGTCCTATCCATGAATACATTTGTTAGTAACAAATCATCAATCACGCTAGTAATTCTATTATTATTTCATTTATATACATATTTATATTTTTAAACATATACAAACTGCATGCTTAACGGCATTAGGAACAGGCTCCAAGCTACGTGCAAAACCTACTAAAATATGCAATATAAACAACTTTCAACACCAAACTACTATGAAACAACTATGAAATAAAACGTTGTCTCAATTTGGCTCACAAACTGGGTTTCACTTACGTATCTGGTCACAAGCTTTGGTGACAAAGATATTCTGGCTCTGTGCCAATTCGTGAAATATATCGCGTAGTCTTTTGAATAGTCTGCTATTGCAGTTGTAGGCACTGAGGTGGCAACATGGAACTGTTGGCGCCTTGTGATTTAATATTACCGAGTAGGAAGAGATTTAACTCGATTTCTAAATGAGCTCGCGATCTTCCATTTTTTCTTAAGTTCTTTACATTTTACCGGTCAGTGTCAGGTGGTAGGTTAGGTGGTAGGAAGAGCACGTGGCTAAGTACTAACAGCCTCACAGGTCGATCCACCAGGTTAAGCTACGCTTGCCGGGTTGGCCGTGTATGGGTGACCATATTTACGTACCGAAACTCGTCCGTGTCTCGGAAAGCACGTTAAACCGTTGGTCCCGGCTGTCATTTGACCATCTTTGGCAGTGATTACGGGTCGTCAGAAACCCGATAATCTAACAGCCAGTCTTACCAAGGGCTATCGTATTGCCCAATTACTGGGTTATGGACGTCAGATAGGCAGTCGCTCCATATAAAATACTGGTATTCAGCTGCATCCGGTTAGACTGGATGGACTGAACCGACTCCAACATAGTTGGGAAAAGGCTAGGCAGATTATGAGTAGGAAAAGATTTAAGAAAAGAAAAGGTGTAGTTGGTGAGGGTTAAAATTGGCACTGGAAAAGAGATCTTATTTAATATGTGGTAACTATGGATTTTCTTGCCCATTCTTCTCCATTCGAAACTACTTAATGGAAGGAGCGCTTACAATCAATTCAATTTTCTTGTAAATGTTGACGTTTGAAAGTCTCCTTGGATTGTCTACTTAATTAAACGCTTTGATTTTGAATTGAATAGGGGTTTGATGTCAGAAGTTGAAAGTTTTGATAATATCCTGCATTAAATTAAACATTTTTATACCTTTGTTTTTTTCATAAGGTAAAGTCATCCATCATTGTGAATACAATGCTATGTTGTCATTGACTTTAATATATTTAGGTATTGTAATTCAGAAAAATATGTAGGTACATATTATTTTTGCCATTGACACGCTGAGCAGATGAAGAATAAAAAATTGTTATCGGCACCCAGAAATACGGTAAGGTAGGTTCTTGTCATTTTAACGAGTTCAAGTTCTTTTCTCACGAAGTCATGACTAGGATTTACCATCACATGGCGCTTGAAACTCAACAGTTCTTAACAACTAAAATGGCAGTTTATATTCAAATTTATTACGAGGCTACCTTTAGAACTTAGTTAGCGGTTCTAGTGGCCTAAAATAAAATTCAGGAAAGTTCCAGACAATCCAACTGACGAGTAGGTACAGGGAAATATAAAGGGGCCAAGGTCCAGAGTTTAATCAATTAAGAAATAAATAAACATTCAGCTAATACAAAGAAGTTCGACTGTTTGCTTGTTTTGTATCTTTTTACTATGTGAACAGCTCGTGCCATAAAACCTTTTTACAAAAAAAAAAACAACTGACTTCCAAAAAAAAACACTAAAAGTGAAAAATAACTTTAAATTGGGAAGTCGGTGTCTTTGGATTTGTATTTTCCTTTTTTGCCACAAAATAGTCTATGTTTTATACGAGACTCTACGTTTATATTTTGTGCGTTGTCTGACACACACTAGGCCGGTTGTGTAAGTCCAAATTATCAAATTTATAATTGTGTATTGTTGATGAGTCCGAGTCTTGTTGTGTTGTCGTGCAAGTGCTACCTAAGTTACCTAACACATGCATTCTATTCAGTGTATCCTGTGTAATTTGCTATGTAAATTAAACTCTCCCATACACTGCCATGAACACGTATATTGTGTTAAAGGCACTGAGCTTAGAATAGCACAAAAATAGTGGCTGTGTTTGTGTTAATCTGTGGTATCCGTGACTGAACTATCAACGCATAGCTCAAACCACTGAACGGATTGTGCTGTTTGCCCCACAGATAGTTATTATGACGTGTGTATTCTACTATAAGGTTCAAAATGTGTATGAAGAAATCATGTAATCTATACTAATATTATAAAGAGGTAAAATTTGTAAGTTTGTAAGTTTGTATGTTTGTAAGTTTGTATGTAGGGGGTAATCTCCGGAACTAATGATCCAATTTCAATAATTTTTTCACTGATAGAAAGCTACATTATTCCTGAGTGCTATAGGCTATAAATTATATTTATATCATACATATTAGCCGAGCTATTGCATTTTTCGTCTAGCAAGTCGGAAAGAAATACCTCCGAATACAGAATTATTTGCATGCGCTGCCTAAACAGTTGTTTAAAATTGAAAGCAATGTATGTCAACCCGGTTCGCCTTAATTATTTCTACAAAAAAGTCCGCGACACCACATTTCTATCTTTTGTATTTTAACTTTTATATTTCGTTTTATGTTTTAAAAAAGTATTTTTTCGACTTACTTCTGTTTGGATGATTATTTAAACAACAAAATATCAATTCTTATCAAATAAAATTATTTTATGATCACAAGGACATCACAGAGATAAGATTTGCCCTCTACAGTATGTCAATTGGTCATATATTTTCCGAGATAATATAAAATTACAAAACGCAAAATGCTAAAACATTCGCCGAGCTCAACTATCATTCCTACTTCCTACGTGCTTTGTGCGGACGTTTTATCGTTTAGAGAAGCTTTAAATTAAATAGGTTCCTCACTTAAATTTTATATTTTTAACGTTAACATTTTTAAATGATGGTTTGTATTTTGTATATAGGTAGTGTAATATCTTTTGCCAGCGGCTTCGCCCGCGTGGTTGTTGGAAATTATCCCACGGGAACGGGTACGTTTTTCCGTGATAAAAATTAGCCTATGTGTTATTCCAGACTATAATCTATCTCTGTACGAGTGGCGCGCGGAGGTACTAAGCCAGGGGGAAACTCCGTTTCCGCAGCAAATTGCGGCGGAGCGGACGGACCACCGGCGCGATCTCATGGCGGCCTGGAATCAGCGACCGTCGCAACCCAGCGCAGGGCACGCCACGATAGTGGCGGTAAGACCCCTCTTTGAGAAGTAGCTAGAGAGGCGTTACGGCGCCCTCACTTACCGCCTGACGCAGGTCCTCACCGGGCATGGATGTTTTGGGAGGTTCCTGCACATCATCAGGCGGGAGGAAGCGCCCCATTGCGAGGATCGCCCAGAGGACACGGTAGAGCATACGGTGCAAACCTGCCCCGCTTGGGCGGAGCACCGCCGTGTCCTCATAGAGCCGATCGACGGCGGCGACCTCTCGCGCCCGGCCCTGGTGCAAGCCATGGTCCGGGGCGAGAGGGAGTGGGAGGCAGTCACCTCCTTCTGCGAAAAAGTCACGCTCGCGAAGGAGGTGGCGGGATGGGAGAGAGAAAGGTCCTCCCGTCCCAGCCGCCGCGGGAGACGCTCCGGGCGTCGGGAGCCACGTGACGACTCCCGGCCACCGTAGGCGCGGGCCTGCGGGCGGTGGTTAATGGGTGACTCACCGTCCGATCAGCACCAGACCCGTGCCGGATGGAGCGTATATTTTCCACGCGCGCCTCAAAGAGATGTCAGCATATGAAGGGGCTCCTCAGGGCCAAGCCTGCCGGGTAAGCGGGATTGTCCGAAAGGGTTACCGCTACCCCGGAACATATAGGCTACCGAAGGAACATGGATGGGTTTTAGTCAGTAAGAGTCTGATACTCCCTTCCGCTCCACCCAGAGCGGGAGCAGCCATTGGATGATTTCCCAGCCTTAAAAAAAAAAAAAGGGTGTCGTAAAAGGCGACTAAGTTGAGCAGAAAAGATCACCTCGGTAATCTTTGAAAATTCTGATCCGATTCCAAAAATTCGCTCACTAATGGGAACCTACAGTATTGCCGAGTATCATAGGATATATTTAATGTTAAACTAGAAATTTTCCGCGGACGAAGTCGCGGGCAGAAGCTAGTATATAATATGGCTGTTATTTTAATACATTGACAATACATATCTTATGACTTCCCAGCGGACAGAAGCTAGTATATTATTATTATTTTATTTATTATTTCCAACTACGTACCTACATATTTTTTAAATCTTACATTTTTATTCGCCAAACTTATTAGTTTGATGGCGAGTAGCGCTTGTTAATCTATAATACTAATATTATAAAGAGGAAAGATTTGATTTTTTGTTTGTTTGTTTGAAATGAATAGGCTCCGAAACTACTGGACCGATTTAAAAAATTCTTTCACCGTTGGAAGGCTTAGTTTTCTAGGAGTGACATAGGCTACTTTTTATCCCGGGAAAAATAACGGATCCCACGGGAAAGCCACTAAACCACTAACCTTACATCTACTAACTATTTTAAAAGGTGTGAATTTATCTCTCGGCTAAGGTTGGGTCCTTCCTTAATTTAGACAAATTCCTCAATTTAGATTTTAACATAAGCATAAGTATAATGTTCCCACTGCTGGGACACAGGCTTTCTCTCTTCGAGAGGGTGATCCACCATGCGCGCCCAGTGCGTGTTGGGAAATGTCACATGTCTTCAAATTTTTGGTTCTAGGACATGCCGCGTTTTAACATACCTTTACCTACTTAATTTTGGGTTTTTTCTTAACAGATCAATTTTATTAAACACTAGCTTCTGCCCGCGACTTCGTCCGCGGAAAATTTCTAGTTTAACATTAAATATATCCTATGATACTCGGCAATACTGTAGGTTCCCATTAGTGAGGGAATTTTTGGAATCGGATCAGAATTTTCAAAGATTACCGAGGTGATCTTTTCTGCTCAACTTAGTCGCCTTTTACGACACCCTTTTTTTTTTTTTAAGGCTGGGAAATCATCCAATGGCTGCTCCCGCTCTGGGTGGAGCGGAAGGGAGTATCAGACTCTTACTGACTAAAACCCATCCATGTTCCTTCGGTAGCCTATATGTTCCGGGGTAGCGGTAACCCTTTCGGACAATCCCGCTTACCCGGCAGGCTTGGCCCTGAGGAGCCCCTTCATATGCTGACATCTCTTTGAGGCGCGCGTGGAAAATATACGCTCCATCCGGCACGGGTCTGGTGCTGATCGGACGGTGAGTCACCCATTAACCACCGCCCGCAGGCCCGCGCCTACGGTGGCCGGGAGTCGTCACGTGGCTCCCGACGCCCGGAGCGTCTCCCGCGGCGGCTGGGACGGGAGGACCTTTCTCTCTCCCATCCCGCCACCTCCTTCGCGAGCGTGGCTTTTTCGCAGAAGGAGGTGACTGCCTCCCACTCCCTCTCGCCCCGGACCATGGCTTGCACCAGGGCCGGGCGCGAGAGGTCGCCGCCGTCGATCGGCTCTATGAGGACACGGCGGTGCTCCGCCCAAGCGGGGCAGGTTTGCACCGTATGCTCTACCGTGTCCTCTGGGCGATCCTCGCAATGGGGCGCTTCCTCCCGCCTGATGATGTGCAGGAACCTCCCAAAACATCCATGCCCGGTGAGGACCTGCGTCAGGCGGTAAGTGAGGGCGCCGTAACGCCTCTCTAGCTACTTCTCAAAGAGGGGTCTTACCGCCACTATCGTGGCGTGCCCTGCGCTGGGTTGCGACGGTCGCTGATTCCAGGCCGCCATGAGATCGCGCCGGTGGTCCGTCCGCTCCGCCGCAATTTGCTGCGGAAACGGAGTTTCCCCCCGGCTTAGTACCTCCGCGCGCCACTCGTACAGAGATAGATTATAGTCTGGAATAACACATAGGCTAATTTTTATCACGGAAAAACGTACCCGTTCCCGTGGGATAATTTCCAACAACCACGCGGGCGAAGCCGCTGGCAAAAGATATTACACTACCTATATACAAAATACAAACCATCATTTAAAAATGTTAACGTTAAAAATATAAAATTTAAGTGAGGAACCTATTTAATTTAAAGCTTCTCTAAACGATAAAACGTCCGCACAAAGCACGTAGGAAGTAGGAATGATAGTTGAGCTCGGCGAATGTTTTAGCATTTTGCGTTTTGTAATTTTATATTATCTCGGAAAATATATGACCAATTGACATACTGTAGAGGGCAAATCTTATCTCTGTGATGTCCTTGTGATCATAAAATAATTTTATTTGATAAGAATTGATATTTTGTTGTTTAAATAATCATCCAAACAGAAGTAAGTCGAAAAAATACTTTTTTAAAACATAAAACGAAATATAAAAGTTAAAATACAAAAGATAGAAATGTGGTGTCGCGGACTTTTTTGTAGAAATAATTAAGGCGAACCGGGTTGCCATACATTGCTTTCAATTTTAAACAACTGTTTAGGCAGCGCATGCAAATAATTCTGTATTCGGAGGTATTTCTTTCCGACTTGCTAGACGAAAAATGCAATAGCTCGGCTAATATGTATGATATAAATATAATTTATAGCCTATAGCACTCAGGAATAATGTAGCTTTCTATCAGTGAAAAAATTATTGAAATTGGATCATTAGTTCCGGAGATTACCCCCTACATACAAACTTACAAACATACAAACTTACAAACTTACAAATTTTACCTCTTTATAATATTAGTATAGACTAGCTGAGCTGACCCAACAGACGTTGTCCCGACTTAACTATGATACCTACCTTACCTACCCTACCTACCTACTTACCTACCTACCTACCCTACGTACAAACCTACCCTACCTATCTCGGTTCAGCTGCTCTCGAGATTTGCGTTTAGCAACACATTCAGCGATTCATTTTTATATTATAGATTTTTGCACTATACGTCTCGAATTTCTTTCTCCATAATTATATTCGGTTGAAGTAGTATTTTTTCTCTTACACCTTCTTGTAAAAAATAAGTAATTTATAGGGCGGACGAGACTAGTTCACACTTGACCAATTTAAAAACAACCATGTCCCACCACAGGACAGACCATGACGTGCCAGTCACTTAAAGTGAAGGAATCTTAAAATTGGCGCAAAACACGAGGGTAACTTTACCCCTTTCGTTATCGACCCATAATAGACGGAGCAAATTAAATTCCTTTGCTGGATTATGTTGAGATATAATACCTTTTAAAGGCCATCTGTTTTAGCTGTCTGCTTTGTCAAGGAATGGTTTACATTTGAGCTTGTTTATGTTTTTTAATAACATAGCTGTAAAGTTACTTTTAGTATGTGGGATATGCCTTAATATCCGGTGTATTCTGTAAAATCTCACCGGTAACAAATTGAGGGTTAAGTGGTTATCGCTGCCTCGGAACACAAAGGGCTAAGGAAGGAACATGGATGGGTTTTAGTCAGTAAGAGTCTGACATTCCCTTCAGTTCCACCCTGAGCAGGAGGTGATATTTGATGATTTCCTATTGAAAAAATAAGGTTCTTCTGACGAACTTCGACGAACGACTTCTTCTATCGAACCTAGAACTTTATGCTTAGCGGTAGCGCTTGCGACCACTACACCAACCAGGCAGTCACCTATGCCGTACCCGTTATGAGCGTAGTAGTATTTAAAATGCTATCAGTGCTCTTACGTATCTGAAAGATTTCTTACACAAATACCTTGACTTTTTTTAAACCACGTGCCATATATATATTACTAGCTGCCGCCCGCGGCCTTGCCCGCATAATATGTCGACAAATTATACACATAAACCTTCCTCTTGAATCACTCAATCTATTAAAAAAACCCGTTGTGACGTTTTAAAGATCTAAGCATACATACAGACATTAGGACAGACGCGGGAAGCGACTTTGCTTTATAATACTACTAGCTTCAGCCCGCGGCTTCGCCCGCATAGTATGTCGACAAATTATACATATAAACCTTTCTCTTGAATCACTCTATCTATTAAAAAAACCGCATCAAAATCCGTTGCGTAGTTTTAAAGATTTAAGCATACAGACAAACAAACAGACAAAAATAGCGACTTTGTTTTATACTATGTAGTGATTTTGACAATTTATACGAAAGATACATCAGCTGCTGCTCTTCTGCTTCGGGTTTACGACTGTATTTAAAATTTAAATTTTGTTGGCCCAAAACTTCGCCTCTTTCACAGCGTCGTCGGTGGCACCGCAGTGATCACTAAGGCTTCATGTTTTGGGACACAGAGGGCAGCATAGAAGGTGAAGTTTGCGATATAGCTCCATATCTACACCCTGCTGCTGTACCGTTGAGGTAGCCCCACTTTACCAGGTTGGAGTTACATCTTCCTACTTATGCCCGGTTCAGGGACTTCACAATAGCAGCAATAGCATCTGCTGTTGCAACTGGGTAAAATTACAAGTCAACCCAAGCAAAGCTGGGAAAAAGATGACAATGTTCTAGAGACATTTAAAAATAATAATCGTATGCTACTTAAATAGGTCTCTTTAACAGTGTATACTTGTCCCTTTCCTTCTTATCCCAAGCTGTACTATAAGCAACTAAAGACTTAATCTTAAAAGGCAAACTCCACCCGAGGCAGAAATCCACTCAAGAACACCATACTCCCCACACTATAAACAATAAGTACTTATCTAAATCACGACACAACGACACCATAGCGACACGACAGCGACAAGAGAGCGACATTATGACTATAACACATGAAATATTCACCCGAACGCATTCGGGCTTCGGGCCCGAATCGGCACATTTATGGCCTAACAGTGAAGAAATGAGAATTTAAGTACCATATAAATATGGACTGTTTGGCCCTTAGATATGCGATAAGGAAGTGCTGTTTTTGTTCAGCGTGAGTTATGAAGGAAGATCTAATTTATGATCGATAGATTTTTAGGTTATGGCTTTTGTAAGGAGGTCCGTTTGCATATATTTCCTATACTGGCCAGTATTTCCGCATAAACGATGACGACGTAAGGAAGCATATTTTTTTAAAAGCTCATAAATTATGTCCCTGTACCTTTGCTAAAGAAGGGATCTTCATCTCCTCTCTCTTTAATTTATCAAGACACAAATACACAACAAAATTAAACAATTATTTACTGCGATTTAACTGAAATATATGAGCAAGTTCTCAAGAAATTAGCGAGGTCTCGTTGTAGCATCTCTAAGGGCGTTAATTCAGAAACTGACGGACCACTTAAATTAAGCTTTTTAATTCATAAAATGTCTGGGGAAATTTATGTACAGAGGAAAGTCAAATAAAGTCGCGGGAATTCGGGTGGCCTAAAATGACGCATAGTGACGAATAAGATGACTTACGCTGGATTTCACTAGGTTACCATCAGGTTATTTTTTTATGAAACACGTATCGTGAGCTTATTGTCTAAAGCTTTTATAGATCTTCTTAAGTTAGCTCCAATCTTTCTTTTTTGTGTGGTTAGTAGCTATTTTGGTGTAAGAGTTTTTATGCTGCCCATGGGCCTCTGACTTAGCTTCACATACTGTTGAGAATTATCTCTCAAGCATGCCGGTTTCCTCACGATGTTTTTCTTCACCGATTTTTATCCTAGTGATTATTATACAATACGCACATGAATCCGGAAATAATAGGTGCGTGGCTTGGGTTCCAACTCAAGACAGACCTATGACTTGGCAGTCCGACGGTCACTTTACTACTACTTAAAATAAAAAATTAATAAGGTACTATTACTTCAATAGTATCTTATTTTTCATTCCAAAGTCAAAGTCATTTGATTTCGTTAAAGTTGATATTGCTGATATTGTACTTAATTGAGTAGTTTTTGCGCTACGGGTAGCAGTTTTGACACTAGAAATAGTACAAAAATGTTTAGACATCGAGACACCTAACTTTATTAATTAAGTTTTTTTTTATATTTTAATATATTTATTACTAGTGTATTTTTAATGCGATAGTACTAATGCTATTATGTAAAAATCTCACTATGAAAACGTAGGTGAAGTAAGTTTAAAGTGAGCTGTTAATATTGTCAATCCCTAGAATTAGGAAAAAACTAAGTTATCACGGTGATATTTTTACGGAATAGATTAACAGCTAACTTATGACTAGCTCAGAGTTGACTGCGTTTCAATCCGATTAGTGGAAATCCGATTAAAACAGCGCTGTCGCATACACAAAAAAATAGTAGAGCATACAAGCAACTATGACCTACCCACTATTGTATTAGGGTGACCTGTAAGGAAAGTGGGTAAAAGTTTCAATAAATAACTACATAGTATAAAGCAAAGTCGCTTCCCTAATGTCGTCTGTCCTAATGTCTGTATGCTTAGATCTGTAAAACTACAAAACGGATTTTGATGCAGTTTTTTTTAATAGATACCTATAGTGATTTAAGAGAAAGGTTTATATGTATAATAACATGCTCAATATATTAGAGAACCACTGATAATTTCAAGATTTCTAATGCGAAGTCGTAAATAAACACATTTTTTTGCGCTTACATTGCAAAAGACGCTGGCTGAACTCTATAGCAGGAAATCTTCACAATATAGGGAAAGGTGAATTGTTTTACTACAACTTTAACGTGTGCGAAGCCGCGGGCACAAGCTAGTAATAAATAAATGAACATCAATACTGATATTTTTACATTATGACTGAGCTAATCATTGAAATACACAAACATTTTAGCCACCCTAACTCGCAGAGTCGTTATTTAGGATGGCCTCGTGATTTATGAGAAGCGGGACACATCTCAGTGTCGCTACACGATGCGAATGTAGGTTGTCCATGCGTGCGGAAAATTTGTACCAACGCCACAGTTACAACTACCTGAGTGTGACGTTAATCGCGAGTGGTTTGTCGTCGTGGTAGTTAGCGGGAACAAGTTTTTTTGTGTGTTGTAGTATATTTTTTACTTTTTATGGGAGCTATTTTTAGCAAAAGTGTCGCTGGTGAACTGTTGAACGATGCTGAACGAACATGAATGATTTGATTATGTGAAGTGTTAGATTAATACAAGAAGTAAATTTTCCGTGGTCGAATAATAGAATAGACAAATACAAAATAACCGCGGAAACTAGTAATATTATAAAATTTTGAGGCCAATTATTCGGGAGAAAAATTAAGCGGGATTGTCCGAAAGAGTCACCGCTACCCCGGAACATAAAAAGCTAAGGAAGGAACATGGATGGGTTTTAGTCGGTAAGAGTCTGACACTCTCTTACGCTCCACCCAGAGTGGGAGGGGTCGTTTCATGACTTATCACGCTCAAAAAAAAAATCCCGAAACATACTGTGAATGTGGACCGCGTAATAAAAAAAAAAACAAAAGAAAAATCATCCAAAAAAATATAAGCAGTCGCATCAATCAAAGACTTGTTTCTTCTTCATAGTCCCAAATGAACACTGCAGCCTGTCCACCCTGTAAATACTCTTCCGTTTCGAAGATCGAATCCTTATATATTTAGTTACATTTTACGTTCAAAACATTACACGTCCTATTTTATATTGCAAATGGGACTCTGCATGTAAACCAAGTATTTCAGTCGTTCTCCTTTGCCGCCTGCATGTCTGCATTTGATTTGGCGAATAGCATTCAAAGCAGGAATTGCTTGTCAGTTCTCGGGAATTTGATTGGCTGGCAAGTTTGTGTGATTGGTAATTCCAATCAATAGTTTTGCTGGAGGTAGGTAAATTATTATGTTGTTCTGTTTTCAAATACATGCATTCCTATTTTTGGGAGTTCTTTAACGCGTCTTGCGATTTGCCCAAAAAGTCAGTTTAAAGTGTTAAAACTCTATGTTTTTGTGTTTTAATAGTTTTTTTTGTACACATTTTTACATAATATTAATTCATAATACAAATGTATTTATACATAATGTACAGCAATAGGAACGTCGTTCCAATCGAGATTCCCACGACTTTTTTTATTTCATAAAAAAAAAAGGTTTTGTGTTTTCGACTGTCTGAAGAGGTTCGACTACCGACATAATAGCTATCTATTAACTATCAATTTACTAACTTGTAACATAATTATGAAAAAAAAAACCTGGCCGTATCTAGCGTATCTTTTGGGCCCATTGCGAGTCGATACCACTGTGGAATATTTCAATGCTCTTATAGTTTGTTGTTAGTTTTTATGTTTTTTTAATACTACCGTTTTTACTTTTTTGTGTATATTTGTACCTTGTAAGTAGGTATTCTATGTACTTACTTTGTTATTATAATTAATTATAGTTTTGATATGATATTTCACTACGACTTTACAATGCAACACATAAAAGTAAATGTTTGGGCATCAAAATATTAAAAATTTAAAAATTTATATAAGAATGTGGCTCTTTTGATTTTAACTCCGGCCGGAAAGAATCGGCCATCAATACCTAAAAAATATACAGCGTGCCTTTTTTTCGCCCAAACTACATTGAAAGCAAAATTTCAATTCCTCGAGCTTGCAAGCCTGCAGTATCGCTTACAGAGCCGCTCCCGGCGCAAAGCCGTGAAGTGTCGGCAGCGAAGGTATATTTTAAGGAAACCAGTCCACACATTCCTTGTTTGCTTTGAAAGATTTGTTTTATGTAAAGAGAATATGAGGAGACGACAACATACGACGATTGGTTGTCAATTTTAGTTCTATTCTTTATGGAAAATACATCGCTTTGGCAAACCTTTCCCGTTGACAGCGATTTGGACGAACTTTTTGATTCTTTATGATTCCTTTTGATGTTATACAAATGTACATAAATTATAAATATTATTATCAAGACTTTTATAATAACCTGTAACTTTTATTTTAGCTTGTAAATTATTTATAAATGCTTTTCATTAACTTTTCTTTTTTTTTCTTTTTTTAATTCTAATGTCATTACCCACACCATTCGTTCCACCTGCTAAAGGTCTCCCTCCTGGACGCGAGTTGCCTTGGCCAACATGGCAGTCTTTAAATAGACTCCGGACCCAGGTTGGCCGAAGCAAGGAAAACCTGCTCAGGTGGGGATTTATAGACAAGTCCGCCTTGGAGTGTAAATGTGGTACTGTTCCACAAACGATGGTACACTTAATATCATGAGCTGCGTGTCTTGTCGTCTGAACGTTACACGAACTGATGGAGCCCAGTAATGGCACCAAACCCCCACTAAGTAATGTTAATAGTAATTATATAGTATCTCATACGATAAATGTATAGAATCAAGTTCTTCCAACTGAACAGACAGCTTAGCTACTGGGGAGTTTGTTGCGTCACTTCTTCTGCCCAGCTAAAGCACTAGGAAGTGGTGAAAGGTGGGCGTTTTTGGGGGACTGTCTTATGTAACTTCGACCTTAAAAAAGTGCTGATTTTCAGCCTTGTTTGAATAAATAACTTTTATTTTTAGAAGAAGAAGAAGATCATGTATTTGTCGAATTGAACTCGAAGCTCACATTTTGTGCTCACGAGATACGTAATAACTGAACTCAACATAATTACCTTCCTTTGATATCAATCAATCAAAAACAGTCTAATTCATCATCGTCATGATTATTGATAGTCTGTTCCACTCATTGGTGAGTACTTAGGGTTATCCTCTCTTTTGTTCCATAGTCCTGGTTTAGGCTAATTACATCTAGGTTTGCTGGTTGCCTGCAAAACACAACATAAACCTAACATAACGCCTGTAATCCCTAAAGGGTTCTACAGAAGTACGTCTATAGTAAACCAACATTTTGACATTACTACGTTCAAGTCCCATGATTATAGGGGGCAAGCCCATTTGTCCGAAAGGGTTACCGCTACCCCGGCACATAAAGGGCTAAGGAAGGAAAATGAATGGGTTTTAGTCAGTAAGAGTCTGACACTCCCTTCCGCACCACCCAGAGCGGGAGAAGTCATTGGATGATTACCCAAACTCAAAAAAAAATTTTTTTCATCAAACGGGCACAAATTCAGTCTCCTGGATAGTGTTGTGGAAAATCCAAAAACTTAAACGTATAATGAACTTAATTGTAATGTACAAACTAGTAGAGGAGCCTGTGGCTAAAGAGGAGCTCGTGGCTAAGTAATAACAGCTGCACAGGCCAATCCATAACGTTAAGCTACGCTTGCAGGTGTTGACTGTGGATGGGTGACCATATTTACATACCACGACTCATCCGTGCCTCGGAAAGCACGTTAAGCCGTTGGTCCCGGCTATCATTTGTGCATCTTGGACGGTCGTTACTGGTCGTCAGAAGCCCGAAAATCTGATATCCAGTCTTACCGAGGGGTATCGTATTACCCAGTTACTGGGTTGTGAAGGTCAGATAGGAAGTCGCTCCATGTAAAATATTGGTATTTAGTTGCATCCGGTTAGACTGGAAACCAACCCCAACTAATTGGGAAAAGGCTAGGCAGATTGATTTTTGTACGAACTAGTTTCTATAAAGGTAGCTCATAACATAACCTAGCCAGAGCAATACTATCAAAGTTCTAGATAAAAAAGCCATAAAAGCAAATAGTATGTCTGGCAGGTAAACAATATCATAATAATTGAGAAGTTTGCCTACCTCACGAACAAACAATGTGATTACATCCAAATTAGTTTCGCAATGTCACGATTGGCTAAAGAGAAGTCTATAGCCAGGGAGTAGTGAGTAAATGGAGAATTAAAGCAGGAAAACGTCTTAGCCGAACATTAAATAATTATGTCTCCGAACACATTGGCATAGTCGGATTTTGGATAATGAAGATATGATAGACCTCGAAAGATAATTTCAGACACCAATCTACATTGCGTTCAAATGATTTGACTAAGAGTTTGTTTTGGCCTTTCTTTTTAGAGAAGTTGGATAGGAAACACTGACTTCATGACGATTTAAAAGTATGATCGACGTGTTAGTGTACAAAATTAAGAATGATCACATTAATCTATACTAATATTATAAAGAGGAAAACTTTGTTTGTTTGTTTGTTTGTTTGGTTGTAATGAATAGGCTCAAAAACTACTGGACCGATTTTAAAAATTCTTTCACCGTTGGAAAGCTTAGTTTTCTAGTCTTCTCTCTAACATAGGCTACTTTTTATCCCGGGAAAAATAACGGGTCCCACGGGAAAGACCACGGGAGCGAAGCCGCGGGCAAAGTGCTAGTGATTAGCTATGTTTTATTTATAAACAAAACATAGCTAATCATTGCAAAAAAAAATAGATTTATTTGTGCACTTAAATCTATTAAATATTTTTTTTTTTTGTTATTTTAACCTGCAGCGTACATTTCATCCTTGTCTCTTCACTTATCCCTCCATTTTCTTCACTTATCCATGTTTTTAGGCAAATCGTTATCGATTATGTTTGACACATGAGATGGGTCATATGAAATCGTTTTGAACTATGAAGTTTAATGTTCCAAATTGATGCGATCTTTCTTGGAAGTTCAGCTTTGGGCCAAGGTGACATTTTGTTTAGTCAACTTTTTTGTGTTGAAAATTGTTAGTCCCAGAACTAAATGTATAGGGTATTTATTTTTGACTATGCCAATGGCTTGCGTATTACATCGTACCTGCTATTGTCTGCCGAACCATTCGGATAAATGAGGCGTAATGTTATGTGTTATTTTAGAAAAGAGTTGTGGATACGTAACCTTTACCTACTTATATTTAGACACGAGTAAATTGTGAAGCCATTCCTACTTTAAATTACCATCAATACTCTGTAAAAAAAACTACTCCCGGCCACATAATACTATATTCATAATAATTATTAAAATTTCATCTTCGTATAAAAAAAAGAATTGCATCTTTATAAAGACATACAGATCGGTAAATACAGCCTTCAAAAAAAGTTACCATTTTATTGATACTTATGTCCCAAGTCCCAACAGGGACGGGATTCAGCCGTTTAACCGACTTTGTTGTGAACGGTACAAGTGGATCCGGTTCATATTGGAAAGGATAAGGCACAAGGCTGTAAAAGATTTTCCACACAGTTTTCGGGAAGCTCTTTTGTTTTTGGGTATTTCTGGATTATAGGATCACTTACGCGTGTCTGGTGTTTAAGGATTGAATTCGATTACCCGTACAAAATAAAGAATTGTTCTTAAAAAAAAAAATGTTTTGTCGTGGAGTGACAACATTTAAGAAAAAAATCCTGAAAATTTAGACCTACCAATCCAAATATGTTTTACGCCAATCTTCTTCATCGTGTGGTTAGTGACTAACCTGGTGTCAGAGTTTTAGTGCTGCCAATACTAGACTACAATTCTGTTTTTAGGACCGTCAAATGTCTTTCATAGTTTTTTATCTTTATTACGAACGCCTAAGGTTCATTTTAGATAAAAAAAAATTACAGTTTGGGATAGCTTGATGTGCTGTCTGTACGTTATTTGTGAATGTAACTTAAACAATAGGACTGTTTTGATAGCATAACATTGAAGAGTTGTGGCGTACCCATAAAACACCTGCACAAAGAAAAGCACAATATACCTATATGGGTTCGAACCTACAGCTCGTAAGTCATTACCATTGAGCCACCACTACCTGATCATGATGACCATATCTTTCCTTAACTTCAAAACGTGTTAAAGTTACCACCCAGTATAGTAACTTTTGCAAAGTCACTTTCCATCTAACCATCAACTTACTAAACCCAACAAATTCATCAATGCATTTCGACATTACAGCCCGGAGCTGACCCCATCCGATCTACGTGTTCAATGCGATCTGTTTATTGAAAGCAAATAACGAAACGTAAGATGCATTCGAAGTTTAAAGTTGTCTAATCCGGTCACGTCTTGCGGGTGTATTTTGAGCACTTTATTTCCTAGCTAATAGTGGTGTTGCGTTTTTGAGGTAAGTGGAAAGTGGTGGTTCTAACTATCTTTTAATTCGGTGATTGGTATTTTGAGTTGCAAACAAATGAAAACAACAATGACAATGGTGGAGGCGTCATAGACCGTGTTGCTATCCTAAATATAATGTTAAAATATGTCTTTGTGACTATAAATACACAACTGCGGCAGTATTTTTAAATCGGCATACTTGAAGCAATTCTGCATAGCGGCAGAATTATATACAGAGGCCAGCATAAAACTACCCCAATCTGTCAAATTTCTTTGATAGATTTTCAACTTTATTACAAACAAATTAAATTCATTATCGATTGGGAATTGTTGACAGTTTGGGATAGCTTTATGTGCTGGCGTCTGTACCTACTTAGGTTTAGTGTTAGTGTAGCATAATCTTTCTTGGTTGAGCTCAAGCAAAAGATAGAGTGCCTTTCGGGGAACTTACCCTTTCTTTTCAAATCAAATAAAACGTTTATTTGCTAGAAATACATTGTTTTGGCGAGATGACTACTTATAACCCAAGTGTTACTGTATTTTGCTTGCAAGCATACGTGCAAAATTATATTAAGTTAACCTTTTGACCGCCATTGTCACATATACATACGTGACAAGCAAGCGCATGTCCTGTACGCCAACGACACAAATGTGTGACATTGGCAACAACAATATAACACGGAATAAACGATTAAATAATTACTTTTTTGACAGTTTATATAGATCTTAAAAATTTATGCTCTCATACGACCGTATGTGGTCTGTGGACAGTGAAACTGATAAAAAATTGTCACCCGACTTTAATTTTGTTATTTTACTTTAAATAGGTCAATATAACCGTAACCAGTAGGTAACCATATACACAAAGATGCAGTTGAGGTTTTTAAAGTTGCCAAGTTATTTTTTAAATGAATTGGACCACGGAACTCGCAAAAGGTGTTGTGGTCCAACTATTTTTAAAGTTGGACAACTGCCCCTAGTAAAGACCCGTGGTCCAACTAGTTGGACGGAGCAGTTGGACCACTGCCCCTAGTAAAGACCCGTGGTCCAACTAGTTGGACGGAGCAATTGGACCACTGCCCCTAGTAAAGACCCGTGGTCCAACTAGTTGGACGGAGTAGTTGGACCACTGCCCCTAGTAAAGACCCGTGGTCCAACTAGTTGGACGGAGCAGTTGGACCACTGCCCCTAGTAAAGACCCGTGGTCCAACTAGTTGGACGGAGCAGTTGGACCACTGCCCCTAGTAAAGACCCGTGGTCCAACTAGTTGGACGGAGCAGTTGGACCACTGCCCCGCACTCGATATAAATTACGCGCGTGCATTTTTGCTCTGGCGTTCAAAAGGTTAACATACATCATTGTTTAGAAGAATGAAAGAAACAGGAAACAGATCTGTATTTCCATTAAAAACACATAAATTGACTTAAACCACATTTCCTATCTCTTTCACTCATATGAAGAGGAAGGAGAATTTATTAGAATTTTTATTGGAATAGGGCCATGCAATAGAGTAATAACAGCGATCGGCATGTGTGGCAGCGATGTGATCCGGTATCATACAAGTACTACGTGATTCCTGCAATCGTTAGTTGTAAGGATGCTCCAATATCCGCCTAGATTCTTAAAAAGAACACGTCATAATCACAACATCTTTCCTCAAAAGGGTAACCTCGAAGAGTGTGCCTATAGTACAGTCTAACAAGCAAACAGTCTATACAAGTTGGTTTACAGACAAAAATATTTATTTTTCGTAGGTATACACGGCCAATTTTTTTTTTATTGAGTGTGTTATAACTTGCTCTCTCCGCTTATAACTCAGATCACTTACAACATTGTTTAAAAGTAGTTGCAGTGTTGTTGTTGTTGTAGTTATTTGTTTTTGTTCTAGCTGTAGTTGCATGTATACCAAATAGCTTGTTCGACTGTACGCCCACATTTCGCCAGTATAGTCCCAGCGTATTGGCGATGTTATCTTTTAAAAAAAGTTGTGGTATATGTTGCCGAGTAGTCTGGCAAACTTGGTTAGTTACCTTAGCTGTAAAGTCAAACTGGAAAGTATTTTATTTCAATTAAACCATTGATCGTTCAGTCTCAAAGATAAAGATGGTTCCAAAATTCAAAGCGTAATACTTTGCTATGAAGAAAACGGGTAAGAAACTCAATGGTAACACTTTTGCATGTACCTAAATATTGTTACAACATATTGATCGCATCATTTGTGTACCTAGTAATTATACATTTATGTGAAAGGCATGTAAATGTGTAAGGGACTCTAACAACTTAGTAATGTTGATATGTAAATAAAATAAGCCCTTTTCCAGCAACATAATTAGCCTATTGTTTTCTCACAGCTGGTACCCAGGCATCCTCTCTGTGAGAGTGAGTCGGCCGTAATCCACCAAGTGCAGGTTGTTGGTGGATGACACAATCATGTCCTTTCAGTTCATGGACATGCCGGTTTAATAATGATTATTTATTTCTCCTTGAATACGTTTTTAGGCGACTGGAATGGGACAATCACGGTTTAAATATTAACGAAGTGCAATTAAACCATCTAAGATTCGCAGACGATCTAATACTAATCTCAGAAGATCCAAGAAGCTTGCAAAAAATGTTAGAACAGCTTGTGTATGAAAGTAATAAAGTGGGACTATCAATGAATACCGCAAAAACTAAATTAATGACAAACCGTGAAAAAGTCCCAATAAATATCAACGGTACCACAATAGATTATGTGGAAGAATACACATATCTCGGACAGATCATATCTCCAAAAGATCTAACAAGTAAAGAAATAAACAACAGAATAAATCTAGCATGGAAAAGATACTGGTCTCTCAAGGAGATTATGAAAAATCACCACGTGCCTCTTAAAGCTAAGGGAAGAATATTTGATTCATGTGTTTTACCTGTCATGACGTATGGATGCCAAACATGGAGCCTAAACAACCTTAACATACGCAAACTAGAAACATGCCAACACAGCATGGAACGGAGCATACTCAACATTAAAATAAAAGATAAAATAAAACTAAATACTATAAGAAGTCAAACTAAAATTACTGATATTACTTACTGTATTAAAAAATTTAAATGGAGGTGGGCAGGCCATATGGTTCGGAGTAAAAAGGATAAATGGTCTAAGAATGCAACAGAGTGGTGCCCAAGGCAATACAAAAGAAAGAAAGGGAGACAGCGTCGTAGATGGGAGGACGATATTATTAGAACAGCGGGTATCACTTGGATGAGACAAGCGCAGAACCGTTCACTGTGGGAAGCTCTAGGGGAGGCCTATGCTGGAAAGCAAGACAATCTTCGGTTACCGGTGTTAAATAATTAAATAAAAACTGTAATAGATTAAGTAAAATTATTGTAAGATTGTTAAATAAAGGCTATTATTATTATTATTATTATTTATTTCTTCTGCTATGAGAGCAGTGATGATGAAATAAATTACACAAAGTAAAACAATTTTATGGGTCTTAAATAAATGCATAAATATCAACTTAGCCTATCGCAGTTCACTGCTGGACATAGGCTTATCCCAGGCTGCACCACAACACCCTGTCCTCCTTTCGCATCCAGTCAGTCCCAGCCTCTTTAGTCATAAGGTCATCGGTCCATCTAGCAGGGGGATGTCCCACACTACGCTTGCCAATGCTCGGTCTCCGCTCCAGGACTCGTCTGCTCCACCGGCCCTCGGTCCCTCGACAAACATGGCCAGCCCTCTATCACTTGAGTTTACGTAGTCTGCAAGCTATGAAATGAATATCACTACATAGTATAAAACAAAGTCGCTTTCTCTGTCCCTATATCCCTATGTATGCTTAAATCTTTAAAACTACGCAACGGATTGGTGCGGTTTTTTTAATAGATAGAGTGATTCAAGAGGAAGGTTTATGTGTATAATTTGTCGGCATACTATGCGGGCGAAGCCGCGGGCGGAAGCTAGTAATTATAATAATAATGAAAGCGCCTGCTTGGGTTCGAGCACTAGCTTGTAAGTCGGGCTAACGAACCATGATTGTTCTCAAACAGCTTTTTAGCAAAGGTACTAAGCAATGTCTTCTGGCTTCACTTGACCCTTATCAATGCATGCAATGAGTAGTATATAGATAAAAATTGTAATTTGAGGTTCATAAACTGTTGCTAGATAGATGTTAGTCTTTCATTCTTTCTTTTATTTCTTTCAGTATCACACACAATGTTTCTTCTTTCAGTTTCACGTTTTAAAATGAAACGTTTGTAACACCGTCGATTAGCGTGGATAACAATCTGCAAAGCGCATAAAGAACAATTACCCAAAACACTAGTTCCAAAACCATAAAAATAAAACCGTTGAATTCAAAACAGCATTCACTCGAACTATAAATCCAGATAGACCGGCCATTACACGTATTTCCCGTTCATGAAACTACTCATTATTTTTATTTTTACACCATAAAATTGGTACGATTTTCGATTCCATCTGAAGCATGAAAAATTTTCAGCGCACGGAAATTTAATTTCACTTTTACGTTTTACTTGCGTTGCGCCAGCGATTGTTTTGTTGTTTGTTTTTTAGTTCTTTGTATGAAAACTGAACGGTAATGGGAATAACTTGGTGCCTGTCTATTGCATCGTTGATTTTGTTTTGAGACATCTTCACAATATAAATTTATATGACTGTGAGTGCGTTTAGAAAAATAAAGAACAAATTGGTTTATTTGCCATTTTGTGGCAAATAAACCAAACAAAATGACAATTAACTCAACTAATAATCAGAAAAATAGACCAAATTATTCTCCATATTTTTATTTTAAAACAGAAACAGTCGACAGCTGCTTGTCAGAACTGTGACAAGTAGGCTTCCACTCAGCATGAAGAAGAAGAAGATAGACATATTGATTCCTAGAGCAGGAGAAGTCATTGGATGATTTCCCAGATTTGAAAAAAAAGACACATTGCTTCTCTGTAGGAGCAAGATGTCTTTTTTTTAGTTCTAGTGTACTAGTTTACTTTTTATCTCCTTTTCCTATGAAAGAAGCTAAAAAGTAAACTTAACAGATAAAGTTTAAGGTTCTATCATGAATATCGGGTGGCCCATGGGCATCATGAAATTAAAAACTCTGACACCAGGAAAGAAAGAAGAAGAAGTATCGGGTACGTGTACATGGCCAAGCTCAACATCGTTGCTGACCGGCCACTACAACGTGCCAGCCAATAAATAAAAAAAAATCTATGGAACTTGAAGACGGTGGTAAATAAATCAACTTAAAACATCAACTTCAGCATAAACACTAAGAAAATCCAATACCACTCCACGGACGCAGTTACACCCTGATAAATGGCTCGGAGATTCATTTGAATAGTTTCCTCAGTACCAACAAATTATTTGCTAGTTCGCAATACAGAACCGGAATCCATTGAGAGTTATTATCCCATAAATACTCCATGTTTTGTAATTTTATAGTCGGCAATTATGAAAGGATCTTTGTATTGGCTCTATACTATAATAAATGGGTGTTGTTTTTATGTAAACAATGGAATATTAAGTTAATGAAGTGTGTTTTAAGTTCATGTAACTTGGAGATATATATAGAAGAAAATATAAGATACATTTTTAATCAGCAAGTATTTATGTGTATGCGGCGTCTCCCTACAAACAATGGCTCACCTCCCATCTTGCGCCGCATGCGTGTGACGGGGACACGCACACGTGAGGACCTAATGGCGGCGTCAGCGAACGGTATTCGCGTAGCAACATTTTGGGCCAAACAATTAAAAAAATATAAGTATTTTTAAGGTATTATTCTCGCCATAGACACGCTAAGAAGAATGCAAGTAAAAAGCGGTAAGTTCAAAGACACTATCAAAATTCTATTCAACATCACAAAACAGAATTTAATCCTTTTACTCCACAATAATTTTACCATTTATACGATAACAAGATATCCCACGACCACTCAACCAGTTGAAAATTTAAACATGTTTTAATACTGTTTTAAACAGACCTTTGTTAATTAATTTCTTTATTAAATTAGACTTGGTCTGAGAAGATGGTATCACAAAATAGTTAGAGAAAGTCAACTCCATACAACGAGTGGAAACGCCTTAGCCCTTTATATTCCGAGGTAGCGGTAACCCTTTCCGACAATCCCGATTAATAAAAAAAAAAAAAAAAAAAGGCACACATATGTACATTAAGCGGGATTGTCGGAAAGGGTTACCGCTACCCCGGAACATAAAAGGCTAAGGAAGGAACATGGATGGGTTTTAGTCAGTAAGAGTCTGACACTCCCTTCCGCTCCACCTAGAGCGGGAGAAGTCAATGGATGATTTCCCAGCCTGGAAAAAAAAAGGCACACTGACGCGCGTCTACGAACAGCAAGTGCCAGCGCACTCACAACTGGCATTTGTTTGAGATCGGCGTAAACATAAACGACAAAAACATGACCCGCCCCTCCAAAATTCAAAACTTTTGAAAGTATTTGTGAAAGTAATTACAAAGCACCACCAAGACTCACAACGTATGTTGCTGCCGGCCTCCTACTGAAGACGAATACTTACAACTACATACAAACTTTTTCGTAAGGATGTGACTACAAACATTTGTATCAGTAATTTGTTATCTTAGTTTATCTCTACATAAGCGACTATGACGTATGCATGCGCCTGTTTGTGATCGTCGTATAGACTAAACCTTCTGCACCTAATTAAATTGTGACAATATTATTACCTGAGACGATGTTATTCTCAGATGAAGCTGGATTTTCTTGCTGATTTCATTGTGAGAGGAAATTGTGGTCCTGTATCTTGAAGTAAAGGATTTTGTAAAATATAAGAGGCTGAATTTCTGCTACTCTGAAGCTGCATGGTGGATAAAATGACTGCAGGTAAGCTGAGCATTTGGTCTAGTTTGATTACTAATTCAATTTTTCATTACATCGTTCTTTCTTCTTAGCGATTTTAAATATCTTATTATTTATTTGGGACAAACAAACAGTAACACATTATATCTGCACAAATAATATTAACAAAGATATTATATTAATGTGAGACTCACACCGTTATCCACACCATATACTCACACCGTTATCCACAGCATATACGTAACGTATTTATTACGTAAAATAGTATATACAATAATTATCGCACATTTAGGATGAAAACGACACAATTAAAAAAAAAACAAAAATTGAATTATCGTCATAAAATGACTAGAACCGAAAATAGTGAAGCGACTTTTTTAAAATTTGCAGCAAAAACATAATCACTGACGTAAATAATCACGAAATAATACGGAAGTGTTAAGAATTTCAAAACTTGTTTTGCTATTTCCAAAAGTCACTTTTTTGAGTTACATCGTTTCATTCTAGATGCGATATAATCTAACACTAAAACAAAAAAAGAATATCTTGTGTACAAGTATTTAAAACTAACTAAAATATGGCGTCCAAAATCCCTGAGCATCGCTGTCGACCAGTAATGTACCCAAGAAACTAAGCCCCTGGCCAAGGTAATAGCCAGCCCTTGGGTTCACGGGAAGTGTCAACTAAGCCAATTAGAGATTTCTTTGAACAAATTAATTTCTTGCTAGGGTGTTGTTCTTGTTATGGCAAGTATATTTCGCTTTTCCGATTTGTAGTCTCCGCGAAAGTGAAATAATGTTCGTAAAGTCACGGGCACCAATATGTATACACTTAGAAACATTCAAAAGCGATTTTCTCGTGGAATAACGATAACTTTGTGATAATAGAACCTACTTCATATTAAAATGGGTTCCCAAATACTATGTCCAGAATGACACAAAATTACAATAAATGCAGAAGGTGAAAATCACATTTTAAAGTTGCTCAGTGTATACATATTGGTGCTCGTGATTTTACATACCTCAAATGTTTGTTTGTATAGGGCCCTACTTTTCAATTATGATTTCAATGCAAATATTCTAAAACGGCAAGCCCTATAACGATATTTGAAATAAGAACAGTAAGTGAAGTATTGAAGGGATGCCCGGCAGAAAACCTCCACGTGTGCCCGGGGACTGGAGTTCCTTTCTGGACACGTCTGGGGGGAAGGCCAGTCTTCGGGCCGGTGCATCCTGGGGTGCGGGCAGCGACTTCCCATTGGGGCTATTTCCCAGTGGGTTCTCGCTGTCCGCATGCTAATGTTCTGCCAGGAGGATCGCTTCACACCTGCCGCTCTGAGTAGCAGAGCGGCAACTGTGGTGGAGTCAGAGCGGGCCCGGTGTGCACTTACCCTGCCGCCGGGCAGGCAGGAGGGGTAACCCTCCTGTCACCGCTATAATCTCGTAGCCCCGGAGCAGTTACGGTCATGTCTCTGACTGTTGAAGGGGGTCGAGGGTCTTGGCTTAACCGCCCGGACCGCGAGGAAGATAACCTCTATAAAAAATTCCCCAAACCCCTAAGCGGCGGCGCACCGTGAGAGGGGTTGCAAGCTTGACTGATGGGTAGCTTGATTCAGTCGCTAGTGCGGACCTTTTAATTTGAGCAAGTACAGAATGTTTCATACTCGTGGGAACAAATATGGCAGAACTTTTTAAAAAAAAACAACAAACCCCAGACGACAGGAGGAGTGATGCGGGATCGGAGTCCGATCCCGCATCTGGTGGCGCGAGCACGGGATGCTCTGAGAGCTCCCGTCGCGCCAGGGAGTTTGCCGCTGCAGCGAAGAACCGCAGGTTCTTTGCCAAGCGGCCAAGGTCAGAGGACGGCCAGGGGTCGTCCTCTGAGGGAGAGCTGGCCTCAGCTCGCAAGATCCCCACCAGCAAACGGGGGGGGGTCAGAGAGCGAGGCGCGGGGAGGGGGCTCACTGCCCGGGAGGCGGCAGAGCTGGAGGAGGGTCCCCAAATGGAAGCGGAGACCGGTCAAGCGGTCGCCTCGGGGCCCTCCAGTGACGAGGCGGGGGCGGCTGGCGGTCCCAAGGTGGACCGCACGGACGAGTTTGCGGCGGTCGTGGAGGCAGCCATCCGGGACGTGTCCCTGAAGAGGGTTCGGGCCTCGCGAAGTAAGGCCATAGTCTCGGCTACGGCCTCTATCATGGCGGCGGCCAAGGAGGCCGGGTGCGGCGGGCCTCCGGCCAGCGAGGTTGCCGATCTGCGGGCGGAGGTGGCACGCCTTTCGGCCGCCATGAAATCCCTCCAGGAGGAGAACGGGAGGCTCCGTGCAGACCTGGCCGGCCTGAAGGCCGTCGGCAGCCACAAAGCCCCCCGAGAGGAGAGCCGCCCGTCGCCGACGCAGCAACAGCAACAGCGGCAGCAGGGGCCGGGACGGCCCGAGCCGGGGAGAACCGGGTCCTGGACCTGGTTCGCCAGGAACTCGCCGCCTTCCAGGCGCGTTTCCAGGAGCGGTTCTCCATAGTGGAGGGAATCGTCCTGCGTCCCTCCTTGGCGTCAGGAAGGATGGCCTCGGGCCCGAAGCCGGCCTCGTATGCGGCCGCTGCGACGGCAACCGCCCCAAAACCCGGGCCGTCGAGCACAGCCCTGGTGCCGGCAAAACCGGCACCGTCCGGTAAAGCTCCGGCGCCGGCAAAACCGGCACCGTCCGGCAAAGCCACAAAGGGCAAGAAGTCCCCACCGGCGCAGGTGGATAGGGTCCCAGAGCCCTCTCCACGGCGCCCGGGGCCTCCCGCGACCGATGCCGAGTGGCAGGTGGTCGGGGAGAAAAAGAAGGCGGCCAAGGCAGCGCGGCGCAAAGAGAAGAAGCGGCGCCGCAAGGAGAGAGCCGTCGCGGCGAGACTCCGCGCCCCAAAGACCGCGGCTGTAGTCATTACACTGCAGCCGGACGCGGTCAAGAGGGGCGTCACGTACCGCGACGTGCTCACAAAAGCGAGGGCGACGGTGGACCTCCAGGAGTTGGGGATCACCGGGTGCCTCCGGCATAGAGTGACGGCAACCGGCGCTCGCATGCTGGAGATCCCCGGCGCGTCGAGTGGCCCCACCGCTGACGCCCTAGCTGACAAGCTACGGGCGTCCCTAAACGCGGAGGAGGCTCGGGTCTCCAGGCCTGTGAAATGCGCAGACATGCGTATCATGGGCCTGGATGACTCCGTCACGGAGGGAGAGGTGGTGGCCGCCGTCGTCAGGACGGGCGGGTGTCTCGCCGAACAAGTGAAGGCAGGCACCATACGCCCTGACTTCACGGGCATGCGAACCGTTACGGTAAGCTGCCCCGTGACGGCGGCCAGCAAGATTATGGAGGGCCGAAGACTCCTGGTGGTCTGGGTTTCAGCACAGGTTAAGCTGCTGGAGCCCAGACCTCTGAGGTGCTTCCGTTGTCACGTGGGGCACCATGTCGGTGTCCAGTGCACCTCAGAGGTGGACCGCAGCACACTGTGCTTCCGCTGCGGTCAGCCCGGACACACGGCCGGCTCTTGTAACGCCGCGCCGCACTGCGTCGCATGTGCGGCCGCTGGCAAGCCAGCCGATCACCGGGCGGGGAGCAAGTCCTGCGCCCCGCCTGCCGGGACCAGGAGGAGAGGCAGGCCCTCCGCCGCCACCCCTACCGTCGCCGCCGCCGCTGCCGCCACTGTCGCCGCCGCCGCCGCCACCGACGCCATTGCCGAGGGCCCCTCGCAGGGGACCCAGAAGGAGGAGGAGTGATGGCCCCACTCCGCTTCCTCCAGGCGAACATCAACCACTGCGCCTGTGCACAGGACCTCTTGCTCCAGAGCATGGCGCAGTGGTCGATCAATATCGCCGTGGTCGCTGAGCCGTACTTTGTCCCGCCCAGGGATAACTGGGTGGAGGACCTGAGCGGCTCAGTGGCCATAACTTCGTCGGCCGCCGCCGGCACCCCGTCCCTCGAGGGTGTCTCGAAGGGACAGGGGTGCGTCGCAGCACGGTTCGGAGAGATTGTGGTAGTGGGAGTGTACTACTCTCCGAACCGAACTCTCGCCGAGTTCCACAACTCTCTCACAGAGTTGAGTGTCGTCGTCTCCAGAAGCCATCCCTTCCCCGTGCTAGTGCTCGGGGACTTCAACGCTAAAAGCCTGGCCTGGGGTTCCCGCTACACGGATGTGCGGGGTAGGATGGTGGAGGACTGGGCTCTGGAAGCAGGCCTAGCCGTCCTCAATCGGGGTTCTGTTCCCACGTGCGTGCGGATGCGGGGTGAGTCCGTTGTGGACATCTCGTTCGCTAGCCCCGCTCTGTCACAGTGCGTCCTTGACTGGCGCGTAGTAGAGGAGGTGGAGACCTACTCCGATCACCGGTATATCCGGTTCGACGTCTCCACCCAGACCTCAAGCGCGCCGGTCCGACAGGCCCCGAGTGGTCCGCGGTGGGCGCTGAAACAGCTGGACCGGGAGCTCCTCCTGGAAGCCTCGATCGTGCAGGCCTGGGTGTCATCACCGGTCAGGCCTGCCGACATCAACGACGAGGCAGAGTGGTTCCGGGAGGCCATGTCCGAGATCTGTGACGTGGCAATGCCCCGAGTCCGGCCAGGATGCGACCGACGTCAGGTGTACTGGTGGTCGCAAGAGGTGGAAGCACTTCGCAAGGCGTGCGTCGAGGTGCGCCACCTGTACACCAGGCACCGCAGGCTCCGCATCCGCCCTCCGGATGCGGCAGCCACGTCATCTACCCCGGTCGCGATGGGGAATGGAACCGGCGAGAGATGTCGTGCGGTGTCCCGCAGGGATCGGTTCTGGGGCCGTTCCTGTGGGACATCGGTTACGACTGGGTGCTGCGGGCCGACCTCCCTGACGGCGTCAGCGTAGTTTGCTACGCTGACGACACGCTGGTCCTGGCGCAGGGGAGGTCGCATCAGGCGGCGGCCGACGCGATGACACGCGGGGTTGCGACAGTCGTTGAGAGGATCCGGCAGTTGGGTCTCGAGGTGGCACTGCACAAATCCGAGGCCATGTCCTTTCATGGGCCTCGGAATAGGCCACCATCGGGATCCCAACTTACGGTAGGAGGGGTTCACATCGGTGTCGAGACCACGATGAAATACCTGGGTCTGGTCCTCGACAGCCGATGGAATTTCGTGGAGCATTTCCGACGTTTGGCCCCCAAGCTGGAACGGACTGGGGCCGCCTTAAAGCGGCTCTTGCCCAATTTGAGGGGGCCAAACGCCTCCTGCCGGAGGCTTTACGCGGGAGTCGTGCGGTCCATGGCCCTATACGGGGCCCCGGTGTGGGCGCGTTCATTGCGGCGACGAGCCGCTCACTATCTGAACGCGCCCCAAAAGGTGGTAGCCATTCGGCTAAGCCGGGGGTACCGCACGATCTCGGGCGAGGCGGCAAGCCTCCTTGCCGGACTGCCGCCGTGGGATCTGGAGGCGATAGTCCTCGCGCGCCTGTTCGAGTGGCGCGTGGAGGTACTAAGCCGGGGGGAAACTCCGTTTCCGCAGCAAATTGCGGCGGAGCGGACGGACCTCCGGCGCGATCTCATGGCGCCCTGGAATCAGCGACTGTCGCATCCCAGCGCAGGGCACGCCACGATAGTGGCGGTAAGGCCCCTCTTTGAGGAGTGGCTAGAGAGGCGTCACGGCGCCCTCACCTACCGCCTGACGCAGGTCCTCACCGGACATGGATGTTTCGGGAGGTTCCTGCACATCATCAGGCGGGAGGAAACGCCCGGGTGTCACCACTGTGAGGATCGCCCAGAGGACACGGTAGAGCACACGGTGCAAACCTGCCCCGCTTGGGCGGAGCACCGCCGTGTCCTCGTAGAGGCGATCGGCGGCGGCGACCTCTCGCTCCCGGCCCTGGTGCAAGCCATGGTCCGGGGCGAGAGGGAGTGAGAGGCAGTCACCTCCTTCTGCGAAAAAGTCATGCTCGCGAAGGAGGTGGCGGGATGGGAGAGAGAAAGGTCCTCCCGTCCCAGCCGCCGCAGGAGACGCCCCGGGCGTCGGGAGCCACGTGACGACTCCCGGCCACCGTAGGCGCGGGCCTGCGGACGGTGAGTAATGGGTGACTCACCGTCCGATCAGCACCAGACCCGTGTTGTACGGCGCGTATATGTTCCACGCGCGCCTCAAAGAGATGTCAGCATATGAAGGGGCCCCCCAGGGCCAAGCCTGCCGGGTAAGCGGGATTGTCCGAAAGGGTTACCGCTACCCCGGAACATAAAGGGCTACGGAAGGAACATGGATGGGTTTTAGTCAGTAAGAGTCTGACACTCCCTTCCGCTCCACCCAGAGCGGGAGCAGTCAAAGGATGATTTCCCAGCCTTAAAAAAAAAAAAAAAAAAAGTGAAGTATTGAAGTTCAAAAAAATATTTTGCAAGCGAGAGCCAGATGTTTTATTTCGGGTATAGCCGTCATAATTAAAAGTCTATACTGAAATGAATGCCTCCATCGTCTGATATTTATGTATCGTGCGTATTTGCACTAAGCATTAGGTATATAAAAATACCTCTTTCCCAAAACATTGTTAACAATAAGCATTTTAATACACAACATTTTGACAACGTAAGTAACCGACTTTCCAAGTCGTTTGCGAACGGCTTTGAAGTCGTTTCGGCACTTTATATAAGTTGGAACAAGTTGGCGTAAAATCAGCGAGCCACAGGTGCGGGCCAATGACTGGTATAGCCTGAGACTTCGTTTTAAAATACGTGTTTTATAACCCCGAGTTCTTACTAAGTTTATGAAGAAAAACTTAAATTGTTAAGACTATGCAAGTTGTTTTGGTCGTTAATAAAGTTTTAAGTGTGATTACGACATCTCTCCATCTCTCTCTTCTCTACATCTCTTTTATTCTACTTTCCTATCGCAGGTATCCTGGAAGAGATTTCTCTAGAAATAGTCATCAACTTCCATCGTTTCTTTGGTCTCCCTCTACTTGTATAGCCATCCACATTCATACTCACAACTTTCCTGACAACATTTTCCTCATTCCTTAGCACAACATGCCCGTACCATGACAGCCGATTTCCACACAAATTTTCAGTCACCGGTGTCAGGCAGAACAACTTATTCATGTATTTATTTACCTAACTAACTTCACCTGGATTTCCAGCAGATCTTGTAAATGAACACAACCGATAAGAAGTTTCATACTAATCGAGAACTGATAGTAATGCTATCGAAGCCGCCTCACAGTGCCGCTTAAACTTAATACCGGGAAGGGATTAAATTAGTTTTAACTAGAAGTGTAGCTTAATTACTGAGGAAGTATTTACTGAATTTTGTATGGTGTTGTCTTCTTTAGTACTGAGTGGAAAGAGGATTTAGTTTTCTAAAAAAAGGTTTATGTGAGCTTTTTAGGACTTTGTACGTTGTTTCGTGAAGGATTAAGGACCCACATTTTTATCCTTAATACTGACAAATATGCCATGTAAGTATTTTTTTTACTTGTTAAGTCATTAACTGCCACGCAGCAGACACAATAGAAAAACTATTGTTCGCGGTCACCGGTGACCGCGTTGGCGCTCAACGTGTTAAAAACAAATCTTTGGTCAGAAGTATTCTCTTTAATATAATGTGGTTTATAGAATAGAATAGTTTTGATTGAGGCTTTCTCTACCAGTCAACCAAGGGTGGTGAAGAGATTAGATGGTAGGTGCTTTAAAGAGTAGGAACATACATATACAACACACACATATACATATTCTACTTTTAAATGAAATCAAATGAGCAACATACAACCAGAAATCCGTAGCTCTTATCAATCTTCAGCCAACACCGAGGCGTACACGTAACAGCCTGATTTGCATACATCGCATGCCTGCTCCACCGATACGCGAGTGAAACAGTTAAATTTTACGAAGCTCGTTATGGCTATCAAATAAAAATTGAATTTATACAACGCGACATATCTCGGGGGATGGAATGCTGACTGTTCTTTATATTGTTTCTGTGTCTGTAAAGCGTTATTGGTTGCAGTTTTTTTTTCATTTGTCACTGCTCTTTGTGTGAAAGGTTAGCAGATTCATGCAATAAGCTACTTTGATTCGTTCTAAATAGAGCTCAATTAATCTCGACAAGCGGACAACTAACTGAAAATGAAAAAAAAAAAAATTGTTTAAAAGCAGCTTTGATTTAAAAAAAAAACCAGGTTCACGATAGTCTTTAAAAAATTTGATATTCGGCAGTCGTTGTCATTATTCTCATCACTTCTCTCTCAAATAAAATTTCACAACGAATTGCTTCTCTTTTACCTCAAAAACCCAAATGTGCTAAGTTTTTTTTATTTAAAGCGAATTGTACTTTAGCAACTGCTAAATATAAAGCATAAAGTGAAACAGCGTGATCAACTTAAGCTCTTTATAACCCTTTTATACCAAAATCCGCATAAAATATAAATTCGGAATCTCTGTTAAGAAGGTAAAAATGCTAAGTCGTTGGGAAAAAATCACCTTCTATTGAAATAAGACGCAATTTTGCACATTACTTAGCGCTTCATATTGATCGAATCTTACTTATCAAGCCTTTTGTAAAAGTGCTTGGTGTATAGAATTAAAGATTTATGGAGTAATTTCATTAAGATGCCTTTTTGGGCAGATTGAGTCATGTTTGATGTAAGTTATTCTATCTCTTGAGCTAATAAGAATTGTCGATCGTAGGTTTGTACCGAGGCAGGCGCTTTACATTGTTAAAATAATTTCACTATCACTGCTCTCAAAACTGTGAAGGTAAACGGTATGTACTAGAACCAAAAAATTCGAAAACATGTGGCTTCCACCAACCGGCATTGAGCCCTCGTGGTCGTTTACGGCCCACTTCCTTTTATAGAGAGGCCTTTTTTTTTTTTTTTTAAAGCTGGGAAATCATCCAATGACTGCTCCCGCTCTGGGTGGAGTGGAAGGGAGTGTCAGACTCTTACTGACTAAAACCCATCCATGTTCCTTCCGTAGCCCTTTATGTTCCAGGGTAGCGGTAACCCTTTCGGACGATCCCGCTTACCCGGCAGGCTTGGCCCTGACATATCTTTGAGGCGCGCGTGGAACATATACGCGCCGTCCGGCACGGGCCTGGTGCTGATCGGACGGTGAGTCACCCATTACTCACCGTCCGCAGGCCCGCGCCTACGGTGGCCGGGAGTCGTCACGTGGCTCCCGACGCCCGGGGCGTCTCCTGCGGCGGCTGGGACGGGAGGACCTTTCTCTCTCCCATCCCGCCACCTCCTTCACGAGCGTAACTTTTTCGCAGAAGGAGGAGAGAGGAGACCTGTGTTCCAGTAGTGGGAAAATTATAGGCTGATTTTGCAATTATGCATTCTATCTCTTGACAAAGCTGATCTCTTGCGCGAATCTTGAAAATCACGTGCTAAATTCATTCGAGAGTAAAAAAAAAATATAACTGCTTACTAAGATACCGACTCATATAATCTTTGTTCTATTAACTCGTGCTGATAAAAAAAAAGACTTAACTGACTAATGTTCGTAGTTGAACGCGCTACAAAACAAGTCTAGTCATAGAAACGCTACATAACAACATAATACAACATCACACCTTTTCCCCCGAAGGGTTAGGCCGTTTCATTCAGTTTTATTAACGTTTTGTTTTTTTATTTTTCCAGCAACTATATTTGCGACACATCTTGTATGTTGTTTTTGACATATTATTTTTCTAATTTTTTCTATTTATACTGTACAAACGTCTTGGAAATTGATCTGGAATATTATGCATGTACATTTAAATAAATAAATAGTAGGTGCACCAACATTTCGCTTGTTATGTTTAAGTCTCATGTAATAAGGGGTGAGGTTATCAGAATTATTCATCAGCCGAGAAAAAATCTAGAGTTCGGGCTAGTACGAGTACTGATAAATTCCCAACGCACGCTATGCTACTAAACGCATCATCACGCAAAGCTAGACATAAACTACGATAACATGGCGCACCCCTCTAAATGACTGTTTCAATGTTTGTGCGTCTCGTTCGTACGAAATAGCTTGGTTGTAGTAGTAAGTATTCCTCTTCAGTAGCAGGCCGGCAACAACATGCGTTATAAGTCTGATGGTGCTTTGTAATTACTTTAACAAATACTTTCAAACGTTTTGAATTTAGAACGGGCGACCCATGTTATCGTAGCTTATCTCTAGTTAGAACTATAAATCTATGCCTCATCAAAACACCCGAACATAGTCCAACATTCTGTTACCATTTCTTAATCACTTCTTGAAACTCGATAGGGAAGTAATAATGTCTGTTCAAAAACCGCTCGGATATCTACGGTCACCACAAATAGCCTCTAGTTTGCAGCGATCCGTCATCACGTGACGCATTGACCACAAATAGGTGCCCAGACGCAGAAGGTTTAAGCAGCAGGATTGTCCAAAAGGGTTACCGCTATCTCGGAACATAAAGGGCTAAGGAAGGAACATGGATGGGTTTTAGTCATTAAGAGTTTGACACTCCCTGCCGCTCCACCCAGAGTGGGACAAGTCATTGGATGATTTCCCAGCCTTAAAAAATAAAATGTAAAAGACGAAGAAGGTTCAAGAGTAAAAGTTCAAAACAACAATACCGTACCAATCCTTGGTATATTGGTTATCAATTTTACTTTGCAGAAGGAATGCAAAGAATATCCTTGATGACCCTACACTGTGAATTTTTTTACGTAGATTGGGGCAATTGGTTGAAAAGTTATATAATATCCCATGAGTAATAGCTGAACAATTCATAAGTGGACACTTCTTCAGTAACCCAGGAACACCAAGGAGCTGCTGGCCTTCCTTGAAGAGCTGGGGTGGATCGAATAATCGATTTTACTACCCGTACGCAAAAGCAGCAAAGACACCATAAGCCTTTACCTATAAACCATTAAATGGTCACTATTAACTTAAATTAAATATTTACCACGCATTGGAAGCGTTGAATGGTTTTCAAAAATAAAATTTTACTTACCTACTCATACAGTTAATCTATAAGAATACTTCCTAAGTGACTACTACAACTACAAGCGTCACAAAATAAGAATTTAAGTTAGCTAAGAACCACCCGTTATCCTTTACGTTGGCAAAAAGGCTGCCAAGTTAAAATGGGATTGGGTGGGTCACGTTAGCCGCATGCATAGTGACCGCTGGCCAATAGTCACTACAAGGTGGGTGCCAGAGGATGGACGGCGCCGTCGAGGCTGGCTCAGAGAGGACGTAGACGCATACCGCAAAGGATGGATTGAGGCGAAGAGGAAGATGTCTGGCAGGATTTGGGGGAGGCCTTTGTTCAGCAGTGGGACAGTGCAAGCTAAATAAAAAAAAAAGAAATTCAATTAACCTTCTATCATTCATCTTTCTAGTGACGATAACCCCGCCAATAAATCTAGTCGGGACAAACAAAGTTTTGGATGTCGCCCAAGATGGCGAATCGCTTTCGTTCAAAATAATTCGATGATAAATTGTCCGGCATTGTTCGAGTACTGTTTTGTTATTTATTTCAATATCAAAAGGTACCTATTGTGCGTGTTTGAGACAGAAAATGATAGTAACAATAGCTTTGATTTTTATCCAGTCTGAGAAGATTTATTGTTTTCGTAAAGAGACGAACTTGCTCGTGAATTGAGAGGGAAAATAAGTAATCGCCTTAGTGGCTCAGGAGGTAGTTGCGTTCCTGATTTCGATTCATAAGCCTTACCTTGGGTAAAGTTTCTTCGCTGAACGTCGATCTCATGTAGGTAATTAAACCCCTTTTAGTAGTTTTAGTATGTTTTCTAGTTGATTCGAAAAACAACACCAAGAAAAAAAATAACATAGACAGATAAAGTTAAGCCGTTTATTGCGCCTGATCTGTCTCTGGTCGTGCCGGATTACCATCCTGTTGGACTATGAGAGAGAGAAGGAAGAGTGCACCTCTATTGGCGCACACACTTGTGCAACATAACGTCTACCTAGTGTCCGCTGATTAGCTGCCATAACAGGAGTACAGTCTGCAAGACAGGTATGCATATTAGTTACGAGCTTTCTTATATCCTACTACTATTATAAAGGCGAAAGTTTGTAAGTATGGATGTATGGATGTTTGTTACTCTTTCACGTAAAAACTACTGTATAGATTTGGATGAAATTTGACACAGAGATGGTTTATATCCTGGATTAACACATAGGATATTTTTTATCCCGGTAGAACATTCCTGTGGGATAATTTCCGACCTCCACGCGAGCGAAGCCGCGGGCAGAAGCTAGTATTATATAAACGTGAAGTATATATTATAATATATACTTCACGTTTTTTTTCAGTAAGATTTCCCACGTCTATACTATAGTATAATATGTATAACTATTAGAATATATCTTTTCTTATCAAAAACTTTTTTACAAAAAATAAAACCGACTTTCAAAACAAACACTACAAAGTGAAAAAAAAAATTGATTTCGGTAGTCGGTGTCTTTGGTTTTGTATTTTCTTTTTTTGCCACCGACTTCCGAAATCAAAATTATTTTTCACTTTGTAGTGTTTGTTTTGGAAGTCGGTTTTATTTTTTGTTTTTTCAAAAACCGCTTATCCGATTTCGAAAAAAATTATGGGACCATTTGGGAAGTATACCCTTTCCAACAAAAAAAAAAATTTCAAATCGGTTGGCAAGCAGTGGAGTTATGTGCGAACATAAAAAAAAATACAAACATCCGAATTGAGAACCTCCTCCTTTTTGAACTCTGTTAAAAATAGCACTAAAAAGATTAAAAAGAAAATAGCAACGTCAAAAAGCAGATATTTTTTTAATTTAAATTTACAGTAAAAAAATTAAAACTAAAATTACTACAGGGCAAAATGGGCTCCCTTCGGTTCATGGTTACCAACTATATAAACAAACGCATATACATACATTTACATCAATGCAATTTCAACTCTTTTCAGTCGTCTGAAGCGCTACAGAAACCGCAATTAAATTTTGCTAAAGTTCGTTACGGGCTGAGTATATTGGGGATTATATAGGCGCGTGATGTAAATATCATGGATGCAATGAAGATTGATTTCATTTAATGGCTGGCTTTTCTGCTAACACTATTATCTTATATGATATTCGCATACCACTTTGTAACACTAACAAACCTAGCTTCAACCACAATCCCTCAACTACCCGGACCCAAAGTCATCAGACGCGGTAAAACCTCTGACCTACAACATGATACTACCTAGGAGGTGACAAATGGTGACTCACTCGAAAACTGCTAGGATAATTGGTGGCCCACTGCGCTGTCCGCAAGGGCATTAGGTGCTTGACAGTTTAACATTGCAAGTGTGTAACAGTGCAAGTACACAAGTATGTATACTTTAAGTCAAGAATTAATAGGTTTCTTCAAGCGTGCTTCACCGTCGACTACATCATCGCTTAGTATCAGGTGAGATAGTAGTCAAGCGTGAGCGCATTGTCAATAAAAAAGCATGTCTTTTTAGTTTTGTAAAAGATATTTTTTAGCCTATTGCTAACTAACAATCTTTTTAAAAAAATAATTAAATATATTGTTAAAACTCTCGTGGCTAAGTTAAGGTTAGAAACATAATGCGGAAGTCGAATAGAATTTCTCTACCTAATGACTCGAGCATCGACTAATGAGACAAAATTAATTTCTCTATTGATTAGGGACTGCCGGCAGTCCAGCGTCACTTTTTAAATTAATTGGAATTAGACGGTTATAATTAAATTTTAGAAAGCTTTGTGGCCCAGTGGTAATGCCTGTAAGCATCAATATTAATAGAGCAATGGTGGCCTAGAAGAGCAGCAGGGGCCCATTTCTAACGGTCGCGACTGTCGAGTTTTAGGTCGTGGTTTTGAACCCTGACAGGCCTTTGTGTAAATTATTTCATCCCCACTGTTCTCAAAACGGTGAAGGAATACATCATGAGGAAACTGGCTTATGCTAGAACCAAAAATTCGAAGACAAGTGACATCTACCAACTTGAACTGGGCCTGCATGGTCAAAACCTACTTTCTCTCAATGAGAGGAGACCTTTTTTTTTTTTTTTTTTTTTTAAGGCTGGGAAATCATCCAATGACTGCTCCCGCTCTGGGTGGAGCGGAAGGGAGTGTCAGACTCTTACTGACTAAAACCCATCCATGTTCCTTCTGTAGCCCTTTATGTTCCGGGGTAGCGGTAACCCTTTCGGACAATCACGCTTACCCGGCAGGCTTGGCCCTGAGGGGCCCCTTCATATGCTGACATATCTTTGAGGCGCGCGTGGAACATATACGCGCCGTACGGCACGGGTCTGGTGCTGATCGGACGGTGAGTCACCCATTACTCACCGTCCGCAGGCCCGCGCCTACGGTGGCCGGGACGGGAGGACCTTTCTCTCTCCCATCCCGCCACCTCCTTCGCGAGCATAACTTTTTCGCAGAAGGAGGTGACTGCCTCCCACTCCCTCTCGCCCCGGACCATGGCTTGCACCAGGGCCGGGCGCGAGAGGTCGCCGCCGATCGCCTATGAGAGGAGACCTGTGTTCCAGCATTCAGACATTGTAGATATACCGATTTTGCTTAACCTTTTGAACGCATTGCCACATATACGTGACAAGCAAGCGCATACCTGTACGCCAACGACATAAATGTGTGACAATGCGGGTACACTATAACACGAAATAAGCAATTAAATCATTACTTTTGTGTGTGTTTATAAAGATATCTTAAAAATTTATTTCTCGTACGTATTTAATGACATGAAACAAACTAAAAGACACCGAAATAAATTTTAGCTTGGCGGGGAGGGCACGCGCGTGCTATTATGCTCTGGCGTTCAAAAGGTTAAGCAACCATATTTTATAGGTACACAAGTTTGTTATTGCAACTATTTTGTACGTAATAAGCTTGACGATTACTTAAAACGCAATAAAAATGCGGGAAAAAAAAAAAAAGAATGATGACGAATGAACTAATGTAAGACCATCAAATGTTGGCTCAATTGGGCTATTTTTGAAGCTAGGCAAGGAAGAAAACGAAAATATTTGGTATAAGAGATAAGCGTGAAAAATAAGGAAAAATGGAACGAACTCACAAAGCGTCTTATCCAACCACTAATACTTGTCCTCTTCGCCTTTGTTCTTCAAATTGTCCTCCAAATTGTCCTCCGTCTCATATGAATGTCCACGGACGCGCGACGTGTCGCGTAGCCTTCTCGAACAAAGAGGGTCCAAAGTCCGCTCGTACAGTTTCGACGACGACGATTCTGACGACGATTTCTGGCAGATCTTCAGTTTCGCGAAGGACCAAAAACTGTTGAGAACAGTGTGAAGGTCTCGAAGATGGTGGAGATAAATAAGTGGACTGTATAATTTGCTGGTACAACTGAACTTTATTGTCAGAAACCGTACATGTTAACAAAGCGGTGGCCCAAGGAGAAGTGTTGTATGCGCTTGAAGAGTGACTGCGTGAGGTCCGTCGTCCGCACCGCCCGTCGCCCGCGCACCACACCGCGGTCGCCCGGCCACGCCGCCTGACTTAGCGGCTCAGACGCGCTGCGCCTGCCGCACCCGAAGATGTCGAGGTTCGGTTCTCGACATTGCCCAAACAAAGTTAAAATATACTGAATACGTTGGATATCAAAGATATACATACTAAAATCATTGGCAGCTGTTACCCATATTAATATGATACTTACTCGTACTTGTGCGGAGGTGACGTCTCACTCGTAACCTATCTAATGTGTGGCGATTGTACTGCCCGCAAGGGAATTCTAAGGTGCTTTATGTTTAGACTGTTTGACCCAGGATGTTTGTGAAATTGATAGTATTCGCTAGTGTGTGAGTATGTAGTGATAGTGTGTGCTAGACTAGATTCTGTAATTTTTTGTTGTTATTCAATACTCGACCTGCGTTCTAGTCTAGTGACAGATATTGTTCAAGGTTACATTTTATTGTTCAATAAATGGCGTTTCAACCATAAAATGTGACGCTATGCGAGTATAGAATTACCCAACTATATCGCATGGTTATAATTAACAAGACATCGTAAACAAACAAACTCCCTTCGTACTAACCGAGATTCAGAGAGAGACTCATAAACAGATACGAGTGAAGAACTCGTAGCTCTACAATGCAGAATTAATTTAAAACATAAGATTATACAGTGTGTTAGGTTGTATAGTACTCGTGGAAATCAACAACTTTGTCTATGGGACCAACTCTGAAATATTAAAAAAATATCAGCTCTTCCATACATTTTCACGAATAGTGCGGACATAAATGTACTGAATAGCTGATTTTTTTTTTCATGATTTCTGGTATAGTTCCATAGTCAAAGCTGTTCATTTTTATGAGTATAGTACCCCCTGAAAGTATGTCCCTCGTTTAACCACACTTTTTTTTAAGACTGGGAAATCATCCAACGAATTCTCCCGCTCTGGGTGGAGCGGAAGGGCGTGTCAGACTCTTACTGAATAAAACCCAACCATGTTCCTTCCTTAGCCCTTTATGTTCCGGGGTAGTGGTAACCCTTTCGGACAATCCCGCTTATAGTTTAACCACACTGTATTTAACTATTTTATTGTTAGTCGGAACTCATGGCTAAGTAATAACAGCCGCACTTGTCGTTCCATCAGGTTAAACTATGCTTGCCGGGATTGTTCGTAGGTGAGTGACCATCTTTACATGTCGAGAGTCCTGAGTATTACGGAAAACAGGTTAAGCCGTTGGTTCCGGCTATCATTCGTGGATCTTTTTCGTTACGAGTCGTTTAAAGCCCGAAAGTCTGACATTCAGTGTTACCAAGGTGTATCGTACCTATTACCCAGTTACTGCGTTGTGAAGGTCAGCTTCGCAGTCGCTCCATGTAAAATACTGGAATTCAGCTGCATCCGGTTAGACTGGAGGCCGACCCCATCATAGTTAGGAAAAGGCGATCCAGATTGATTGATTCCGATATTGTTAGTTTAAAATATGATGAACATTCCAATTCTCAGGCAATTGACACTGACATAAAACAGAAACGTCACTTGCCTCCACACATACCACTGCGAGGCTTAAAACGAATTTGAGAAAGTGCATTGTGCTATAAAATTTCTCGTCGACCGTGTCCCGAAGTGCATGGTCTGGCGATTTTCGTGCAAAATAGACGACCGGTCGTAGTCGAGTGTGAAATAAAGTATAGGAATGTGGCCTTTGTGGAAATTTCGTCACAGAAATCGTCGAGTGAATTTTGATGTTTTTATCCGGATGCGACATTTTGCGATTTTTTTAACAAACTCAGAGGATTTTATTCTAATTATGCTAACTTTAACATTGTGTTTTTGATTGTTTTTGTGAAATTGGTAAGTTATCTTTTAGTTTTTGGACACATCTTAGTGTTAAGAATATCCATACCAGACAAGACTTGGTCCCTTAACACTTACAAATAATAATAATTAATCAACGGCCTCTCTGAGAGCCCCAGTTTATCTATATTTTTTTCCATTGCTGTTATTTCTATTGCGATACAATTTTGAATTTATTGCTTGCGCTTGCGCGGAGATTTTAGGCATAGTACCTTCAATAACTGTCACGCGAATAAAATCGGCGACAGTAGCTAGTCTTAGATAGAATACACACCAAAGCAAAATTATTTTGTGGCCTTGCGTCAATGATCTTAAGGTTTTTTTTCTCTTTTGGCTTCGTACAGGACTTTTTCATTTTTTTTTTAAATTTTCTTGATCTTGAGTCCCAATGAAAATTTTTTTTCCCTCTAACACGCAAGCAAAACCCCGCCAAAAACCAACTTCAAAAAAGGCCCACATTCTTAAACCATATGTTCGCCTATTAGAAGCCGTTTGCTTATAAAGCTTAAGCGTTAAGAGCTCAACGATTTATACGGTTATATTTATTGTCGTTTTAAGAGAATTTTTCTTATGAACCTATGGAGTTCATACGACGTTTAACGGGTTAACAACAAAACATTTTAGTATTAAGCAGTTTATAAGTCACGCGTTAATTTCAAGCACTATTTATGTTTGCTCATTCCAGGGTACGGTATTTGAAGCCGAGATTAAGTGGAGACAGACCTTGACAAATCCTTGTTACACACGACGGAAAACTTGAATCATTAGTCTTGGTACAAAGTAGATAGATGCAGAAGGTTGGCTCCATACGATGAATCTGCCTAGCCTTTTCCTAAATATGTTGGTCTAAACACGCACCTGAATACCAGGGGGCCTAGATAAAGTCACATTTTCACTAATGATAACGAAATTAGATACATCCGAAATGTATGGAATTGACATAACCATTCGAAATGTCACGTGATCAATCGTTTTCGATCGCTAAGTGCTAGACATGAACATTGTACTTTCTTCTTTTATGTATAGACCTAAACTTCTGTATCGATTTATTTTGTGTGTTTGTGTTCGCTGATGTGCGCTGTTCTAATGGAGGAGGCATGTTTCGGCAGTTTTCATGTTATCCAAGAGTTTCTTGACATTGTTATGGAGTCGGGTTATTGAAATGTAACTTGTCTCGCCTTTGGTCGTTGGGTTTGTACTAAATAGCCGTCGCGGAGTTTGTTGACGCAAATTTTAGGTTGAATGGATAAGAGTAACTGACTTAGTATGTAGGGAAGTACCGGATTGAGTGCACTTTTGGATGTTAGTGTAAAGTATGCATTGGAATGTATCGATTGAACATGAGCTTACCTACGTATAATATACTTGTTTCAAAAATAATGAGGCCATGCGATCGAATATTAGAAGATATTTAATAATAATACGAAAATCTGACAGTCAGTCTACCAAGAAGTATCGTATTGCCTAGTTACTGGATTGTGGAGTTCAGATAGGCAGTGCTCCATGTAAAATACTGGTATTCAGCTGCATCCGGTTAGACTGGAAGCCGACTCCAACATAGTTGGGTAAAGGCTAGGCAGATATATTTTAAAAGTACCAAAATACGATTCCCCATTGTTTTGTAAAGTACTTAAAAATATATATTTTTCTGTTCATCAGTACACTTGGTCCGATTTCACCAAAATTGTGTTCAGCACATTTTTTCACAGCCATTCTGTGTTGAACTCCAACAGTGCACGTACTGAGCTGCAGATCCTTTTCCACCATCAAAATGGGGATGATGTGGCGTCAGAATAGGGGATTATACTATATTATTTGTTTAGTCCGTATAAAAAAATAATTATAAAAAAATATTGTACACTTATTTTTTCTTTTTTTACGTTATTCAAAGATTACGTCTGTACAGACGCCAGCACATCAAGCTATCCCTAACTGTCAAATTTTCTCAATTAAAAATGTACCTTATGTCTTAGCAATAAAGTTGAAATACTATCAAAGAAATTTGACAGATTGTGGTAACTTGATGTGCTGGCCTCTGTACATTGAGTTAAAATGTGGCATGACGTCACAAGTAGGTAGTTTTTATACTTACTTGTGACGTAGCGAGCCCCACTCCCCAACATTAATGCTTTTTTATCTACGTCAATTTCTATTATTATGATAAAGCAAAAAATACGTGTTAAATATTTTTTTATTATATGATGGACGGACTAAATAAAACTTCTAATTTTTTAACCTAGGCATCATCCCTAATAGGGATTAGAAATAACGTAATTAACTAACATACATTTTGTAAGCGTACAGTGCAGTACGTTTGTAAACGTTTGCTTGAGTAGGTCTACCGAAAGAAACATTTGTGCCGTACACTGTGTAGTACTGTGTCGCACAGTGCCTGAATAGTGCCTAGTCAAACATATTTAATAATACGGACATAAAATAAGTTAATTCCACAAAATTCACCAAATAAAGACCAAAAGACAAGTTTATTAGAGATTTATAAGCCAACCACGTTTGCCAGTGATTTCAAGGAGGCTCATTACCACTTAGGATTCCGGTCAAACAATACACAGGGGACTGTAATGAAGGAATAGAATAGGCGAGAATCGTACGTGAGTCTAGATACGAATAACAAAGTCGTGGCGTGACGGTGGTGGGCTAGGGAAGATATTGCTTTGTAGTTAGAAAAAAGACTGGTGTTAAAATGAGTCATTATCCTCATCATTATCGTTTCAGCTGAAAGACGTCCACTGCTGGACCTAGGCCTCCCCCAAGCACCACCACTTCGACCAGTTCTGTGCTCCCCGCAGATTCCCGCGGCCTTTACAAGGTCATCGGTCTACCTTGTGGGAGGTCTTCAAATGCTACGCCTGCCAGTATGCAGTCGTCAATCTAGAACCGTTTAGCTTCATCGTCCATTTGTTCTGCGAGCAATGAGTAGTCCATGATAAATCAATTAAATTTAAAATATCGGATTAGACGTGATTGTTTTGTATTATGAGGGAGTTTTTAAAAAAAAAAAACATCTACATACATAAATTTATTTATCTTTATAAAAAGACACAAAAGTGAACCGGACCGCCTTGGTACCTTAACTTTTGGTAAACCTGGTGGTGCCAGTATTGTGGAAGTATTTCAACTTTGATTGTTTATTGGGAGCACCTCAATATCAATAATACTCCTAGGTTTGGAAAATAATGACAAAACCTTCAAGCACCTTGTCACGAACAACTTGTACTTCTATATTAGAAGTGCCTATGGCGTAGCATCTCTGAGCTACGGCGTAGCACCTCTGTACTACGCCGTAGCATTTGCATTTCTAACCACGCACCGTATGATTTCAGTTGGTAGAAGATACGATCCATCATTCAACACTTAACAGAAAGAACCGACACATTTGTGAAACAATATCAATGCATAAAAACGTCGAATTTATTCATAAACAGACAAACGGATATATTTCTTGCCTCGTTCCCGAACGATTCTTAGCCCAGTCACGGAAACGGATATCGAGATACAGATGGCCGAAGGAAATAGTCAGCCAGGCAACCGACAAGTAAAAATGATCATTGTTATGTTGGCAATTACTTTTCCATGAAAAAATGCCAAGTACGTGTCGGAGCACGCACAGTGTAGGGTTCTGTAGTTGAAATATTTATATTTTTTTAATATTTACACAGTATAGATTTTAGTGACCGCAAAAATAGTTTGTATTTCATGAAAAAATCCAAAGTTAAAACTGCGGTTCATCATCTGCCTAGCCTTTTGCCAACTATGTTGGGGTCGGCTTCCAGTCTAAGCGGATGCAGCTAAATACCAGTATCTGAATACCAGTATTTCACATAGAGCGACTGCATATCTGACCGCCACAACCCAATAACTGGGCAATACGATACCACTTGGTAAGACTGGCTGTCAGATTTTCGGGCTTCTGACGACCCATAACAACTTTCAAAGATGCACAAATGACAGCCGGGACAAACAGCTTAACGTGCTTTCCGAGGCACGGAGGAGTCTCGGTATGTAAAGATGGTCACCCATCCACGGCCAACCTTGGCAAGCGTAGCTTAACCTGGTGGATCGACCTGTGCGGCTGTTAGTACTTAGCCACGAGCTCCTCAAGTTAAAACTGCGGTTGTAATGGCAAAAATCCCATATCTCCAAAACTTTTCACTTAAATATTTTTTTTATTTTTTATTTTGGGATCCAACGATACCCGGCACGCTACTGTGTATTGATTTCTTATGTTTCTTCTCTTGTTTAGATGCATGTATGTGGAGAGCCATCACTAGTTTTTTTGACGTGACGACGTCTAATAAATTGGAGAACGCCGGCTGCATGCGCGAAAAAAAGATGACTCAATGTCCCATTACTAAGCGGGATTGTCCGAAAGGGTTACCGCTACCCCGGAACATAAAGGGCTAAGGAAGGAACATGGATGGGTTTTAGTCAGTAACAGTCTGACACTCCCTTCCGCTCCACCCAGAAAGTGTCATTGGATGATTTCCCAGCCTTAAAAAAATGTCACGTTGCGCTCATTGTTCGCTTGCGCCGCATCTATCTCTCTTCCACTCGATTGGCCTCATGATGTTGTCACGTTAAACTATCGTCCGTAAACCAATTTTACAGACAGCCAATTTTTTGTCATTTCATTTACACCAATTGTTTAGCTGTGCACAGATTTGTACTTCTAAATCCTCTTATAAATAAACATTGTATAGCGTCTGTATCTCTCAAATGTCAAATTTCTGACGACTGAAAGAGAGATATCAGTGTGTTACTATTTCATCACCTGATAGAATATGTTTATTAGTAAACGGGTAAGAGTAAAATGGCTGTGTAATATCTGGATGACCTGATATAATACGTTTATTAGTAAAAGGGTATGAGTAAAGTAACTGTGTAAAGTCTTGATGATAGACGGACATGACGAAATCGAGTTCCGTTTTTGCCATTTGACTACGGTACCCTAAGAATGGTAACTTTGACTTTTTTGCGGACTACTCCAGATTTGCGTACATATCGGTAGAGATTGATGAGTTTACTGTATCGGTTTTAGATAGAAAAAGCCTTTTATGCAGATTCGGAATGAATAAAATAAAACTTAGGACAAGTCCTTTAGGGATAATCAATCTTATGTGTGAAAAAATGTTAGGAAGGTACTGTTTTTTTGCGTTTTGATAAATTGCTAAAATTAATGCTTTACTGACTTAAGTTAAGCTGATTGTTCTGTAAGAACATTTAAATAATTCAACTTATTTTAAATATATCTGTTGAAGAAGTGTAGTTTTCACCATATTTCTTTTACCAAGAAGTTTATGTCAAATCAGTGAGACAGTGTCATGGGTGGGACTGTCCTATTCCGATAGTCAATCGTACACATATAACGTATAGCTTCCAATACGCTACGTGGGTGAACCAAGCATTAAGCTGCCGTTGCGGTCTCAAGAATAACATTCATAAAACATACATACAACAAACACCTCGCTTGTAATCCCGGCAAGCCGTGATATATTTAAATCCTATGTAATAGGGGTAGAGATTATGGCCATCAACCAGGTACATACCCAGATTCCGTGCTGCTACTAGAAAAAACCTGATGAAAAAGCTCAACAAATCTTACGTTACAAGATATGAGTGCAGAAAAATTTACTGATACCTGAGACATCAAGAAGTGTTTTCATAATTATTATAAACTGGCAACCATACCTTGCTTAAAAAAAAAACACAGGCAGACGAAAAATAAACAATATAATGTACAGAGGTCAACCACTTTACAGCTGGCGTCTTGCAACGGTTATCAGTTTCCAGCTGATTAATAATATTTGAGTTATTTCACCGCACCCTAACATTTTATATGTCCAAACGAAATAACCACATCCAACGATTCGGGCCCCTACATCCGAAACCAGCTTCATTTGAGGCTCTTTGAGCTGCACCTGTTACCGCTGACAGCTCACACTTCTTCACTATAATGTATCTGTACCATAACAGCTCAACAATATATTCATCGGTACTTCTTCACAATAATGTGTATCTGTCTTAAGGGAAAAGCGTTGGTGTAGCCGGCGAAATTTCAAACGTGTTTTTGTATTTTCAGGTCATTATTAGGTTGAATGTTGATCAAAATATGATTCGTGGTCGTAGCGAGTACATATTTACATAATTTTATTGTAATCAATGTAACCTACTACCAACTAGCTTCATATCTCTGACTGACCGAGACCCTTGAAAATTCAAAAGTGCCTGTAATTGGTTTATTTGAAACTAGCTTCCGCTCGCAAAATATGTCGACAAATTATACACATAAACCTTCCTCTTGAATCACTCTATCTATTAAAGAAAACCGCATCAAAATCCGTTGCGTAGTTTTAAAGATTTAAGCATACATAGGGATATAGGGACAGAGAAAGCGACTTTGTTTTATAATATGTAGTGATAAATACTTTGAGTTTGAGAAATCATGACATTTGACGACAATTCTCACTTAAATATAAAGTTGTATCGAAGACTTTAATGATTATTATTCTGTAAATAAATACTTGGTACGGCCGCGTATCATACTTTGATTCAACATACAATCTGATACTGACCTACAAATTGCAAAAACCGTGATAAAATTAGAATTTCGCGGGCGATCCTGTAGTTTTCACCTTAAGTATGTTCATTCCTCAAGTAGGTAGCGTTTTGTTTGTTATTTACTTAGTACTTTACCTGTACCTAAGTACATAAGTACTTGAAACTTTGCAGTAAATCAGTTTGAACCTTTGGTTTGTGCTAAAAATATGGGACCTAGTATTTGTATTTGAATGTATGAGTATACGCTTTAAGTGTTGAAGTAGTTTTAACACAATTCCTAACAGTTTTGTAACCTTAAAACATCACGGTTGTAATACTCAAAGGGTTCGGCAGAGATGTAACTATAATACACCCAAATTTCGCCAGACATGTTTAAGTCCAAGTCAAAAAAACTTTGCCCGACCTAGGTATCGAATCCAGGACCTCATAATCAGCAACAGCATTTGCGACAACTACACCAACAAGGTCGTATAGGCTAGATTTTTCACAAAACCATAGATATTTTGTCAGTAACCATCTATAGGCCCCTAATGACGGGTACAGTGGGGGACATAACTACCCAACGGATTGGCCATCTCATTTGTTATTATGAGGGCCCTGCTACTTACCCTTTTTCGTAATAACCCTTAAGTCTTTTTTTATGACACCCATGGCTATCAAAACAAAGCTCTTGTGTCCGTACATATTATGTCAATGGTATGTAGGTATTAAAAAATAAAACAGACCAAACTTATTTCAAGTTGATGCCTGTTGGTACAGAGGCCAGCACATCAAGTTACCACAATCTGTCAAATTTCTTTGATAGTATTTCAACTATATTGCAAAGACATAAGGTTCATTTTTAATTGAGAAAATTTTGGCAGTTAGGGATAGCTTGATGTGCTGGCGTCTGTACTACTGGTGTTCGAGAGGTCCCGGACCGGCTTCTGCATGTGTCCCCGTTTGGTGGCAATGGGCTCACCAGCTAAAGAATAAAGGAAACAGTTTATATGGGACTCGCAAAGGAAGATTACAAATTAAAAAAAACAAAATTTTAAAAACAAAAGTAAATTCCAAATAAAAAGGTCCTATTACATAACTGGCTAAATGTGGGTGTGAGGTACGAACGCCAGCACATCAAGCTACTCCAAACTGTCAAATTTTCCTAATTAAAAATGAACCTTATGTCTTTGCAATAAAGTTGAAATACTATCAAAGAAATTTGACAGATTGTGGTAACTTGATGTGCTGGCCTCTGTACGAACGCCAGTACATCAAGCTACCCCAAACTGTCAAATTTTACCAATTGAAAATGAACCTTTTGTATTTGTAATAAAGTTGAAAAACTTGACCTGCTGGCCTCTGTACACCTCAGCCAAGCCGTTTAGGGAATACACAGTCGTCATGCTATGTTGTTGTTTAAATAAAATATAATAGAGCAAAGGTATTATACTTTGGTCCTATGAATACCACAGTACCAAATAACAAAGTCTAAAAATAAAACAAAATGTATTACTTATTTTCATTCTTTGAACAATAAATTGGGTATAGAGACGAAATACCCAACAATTAATTTGGTCCTTTTAAAAAAAAATGATTGATGATTGAGAGTATTAAATCTTAAGCGCCTTTGAGTGGCAAATTAAATGTATTTGTCAACGTCGCGTCGAGACGAAAATAAACGTGAGCGGTACAACAGCTGGGTTTTCTTGTTGATATTTATTGTTTTATTTTGATTGGGAATTTGTGGAACGCAAGAGGATAAACAGGGGTAGTCTGAAGTAATTATTGTTTGGTGACGTTGTAAATTGTGTTTGTTTTTTAGAAAAATAAATTTAAATGGGACAGAAAAACGTGCTTTAAAAATGATAAGTTAACTCAATTAATAAAGAAAAAAAAATAGATTTATATTTTAGCATGTTTGTTAATATATGAGCACCGTGTATTTATGACATAATTATTTTTACCTGCCACTGTTGCATTTATTTTTCTTATCACGTTTTGTGGTAAGAAAGTATTTTTATTCTGGGTGCATCGTCCTCACATATAGTTTTATAATTTATGTATACAAAACATTGTAAAGTATTTTAGAAGAGTAACGGTGGAGTTTCTTGCCCATTCTTCTCCATAGAAAACTACCTTTTGGAAGGGGCGACTAGAATCAATTCTATTTCGAGTTCATTTTGACAACCAAAAGTGCCTTTTTTGTGCCTGTTTGAAATACATTATTTGACTTTGACTTATCACGGGCTCAGATCATACATAGTCGACAGTTGCACGTGGAGACTGCTACAGAAGGGCACACATTGGGAACATTTTGTGAATAAGCCGACTATCAACCAATGGTTCTGGAGTTTTCTAAAACGTGACTGATTTACACAATTCGGAACATAAATAGCTCGTTAGTAAATATTTAATTTTAGTAATGAGGGAAAATGTATATATTTACCGTCGAATGTTTTTCGGACCAAAATGTTAAGGACAGATATTTTTATTTAAAGGTATCTTACACATAATCTATACTATTATTATAAAGCTGAAGAGTTCGTTTGTTTGAACGCGCTAATCTCTGGAACTACTGGTTCGAATTGAAAAAGTTTTTTTGTGTTGGATAGTCCATTTATCGAGGAAGGGTATAGGCTAAGTAACATCACGCTACAAACTTTAACACAATATAACCTCACGCCAGTAACCAGTAAGAGCACACAGACTCATAATTCAACACAACATAATATTATTTGGGACAGATCTCTGATAACGCGATCACAAGTAACCGTTTACGAGCCAAACTCATTAACAACATCTTCACAAATCTTATCTCACCATTAATCTAAACATAATCGCGAGGATATTCGCGAAACCCATCCAATTACTGACCTACATAAATACCACTTCACCCTATCGCACTATTCATAAACAAAGCGACCCTCGTATCATAATATAAATAATGCTAATCCTAAAGGTTGACACTTTCACAATGAACCTTTGTAATCCAGAAATCGGCTATTAAAAATAATTATTATATTCTCTTGAGTTGTAATTCGGGGGTTTGTTATCTTATGGAAATACCTTTATTGAATGGGTCACTAAGGGCTGATTTCACTAATGCAACTGAACGCGATCAGGGGCTCTATTTTGTAACTTTGAGTTAAACAACACGACATTGACACTATCGACACACTACAGACATTATGTTGCGACTGTTGCAAATTTGGTAGGTTCAATGGCCTTTTAGTAGTGACTCAGTAGTGTGTCGATAGTATGTCGATAGTGTGGCAGTACAATAGTTTTCAGTGTTAAAATATTTACCGACTACATTAACTTTGGCCATCACGATGACATTGACACATCATAGCCAAGCAGACTACCAATTATTAAAATAGTCTTATTATGGCGTTTTAATGGCACTACAGTGGTAAGTCAATAGAATAATTTGAGAGTAATTTGTAGAAAACCAAATATCAGTGATGAGTCTATTGAGACACTACTTACACACTACCGACACACTATTGACAAGTTGGTTATTTTACAGAATTGGGCCCTAGTTCATCTGTCGCGTTTCAATGGCACTACTACTAGTAAGTCAATGACCATAAGTAACTTGTAGAATACCAAATATCAAGGATTAGTCTATTGAGACACTACCTACACACTACCGACATACTATTGACAAGTTGGTTATGTTACAGAATTGGGCCCCAGTTCATCTGTCGCGTTTAAGAGCTGTCAGTGTCATTGGGAGCTTGCTTGCCCACATTTACATGGGACTAAAACATAATGTGGCCATACAATCTCTTTGATTGAAGAGCGAGATTTTGTTTGATGAGGTGATTGTATTGTGAAAATGTTTGTGAAGTATTAAAATTAATCTTAATATTTGAACCGACTTTAAAAAAGGAGTGGGTTCTCAATTTGACTGTCTGTTGTTTTTTTTTCATATGTTTGCGCGACTACGCCGCCAATTATGAATTGATTTTGTCGATTCTTTTTTTTATTGGTTGGTCATACTTCATAGGTGGTCCCATATATTTTTATTTAACTTTGCTTGAATAGTTTTTGAGTTTGCCTTGATACGTATTTAATCCACCCTTTTTATCTAGCGGGATTGTCCGAAAGGGTTACTGCTACCCCGGAACATAAAGGGAACATGGATGGGTTTTAGTCAGTAAGAGTCTGACACTCCCTTGCGCTCCACCCAGAACGGGAGAAGTCATGGGGTGATTTCCCAGCCTTAAAAAAAAACCTTTTTATCATGATGATATTTTAGTATTTCAGGTCACTGTTGTTTACGAAGCAAGTTTAGTAGTGGATACGAATTGTTACGGGGACTGTAGGGTAGGTAGGTACAATAACTCAAAAGTGAAAAATAAAAAACTTGTTTACTAATATTTTCCGCTGCCGCTTCCCACCCAAACCTCGTCCTAACTCGCACAAAAGATAAATGTTCGCCCACGGCCAGTACATTATTCGTGGTTTAAAAATCTGAACGATCCATCAGATGGCGCGGTTCCGACCGGTGACATTAGGTAGACCATTAGCTTTCAATACCAGTGTCCTTTGCTTTGAAAGGGACCAAAGAGAATTATCACGTTTTCTCACTTGGTTGAAGGGATATTTATTTCTTTACGAGAGCTAATGTTTTTATGGCTATACCATAGAGTCTAATTTAACATTCGTAGTGCAATTTAATTTTGACATTTCAACTACATTCATTGCATTATTTCAGGTGTCTGGCAGATGATTTTTTGAAACTTAAGAACACACATTTAGTTCTATTTTGTTGTTTCTCCGTAATTTGGGTTCAGGCGTTCTACTCCCTAACTCCGTCAACGAAGCAACGGGCCCGTCCGACAGTAGTCCGATACGTCGTAGTGGGTTCACTTTCCCTATCCCTACTCCCTAACGATTTCGGATCAATCAGAACGGGACGGAATCATAGACTACTTATAGACTAGTCTTATATTCGTGAACGAAAGACGCATGACAATAAAGTTGCGCTAATTTACCGGTCGTTATTTGTATGCCTCTGTTGCAGCAGTAAAAGCGACGATAATAAGGAGTTTCTGGGTTGCTTCGAATACCACATCACCCAAACCAGCGAAACACTAAGGCATAAGTCTCCTCACAAATTGCCTTATTATGGTGCAGGAAGTATCAGGCGCCACAACCTTCAGGATGCTGTTGTGACTGCCTCTTATTCTGCTCAGGAGTGACGCCGTCAAATTTATCCGTCATTATAAATATGCTAACAGAAATAAATGAAGAAAAGTAGGTAAAACCCAAAACACTGGTAGTGTTTAATTTTGTTGTTGCAAAACAAAACCTAATTATAAACAAAAATTAAAATATCCAGTTACTTAACGCAATTTATAATTAAACCCCAAACAGCACACACAATTAATGCAATACACGTTACCGGAAAATCACGATACAATGCTTTACAGAGCGCGCTTGGGCTAACACGTAATATGGAATATGCATATGAAATGCAGGTGCGAATATGTGATATAACGCCAACGCATTCGATTTGACCGGCAATTATCGCCGCGGTTACCATCTAACATTCATGCATTCAAAACTATGACGCGAGAGCGATAGACATTTTAATTGGTGTGGAGTATGGTTGGTAGGACCGTAATAAGTGGGTTTACGTAGAAATATTCTACCTATATCTATACTAATATTATAAAGAGGTAAAATTTGTAAGTTTGTAAGTTTGTATGTAGGGTAGGTAATCTCCGGCACTAATGATCCAATTTCAAAAATTTTTCACTGATAGAAAGCTACATTATTCCTGAGTGCTATAGGCGCATTATAGGTGTATTATATTTATATCATACATATTAGCCGAGCTATCGCAATTTTCGTCTAGCAAGTCGGAAAGAAATACCTCCGGAAACAGAATTATTTGCATGCGCTGCCTAAAGAGTTACAGTGGGATCCTGCCGTTTTGCCGAAAAGATTTTGCCAAATTTTCATTACCCAAACAAATTTTAGCAACCTTTTTTTATACCAATGTAATATTTGGAATAATTTTAGTACGCACATTTTCATTTGGTCAAATGTTTACTTGGCAGATTATTACCAAGGATAATGTCATTAAGGCTTTTGGTCTTTAATCAAATGATTTATTACAGCAAACAATATTTAGACAATAAACGTTTAGTCAAATGATTTGTTATGACAAAAAATATAAAGGCAAAAATAAGATTTTTTCTATTACCTTGTTAAAATATAGAATGATTTCATTTTCTGGCAAATAACTTAAAGCCAATAAACATTTTACTTGTTTGTTAAATTTGATGTCATTTGCGTATTTCTTTGTAAGCGTGCGTTATGTTATGTGCTTGAATTTGTCTGAAACAAGTCAAATTTATGGTTACTAGACATTAGGTTATTTATGGAAGTAGTTACAGTAGGTTATTAATTTAAAAAAAAAGGTTAGGTTAGGTTAGGTTAAAACTGTGACCACCTGCGCACGAGCCGAGCGAGCGTAGCGATCGGTGCCGCGGCAGCGGCCGGCGAGTGCCAGAAACGACTAGATTATGTAGAAAAAAATATGGAAAAAAGAGATTATTTTTAGGAGGCTATCGAGAGAAATAATATAATTATAATAACATTATTATTAACCTTTTAGAATTTGTCCCAAGTGGAAAAAGCACCCTTGACTAAACAGAAATGGTAAGTTTAAAATTGACGACACCAAATATTTGGCTTATTTAATTTTGCGTAAAATATGTTATACCAACTGAAATATTTGACTAGATAAAAAATGGTAAAAGTACTAGTTGGTGAACAAGTTATTGTTCAAACGTTCACTTGCCAAACATAGGTTTTCGTAACAATTATTTGTAAAGAGATTTTTTGGTAAGTAATAATTTGGCAAATGAAATTATGCGAAAATTTGTTTGGGAAGTGATAATTTGGCAAATTCATTTCGGTAAAACAAGGGAGACCGCAATTATCCGCGGACGAAGTCGCGGGCAGAAGCTAGTGTGTTTATAAAAGCGAAAGGTCACTCATTCGTACATTCACTCAATCTTTTTCTTTTCGTGTGGTTCGTGACTAACCTTGTGTCAGAGTTTTTATGCCATGCCCATGGGCTTCTGACTTAGCTTCACATACTGTTGAGACATATCTCTCAGGCATGCCGGTTTCCTCAATTACTGATTATTCACGAAATCTCAGCATATGCTTTTGAAACTATATGAGCCAATCTGCAAGGCTAAGGTACTCACTTCCCGAAGTGCACAGGATCTGTAATGTAAGTCTTGTAACACCTTGTTTACTATATACTTGTATTCCGGTCCTGATATGAGTGAATCTCTGCTGTATACATCAGCTTATGTTGTGGTAAAATTATGAGTTAATCAGCAGTGGTTACTACTGTGGGTGTACATTTAAGTACCTATCAACTTTAATGCAAGCGAATAAACAGTTCTTTAATCTCTGTAGTTATAGTCTGAGGTACGCTTTAAAAGAATAATGTATTATGTCGCAAGTAACCGTTAGTGAACCAACCTGCAACTTTATTTAAATTTGTATTACCAAATACTAATTTAAATTGATCTAATGATAAGCAACAACGTCACTTGATGCTCAGCGAGCGATATTGCCCAGCGACATCTAAATGCCTGTTGCAATTACTTTAACTCTCAACGCTCGACTCAGCGCATAAAGTTGAAAATCCAACAGCGCGTTTTTATTTAGGTGTCGGCTAGTATTGGTTAAAACGGGTAAAAGGCTTCCAAAAAGTGTTTATCTAATCTTTTCAACATAGAATATCGTACAATCACTACATAGTATAAAGTAAAGTCACTCGCCGCGTCTGTCCTAATGTCTGTATGTATGCTTAGATCTTTAAAACTCCACAACGGATTTTGATGCAGTTTTTTAAATAGATAGAGTGATTCAAGAGGAAGGTTTATATGTATAATAACATTCAATTACCGTCACCCACGCGGGCGAAGCCGTGGGCAGAAGCTAGTAAGTAAATAAATGGTTAAAATTGTGTCAACTTTAACCACACAAATTATGACGATGGCATCCAATTGTTTGATTTCATTTCAGTACAGATAATGTCAGGAATAATTCAACCAGTATTCGTATTACGATCCGTGGAAGTTTGACGCGAAATGCTTACAAAATGGATGGCACACCAATAATTTGTGAATGTATCCTGATACATGTGGATATATTACAGTGCTGGCCCAATAGTCACATATGTATTGCACGAAATTAAAATTCCGTCGATAAACCGCGTATGAATTTTGATTGTTGTAAAATGTTCAGGAAATTCTTTTGTTTCTGAATAAAATTACAGTAGTAATTAAACGTTGGCGATGAAATTCTCATGCAATGTATTGCAAGAGAAGTTCACTCAGCTTTTGTGAGAATCTGACAAGAACTAAGCACGAGCTCCACCGTGGGGTCGTGGGCTTGCGTGCTCCTAAGAACTCTAGGTCTATGACGGTAAAGTTTAATTCGCCAAAACAAGTCTAGGGTGAGGAGCCCGACCAGGTGAGGTGAGGTGTTACATAAAAGGCAGCAAGTAGTGCGCTGTTAAGCGGGATTGTCCGAAAGGGTTACCGCTACCCCGGAACATAAAGGGCTAAGGACGGTACATGGATGGGCTTTAGTCAGTAAGAGTATGACACTCCCTTCCGCCCCAGAGCGGGAGGAGACATTTCATGATATCACACCCACAAAAAAATAATAATAAAGTGGTGCGCAGTGGGGCAATAGTGATCCCAACGACCGTATGTCCCTGGAGAGGCACTGTTCCTCATTTTTGGCTTGCCTTCATTGACCGGCTGGAGTGACACTGACGAGCAGCAGAGCTCATACCTCTTTTCGCCTTTATTAGCTGGCTTGAGCGGAGGTTCTCAAGAGCAAATGTACTCGAATGAAGTAATTATTCCAGTGAGATTTAGTAGGGATTTAAACCGTAGTTCCTGATAGCCATGGAATACCTCTGCACTCGTCATGCATCTTAGAATAATATGTTGCCTACGTCACTATCCTATTGTGCTTTGCTAGTGTGCAAGTCAACCCATATTTTGGCTGGCAGGGGCATAGTCCTATCATAGTTCTAAGTTATCAATCCACTATATCCATCACCCAAATCCCCATCTCAATATGATTTGTTTCCATGATCTGTAATAGTCCTGCACCAGCCGCGGTTGCCCTTATTTGCACTTACATAGTGCATACAAGGATAATCGTCAGTTGACCAACCGACAAGTACTTATCATCAAAGCAACTCACAGAGACCTTGATGAAAAGTTTTCGCTTCGACCCCCCGTACACCTTCCAAAAGACTGGGACCAAGATATGTTAACATAATCATAATAATCGTCTATTAATAAATGCGGCATATCTATACTAATATTACAAAGAGGAAAGATTTGTAATTGTAATATTTGGTGGGATAATTTCCCACATACACGCGGGATAAACCGCTGGCAAAAGCTAGTTGCCAATAAATTACTTCAACAATGGAGATTGTTCTACGCCCATACATTGTTCGCCCTGGAGCCAACAGCATAGAAAAAATCATTTTCTATTTGTAAACTTCCCTCAGTAGCCCATAAGAACAAAGTTTCTTGACGGACACTTAAGAGAAAAGATTTATTTAACGAAAAGGAACAGATTTTGAGGTTATTTTTTATAAAAGAAAACTTAAGTAATTCCTTCTAAAATCGCTATTTCTGGTTTCTACAAAGCATTAAACTTCAAATACAGTAAAATATTACCGTAAATATATTTGTATTATGCCTTTTAGGTACAGTTATTATTTATTGGTTGAAGTTTACTTTAAGCGAAGTCCGTTATCCGTAGTCAAAATGCTAAGGTGTCGTTTAAGCAGATCACAGAATCAGTTATTCGAAGCCAGGTCACGTTAAAAGCAATTCAAATTGTAGTCCGTTAAACAGAAACAAAATCAAAAACGCCAAAAGAAATCGCCAAATAGGTATTTAGGGTATATAGGTATTCACAACAACACAACACAGCCACAGGTTCGTCTCACCGACTGACGTAGTGACGTAGAGATGCTCTCTTGAAGATCAATCATTGTAGGTATATCGATTATCAATGACCACCTATTTAGTCTTTTTTTTTTTTAAGGCTGGAAAATCATCCAATGACTGCTCCCGCTCTGGGTGGAGCGGAAGGGAGTGTCAGACTCTTACTGACTAAAACCCATCCATGTTCCTTCCGTAGCCCTTTATGTTCTAGGGTAGCGGTAACTCTTTCGGACAATCCCGCTTACCTGGTAGGCTTGGCCCTGAGGGGGGGGCCCCTTCATACCTCCATGCCATCTGTCATTTTGGTCTACTATATTTAGTCTGTGGTTTTAATTTAGTATACCAAAATGACAGATCAATATGTCAAATGTAAATTATTTTTTTCCGTTTCAAACATAAACACGTTGTTGCTATGATTCTACTTCAATTAAATTAATGCTAAAATAAAATATTTTGTTCTCAACGAACAATGTGTAACGTTTTCGTTTGCGTCATTTAAAAATAGAGTTTAAGTACTTAAAAAGTAAAAATATGGCTATTGAAGTGATTATGAGAACAATTCACTAGAGTTGCGTCGTAAATGACATTTCAATCGTTAAATGAGAGATTTTCTGACAAGTGAAAAAACATAGTTCAATAGATGGCGTGGGTAAAAAATACGTCTTTGTTTTACTGGCTACTGATAGCAAAAATAAGATCCGTAAATAAGACAGCTTATTTGATGTCAAAAACCTGAGACAGTGACGTATTTTTTACCAACGCCTCTTTTGAACTAATATTTTCTCACTTGTGAGAAAATTCCTCATTCGACTAGTAAGTACATTTTGTGAGTTTGTTTTGTTAATTATATTTTCATCATAATCGTGCTAGGCCATATTCATCATAAGTCCCATTAAAATGTTCACGGAACTAATTCCATGAAAAAAATATGTTTTATGTTGCACATTTTGAATGTTTTGGAAGTGATAAATATCGAACATCCATTATTTATCACTAGATATTATGGACATCGACGTCGATATCGATATTTATGTAATATGAGCGAGAGTGACACTGTCAAATCTTTTGTGACATTCACATTGACAATTCCTTGAAAGGTGGTGAGTTCAGTTGGTAATAAAATCAATGAGGTCACTTTTAAAAACCTATTAAGAATTAAACAGTGTCCGCTTGAATTTATTATTTTTTAAAAGCATATTAAAATATTATTATAATTAACGTACACGTCAAATGTTTGTTGGTTATAGGGCGGTCTAGAACAATCTCCTTTGCTGCCAACACTAAGATGAATCTTAATACGGTTCGATACTTCTACCCACCTTAATATCTACGATCTTTATAAAAACACAACGATTCAAACAAAACAAAACCAAGTGGAGTGTAGCACAAGCGATGAACTTAAGCTTGTGTTTGCAGTACACAACAGGTGAAAGCAATACATTTAATCTCACTACTGTAGAGTCTTGTAGTACAAATATATGTAGGTACAGTTTAATTTTTCAGGTGCGCGAGGGTGAGCAATTCCTCAAAACGAAAAAAAAATCACAGAGCTCCGAACCCTCCTTTACTTATAGCAGAATTATTTGAATACTGCTTTACAATGGGAAAGAGATAGCTATACCTTCAGTAAAGCTTCAACTGTTTCTATGAGAAACAGATAGCTTTACTTTCCTTAATACTGCTCTTTGAGGTGATGGTTGGCTCCTATGGTCAGATGTGAATACAAACTAAAACTGCTTTAAAAGATTTCGGAAAAAGAAAAAAGACTCTTGCTAATTGTCAGTAGGCCAATTCTAATTAGAAACGTTCATAATGTACTCACCGTCTCATCAATTGAACCTGAGCAGAAATTTATTATTATTATGATTATATTTATATAATATATAATTGAGCGAGTAAGCGAGACATAAGAATGCGACGTTCATTAAAATACGAGAATTGATTGGTCAATAGGTCAAACCAAATTCAATTTCGATCAAACTTGTACAGACCGTACCTAGATGGCGCTGGCGTCGTATTAGATCACGTTACGGTTTCACTACGGGAAAAGTCATTGAATATCAGTATCAGTTCCGTGTGAGCACGCACTAGCGCAGTACGCATTACGCTCAAAATAATATATCGTCAACCTTTTTACGGTTCCATAGAGTATTAAAATACTCGGAGTTGATTTATGATGAAGACGTGTGCAAGTTGTAATGAGAAATGTATCGATGGTGTTCAATGTGCAAGCTGCAAAAAATTCCTGGATTTCTCCTGTGCAAGCATATCTGAAGGGGGATGGAGGAAGTTGGGTGCGGAGCGAAGAGCTCAATGGAAATGCCCTGCGTGTAGATTATTATCGCCGGCTTTGCTTTCTCCACAACCTACTGCCTCACTGGATACGGTACTCAGTGAAATACGTGAAATGAAGCAACAGCTACTGAACTTACCGACTTTAGTCAATGACTTAAGATCGATAAAAGATGAGCTGGCTGAGCTCAAAAAAAGCTATGATTTTTCTAGTGGTCGGCTCGATGAATTCGACACCCGACTTATTCGTTTAGAGTCAAAAGCCTCCGAGTACGAGAAGCTACAGGATACTGTTTCGTCATTGCAAGCTGAGTTGGTTTCGACAAAACTTGAGCTATCATCACACGATCAACGATCCCGGCTAAATAACGTGGGGATTAAAGGAGTGCCACTCAAGAAAGATGAGAACCTATTCCTAATTGTTGAAGCCATCGGCCGCAAAATCAAATATAGTTGTCCCAAGGCCCAGATTAACTACATCTCTAGGGTGCCTATGCAAAACTCCAAAGAGAAATTAGTGATAGTGAGCTTCCTTAACAGATACATAAAAGAAGACTTTATTGCGGCTGCACGCGCTGATAAGGATCTGTCCAGCTCTGATTTAGGTTTTCAAGGTGAACCACGGCGTGTTTATGTTAATGATCACTTAAGCGTTGAATCCAAAAAGCTTTTGAATACAACTAAAACCACCGCTAAGGAGAAATGCTACGAATTTGTATGGGTGAAACATGGCAAAATTCATGTGCGCAAAGATATCAACTGCAAACCCTTTATAATTCGAAAAGAAACGGATTTAAACAAAATTATCTAAACCGCTACTACGTGAATTTAGGATTATGTAATTGCTTTTTTCCATTATTATGTTTTAGTTTTAATCGATCACCACTTAATTGTATCTTGGTTTGTTATTGCAAAAGGTTTAACAACTCTGCATCGCTAATGAGCTTCTATTGTTCTCTTTGTCGCCCTGTTTGTTTTGAGGATCCAACTCATAATAATATGTCTACCTCGCTTGTGCATATGCACGTCTTGTGTTGGTGCTTGCCTGCTCGCTCAGCTGTGTTTTGCTTAATATCTAACGATTTACACATTCTTGCTATTTTAATTTATTTCTACCCGGTTTTCAAATATTTATCTTTGTCTCACGTTATCAATTATTGTTTACAAATGAATTGGCTAATCGTATCACATTATATTGGTGCTTATACAGTTACTCTTGCATATAGTGGTCATGGCTGATAACAGTGGACAGTGTCTGACTGTTTATTACCAAAACGTACGGGGACTGCGCACAAAAACAGACTCGTTTTATCGTCAGGTATCATTGAATTCTTATGATATCATTGTTTTAACGGAGACGTGGCTAATCGATGGTATGTTAAACTCGGAGTTGTTTGATGACCGTTACATAGTGTGGCGTCGTGACCGGAATTATGCTATGACTGGACAAACGCGAGGTGGTGGTGTACTTATCGCGACGCGTAGAGAATTACCTGTTACCCCGCAACCGCTACTTCACTCTTCAGCGGAGGATGTCTGGATTAACATACGACTTAAAAAAGGGAACTCACGAGATTACGTAAACCTATATATTTGCGCTCTGTATTTATGTAAACAAAACAAAGGCTTGTCGTTTTCGAATCAACTTAATAATTACCTGACTAAATTGAACCATATAATTTTGAATAATACTTCCGATGTGTTTTTAGTTCTAGGTGATTTTAATATGAGTGGAATCTCGTGGGCTCCTTGTAACAATAACAATTCGCTAGTCCCGGTGAACCCCGCCACCAGTGACGAATGTTTACTCGCCGACGAGTTATGTACGCTGGACATTGGGCAATACAATGGAGTGGTCAATAGGTATGGGAAAGTGTTGGATTTAGTCCTCTCAAATAAATTAGCCTGTGTTAGTGAATGTGTCAACCCTCTAGTCACTATTGACGCCTATCATCCCGCTTTGTTAGTTAATGTTGACATCTTTGAATTACCTCCCCTGGACCATGCACCGCGGTTACGGTATGTTTTTAGCAAAGGCGATTTTGAGTCCATAAATAACGAGATTTACGCCGTTGATTGGGAGCGTCAGTTCTCGTCTCGATCTCTGGATGATTCAGTTGCGTACTTTATGGACACTATAAAAGATTTTCAAAATAGGCATATACCGCAAAAGCTTATACGTAATAAAGCATACCCAATTTGGTACAGTGCTTCACTCATCAGAACTATTAAGGAAAAGTATAAATATCAGAAAAAAATTAAGTCATATGGCAATAAATCCGATGAATTAACTTTTAAATGCCTGCGCGAAAGAGTTAAGACTAAGGAAGCCAAGTGTTATAAGTACTACCTCAATCAAACGGAAAAATCAATCAAAAATAACCCTAAGCACTTTTGGACCTTTGTTAAAAATCGCTATAACTCTAATGCTACTCCTAATACACTAAATTACAAGAATGAATCATTGCTCACTGGTGATTCTATTTGTGAGGCATTTTCTTCATATTTTCTATCAACCTTCCTTAACTCCACCTCAACTAATAACCCCAGTTCAGACATTTCCTCCTCTGTCAGCACTACACCCCTGTCTGATATTTGTCACATTGAAGTAAAGATCGACGTTGTGGCCGATTTACTCCGCAAGTTGGATCCATCGAAAGGTGCAGGGCCTGACAATATTACATCAAAGTTTCTTATTGAATGTGCGCCTTCCATTGCCTTACCTATCTCAATTTTGTTCTCCAAGTCACTATCTCAGGGTGTTGTCCCCAGAGTGTGGAAATCTGCTTTTATTACACCCGTACATAAGAAGGGGTCTAAAACTGAAATAACTAATTATAGGCCTATATCTAAGCTGTGCATTATAGCTAAAATATTTGAGCGGATTATCTATAACCAGTTATATTCCGCCCTTAAAAACTCGTTCAGCTTTTTTCAGCATGGTTTTTTGAGAGGACGGTCCTCCACTTCAAATCTCATTTTATTTAACGACTTTATTACTAGTGCTATGGATGACGGCAAGCAGGTCGATGTGGTCTACACTGATTATAGCAAAGCATTTGATCGGATCAACCACGACACCCTGATAATGAAGCTAAAGTGCATGGGCATTCATGGGGACCTCCTGAGGTGGTTCGCTTCTTATATCGATAATAGGTCGCAAGCAGTAGTGCTCAACAACTACATGTCTAGATTGGTATCTGTGCCCAGTGGAGTGCCCCAGGGTTCGTTGCTCGGTCCTCTCTTATTTGTGATCTATGTAAACGACATCGACCAGTGTCTGCATTCATCCAAATTATTATGCTTCGCCGATGACATGAAAATCTTTGCTAAGATCTCATCGATCGAAGATGGAATAACCCTTCAGGCTGACTTATGTCGTCTTGAAGATTATTGTCGGGCTAACAAACTGGACCTTAATCCATTAAAGTGCTCGGTTATCACTTATACTAGGAAACGTGCAGTCCTAACAACCACTTATACTCTATCGGGCCAAACCTTGCCGAGGTGCGATACTATTCGTGACTTGGGTATCCACCAGGATAGCAAGTTAGTTTTCGACACACACATTGACGCCATTGTCAAAAAAGCTTCTAAACTGCTAGGGTTTATAATGCGTCTCTCTAAATGCTTTTTAGATGCTAAAACACTAAAAATACTGTACTGCACTTTTGTTAGAAGTCAACTAGAGTATGCATCTCAGATTTGGAACCCACGTTACCATCAGTACATCGATCGCATTGAAAATATTCAAAAGCGCTTTATTAAATATCTTTGTTACCATCAAAAGATTCCGTACCATTCAGTCGATTATCTCCGACTCTGTAAGAAGTACCATTTGTTGCCACTTGAAGAAAGACGTAGGATTGCTGACTATCTGTTTCTGTTAAAGATTTTTAACAATAATATTGACAGCCCCGAGCTATTATCAAAATTTTATTTTAATGTGCCAAATAAATCATTTCGTTCTAATCCGCCCTTACGTGTACCTTATACCTCCACGAATTATAGGCAGAATAGTTTTATTGTGCGTGCAAGCAAGCAGTTCAATGAAATATGCAAGCAGCATGACTTGGATCCCTTCACGACTAGTGTGACGTCTGCTCGAAGGTGTTTAAGCCTCAATTTCTTCAAATAGCCACAACTATAATTTGTTTACAATAATGTCTTCTTAATTTTATAATAATGTTCTTACTGTAAACCAAATAACTTTAGACAAATTATGTAACATGTTAAAAAAAAAAACCTATGTATAACGTATTGCTGCTGTATGCTCACAAATATTAACCAGTCTAGCTCTACAAGCGAAGACTTGTAATTGGCTTCCTGTTAACTATGTGTTCCTTACTATTAAGTTTTTAAGCTGTAAGTCTTCCATGTTTAAATAAATAAATAAATAAATAAATAAATAAATAAATAAATAAATAAATAAATATTTTTCGTTGAAATTAAAGCAACACAACTACCTTTCCATGTCAGTCGTATAGGTATGAAATAGCTATTGCACAAAAAAATGACGTTAGCTATGAACGAATGAAATGAATGAAGGATAATATTTTACAGTGTCTCACCCCACGTCCAGTCCCTCGCTAGCCACTGTAAGGGCCCGTCGCGTGGCGCGTTATTCTGCGATCGATCGATATCACAATGAACCGAAAACATGCATTTGACGTACTACCAAGCGGTAACTTATTCAGCGAATTAGTAGATTTCACTGACACAGGCTACTTCGATGACCAGTCCCTGGGTGAGTCCTGGCCACAGACACGCCACGAAATGACGACGAACCTTCGGAAGGAGTTCCTCGAGTTTGGTGATTTACGCCAGGGGGAACCTGACGAGTGCGGCGATTCTTCTGATAAGAAGCCGTGCGTGTATGGTTATTTTTGCAAGAAGGAGCCACCTGAGAGTGATGATCCGCCTCAGGACGAGGAGTCATCACTGAATTCCACCCAAACCTTCACAATCCTCACTATGACGTGCACGCCACTAAGCTTTTCGAATAAACCCACTGACATGTCACCACAAATTACAGGTATTTCACCAGAAATGGCAGTTATATCACCAGAAATGGCTGCTATATCACCACAAATTACTGATATTCCATTACAAATGGCTATATCACCACAAATGACTATTACTTCACCGCAAAAGACTAGGATGTCACCACAAGAGAAACCAAGCTCAGTGCCGCGCATACCGAAGACTGGTATTTCACCAGAAATGGCTGTTATATCACCAGAAATGGCTGTTATATCACCACAAATTACTGATATTCCATTACAAATGGCTATATCACCACAAATGACTATTAATTCACCGCAAAAGACTGGGATGTCACCTCAGGAGAAACCAAGCCCAGTGCCGAGCAAACCGAAGACTGGTATTTCACCAGAAATTACTGTTATATCACCACAAATTATTGATATTCCATTACAAATGGCTATATCACCACAAATTACTATTACTTCACCGCAAAAGACTGGTATGTCACCACAGGAGAAACCAAACCCAGTGCCCCGCAAATCAAAGACTGGTATTTCACCAGAAATAGCTGTTATATCACCACAAATGACTATTACTTCACCGCAAAAGACTGGTATGTCACCACAGGAGAAACCAAGCCCAGTGCCCCGCAAATCAAAGACTGGTATTTCACCAGAAATGGCTGTTATATCACCACAAATGACTATTACTTCACCGCAAAAGACTGGTATACCACCACAGGAGAAACTAAGCCCAGTGCCGCGCAAACCGAAGGACCGCAAAAATGGGTTTTACTGCGATTTCCCGAGTTGCGATTCGGTCTTCACCATGAGAAAATACCTTAATGTGCACAAGAAGACGCACACAAACCCATTTCTGTGCACGGTGGAAGGTTGCAAGTGGCGATTCGCACGCCTGAACTGTTTCGACCGCCACATTCGCAGCAAGCACACCGCCACCAAACCATTCTACTGCCGCCACTGCAATTATCCTTTCGTGCGCTCAAACAACCTCACGAACCACGAGAATGTACAGTGCCCCCTAAGGCGCAAGCTGCAACGCAAAAAGAAGTAAAAAGCGCACTCTCCATTAAGTATATCCTTTTTTTCGTTGTCGTGATTTGTGAACATGGAAATAATTGTGATGAGCGTTGCTCCATTCTACGACAGGCCTAAGTATGACGCTACGTCGTGGCCGAGCCAACGAACCTTACTTTTTTTATTTCGGGCAAAGTATCTAGATGTTTTGGCCGTCGTAGCTTCGAGTAGTTCACCGACGCCGCCGCTACGCAGCGATGGCGCTTGTGCGACATGTCTGGGGAGTGCTTTCCCCGGATGCAGTTCAATGGTTCTAATATTTTGCGCGGGAAGTTTGACGAATCGTCCACGATGATACACCGAGCACAACCTTTGTTAAAGGGTATACAATAATTATTGCTTTGCTCTCATACTTGTATACTCTATATACACACTTCCGGCACAGACTCTTGTCTATTATTATGAGTAGGTATTTATGTGTATTTTATTCAGTAGTTTGAGCTTTTAGAATAAGATTGTTATTTAGATAGTGACTTATCATTTTTCAGAATACAGGGATGGTAGTATGAAGGGGCCCCTCAGGGCCAAGCCTGCCGGGTAAGCGGGATGGTCCGAAAGGGTTACCGCTACCCCGGAACATAAGGGAAGGAACATGGATGGGTTTTAGTCAGTAAGAGTCTGACACTCCCTTCCGCTCCACCCAGAGCGGGAGCAGTCATTGGATGATTTCCCAGCCTTAAAAAAAAAAAAAAAAGGGATGGTAGTAAATTAAGGCTGTGTTTTTAACACAGCTAAAAAATAGAGTAAGTATCGTAAATGGAGTTTCTTGCCCGTTCTCTCCACAGGTACACTGCTTTGGAATGGGCATCTATTCAAAATTGCCTGTAATTGGTTTATTTGAAACTAGCTTCTGCCCGCGACTTTGTACGCGGACCCTGTTGCTTATGCCAGCGACAACGGGGTCGCCATTTATGTTATTTTTTATAATTTTTTCCATTTAAATCTTTTATCACACTGAGCTTTAGTTTTATTTCATTCCAACAACCACCAAAACATACAGTCCATTTGTCATCGTTTTCATTTTGGTAACCGCATTATTATATTCCCCACTTGTCTCTAGAGACCTAGAACTCAATGCGTTGATACGGTTGGAACTCAAGCACAATTCTCTATCCGTGAACGTTTCCGACTCGCGAGACAATACATAACGTTCACAATCAGCGGTCAGTCGCACATCACGTGCCCCACTTGTCTCTAGAGACCTAGAAGTTGATGCGTAGATACGCTTGGAACTCAAGCGTAATTCTCTTTCCGTGAACGTCTCTGACTCGCGAGACAATACATGACGTTCACGATCAGCGGTCAGTCGCGCATCATATTCTTCACTGGTCTCTAGAGACCTAATGAATACGCTGAGAACGCAGGCGTGCTTTGCGACCCGAAGAGGTTTCCACGGAGCGAGTTGCAGCCTAATGTTCTCGAACAGCATCAAGTCTCTCCTGACGCTCTTCGGTAGATTCTTGGGATCTTATGATCCTCAATCTTATAGCTCTCTTGGAACATTGGGAAAGATTTGACCTCTTTCTAGGCATGGTCATAGTTTTATTGTGAAGATACCTGATCAATAAAAATCTAAATTAAAATGACTGCTCCCCTGCGTTACCGGGTAGGCTACCGTGTCACGAAGATAAATGGGAAAGGAAATTAAACACTCCAACAACATAAGCCCGATATTGATACGATAAAATAAAAAAATAAATAGGAGTTTTGGCCAGTAGAGTCAAATTTTCAATGATATACCATCGTCATCGAAAATCAGTCCTAAACTGATACGCCTTCACCGCGTGCAGGTACTCCCAGTTTATGTTATTTTATAATTACACAGTAAAATTAGTGATAGCTTTGATTTCCACATCAGATGTTTCTGATCTTCGATTTTTTTAAGTCAACAGGAAATGCCCATCATATTGAACAACAAAGACGTCAAAGACGTCATTCCTATATGTGTTATGTTGTAGCTAGGCTCTTGGAGTTCCACAACAGGTGTTCCAGATCTTCGATTTTTATAAGTCAACAGAGAGTGCTCATCAGATTGAACAACTTGTGCTAAGACGTTATTCCTATATGTGTTATGGTGTAGCTAGGCTCTTGGAGTTCCACAACAGGTGTTCCAGATCTTCAATTTTTATACGTCAACAGAGAGTGCTCATCAGGCTGAACAACTTTTGCTAAGACGTCATTCTTATATATGTTATGGTGTAGCTAGGCTCTTGGAGTTCCACAACAGGTGTTCCAGATCTTCAAATTTATTGTCTCAGCAGAAAATGCTAATCACGTGGAAAAATTTTTGCTAAGGCATCATTTTTGTATCTCTTATAGTTTAGCTAGTCTGTTCCGGTTCTGCATCAGGTGTTCAAGTTTCCAAGATAAATTATAGCCTATATGTTGCCCAGACTTAATACCTATACAACAAAAAAAAATCATTCCAATCCGTCCAGTAGTTCCGAAGATTAGCGTGTAAAAACAAACAGACAAACAGACATACAGACAAACAGACAATTTTTTTTTTTTGATTTCGTGCTCTACTTCTGTTTCTAAACCCCCCTCAATTATTATTTTTTTAATATATTCAATGTACAGACACAGTTTTTTTACTGTTTTATTATAATATGTATAGATATGTAATGTAATATAGATAAATGCTTTGAGTTTGAGTTCAAGGTATACCTACGAGTTTAACTTTTAACATCATACATTCTGTATTTTTTTTAGAACGATGTTTGTTAAATTTGTAAAATAATAGAAGTAGATAAACAGAAATCATGTTGTCATGTCAATTATTAAGATTCCGATAGTAATTTTATTCAAGTGTGCAATCTTATTACTAAATTCATATTATTTGTATTAGATATATAATAATATCTTTTTATAGTTACATACATAATCATCGTTGTCTACTAAATGCAAACCCAAGGTAATCCAATAAACGTTTCGCAAGGGGTGTAGGATGATCGAATTTATACTTTCGACTATAGAGTACCGCCAGCGCCCTCTGTCGGTGTATAGTCCGATACAATCCCGGTTCTTTTTTTAAACGAGCAACAAACTTTTATATTATTAGTCGTATACTACTACGAATAATTATATACAAGTTATATTTATGTTGACAAAGCTATTGCGACTAGTTTAGATATGAGTTCTAATGCGATGGAAATATAATATATGAATTCCCGCAATCACATTGACAATACTCGTCAAACATCGAACTAAAAAACGCAATGAACAAGCATACATTGATGAAGATTTGCTATACTATAAGTACTTTGCGCGTACTTAGATTGTACATTATATATATAGATTAGATAAGGGCCGGATTATTGCAGGTGAACTAGATAATATATAAATAAAGGACAGTGGCCAAAAATGGTACAATTGGTTCCCACTACCTTTTATAGATTGAAATAATAAACAAAGGTTTTTTTTTAACGAACGAACTAAACAAAGTCCTTTAAACTCTTGGGTTTCTTATTTTAGAAAGTATCTGTCCATCCATATCCATTAGCCAGGGATAGGCTTTAAATGTTCGCGGTGGCATAGCTGGATAGCGAACATTTCGTTTGACTGATTACGCGTGGTTTTAACGCACTTTAATAAATTAGTGTATTTGAAGACTTGTAACGGGCTGTTGGATAAAACAATAATATTTAGTTGAATATAACTAGCATAGAATTGTGTGATAATGTTTTAAACATTGGCTATTTCTCAAAACTTCTGTTACTGATACTCTTTGAATTTAATAAGGTTGCTTAGCTTGGGACGATATGGCGCTGTGTGAAATGTCCAAGGATATTATTATTATTATTATAATTATTTATGTCATTGCTGTAAAAACTAACATAAAATTTTTTTCACCGTCATTTTTAACCATCAATGAAAATTCTTAAATAAAAACAGTATTTCTTAACTTTAATAAGTATGTTCTAATAAAATAATGTACGTATAAATAATACCGAATTATTAATACTATTTGATTATATGATAGGGGTCCGTATTTCAATAATTATTATGAACAGGTTAGGTTAGGTTACATGAATTAAAATTAGCCTTATTATAAAATTATAAACAACGATTATCATCAACGATATGTAGAATTATGTGAAATGGCTTGTGCAAAACTTATTCCTAGCTTTACTTTAAGCCTGGAATACACATGCTATGTAGTAGCATATAAGCTGGCAAAATTCAAGCATATGCTACCTATTAGAACACAATAAGCATGTGCCTACTACAAAATGTGATCACTTGACGTATATGGAGAGCATGCTATAAATAAGCATGATAAGTATCAACACGCTTTTTATTAGCATGTGTATTCCGTGCTTTAAATTAAAACAACTATCGTAAAAGTAAAGAAAAGTAAATATTAATGTATCCAAAGTCATTTCTAAATGTGATTTGTATAACGTCACCACTGAAAACTGATTTTGGGCGGCAGTCTTTATAACTGTGTTTTTTTTTATTAACACTTGCGGATTATCTAGAATATTATATTTGTGATATTGGGATATTCCCGGCCAAAAGTATGGTGGTGGGCACAAATTAATCTTTAACTTAACCTAAAAGGTTAATGGGTTATATTGTATTACCCATTATCCTTTTTAAGCACGTTAGGGTATACCAATGTTGATGTAAAAGTAGTACATTGTTACATTATATTTTTGATATTTGTAGCAATTGTGTAATTGTTTGTGTCTGTTTACTGAAGTGAGAAATAATTCATAGTAAATAGATAGGTATATCAATGTGAATAAATATACAAATGTAAGCCACATTGAGAATCAAATGTTTGTAAATTATTCATGTTTGTAACAGCTTTGCGTGTCTGTTTAACAAATAAACGTCTTTATAAATGTATATAATTATGTGTATTTACTTCCTACGTACCTAGACTGTACCCTAAAAACGAAGTATTAGAACGCGGCGGCGATGCGATGCGACAGGGTGGGTCGCGAACAAGAAATATCTCGCGGACGAAATCGCGGCCAAAACCTAGTTGACTATAAAGTACGTTTACCGTGCTTAGAATAAAGGTCAAATTCGATAACTAGGTCCAAGTTTAGGATCGGACTAAAATCAAAATTGGTTTTGTACCTTGATGAGATGCTTTGTACAGACACCAGTACATCAAACTATTTCAAACTATCAAAGTTTCCCAATTGAAAATGAACCTTATGATTTTGTAATAAAGTTGACAAACTATCAAAGAAATTTGACAGATTGGGATAACTTGATTTGCTGGCTTCTGTACATAGCTTACTTTGAAACCTGGATGAACACATAGGGCTCTTTTAATCCTGATAGTACGTTCTCGTGGGTTATTTTCCTTCATCCACGCGAGCGAAGCTGCGGGCTAAAGCTAGTACGTAATACAGCAATCATTGCCAGCTTAAAAACTGTTTAAAAATGTAACATTTTAAAGTGAATGTAAAGAGGGATTCTGCGCGAGTTTGTTGAATTCTAAACGAGATAAAAACGTAGCCGTCACTCTCAGTCAAGGGATGATTGATTGGATTCCAAGCTATTAAAGGTTTCAACAAAAAGGGCGTTCTGTTTGAAATTTTACGGTTTTTGCAAAGAACCGTGTTTGCATGATGACGGTTTTATGTTTTGCAAAATCATTAATGGTTGTTCTCCTTGTGTGGGCTTGCGAGTTGTCACCTTTATGATGTTATTAAAATGCTGATTTTAAGTTTAGAATTATATACATTTTAGTCTGAAATCAGACAAAAGAAAATGTTTATTTACATGCTAAATTATAATATTGTTCGTCATTTGATCGTCACTACATAATCAGCCTGTAATTTACCTACTGCTGGGACACCTCTCGGCGAGATGTCAATCTTCACTCAAAAAATTAAACATAGAAAAGCTCCAGTCTGTGTTCGCGGCCATTACCACTAGGACATCATCATTCTCCTGCCCTTATCCCAATTTATTTGGGGTCGGCGCAACATGTCTCTTTCTTCCATACTTCTCTATTAGTCGTCATTTCGGTGGAATACTCCCTTCCTAGCCATATCATCTTTCACACAATCCATCCATCGTTTCTATGGTCTCCCTCTACTTGTACATTCATGCTCACAACTTTCCTGACAACATTTTCCTCATTCCTCCGTATAACATGCCCATACCATGACAACCGATTTCCACACAACTTTTCAGTCACTGGTGTCACTTTCAGACTTCCTCTTATATACTCATTCCGTATTCTATCCATTCAGGCATTTCGGGTGGCCATTACCACTAGGACATCACTTCTAATTATGAACCTAAGATGCTCCACTACGACGATTTTCCCATCTAATTGACTCCTGGATCATTAAAAAGCGCTTATTTATTTACAGGAACAGAAAATACGTTCAAAGGTGATGATTATTTCTAAAGAACCTGCAATAGAGAAGTAGATAAAAGAGATGTAGACAACGTGTGTGTGTGTCTATTTATGTAATCACTTATATTTTAGTACCTACCAAAAACTACAGAAAAAAAACTTATATTACTACTATATTACTACTAACGACTTCCAACGAAATTATTTTTAATACAGGCTATGTCATGTCCACTCATCGATCTGGGAAGCTCTAATATTACATGAAGTACCTTTGGAATACATACAAGTACTAAAAACATCTACGACAATAATACCAGCAGAGTGAAGTTGGAAACCACTGGACCACCCATACAAATAAAAAGAGGTGTGAGACAAGGAGACCCAATCTCTCCAACAATCTTCATAGCGGTGCTAGAGTCTATCATCGGCAAACTAAACTGGGAAAAAGTGGGCATAAACATCAACGGACGTTACCTGGGCCATCTCAGATTTGCGGATGATATAGTTCTGCTATCAGAAAGCACAACCCAACTACAACTGATGATAAACTCTTTACATGAAGAAAGTCGTAAAATAGGCTTGGAAATCAATTTAGATAAAACTAACGTCATGACAAATCATACTAAAATACCTATTTATCTCAGAAGTCGACCGCTATCGTATGCTGATACTTACATTTACCTGGGAAAACAAATCTCATTTAACCCACGCAACAACGAACTAGAAGTAGAGAGAAGGGTCAACATCACCTGGAAGAAATTTTGGAACCTCAAAGAAATCCTAAAAAGCGACATGTCCATAAATTTGAAAAGTAGAGTCATGAACACCTGCCTGCTCCCATCACTAACTTACGCTTGTCAAACGTGGAAATTTACAAGTAAACTAAAAAATAAGATCATAACCAGTCAAAGAAGTATGGAGAGAAGCATCCTGAAAATCAAAAAGATACAAAAAATCCGCCATACCACCATAAGACAGAAAACTAAAGTTATCGACGCACTCAGTTACTCACAGAAGCTAAAATGGCGATGGGCTGGACACGTAGCCAGACTCAATGATAATCGCTGGACCAAAACGACAACTTCATGGCTAGGACCATCGGGCCAGAGGAAAAGAGGTAGGCCAAATACGCGCTGGATAGACGATGTTATAAAAATAGCAGGCACACCCTGGATGCGAGAAGCTGAAGACAGAGAAAAATGGTCATCTTTGGAGGAGGCCTTTACCCTCCGTTGAGAGGGGTTCTTGTACCCATAAATACAAAGCACCTAAGAGAATAAAGCTCCTAACTAATTAATGCATGCAAACTGTTTTAATGTTTATTTTTTTCTTTTTATTTTTTTTCTTTTTAATTGTAAACCAATATGTAACCTATAATTGTTAACCTAAATTTGTAACAAGAAATAAAAGGCTTTTTATTTTTATTTTATTATTATATGTCATAGCCTAGCAAGGAGATCAGCATGTCACCCACTTGATTGCCAGAGATTTAATACTACCCACTTTGTTAAAACTGTTACATGTACTGCAATCTGTTTTTTTATATAAATTAAGATTATTATTATTATCGACATTGTTTTTTTTCTCAGCTCTTTGGCTGGTTTTCTACATTTACGGGCCAAAGCCAAGTAAATGCAGCGTGTGGTTTGTATTTAAGATGAGGGTGTGTTTTCTTCGTCTATTAGCATAAATTTCCTAACGATTCTGCATGTATTTAATATGACTGCTTTCTGCATACTGATGTAAAGAGATTCTTCTAGATCTATTAACGTCAGGCTTCGGAGGAGATAGTTGGGGATAACACCTGTCGTGGAGAGAACTACCGGAACAACATAGACTTTATTTTGTCTCCAAATTCTTGTAACTTCTTCTTTAAGCTGCCGAGCTTAGCTTAGTAAACATCATACATCAAAAACTAGCACTCAAACACGGTCTCATACAAAACACTAACACTCCTTACTACAGTTACACACCACAAACTATCCTAGAAAATGAAACACAAACAAAAATAAGTAAATACGCCGGTATTTACTTATTTTTTCAGTGACTGTTTTTTGTATGAGTGTTGGGAACTGCAATGTCTATCAGGTAAGTGTTTTTTTTTATTTTATCCTGTAGGGTTATGTCTGGTCTATTGTAGTGGATAGTCCTATCTGTCAGAATTGCACGATCGTAGTACCTACATTTTGTGTGTTTCATTTTCTAGGATAGTTTGTGGTGTGTAACTGTAGTAAGGAGTGTTAGTGTTTTGTATGAGACCGTGTTTGAGTGCTAGTTTTTGATGTATGATGTTTACTACCTGATTGTGTCTGTGAGTGTAGTCTGTCTGTGTGAGGGTAATGCATGCTCCAGTGATGTGTTGAATAGTTTCTGATTGAATGTGGCATCTGCGGCATTTATCGTTTGTGATTATTATTATTATTATATTTAGAAATAAATATAAATCTTTATAAATTTGTATCGGCTTGTCATGTAAGATATCCAGATCAGCAGTTTAGCTGCTTTGCACGGGTGTATTAAATGTATTTTTTTTTTTAGAACAGTGGGTTTTATTTTTGCAGAATAAACATTTTTTCCTTCTTTCTCAGTACAATTTGTTAAATTCAAATAAATGGTTTCGGTTTTAGTTGACTGCTCATAGACTGCTCATACAGCTGTTCCAATACCAGTCAGCATTTGTACCAAATTCATACAAATAGTAATTTTCCTTCAAGCAGACACTGCATAAAGAATAAATTGAAAAATCCTTGCATATTTTATACCCAATAGCCTTTGGTTTATAGATATTGGCTGTCCAGTTACTCTAAGATGCTAGGGGCAAGTGTCCGATGCATGAATATTGAAAGTTCTCGTGTAGGAGTAGGTATTACGTACTGGCTCTTTGTTAAGGGCCGGCAGACAGGCATGACGCGACAACGCAACGCGTCATTAATACATCAATTTCTATGAAAACTTTATAGATATTGTTTTAAGATAATCGTATCACACCGTCTCGTCACCCGGTCACCCGGAAAAGGGTAGTCCACCCTGCAATTTCTTTACCACCTTTTTTTTTTTTCAGGCCGGGTAATCATCCAATGACTTCTCCCGCTCTGGGTGGAGCGGAAGGGAGTGTCAGACTCTTACTGACTAAAACCCATCCATGTTCCTTCCTTAGCCCTTTATGTTCCGGGGTAGCGGTAACCCTTTCGGACAATCCAGTTTTGAATGTCACTTGCACTAGTAGCTATATGTGCTGCCAGTCGATTCTTTAAACATCTCACCGTGAAACCTTAGGTGAAGTGTTCGTGAAGTGACCTGTCTTTCCACCTAACGCTAGGGATTGACACTATTGACATGTTACTTGAAACTCACTTCACAAACGTTATCACGGCGAGATTTCTACAGACTAACATTACTGGACTCTGTATATACGCGTTCTGAACCCGTTTAAAATTAACAGTGTAAACCACGCTCTTTCAAATACTAACTAAATAACTTAACAAGTCATATTTACACTTTAATATACATCTCGGCATTATCCCAACGACTGCATAGTTATCACACAACTGGTTGTTACTATAATTTACGTAACGTTACAACGGCACTTATCATGCTTGGCTATGACCACATGAACGCTTAGGCGCCATCATCATAAGGAAGAGAACGTTTGAGGCGTCCTTTAGAGATGTTTATGATGTTTTCCTTAAGGCGAACACGTTATAAATATATAGTTATATATTCTATAATCAGCCTATAATATTCCCACTGCTGGGACATAAGCCTACTTTCTTCAAGAGGTATTTGGCCGTAATCCACCACGCTGGCCCTGTGCGGGTTGGGAGATGTCACATTTATTCGAATTTTTGGTTCTAGGACATGCCGTGGCTCAGTGGTAACTTCCCCAACATACGAGTTGTATGTCGCGGGTTTGAACTTAGTCAAGCGCTTTACTTTGTGTTATATTCCATCACCGCTGCTCTCAAAACGGTGAAAAAAACATCGTGAGGAAACCTTCATCAGGCATAGAGGCCCGTCATGGCCGAAGCCCGGCAGTAAGCGGGATTGTTCGAAACCGCCGCCACCACTACCCTGGAACAAAAAGGGCTAAGGAAGGAACATGGATGAGTTTTAGTCAGTAAGAGTCTGACACTCCCTTCCGCTCCACCCAGAGCGGGAGAGGTCATTTGATGATTCCCAACGCTCAAAAAAAATCATTCAGCATTCAGCAGTGTGTTGAAAGCGTTTGTGGTCTCATCCCCAGTGTAGGTAAAATTAATTTGTCATATTTATTTAGATTTTATGTTTTTCAATCTTCCATCATCCGGCCATCTTCGTTTTCTTGGTAGTTTCCTCAATGCTGAGGATTATATATCAAGAGTTTAACATAGCTTAGCTTAGCTGAGCGTGTATCATATCGGTATTGTAGCTCAAGAGAATTCTTGATCGAAGAAGACAACACTGACTTACAGTGCAGGAAAACATTGCTTGATGTAGAACAATTCTGTAGAAACCTCACCGTGTAATATTCAGGTGAAATGGTTTAAATGAGCTGTCAATAGTTTCAATCACTAGCATCAGGTCGATTGACAGCTCGTTTCATGCTCACTTCACTTAAGTTTTCACGATGCTGGACTGGATTTGTTTAGAAACCAAAAATATAGCATCATACCCAAGCATTGGTACCGCAACAAAATACTGGTATTCATCTGCATCCGGTTAGACTGGAAGCCGACCCCAACATAGTTGGGAAAAGGCTAGGCAGATTGATTTGTTTTGACCGTAGCATTATGCTGCGTTAGGTCTTTTTGGCTTCGCACTGTTCTTTTATTTATTTATTTTTTGTGTTGTTATGTACCTAGTTATAATTTCTTCTTATGCGTATCCTAAACAAAATATTTTTCTTTCATTCCTTCATCAGTTATTATGTCCTCGTTCCTTCTCGGTTTGGAAGTTAGTACTTGTCATTCAATGACAATGTTAATACCAGGAAATTGCTATATTTAAAATCTTTCCGCCAGTTTGTGAAAATAGGCCAGAAACACCACTGAAATGAGGGAACATACTAGCCAAGCAGGATCATTAATTATTCGCACAGAATACGTTGCGCGCGGGACTTAATGCGGAAATTGTGTACGTACAATTTTAGGTGCGTTCTATACATACTTACTTTGTTGAATATTATATACTAGCCCAATTACTAATAAACGCATTATAACAGGTGAATTGTGACAATTGTGACACACTGATGACGACACGGTTGACGCACTGGTTGAGTGATTGACTGCTGCGCAGCATGTCGCGGGTTCGATTCCCGCACGGAACGAATATTTGTACAACCTGCAAGTATTTGTTCCGGGTCTGGGTGTTTTTCTATCTATAATAATAATAATAAAAAAAACTTTATTTCAGACTTGGTCCATAAATATGTTAGTAACAATGGTGCTTAGACCTATGACTGTCCCATGCATTTACAAAAAAAAATGTATATAAGTAGTTTATCATCCATCTCGTTACCATAACACAAGCATTAGGTTGCTTAGCTTGGGACTATATGGCGTTGTGTGAAATGTCTAAGAATATTATATTATATTACTAGCTTCCGCCCGCGGCTTCGCCCGCATAATATGTCGACAAATTATAAACATAAACCTTCCTCTTGAATCACTCTATCTATTAAAAACAACCGCATCAAAATCCGTTGCGTAGTTTTAAAGATTTAAGCATACATAGGGATATAGGGACAGAGAAAGCGACTTTGTTTTATACTATGTAGTGATTATAATATTACTGATTCCTCTCTTTTAGTCGTTAGACTTTTGAAAGAAGAAGACAAAGCGTTGTGTAGCTATGCAGACGCTGTACAACATTTATTAGTAAGGGGTTGCACATTAAGCTAACGATCCGTAGCTGGTTATAGGACGGGTTACGAAAATGCAATTAGTGGTAGAAATATGGTAATGACATTAATTTTGTTCATATTTCAGTGTGATGGATTCGAATCGTCGACGACTAGTGAAGCAGTACAAATTTGGCTACAATTATCACGGTTTAAGAGACGTCACACGTTGTTCAGATCGTCAAAGCTGGAAGAACAGTTTATTCAGGGTGTTTTTTCATGTATAGAAATAAATAGTATTAAACGAGCACGTTTAGTTAATCAGCCATCTCGTTACCATAACACAAGCATTAGGTTGCTTAGCTTGGGACTATTTAGCGTTGTGGGAAATGTCCAAGGATATTATTATTAGTATTAAATGTAGTACAAAATTTTCAGAAAAAAAGGCGTGATAACGTGGTGTGACTGTCGAACTGCTGTCTCGAGTTCTGGTTAAAGAAATTTATTTCTCAATAAGAAATTACAGTATTTCACTTACTTGAGAACATTTTGGAACTTAAATAAAGTAATGATACATTAACTTTGACATACAAACAAAATGAAATTTCGTACGCAAATAACATTTACAAAACATAAAGCATAAGTACATTTTTTTTGTTTTTCCATCCACCCGCAAAATAAATAATTACTGTGGTCGCAAACAATCATTACAGATAAGGAATGCGAGCTCGGTGCCACAATGAAGGCAACGTAGCAGTAGGGCAAGTTTGTTTTAAAGTAGTGTTTGGTCATTTAGAATGTGATTTTTTAATTTAGTTTTGAAGACATTAAACGAGCTCGCATTCTTTACCTCCTTAGGTAGCTTATTATATTGTTGCACTCCCGCAAAAATAATTGTTCTCTTACCATTGACTGTTCGCACTCGTGGCAGTAAAATGTGATCCTTCCTACGACTGCTACGAGTATGTACTTGATGTATTTTAGTGAAGTGTATTTGTGTGTGAATGGACTTGTTTAGAATTTTTCTTATAAGTATGCTGGTACAGTATGTGTGGAGTTGTTTAATATTCATGAGTTTCGTTTCCCTGTAAATTTTAGATGTAGGTGTAAGGTAATCATAGTGGAATAGCAGTTTAATGATTTTATTTTGAGCAATCTGTAGATCCTTTAGATTAGTTTTTGGCGAGTTGCCCCAGATTTCAATGAGATACATCAGATGTGGCTTCACTAGAGAGTTGTAAATGGTCTGGCGCACTCGAAGAGGAAGACAATGGACAACATTGCGCAATGAGCCCAAAAGTGAGGAAAGCTTGGATCTAATGTGATCAATTTGTACTTTCCAGTTTAACTGACTATCTACTCTTAGTCCAAGGTATTTTTCGTGCTGTTTTATTTCATTATCAATGGTCAAGGGGTGGTGAGCTGGTATTTTTTTATTTTTATTTTTAAAGATAACATAGCTAGTCTTAGCAGCATTTATTGTAAGTAAGTTTTGTTGGAACCAAATAGACAACGTGTTTAAATCTTGCTGTGCTTTGTTGATCATGTCATCAATTGAAGTACCATAGTAAAAGAGACAGGTATCGTCAGCATAAAGAGACACGTGTCCGTGTAATGAGACTTCGTGTACGGAATTGATGTAGATGAGAAAAAATAGTGGTCCAAGAACCGATCCCTGGGGCACGCCAAATGAGCCAGTGCTATGTGGTTTACTTTGGTATTCCCCGATTTTTACTATTTGAAATCTGTTCTTTAAGTATGATTCAATCATTTTGAGTGCGACTCCAGAAATACCCATATTGCTGAGCTTTTGCAGTAATATTGAGTGGCTAACGGTGTCAAAAGCTTTTTTTAGGTCGATAAAAAGTCCTAGTGCTATCTTTTTTTGGTCAATATAGGTTTGTGTTGCTGTGATTAGGTCTGCTGTAGCTGATAAAGTGTTGGACAGAGAACGAAACCCATACTGTCTTTTGTAAAGGAAGTTAATAGAGGTAAGGTATTTGTCCAAACGTGAATAAATGACTTTTTCAAAGATTTTCGACACGACCGGAAGGACAGAGATAGGCCGGTAATTGTTTGGGTCTGCTTTTGTGCCAGCTTTGTGGATGGGAATAACTTTAGCAATTTTTAGTGCATCTGGGAACGTTCCCTCAGCAAGGAGTTCGAACCCAAACCTCTGATTTTTCGGATTCATGTGCGTATTGTATACTAATAACTCGCTTAAATTATCTGTGAAGAAAAACATCGTGGAGAAACTGAGATATAATTCTCAACAGCATGTGAAGCTAAGCCAGGGACCCATGGGCAACATGAAAACTCTGACACCAGGTCAGTCACAAACAAAAACACGGAAATAGAAGAAGACTTGACATGTATGGGTAAGTGAAAAAAAATTAAGACGGCCATGTAATGACAGCCTTTTCAGCTTAATCAGTTTATGATCCCCTTGCCGCGGTTGGTCCGTGGATAGGTGACAGTCTTTAAATACCGAAACTTCGTCGTGACTCGGAAAGCAAGTGAAGCCTTTCCCGACAGTCATTTGTGGATTTTCGTCAGAGTGTAATAGATTGTTATAAAATAATATAATTAATATTGAGATCCGCAGGCAAGTCCGGTTAAGCAGCCGACAACGGCAACAATCCTAAGTTGATCAGAGAGGCGTCTCTCTTAAAAATCGCGTTCACATAAAAATCCATATAATATTCCGCCGTACCTACTTAAGAATCAAATCCCCATTCTCAGTTCCGTTCGAACTGTATCAATAAGTTATACTAATATATTATGTTTTTCCTTATTCTCTCAATAGCCGAAGTTCTTGGAAAGTGGAAACAAATACCCCACTTAAACACACTCCTTGTTTCTCCCCAAAGGTTTGTTTGTGAGGTGATTCCCAAATTAGTTTGTCCCAGTTACCGGCTAAGAGAGGAATTGCTGCACTTTGTCATCGAGGGATGACAGTAAAAGACAAATCGCTAGTACGTACCTGATTTTACTTGTTATTCAAAGGATAATGTTAAATGTTTTAAGAGATCATCAGAAAAGTACAAACTTGTTATTACAAATAGAAATATTTTTTAAATAAATTATTGTAGGTATACAGATCCACCGATCAATCCGCCTAGAATCCTTCCAGTCTAACCGGATGCAGCTAACTACCAATATTTTACATAGAGCGACTGCCTATCTGACCTCCACAACCCAGTCAGTAACTGGGTAATACGATACCCTTTGGTAAGACTGACAGATAGGCTTTCGGGCTTCTGACAACCCGTAACGACTGTCAAATAACTACGAGTGGCGCATGATAATTTCTATTAGTATTCATCTTCACCGCAAATAAGACCTCTTCACCACAAACGAGAGATTTGATCCTTCAAATGAAATGGACGCTTCTTTCGTCTTCTTCTTTTTAGCCGAATCGATTCCCGAGTGTTGCAAGATATTTTCGAAAATCTTTGAATGCAGGTTTGTTTCCTTCTATAAACAAAAGAATGTCGCCTTTGCGTAGGTTTAGCTTGCTCCGGTATTTAGAAGACTTTCCTCCGGAAAAGTTAAAAAAATCCTCGTTTCATATCAGCTAAGTATCTGTAATGAATATAACGTATGTATGTACATTAAAAATGAAAATAAATATGCCCACGACCTGATTACAACAAAATACATTACCGTAAAATAATTTATACTCTGTCCATAACAAAATTACAACAGATCCCTCTGGGATAGGGTAGAAAATGAAAATGTTCAGATAAATCGCCGCCATATTGGTTTAATGTCAGTTTGTGATAACGCGTCCTGTTAATGCCATATCCGTGTTACTGCGATGAAGTTATTTCGTTTCGCTTGATTTATAGGGTAGTTTGAAATGAACGAAATGTAGGTGTTGGCCGCAGTTTTAAATAATAATATGATTATGTTGGATTAATGGATGCATTAATATGGAGTTGATACTGCAATACGTTACGTGTACTCAGTAATAAATACATTTTATTTCAGACCCGTTGTACCCGTACCCGTAGTAGGTAGGTACAGAGGTTGACACATCAAGAAGCATCTGTCAGAAGTTTTTTGATAGATTTTCAACTTTATTACAAAGCTTCACAGTTTAGGATAACTTGATGTACTGGTGTCTGTATATCTAGATTTCGCCAATTATGTTTAAGTCCCATGTAATAAGGGGTGAGTATATCGCCAGCAACCTGGCTCAAATCCAGACTCCGGGCAACTTATAAGTAATTCCAGATGGAAGGAAAACCCTTTTGCCCGACATGGGGATTGCCATCAACTGGGCGCAAATACAGACTCAGGGTTGCTACTGAGAAGTTCCTAATTGAAAACCTAATAACACTTTGCTTTGCGGGTATTCGATAAAAGCCATCTTTTACTGATAAAATTTGGATGGGTTTAAGGGAGAAGGAGAGACAAACTGCAAGCAGCCTGTGGTTCATCAATATATATGTGAGAGTGTGATTTCAAACGAAGATCATCCAATCTTGGACATAAGCCTTCTCCAAAAGCTGTCGTCCGTTTACCTCTTTTTTAGGGTTCCGTACCCAAAGGGTAAACCCTCAGACGCCACTTCCGTCCGTCCGTCTGTCGGTCTGTGTGTCACCAGGCTCACAGTGTGTCGGTATCTCACGAATCGTTATAGTTAAACAGTTGAAATTTTCACAGATGATGTTGCCGCAATAACAGAAAATATTAAAAAACATATTAAAATAAATATTTAAGGGGGCTCCCATGGGGGCCGTTTTTATAGATAATGGTACAGACGCCAGCACATTAAGCTATCCCTAACTGTCAAATTTTCTCAATTAAAAATGACCCTTATGTCTTTGCAAAAAAGTTGAAATACTATCAAAGAAATTTGACAGATTGTGGTAACTTGATGTACTGGCCTCTGTACCCTACGTATGCAAGTCCTACTCGCACCTGGCCGCGTTTTTTTTTTGTTCTGGGGTGGAAAATTCTCATGGATTTTCTCCAGGGGTCGGAGGGATCTGTCAGACTCTTACTGACTATTAACCACCTCACACCTCCTCCGGGAGTCGCGGGTACATACGACCCTTCCGCAACCCCCGGCTCGTGACACGCCTGGCCTCTCCAACCGCTATATCACCACCTGTTACCTACCCTAAATACTAATTTCTCCTGCGAATTCACGTAGCATTATGTAATTACGTCCAAGTTATTTATACAGGGTGAAATTGAATTCATGGGTTATTATTTTAACGGGTCATTGTACTCATCATTATGAACAACTTTTACTATGTCAGAAGTCAGAGGTGTCGAGTTCGAATCCAAGACACGCACCTCTGATTTAACGGACTCATGTGCGTATTGCATAATTATCACTTGCTTAAAAATCGGTGAAGGAACACATCGTGAGGAAACTAGCATGCCTGAGAGATATTTCTCAACAGCATGTGAAGCTAAGTCAGAGGACCATGGGCAGAAAAATCTCTGACACCAGGTTAGTCACTATTCACACGAAAGAAGAAGACTGTGGGAACAAACCTGAAATGGCGAAAAAAACCTGCTGCAGCTGTACCAAACATTATGCCCGCATAATTAGACAAAATGTAGGGATAATTTTTTCGCGATTTCAGGTGTGTTCCCATAACAAAAGTTGTTCATAATGATGAGTACAAATATCCCTTAAAGTATTGCTCATGAATTCAATTTCACCCTGTATAAATATGAAAACATTACCTATGCGTTTACTTGCATATCACGTTTTACTGTGAGATCGATTACAATCAGTTTTATTGTTGGAGCCTCTGCCTCTCATATCACGTCATGCAACGGCTATTATATACGATATTTTTATATGAAACCTGCCTTGTTTGCACAATGAATATGATAATGCAAAATCTATTGGAAAAATATTTGGAGGTTTGCCTCGCTCTGGTTCAGTTGCCGCAAGCGCTGTTGTTAAGCTTAAGTCTTAGGTTTAATTTGACAGCAGTGATAGCCTAGTGGTGTGACCGTCGGACTGCCAAGTCATAGGTCTCGAGTTCGAACCCAAGGCACGCACCTCTGATTTTACGGATTCATATGCGTACTTATTCTATAATTATCACTTGCTTTAAAATCGGTGATGGAAAACATCGTGAGGAAACCAGCATGTCTGATAAATATTTCCCAACAGCATGTGAAGCTAAGTCAGAGGCCCATGTGCAACATAAAAGCTCTGTCACCAGGTTAGTTACTAACTACACGAAAGAAAGAAAGATTCAAGTCTTGATTCAGAAAAGGATTTGCAGTTCAGTATGTGCATTGTTGGAGTTCTGCACATTTTTTTTGTGAACAAACGTGCTGAACATAATTTAATGTAGAATAGCAGCGTTACAATAAAGCAGGAAACTGTTGCCTATATTATTTAAACTCAAACTCAAACTCAAAGCATCTAGTTCAAATAAATCAATTACAGGCACTTCTGAGTGGTCAAGTTGTCAGTTGTCAGTCAGAAAGATAAAGCTAGTTGCTCATTCCAAAGCAATAAGTACTTATGGAGAAGATCGCACAAGAAACTCCACGGACACTCTTTTAAACAAAATATGGTTACATCATTCATGTTGTTACTATACATATGAGAACGATGCAAAACAAAAGTCAAAAGCATCCGTAATAAAAATATAAAAAACAATTCGAAATACCATAGCAGCTCAGAGATGACTAGTCCCTACTAGAAGGAGGAAGCAAGTTCTAGTTCGAGGTCAGAATCTGATTTACGAGCTTGTTTTGGCTATACTCTAAAAAAGTAGGGCCATAAACCGCCAGATGTCGCCAGTTTAAAGATTTATTGCATTATTTAAGAAAAAAAATGCTAATGGATAGAGGATTGTATTGTGTAACTATGGATGTTTTTTTTAGATTAAACTTATTTAAAAAATAATAATAGGTAAATGTATTTTTTTTAACAAAATTAATTTAATACAGAAACATAAAGATAGTAAAATTAATATTCTAGTTTTTTTTTTTATTATACATACCCATAAACAAACAAATAGCTGTTGAAAAATATTTTCAATTTCACGTTGACTTTAAAACCCCAATTCGAAATTACGATACTGATGTTTTACAAAAAAGGTTTTATTGTTACAAAGTGTGAAAAAAAACACAAAGAGGCTCATGAATCAGGACACTAAATAAAGGCACAATAGAATATTATTAATCACTTTTTCCTCGAACAAAAATATTATGAATTACCTCTGGCAGAGTACATGGTAGGTTAGGGTGAAAAAGGTAAATAAAAAAAAACTTGACAGTTTAAAGAGTGAACTTTGATCATGAAGATGACCTATTTCTGTCTATTAGAGGTTTACTATTAAACTTAATAGTATAGTATGTGCTGCTGGGGCTTCCACGGTTCTCTAGCGCGTCGGGCATGTTTGCTGAGGCAGGCACAGATAGTTTTGAGGCTATTATGCACAAAAGGGTGGAAACCTTGATGCGTTGGATACGCGGTAGTTCCAACAGCATCCTGAGCGTTATTGCTGAGAGACCAGACTGCCCTTTCCTGACGCACTGGTCCCGTAGGCACGCCTGCAGGCCCCTTGCAGAGGGAAAGTTTATGAACTAATTTTTTTGTGATTTTAAATTAATTTATTTTGCTTCAGGTTACTAATAAAGTTGTTCGTTTTTTTCTGTTACTAACACATTATGGTTTTTGGCTTTTATCCGAATTAAATGATTATTTTTATTTTAAAATAATCTCATACAGGCGGAGGCATCTTTATAAAAACAAAAAAGACATCGCCTCTTCCCTTCTCCTAATTTTTGCTGTGCCCGACAGTGTCCATATTGATTTTTAACTTTTTAAAACCATTTATGTAACAGTCATATGGAACACAATAAAGTATTGACATCGTCTTCGACTACATGAGATTGTTTTTAGGATTATATTTTTTCCTTCATCAGTGGTGCTCTCAAAAATTGTGAAGGAAAACATCGTGAGGAAACCGGCAAATTAATAATAATAATATCCTGGACATTTCACACAACGCCATATAGTCCCAAGCTAAGCAACCTAATGCTTGTGTTATGGTAACGAGATGGCTGATAAACTACTTACATACCATTTTTTTTTAAATACATACATATTATAGATAGAAAAACACCCAGACGCGTAACAAATACTTGCAGGTCGTACAAATATTTGTTTCGTGCGGGAATCGAACCCGCGACATGCTGTGCAACAGTCAATCGCTCAACCACTGCGCCAACCGTGTCGTCAATTTAATAAATATTTACACTTTACTTCTTAGTGCACCTACCACTGCTTATCTCTGTATCACCTAAAGGTTGTCTGGTAGAAAATGCCTATGGCATTAAGTCCGCCTCTGTACATTTCTATGTTTGTAGTATTAAATAAATAAATAACGCAAAGCGTTATTGTAACAGGAAAATTCGATAAAAAACACTTTCCAAAAACAACGTACACAAAAACGTATGCCTGGAAATGGGCTGTAAGTTGAAGATCACGTGCCGTCAGTATTAAAACTCCTCCCGCCTGTAAAACTTTGTGCCTCCATTATCTAAAAAACTTATTTTTCACACGCTGAAGGGTGCTATTAAAAAGCTGGTGGGAGGGTTCATTAGTGACGTAATGGCAACGTGACAAGAATACCTACTCGAGTTATTGGACCGCAAGGGTTGTGCCGATATAGCGCCGTAGTCACTGGTCAGAATTGAGACCCGTTGCAAAATTGTATGGAAATAATAATGCCCGTAGACAAAATCGGACGGTAAATACAAAAATACACTGTAAGTGGGTTTTTTTTCGCGTAGTTCGCCATAAAATGAGTTTTTTTACACGGTATTCGGAGAATTTTTGATGTTTAGCTGTCATCTTTTAGTACTTTGTAGCCATCTGCTTCTTTCTTTTTTTCGTATGGTTAGTAACTATACTGGTGTCATAGCTTTTATGCTGCCCACTGGCCCCTGACTTACATTCACATGCTGATGAGAAATATCTCTCAGACATGCTGGTTTCCTCGCGATGTTTTCCTTCGCCGATTTTTAAGGAAGTGATAATTATACAATACTCTTTCAGGGGTATACTTGTGCCTTGGGTTGGAACTCGAGATCTATAACTTAGCAGTCCAACGGTCAGAACATTAGGCTATTTATGGCCATTGAAAACTATGCAATGAAAGTAATTTTATTATCGTCTGCTTCTTCTAGTCTGACGTAATAATACTTTTATGTTATATTATGCAGTCTGAGATATAAGCTGCACCATTAATTAAATGGGTTTCTGGCTGCCGTGGCCCGGATCAAATCGGTAATTCTGACTTTTTAATATCACTAGGACCCTTAGGGGACCAATGGAGATCATGATGCGATTTTTTATAACACATAACGCCAATTATTCTTTGTCATACGTTGCCAACATATTGGAGGAACATTATACAACGAAAAAAAGAAGAAGTAATTTGGATTGTAACTATTTAAATCATGGATAAATGTATAATTAATTGATGTTATTGTCATAGCCCCTAACCTAACCTATATACATTTGTGCACCGTTAAGCCAAAACATCTGTCAATCTGCCTAGCCTTTTCCCAACTATGTTGGGATCGGCTTCCAGTTTAACCGGATGCAGCTGAACACCAGTATTTTACATGAAGTGACTGCCTATCTGACATCCACAACCCAGTAACTGGGCAATACGATACCCCTTGATAAGACTGGCTGTCAGTTTTCAGGCTTCTGGCGACCCATAACGACTGTCTAAGATGTAAAATTGACAGCCGGAACCAACGGCTTAACGTTCTTTCCGAAGCAAGGAGGAGTCTCGCTATGTAGAGATGGTCACCCAACCACGGCCAACCCCGGCAAGCGTAGCTTAACCTAATGGATCGACCTATGCAGCTGTTATTACTTAGCCACGAGCTCCTCCTTACTCCTACCTTAGTAGAGTATCTATCAAAATTGATTGAAGTAGAGCAACATATTTATAAAAACAAAATTACTTGAACCCGTTAAACATATTTTAAAGAGATAATTCCTCGTACATATTAAGCCCGACATGAATTCTGATACGTCACAGATAATTTGGTATGCTCATATTATACTTAATTGAAATTATAAATGCTTGCTCAGATAACGCGCGTTTATCTTCGTAATGTACAACGTCCAGAATTTATGTAGGATAGATTTTAGGAGGACCCTTTTTAATGTACTGTTGTTATGTACGTAGTTTTTCGTGGTTAAGTAATAACAGCCGCATGAATTGATCTATCTGGTTAAGTGGATGGGTTACCGTCTTTACATATCGAGACTCGTCCGTGCCTCGGAAAGCACATAAGCCCCATAAGGTCTCGGCTGTCATTCGTGGATCTTTGACAGTCGTTATGGGTAGTCAGAAGCCTGAAATATTGACAGCCAAGTCTTACCAAGGGGTATCGTACCCCAGTTACTGACTGGGTTGTGGATGTCAGATAGGCAGTCGCTCCATGTAAAATACTGGTATTCAGCTCCATCCGATTAGACTGGAAGCCGACCCCAACTTAGTTGAGAAAAGGCTCGGTAGATTGATATACGTGGTTTTATGTAGTTTTTCACGAG